>CM061752.1:216767700-217375261 GCA_030979885.1 Lolium multiflorum | reverse complement strand
TGAAGATTATTTAGCTACATGAAGCGAAAGCACTAGACTAAAATCCCCGTGTGTCCTCAAGAACCTTTGGTCATTATAAGTAAACAAACCGGCTTGTCCTTTGTGCTAAAAAGGATTGGGCCACTCGCTGCAATTATTTCTCTCGCATTTTACTTACTCGTACTTTATTCATCTGTTACATCAAAACTCCTGAATACTTGTTTGTGAGCATTTATAGAGAATCCTTCATCGAAATCGCTGCCAACACCTTCCGCTTCCTCGTTGGGGATTCCATTCTTACTTATCGAAGGTACTACCATACACCCCCTATACTTGTGGGTCATCAAGACTATTTTCTGCGCCGCGCCGGGAGTGAAGCGCTATTGATAAGTGGAATTGGTAAGGAAAACCTCACTGCTTGTGCTGATTTTATTTCTGCCCGCTATAAATCATTATGGAGAGATTCTCTTCAATTTCTATTTGGGAAATCTACTACTACTGCTACGGTAGTGGATGAAGCGCCGTGAAGAAGTAGTACCATATAAAATACCTATGAAAATTATTGAACGTGTTATGGATAACCGCTATGAAGCGGATGGAACTGTCCATCCTGGTGATCATTTATTGTTTTTGCATGAATTATGTGGGTTATTCAAATGTGCAGGTATTTCTATGAATGAAGTTAGGAAGAAACTATTCACTATATCGCTGTCCGGTAAAGCGGCGCACTGGTATAAATTGCTGAAGAATGGTGATTCAATTGATTGGGAGGACATTGTGCCTTTATTTTATTCCAAATTTTATCCTCCAAGTGAAATTCACAAAGATCTGAACCGCATATATAATTTCTGGCCTCATGATGGAGAGAGTATTGCCTAAGCTTGGGGGAGATTGAAGTCTTTAATGCTCAAATGCCCCATTCATGAGCTTTCCTGGTAATGTTATTATTGATAATTTTTATGCAAGACTTTCTTTTCAAGACAAGACCTTGTTGGATACTTCTTGTTCCTGGATCATTTACACGCAACAAAGAAGAGTTTAAAAGGGACCTTCTTGATCGGATCTAAGAAAATACTCAAGGATGGGAGAACGACAAAGATAGAGAATCAGGTATAATTTATGATTATAAATGCATGGAAGCCTTTTATGGATACCGATAAATTTCGTAATATGAGTGCTACATATGGTCTTGATTCCCAAGTTGCTGAAATCTTATAAAGCTTTTGCCTCTCATTATGAACTCCCTAGGAAGAATTTTTTGATAAGTATCATGAACCGTGTAAAGAAAAAGTTGATTCATCTGTAAACAAATGTGTAGTGATTGAAATTGTTGATAATGTTATTCGAAGCTTATATTGAAAAACTCCTTTCCCCGCTAAAATGAAGGAGTACTGTCATATCTAGTGCGGTTAATAAAAGTGAAAAGAAACCTAAAGAACCTGAAGAACAAATTAAAATTGAACCTCCTGTTGCAATAGTTAAAGATCTTGTGACTGAATGTGGAGGATGGTCATATTATTTTCTGTGAAGATGCTTCTACTATTGTTTCACATCCTAATAAACCCAAACAAGTTAGTGTTCCTATGCTATCTGTTAGAATTGGTGATCATTGCTATTATGGTTTATATGATATTGGTGCAAGTGTTAGTGCTATTCCTTATGAGCTTTACACGGAGATTATGCACGAAATTGGTTCTTGTGAACTTGAAGATATTGATGTGGTTATTCATCTGGCTAATAGAGAAACTATTTCTCCAATTGGTATTGTTCGGGAGATGTGGAAGTTCTATGTGGTAAGATTAAATATCCTGCTGACTTTTTGGTACTTGGTTCTCCTGCTAGTGATCATTGTCCTATCATTTTTGGTAGACCTTTTCTAAATACTTGTGGAGCTATTATAGATTGTAAGAAAAGAGAAAATTTTGACTAGATTTGCTGGTGAACCTTATGAATTTAACTTTTCTAAATTTACCAAAACTCCTTATAAAGCTGACTGGCCTAGTAATGATTTTAAAATGGAGCAGTGAGCATCTATTGTTCTTGTTCCTAATAATCCTTTGCAGCAACATTTGGAGAATAGTGAAAGTGAAGCTTTTAGGAAAGAAAGAGATGAGCTTGAGGAAATTTTTCTTCGCCAACCTATTCTCAAGCATGATTTACCGGTGGAAGATTTGGGTACAACACCGCCACCAAAGGAAGATCCTGCTTTTGATTTAAAGCCTTTACCTGATAATCTTAAATATGCTCATATTGATGATAAGAAAATATATCCTGTTATTATTAGTTCTAAGCTTTCAGATATGGAGGAAGAAAGGTTATTGGAAATATTGAAGAAACACCGAGGAGCTATTGGCTATACTCTTGATGATTTGAAAGGGATTTCTCCTTCTATTTGCCAACATGCTATTAATATGGAAGAAGATGCAAAGCCTGTTGTTGAACATCAACGTCGCCTAATTCCGAAGATGAAAGAGGTGGTAAGGAACGAGGTATTAAAACTTCTTGAAGCTGGTATTATATATCCTATTGCTGATAGTAGATGGGTTAGTCCTGTGCATTGTGTTCCTAAGAAAGGAGGAATGACTGTTGAGCCTAATGATAATGATGAGCTTATTCCTCAAAGAATAGTTGTAGGTTATAGAATGTGCATTGATTATCAAATAAAGTTACTAAGAAAGATCATTACCCTTTACCCTTTATTGATCAAATTCTAGAAAGGTTATCTAAAAATACTCATTTTTGCTTTCTTGATGGTTATTCTGGGGTTTTCACAAATTGCTGTTAAAGCTAAAGATCAAGAGAAAACCACGTTACTTGTCCTTATGGAACTTATGCTTATAGGCGTATGCCTTTTAGTTTATGTAATGCTCCCCGCTACTTTTCAAAGATGCATGTCCGGGCTATTTTTCATGGTTTTTGCGAAAGTATTGTAGAGGTGTTCATGATTGATTTTCTGTCAATGGGAATTCTTTTGATAATTGCTTTCTAAACCTCGATAAAGTTTTGCAGAGATGAAGAAACTAACCTTGTTCTTAATCGGGAGAAATGCCACTTTATGGTTAATGAAGGAATTGTATTGGGACATAAAATTTCCGAGAGAGGTATTGAAGTTGATAGAGCTAAAGTTGAAGCAATTGAGAAGATGCCCTATCTGAGGGATGTTAAAGGTATTCGTAGTGTTCTTGGTCATGTCGGGTTTTATAGGAGATTTATTAAAGATTTCTCTAAAATTTCAAAGCCCCTTACTAATCTTCTTCAAAAAGATGTACCTTGTTTTTGATGATGATTGTAAGGAAGCTTTTGAAACTCTAAAGAAAGCCTTAACAACTGCTCCGGTAGTCGACCTCCTCATTGGAATTTGCCTTTTGAAATTATGTGTGATGCTATGATTTTGCTGTAGGTTGCTCTTGGACAATGGGTGGATAAAAATTGGGCTTATTCATTATGCTAGTAAGACTCTTGATGTTTCAAAGAAATTATGCTACAACTGAAAAGGAATTGTTATCTGTAGTCTTTGTGACAAGCTTAGACCCTATATTGTTGATTCAAAAGTTACAATTCATACTGATCATGCTGTGCAATTAGATACCTTATGACAAATAAAGATGCTAAGCCAAGGCTTATTAGATGGGTACTTCGTTGCAAGAATTTGATTTGCATATTATATATAGGAAAGGTGCTGATTCCTGTTGCTGATAATTTGCCTAGATTGGAAAATATTGCTTATGATCCCTGTTCCTCAAGTAATGATAGTTTTCCAAATGAACAATTGGCTGTAATAAAGGTGAGCCCGCGAGAGAGCCCTTGGTATGCAGATTATGCTAACTTTATTGTTTCGAAGTATTTGCCTCCAACCTTTTCAGCTCAGCAAAGGAGGAAATTCTTTTATGACTTGAGGCATTATTTTGGGATGACCCACACTTATATAAAGAAGGAGTGGATGCTATGCGCAGATGTGTTCCCGAATATGAACAACAGAGATATTGAATAAATGTCATGGTAGTGTTGATGGAGGACATCGCTGGAGATAGAACCGCGCAAAAGGTTCTACAATCAGGTTTTTATTGGCCAACACTCTTCAAAGATGCAAAGAAATTTATTTTATCTTGTGATGAATGTCAAAGAGTTGGTAATATCTCTAGACGCAATGAATGCCTATGAATTATACTCTTGTTATTGAACCATCTGATTGTTGGGGATTCGACTTCATGGGTCCTTTCCCTTCTTCAGAAGGTAACACTCATATACTTGTCGCCGTTGATTATGTTACTAAATGGGTAGAAGCTATACCTACAAAGAGGCCGATGGTGAGACCTCTATAAAAATGCTTGTAGATGTTATATTTCCTAGATTTGAGTACCTAGATATATTATGACTGATGAGGTTCATTTTATTCATGGAGGTTTTAGAAAACTCTTGAGTAAATATGGTATTAATCATAGAATTGCTTCCGCTTATCACCCTCAAACTAGTGGTCAAGTAGAATTATCAACTAGAGAGATTAAAGCTATCTTGGGTAAGACTGTTAATAAATCTAGAAAGAATTGGGCTAGTAAATTGAAAGAAGCACTATGGGCTTATAGAACTGCTTATAAAAATCCTATGGGAATGTCACCTTATAAAATGGTTTATGGAAAAGCTTGTCATTTACCTTTAGAACTAGAGCACAAAGCTTATTGGGCTGTTAGAGAATGGAGAAGTGAAGTTTATGAAAATGCTAAACTCTTTAAAGAAAAAGTTAAGAAGTGGCATGATAGAAGGATCATCAAAAGAGAGTTTAATATTGGGGATAAAGTACTATTGTATCGGTCTCGTCTCAGATTCTTTGCAGGGAAATTACCATATGTTGTTGAGGAGGTGTATCGTTCAGGAGCAATAAAAATTAGCTCTCTCCAAGGCAATGCCACACAAGTGGTGAATGGACAAAGACTCAAGCATTATATCTCGGGTGATTCTTATAATGTTGATGTTGATATTATTCAAGTGGAAACACCGGAGGCTTTCATCAAAGGACAAATTGACAATCCGCCAGAACTGGACTTTGAATAGGTAACAGTATAGGTAATAAAAAGTCTGCGTTTACCTTCCCGAACATTATTTCTGCTGTTTTTAGGAAATATGAAAAATTACGAGTTCGAAACGGAGGGAAAGGACGTACCAGGGAAGCACCATAGGCCGCGCTCGACTCGGGCCCGCGCGACCTATGGTCCGGCCGCCTCGTTGCCCCTTTCCGACTGGTCGATCCGGTACTTTCCTTATGTCGTGAAATTTTTTGCTATATAATCCCTCAACCCCGGGAGGTCCGTAATATCGTTTTCGTCGTGTTTTGTTTCGAGCTATTTTCCGCCAGGATCTGCTTCTGATCTAGATCCACCATGTCCTCGGCGGGAACTAAGGACACCTTCTTTGAGGACGTCGTCAACTCCGTACATGAACGAGCTGAAGATGCACCCTAAGGAGTTGCTCGGGGATGGAGAGTTGCAGATCAAAGATGTCCAGGGTCCCATGAGAAGGGAGTTTGGAAGACAGATGGAGAAACTGAACAAGAGGTTTTCAACTATAAGAAGATGGCTGAGTGTGAAGTGGATATCTTTCACAAGATTGTGTCTCAACTCATTGATGGGCACAAGAAGGAGACTCGGCAGTTGTGGGACGATATCTTCTCACTTCACGACACCACCCAACAAACTCCAAGCTCAACTCTATGATGTTCATAATCAAAACCGTGAGTATGAAAAAACAGGCGAAGCGCATGTCATGCCGCTAGTTTCGGGTTTCCGGAGACCAAGATGTCTCTTGTTGATGGAGGGCCTCTTGACAAAGGATTAACTTGTCAATGCCTACAGATTGTAGACTAGGGTTTTGCTAGAAGTAGAGGGCAAGTAGATCTCGAAGGTTTAGGCGGAAAGTACTCGACGATTATGAAAACTAGGGTTATGTTGACAATAGATTCGATCCTTTTTTCGTCGAAATCCTTATATAGGAGGTGGAGCCGAGGGTTTTCGTTTTGTACAAGTTACAGAGTCCGGGATTGTTTCTAACTCATCCCGCCAGACTTACCAAATCACTCTTCCTATTACAACTCTAGCTTCTCAATATATCTTGGACTCTCGAATCTTCTTATTCTTCTGATAGTGGGACTTCAGTAAACTCCGGTACTATCTTCGGCAGGCTCATTTGGGATGCTATGTCAGTTGCCCCCGAGATTTTGCTTGAATCGTAGAGTCAAGGAAAATCTCGATTGTTTATATTTATTCGAGAGCTTTTATTTATGCTTCTTCACATAAAATTCTATATTGTGCACAGGATAATGGTAGTTGGGGCTAGTTCATCTCGACGGATCAGGTACTAGTTAACTGCTCTAGTGGCAATCCGTAAAAACCTACCACTTCAAGATCACGTCCCTGACATGATCCCGGATATCGTAAACTTCGACAGTACCGCTAAGGTCTACCATTCCGTCGAGTCCTTACCAAATTTATTCGGGTACCTAACGCGTCCGTTGGGATTTTTCTTCGTATCTCGTTGATACGGGATAAAAGTAGCATAGCGCAGTCTTTGGCGATGCCACGCCCGCAGAACGGATCTCGGGTCTTACCTTCGCAAATTTGCGGCATTCGGAAATTGATCGTAACTTTGGCGTTCGAGAATATATTGTCGAGTGCTTTTCGCCTTTGGAATAGCACATTTTATCGAGTCATATTTGACGACTACTTATTTTGTCTTCTCGATGGGAGTATATGTAGAGTTCTCTGTGTAACTCGAAATATACTCACTTCGTTTAAAAATTCATCGGGCACGCGAATAGCGTTCCCGATGGGGAGTAGCCCTCGAGGCCACATCCAAGAACTTGTGCTTGAGTGTAGGCTCCACAGATTAGCACCCTGCCGCCCTATTTATAATCTTTCTCGACGCTTTTTATATTTATCGGGCGCTCCCGAGGAGAGTAGCCCCCGAGGCTATGAACAACTGCTTGTATTTGGTCATAGGCTCTCACTTTTCTATCTTGTCATACTCAAATTTTCTATTTTTCCAAAGGAGCCCCCCCCCTGAGCATTTGGGCAAAAACTTGTATTTGCTCAAAGGCTCAAAAATAATCAAATGATTCGACCCCGTCGCCATTCTCTTTTTATTTTTCTTGTTGACATACTCTTTTCCTTGTCAAATTCCCTTCATCTTTATCAATAGTTGGGATTTTTTCTTCCTTGTGGGTCCATTGTTCCCACCACGTTAATACGTCGTGCAAGTGGGGGACACACGTCCTCCGCTTTTCCTGGCGCACGTACAGGAACGCCTGTTCCATTCCTTCCCGGTAAAAATATTTACCCTTGTATCTACAAGATCCTTTTCGCACCATACGATTTCTTCATCCAACGAAAATCGGTCAGTCTCGAATCCTATATAAACTCTCTTTAACCTCGGTCCAAATTCTCTCGGCTTGCGCCGCACATCCGTTCCCCTCTGCAATGTTTGATCTTTCACACGCCCAAGCATTGCTTTGTCCACCGCCGTTGATGCCACCACGCACGCGTCTCTCTCGCCACGCCCGATTCATCAATGGCCGCCGCGGATCTAGGAACCGCGGGAGTGGGAGAGGTCCAAGGTCACAAACCAGGATGTTAACTGCTCAAAAGGCTTGGCTTGATGAAGAAGACGCTATCCGCTTCCCCGCCAAGAAAGCTACCCCAACCCTCCAATGGAGTACCTGTTAGTTTCGTTGATCATCTCATCCGCGCCTTCTACCCCAATTCACGATTCTCCCGCGCCTTCTCTCTTTCGTCTACGGATTCAGCTACACCACCGACCCCCAATTCCATCCTTCATATTTCTATTTTCATCACATTGTGCGAATGCTTCCTTGAATCACTCCAAATTGGATTCTTTGGAAGCGCATTTGCCTCCGCCGCAATGGCTCCTCCTAACACCACCTATAACATAGGTGGAGTTGTTATCTGCGTCCGAACCGATGCTGATTACTCGACGTCAAATTTCCCGATTCTGTCCAAGGATGGCGCAGAAGGTGGCTCATATACACGAAGAAGATGCCAACTCTGTCGTAGAGCACAACATAGTCCCTTTTGACGGAAGTGCTAAAATTCAGAGGCGTCATTCTTGGGATGTCGAAGCTTCCGAAGAAGAGAGAAAGGCGACATAAGCGCTTATGACTCGTATTCATGAGCTCAGAATACTCGAGGCAAAGAACTTTCTCGGTGTTCAAATCATTGCCTACTTTCTTCGGATTAGAGTGCAGCCTCTTCGGGCTCGCAAAAATCCCTTGGACGTATGCTGGTGAGAATGACGCCAATAGGTTGTCGAAAGATCTTGTCATGAAGGACTGAAAAACTTGTCCTAAAAATTACTTACCAACAAGAAGGATCCTATTCTTCCTCTTGCCGCGTGAAACTGTTGGAGATATGCCCAAGAGGCACACAAAGTGGTTATTATATATCTTTATGTTTATGATAAATGTTTATATACCATGCTATAATTGTATTAACCGAAACATTGATACATGTGTGATATGTAAACAACAAAGAGTCCTAGTAAGCCTCTCTTAACTAGCTTGTTGATTAGTAGATGATTAGTTTCATAATCATGAACATTGGATGTTATTAATAACAAGGTTATATCATTGTATGAATGATGGAATGGACACACCCAATTAAGCGTAGCATAAGATCACCATTAAGTTATTTGCTATAAGCTTTGATACATAGTTACCTAGTCCTTATGACCATGAGATCATGTAAATCACTTATACCGGAAAGGTACTTTGATTACATCAAACGCCACCGCGTAAATGGGTGGTTATAAAGGTGGGATTAAGTATCCGTAAAGTATGAGTTGAGGCATATGGATCAATAGTGGGATTTGTCCATCCCGATGACGGATAGATATGCTCTGGGCCCTCTCGGTGGAATGTCGTCTAATGTCTTGCAAGCATATGAATAAGTTCATAAGAGACCACATACCACGGTACTAGTAAAGAGTACTTGTCAGAGACGAGGTTGAACAAGGTATAGTGTGATACCGATGATCAAACTCGGACAAGTAAAATATCGCGTGACAAAGGGAATTGGTATCGTATGTGAATGGTTCATTCGATCACTAAAGTCATCGTTGAATATGTGGGAGTCATTATGGATCTCCAGATCCCGCTATTGGTTATTGGTCCGAGTGAGTACTCAACCATGTCCGCATAGTTCGCGAACCGTAGGGTGACACACTTAAAGTTGGATGTTGAAATGGTAGTACTTGAATATGGAATGAAGTTGGAATATTTGTCCGGAGTCCCGGATGGGATCCCGGACATCACGAGGAGTTCCGGAATGGTCCGGAGAATAAGATTCATATATAGGATGTCATTTTATGTGAAATAAAATGTCGCGGAAGGTTCTATGGAAGGTTCTAGAAGGTTCTAGAAAAAGTCCGGAAGAAACCACCAAGGAAGGTGGAGTCCACAAGGGACTCCATCTCCCATGGCCGGCCAAGAAAGTGGAGTCCCAAGGGACTCCACCTTGCATGGCCCCCACATGGGTGGTGGAAATCCCACCTTTGGGTGGGGAGTCCCAGTTGGGCTAGGTTTCACCACCATATGGAAGGCTTTTGTCTGGTCTTATTCGAAGACTTGAGACCAACTCTTGGGGATCCACTTATATAATGAGGGGCCAAGGAGGGCCGGCCACCCCAAGACCACAAGCCGGCCGCCCCCATAGTGGCCGGCCACCCTCCCTATCCTAGCTTTGCTCCTCCACTTCATATTGCCCGCATAGCTAGGGCAAGCCCCGCCGGACTTCTACACCGCCACCGACACCACGCCGTCGTGTTGCCTGGATTCCGGTGTACATACTTCCGCTGCCCGCTTGAACGGGGAGGTGGACGTCGTCTTCATCAACAACCGAACGTGTGACCGAGTACGGAGGTGCTGCCCGGCTCGCGTGGCGCCGGAACCGATCGGGATCAAGATCTTCACGCTTTTGCAAGAGGCAAGTGAACGTCTACCGCAGCAACAAGAGCCTACTCTTGTAGGCTTTGGAATCTCTTCAAGGGTTAGTCTCGACAATCCCCTCGTTGCTACCGTCTTCTAGATTGCATCTTGGCTTGGATTGCGTGTTCGCCGAAGGAAAATTTTTGTTTTCTATGCAACGTTATCCTACAGTGGTATCAGAGCCGTGTCCATGCATAGATGGTTGCACGAGTAGAACACAATGGTTTGTGGGCGTGGATGCTCTTGTTATCTTTAGTTGAGTACTTTGCATCTTTGTGGCATAGTGGGATGAAGCGGCCTGGCTAACTTTACATGACCGTCTCACGAGATTTGCTCCACGCTTGACATGCAACTTGTATTGCATAAGTTGCTTTACGGGTGTCTGTCTCTCCTGTGAAGATTCCAATTTGCACCTTCTATTGACAACACTAGTATCACCGTTGTGGTTCTGTTCGTAGGCAGATTGGATCTTGCTCGAAACCCTAAACCACGTAAAATATGCAAACCAAATTAGAGAACGTCTAACTTGTTTTTGCAGGTTTGGTGATGTGATATGGCCATATATAATGTGATGATGAAATGACTATGTATCAGATGATCATTATTGTATTGTGGCATCCGCAGGAGCCTTATGGTTGTCTTTAAATTCCATGTGGAGTAGTATTTCAAAGTAGTTGCAAGAAGAAGCTACACATGGAGTAATCTGCAAGACACTCATTGACCTTGGTGTCACGACGATGATGGAGATCATGCCCGAAGATGATGGAGATCATGTCCGTGCTTTGAAGATGAAGACCAAAAGGCGCAAAGACAAAGGGCCATATCATATCACATAAGGAACTGCATGTGATGTTAATCCTTTTATGCATCTTATTTTCCTTAGATCAGATCGCGATCGTAGCATTATAAGATGATCGATGATCCCTCTCACTAAATCTCAAGATAATGAAGTGTCATCCTTAGTAGCACCGCTATCAAGTCTTATCTTTTCAAGCATCTCGTGATGATCGGGGTCATAGATACATGTGCATATAACGGGTGCAAGACAGCTTTGCACATGCAGATACTAAGGTGGCCTTGACGAGCCTAGCATGTAAAGACATGGTCTCGAAAAGATAATAAAGGTAGAGCATGAATCATATGATTGATATATTGAACACTTTGAGTGTTCGCTATTGAAATTACATCTTGTCTCGTGATGATCGGCATAGGTGTGATGGATTTGGTCTGTGATCACTAAGACAATGCGAGGGATATTGTTTTGAGTGGGAGTTCACCAGATTTTTAATTATGAATTAAAATTTGAACTCAATTTGTCATAAACTTAGTCTAAACTATTGCAAATATGTTGTAGATATGGCGTCCTCAATCAATTTTAATCAGCCTAGAGAAAGAAAAGCTTAAGAGCAACGGTAGAAACTTCACCGACTGGTTCCGTCATGTGAGGATCTTCCTTAATGGCGGAAATCTGCAATATGTGCTTGATGCACCGCTAGGTGACCCTCCTGCAGAAACTGAAACCGATGAAGTAAAGAATGTTTACGTGACTCAGAAAACTCGGTACTCTCAAGTTCAGTGCCATCTTATGCAGTCTTGAATCCGATCTTCAAAAACGTTTTGAGCACCACGATCCTCATGAGCTGATAAAAGAGTTGAAGACTATTTTTGAGACTCATGCGGCCGTGGAATGCTATGAAGCATCGAAACATTTTTTCAGCCGTATGATGGAAGAAGGCAGCTCCATTAGTGAGCACATGCTCGTCATGACCGGGCATGCGAAGAAATTCAGAAGTGACTTGGGAATAGTGATTCCCAATAGACTCGGGATTAATCGTGTCCTTCAATCATTGCTACCAGGTTACAAGAACTTTGTGATGAACTACAATATGCGAACATGAACAAGGAGTTTCGAACTCTTTGGCATGCTAAAAGCTGCTGAGATTGAGATCAAGCAGGAGCACCAAGTGTTGATGGTTAATAAGACCACCAGAAACAGGGCAAGTATAAAGGCAAGAACAAGAAGAGTGGTGCAAAGCTGCCACGCTCCCGTGGAAACCCAAGTCTGGCCCCAAGTCCTATGCTGAGCAAGCGGGACACTGGAAGCGACGACCCAAGTATTTGGCGGATCCTCAAGAGCGTCTTGTCAAGAAGAAGAAAGAAGGTATAACTGATATACATGTTATAGATGTTTATCTCACTAGTTCTCATTCTAGTACCTGGGTATTTGATACTCGTTCCTGCTGTTCATATTTGTAATCTCCGAAACAGGAACTAAAAGAATAAACGAAGAACTGCCGAAAGATGAAGTGACGATGGTTGGAAACGGATCCAAAGGTCAATGTGATCGGCAGGCCACTTTCTACATCTACCTTCGGATTAGTTTTAAGCCTAAATAATTGTTATATGTACCTGCGTTGAGATGAACATTATATCTTGATCTTGTTTAATGCAAGACGGTTATTCATTCAAGTCTCAGGAATAATGGTTGTTCTATTTTTATGAATAATATCTTTTATGGTCGAGTACCACAAAAGAATGGCTTATTTCTTTTAGATTCTCTATAGTAGTAATACGCATATACATAACATTGATGCTGTTTAATTAAATTAAATGATAATTCTACTTATATGTGGCACTCTCGTATCTTGGTCATATTGAGTGAAACGCGATGAAGAAACTCCATACCGATGGATTACTTGAATCACTCTGACTTTGAGTCACTTGATAGATGCGAAGCATGTCTCGATGGGAAAATGACTAAGACTCCACTGGTATGATGGAGCGAGCTACAGAACTATTGGAAATCATACATACCTAATGTATGTGGACCAATGAGTGTAGCATCGCGCGTTGGTTATCGTTATGCTAACCTTCACAGATGATTTGAGTAGATATGGGTATATCTATTTAATGAAACATAAATCCGAAACTTTCGAGAAGTTTAAGGAATTCCAAAGTGAAGTAGAAAATCAACGTAACAAGAAGATCAAATTTCTACGATCTGATCGCGGAGGTGAATATCCGAGTTATGAGTTTGGCATGCATTTAAAGAAATGCGGAATACTTTCACAATTGACACCGCCGGGAACACCACAACGAAACGGTGTGTCCGAACGTCGCAATCGAACTCTCTTAGATATGGTTCGTTCTATGATGTCTCTACTGATTTACTTTATCATTTTGGAGTTATGCATTAGAGACAGCCGCATTCACTTTAAATAGAGCACCATCAAAATCCGTTGAAACAACACCGTATGAATTATGGTTTAATAAGAAACCTAAGCTGTCGTTCCTAAAAGTTTGGGGTTGCGAAGCCTATGTAAAAAAGTTACAACCGGACAAGCTAGAACCCAAAGCGGAGAAATGCGTCTTCATAGGATACCCTAAGGAAACTATAGGGTACACTTTCTATCACAGATCCGAAGGCAAGATCTTTGTTGCTAAGAACGGAACCTTTCTTGAGAAAGAATTTCTCACTAAAGAAGTGACTGGAAGAAAAGTAGAACTCATGAGATTGAAGAATCTCTACTCGTTGATCAGAGTAGCGCACCTGAAAATGTTCCCATACCACCTACACCGGCACAGGAAGCTAATGATAATGATCATGAAACTTCAAATGAGACAACTACTGAACCTCGCAGATCGACAAGGGATCGTGCCACTCCAGATTGGTATGATCCTTGTCTAAATGTCATGATTGTGGATAACAATGATGAAGACCCTGCGACGTATGAAGAAGCGATGATGAGCCCAGATTCCAACAAATGGCAAGAAGCCATGAAATCCGAAATGGGATCCATGTATGATTACTTCGACGTCAAATTTCCTGATTCTGTCCAAGGATGGCGCAGAAGGTGGCTCTATATACACGAAGAAGATGCCAACTCTGTCGAGCACAACATAGTCCCTTTTGACGGAAGTGCCAAAATTCAACGCCGCCATTCTTGGGATGCTGAAGCTTCCGAAGAAGAGAGAAAGGCGACAGAAGCGCTTATGACTCGTATTCATGAGCTTCAGAATACTCGAGGCAAAGAACTTTCTGGTGTTCAAATCATTGCCTACTTTCTTCGGATTAGAGTGCAGCCTCTTCAGGCTCGCAAAAATCCCCTTTGGACGTATGCTGGTGAGAATGACGCCAATAGGTTGTCGAAGGATCTTGCTGTGAAGGACTTGGAAAAACTTGTCCGAAAAATTACTTCGCTGAACAAGAAGGATCCTATTCCTTCCTCTTGCCGCGTGAACTGTTGGAGATATGCCCAAGAGGCAATAATAAAAGTGGTTATTATATATCTTTATGTTTATGATAAATGTTTATATACCATGATATAATTGTATTAACCGAAACATTGATACATGTGTGATATGTAAACAACAAAGAGTCCCTAGTATGCCTCTTAACTAGCTTGTTGATTAATAGATGATTAGTTTCATAATCATGAACATTGGATGTTATTAATAACAAGGTTATATCATTGTATGAATGATGTAATGGACACACCCAATTAAGCGTAGCATAAGATCACGCCATTAAGTTATTTGCTATAAGCTTTCGATACATAGTTACCTAGTCCTTATGACCATGAGATCATGTAAATCACTTATACCGGAAAGGTACTTTGATTACATCAAACGCCACCGCGTAAATGGGTGGTTATAAAGGTGGGATTAAGTATCCGAAAGTATGAGTTGAGGCATATGGATCAATAGTGGGATTTGTCCATCCCGATGACGGATAGATATACTCTGGGCCTCTCGGTGGAATGTCGTCTAATGTCTTGCAAGCATATGAATAAGTTCATAAGAGACCACATACCACGGCACGAGTAAAGAGTACTTGTCAGAGACGAGGTTGAACAAGGTATAGTGTGATACCGATGATCAAACCTCGGACAAGTAAAATATCGCGTGACAAAGGGAATTGGTATCGTATGTGAATGGTTCATTCGATCACTA
The DNA here is from genome assembly GCA_030979885.1 of Lolium multiflorum. Classification (NCBI taxonomy): domain Eukaryota; kingdom Viridiplantae; phylum Streptophyta; class Magnoliopsida; order Poales; family Poaceae; genus Lolium; species Lolium multiflorum. Next base: position 217,360,341 of record CM061752.1, on the reverse strand, counting down.
AAGTCATCGTTGAATATGTGGGAGCCATTATGGATCTCCAGATCCCGCTATTGGTTATTGGTCGGAGTGAGTACTCAACCATGTCCGCATAGTTCGCGAACCGTAGGGTGACACACTAAAAGTTGGATGTTGAAATGGTAGTACTTGAATATGGAATGAAGTTGGAATATTTGTTCGGAGTCCCGGATGGGATCCCGGACATCACGAGGAGTTCCGGAATGGTCCGGAGAATAAGATTCATATATAGGATGTCATTTTATGTGAATAAAATGTCGCGGAAGGTTCTATGGAAGGTTCTAGAAGGTTCTAGAAAAGTCCGGAAGAAACCACCAAGGAAGGTGGAGTCCACAAGTGGACTCCACCTCGCCGGCCAACCCTAGTGGGGGTGGAGTCCCAAGTGGACTCCACCATAGGGGCCGGCCACCCCCTATGGGTGGAAATCCCACCTTTGGGTGGGAGTCCTAGTTGGGCTAGGTTTCACCACCATATGGAAGGTTTTGGTTCGGGTCTTATTCGAAGACTTGGAGACCAACTCTTGGGGATCCACCTATATAATGAGGGGCCAAGGGAGGGGGCCGGCCACCCCAAGACCACAAGCTGGCCGCCCCCATAGAGTGCCGGCCACCCTCCCAAACCCTAGCTTTGCTCCTCCACTTCATATTGCCCGCATAGCTTAGCGAAGCTCCGCCGGACTTCTACACCGCCACCGACACCACGCCGTCGTGTTGCCGGATTCAAGGAGAAGCTACTACTTCCGCTGCCCGCTGGAACGGGGAGGTGGACGTCGTCTTCATCAACAACCGAACGTGTGACCGAGCACGGAGGTGCGCCCGTTCGTGGCGCCGGAACCGATCGTGATCAAGATCTTCTACGCGCTTTTGCAAGCGGCAAGTGAACGTCTACCGCAGCAACAAGAGCCTACTCTTGTAGGCTTTGGAATCTCTTCAAGGGTTAGTCTCCATCCCTCGTTGCTACCGTCTTCTAGATTGCATCTTGGCTTGGATTGCGTGTTCGCCGTAGGAAAATTTTTGTTTTCTATGCTACGTTATCCTACAGAAACCATATAGTTCTACCAATCCTCTCCCCAAGGTATTTTTGTCTTCTCGAATTTGTTCCTTGTTCCGATCTTTTCCTGCATCTCATTGTTTTGATATTTCTCTAATATTTTTTTTTATGTCTTTATATTTTCGACAGAACCATCCTTCTATGGATTCGCTTCCTCCTCTTCCCGAGGGTGGAGACGTTGAGAAAGGGCCATTGTCACGATGACAACCAGGAAGCCCCCTCCTTTGGGAATGAACCCGCAGATTCTCGAAAATCTGCGGGATCTGTTGAAAAGGATGCTGCTTCTGAAGATACTACCTCAGCACAAACTCCTCCTCTCCCGCTGTTTCTCCGAAGAACAAAAGGAAGAGAAATGACGTCGAGGACTCCGGGACTTCAACCCAAAGCTGCTCTTTCACCGCAAAAGGCAGCTTATGACCCATATCTCGCGAGTCTCATCAGTTCGTGAGTTCCCTGTCTTTTTTATTTTCCTATTCGAAGAATTTTGCTTGCCTTGCTTTTTATGCTGCCACCCTTTTTTGATAGTGATGATGACGAAGAAACACCAACTTTGGATGTGGCTGCTCGAACGAGTATGTCACATACCCTAGTTATTTCAGAGCCGCGGGTTGAAGGAGAGGAATCCTCGCCTCCTCAACAAAACATCGGCGCTTCTACTCCTCCGAGCCCCCGAGCCTCTTCACCGAAAAGGGCAAGGACGGAGATTATCGCGGAACCTACTCTCCAATTGAGTAGCTCCTCGAACCTTCTCATGGAGGATGTAAGTTCTTCACTTTTTGTCATTGTTTATGTTTTCTCTGTTTACTTCTGTGTATCATCATATTTTTCTCATACCCCCATTTTCTCTTTGTCCTCTTTTTTTTAACAGCCTATGATCAAGGATCTTCTTCGCATCGGTGCCCAATTTGTTGGGTACCGTGAATATGCTAATAAAACTGAAGGTAATGTTTTGCTACTTCTTTTTGCCTCTGCCCTTTTGCTCCTTTGTTGTCGAAGTTTTTAACTATATTTTTCTTCTTTGCCAGAAAAACTGGCGGAGGCCAATGAGCGTGCCAACACACTTGCTCAACAGTTAGAGCATAGTGAAAAGGCTCGCAAAAAGGCCGAATTGGATGCTACTGAAGCTAGAGCAGAAGCTGACAAGGCCAAGGCTGACGCTGCTGGTGTCGAAGATCTTAGAAAAAGGCTTCACACCGCTGAAACTTCACTGAGCGATCACATAGCTGCCCAATCTGCTCGCGAAGAGGCGATCCTTAAGCGTTTAAGGACGCAAAGTCGCCGCTTCGTCGGTAAGTACCACTTATTATTTTTTGTATTTCCTTCTCTGCGCTCGTTTGTTGCTCAATAAGTTTCTTTCTTGACAGCTAGAACAGCTCAAGAGTTTCAACTTGAAGAACCCGGCAATGATCCTCTTCTTAACGCCCTTTCATTCCTCGAAGTTGGATCAGAGGCACGCGAAGGCATTGATCAGGCCAAAGCAGGGTTGTCGCGGCTGTTTCCTTATTTTTCCCAAAGAAAGAGGAACCCGCAACTTTCCTTAACCTCGCCAAATGCTTTAATCCATCAGAAGATCTTGGGCTAAGGGTGCGTCATGAGAATATGAAGGTTGCCGTGGAAAATATTGTCGCCTTGGTTGCTGATAGCCAGCAGTCTATCGACTGGGCAAAAGTTGGCGACACTGATCAGATAGAACAGTCGAGGTGGAAGTCTTTGATCAAGGCAGCTAAGCCCAACACAAAGAAAATCCTGGCTTACATCGGGATCAAGCCGTCTTCGACCCCTAGCTCATCAAAGCCGGAGGTCTAGTTGAATGCCTCTTTGCTTTTTCTTTTTAGCGTACCTCTTTCTTTTGGCTTTGTTGCCGTAGTGTTTTTGGCGAAACTGCAGTAGGTCTCTAGAAAGTCCTTCTTTTGTAATAGACATGTATATATTATGGAGATGAATGGAAATCTATCTTTGCTCGATTGATGTCGAAATATTTCTTTTTTCCAGTTAATTTTTGACAACTATACGTCAAGTCCGGGCCTTCCGATGTTTTTCCTTCGTCTCATTCGAAGAAGTCTTCTGTCCCTGTTAACCTTGTTGATGATTCTTCGAGTAAGGATCTGACAGAGGAATTGAAAGACTTCGAACACTCCATCCGTGAAGAAGCAGTCGCTTATGCTTATGGAGCAATCTCGAGAATCTAAGGGAAAGGGAAGACTGGTGTCCACATCAGGACCCTGACTGAAAAACGCCGCTGTTTCTCTCAGACATTCTATGCTCCAGCTGCTAACAGATGCTAGCTTGGATATGGCGGGTAAGTATCATGGTCTTTATCTTTCTTCTTCCTTTCCTTTGCTGCTTGCCTTCTTATTACCCACTGACTTGTTTTAAGAAACAATAGGTGCTTTTTTGGATACTGCAACTGAAGATGAACGTGTCGAGGCTCGTTCCAATGTTCTCCTTCGGCTTGCGCGTGAACATGGGTCGAATTTTTGGGGCACACCTGAACGTACTCGCCAAATCGTGAGATTTCAAGATCGTGCGCTTCAGGTTCGCGAGTATCTTGACTTCTGTACAAGGACTTTGTCTCTGGTATATGGTACTATGTTTCCTCGCAATAAGATGCAGAGACCCTTCCTGCGTTGATGGACAAATTTCGAGATGCTCCTCGCATCCACGGCTTTGTACGAGCCCAACTAGCTGCTGGCGCAAGGTTTGCGATGATCGTGATAAAAATTTGCTATCCGAAGTTAGACGTAGGGCAAGTTGTCCCAAAGTGCTTGGAGAAGATGTCTAAGAAGAAAAGAAACTTCGGCAAATATGATGACATTGTTACTCCTGTTGCCGAAGATATGATGGATGAACTTCTCCGGATGGATTCCGAATTCTTCGTGAAGGGTAGCTACGCTGAGCATAGTACTCGCGCTGTAAATAACGAGCGCTTAACCATAGACAATATATTGGGAAATCCTTGAAGACGAGCTTATTCCGAGATTTGTATCCTGTATAGACGAGCTATATTGTAAAGTCATTATATATTTTTATTTTTATCGCCAAGCCCCCGGGCGTTTTGATTGCAATATTTTTGTTTATTATAATGCGAGGTTGTCCCAAGGCAAGATAATATGCATTGTGTACTATTTTGTGCGGGTGCAAGCCCCCGAGCTTTTTTGTTGATCACTATTTTGTCGATATCTCTTTTTATTTTGGCGAGGTATTTTTACCAAGGCAAAATGCTTCTTTTGCGTTCATCGACGCTGTCTGTATATATATATTGCATCATTTAGGGAGGAGTCCCTGATCTCGTCGAGAAAAAGATATATAATTCCACTATCTTTATTATGTTGCAGCACCGCGAGCCCGCCTCATTAAAAACCTTTCCTGCCCCACTCGGTGCCCCGAAAAGGAAAAGAGTGCGTCTGAAAACTCGCGGGCGTTTCAGTACATTGTATGTTTACAGAGGAGACTATATTTTGGCATCTAAGCGTAAAACGCCCGAGCTGTGTTAATGCCTGGGATTTGGCTCAATCCTCGTCTTCTTGTCTTTGATTCTCGTATGCTCCTCCTTCGATTACCTCGTGACGATGTAAGGTCCCGCCATGGTGACTCGAGTTTTTCGTGACTTTTTTGGTTGAGCCGCAGAACTAAGTCACCAACTTTGAAAAGACCTTGGGCGCAATCGTCGATCGTGGTAATTCTTCAGGTCCCGTTGATATTTGGCGACTCGTGACAGACTTCATCTCGAGCTTCACAAGTGCATCGACGCCGTCCTCCAAGGCTGTTGAAGTTTCTTCATCATATTCAGTGACTCTTGGAGAATCATGCTCTATTTCTATCGGTAGGATCGTCGGCTCCATGGACCAGAAAACAGCGTTCTTCGCCGTATTTGGTGTTGTTCGAATACTCCACAAACACTTGGCAGCTCCTCCGGCCAAGTATGCCGTGCTTTTTCCAAAGGGTCCTAGCAGTGCGCTTCTGATGCCGTTGCATAATACCATTGGCTTTCTCGACTTGACCGTTGGTCCGTGGATGCGCAGACGCAAACTCAATTTGATGCCCACTGCGCGCATATGCTTTGAACTCTTTGGATGTGAAGTTACTGCCGTTGTCTGTGACGATGCTGTGAGGGACTCCAAATCTAAAGACGATGCTTTTCACGAACTTAATCGCCGATGCGCCGTCCGGTGAATTTATCGGCTTTGCTTCTATCCACTTGGTAAATTTGTCGACAGCAACCAGCATGTACTCATATCCTCCTGGCGAAGCTTTGTGCAATTTACCCACCATGTCGAGACCCCATTGAGCAAAGAGCCAAGATAGTGGGATTGGCATAAGTTCCGCTGCTGGTGAGTGAGGTCTTGCCGCAAATCTTTGACACGCGTCGCAAGTGCGCACTATTTCCTTTGCATCCTCGATTGCTGTGAGCCAATAAAATCCTGCTCTGAAAACCTTAGCCGCGATAGCTCTGCTACTCGCGTGGTGCCCGCATATCCCTTCGTGCACATCTTTCAGGATGATTCTTCCTTCTTCGGGTGTGACGCACCTCTGTAGCACGCCCGAAATACTTCGTTTGTACAACTCCCCTTTAACCACAGTGAAAGCTTTTGATCTCCTGATTATTCGCCTTGCTTCAACTGGATCGTCGGGTATCGTTTTCCTTAGGATGTATGATATGTAAACCTGCATCCATGGAGTTTGCACCATCATGACTAACTCTTGCTCTTCTTCTTCTTCTGCTGTGTCTTTGGCGATACTCGAGGGTTTCTCCTTCTTCTCCTTTTTTGTTTTTGCTGGCTTTGTTGATCTCTCGCTTATCTCTTCCCAGAACACGCCTGGAGGGATTGCGAGGCATTGCGACCCGATGTTTGCAAGAACGTCGGCTTCATCGTTGCTCATCCTGCTGATGTGGTTTACCTCACAACCATCAAATAGTTTTTCCAGCTCATTGTACACCTCTTTGTATGCTATCATACTTTCGTTGACTGCATCGCATTGATTCATGACTTGCTGTGCCACCAACTGTGAGTCGCCGAAAATTTTCATCGGGTTGCACGCAAGCTTTCGCCATCTTCATCCCGTGTATGAGAGCCTCATATTCTGCTCATTGTTAGACGCGTTTGGGAACGTCATCCGCAAAACGTACTTCAACTTGTCGCCTTCAGTGATACCAATATCACGCCTGCTCCAGACCTTCCGCCTTTTGACCCGTCGAAGTTCATGGTCCAAGTTCTCGATAAATTTGGGGGTCCCGTGTTTTGTAGCTCCATCCACTCTTCAATGAAATCTGGTAAGACCTGCGATTTTATTGCTTTTTTTTTCATACGTGATGTCCCGAGGGGAAAGTTCTATTCCCCAAAGGGAGACACGACCCGTAGCTTCTGGGTTGTTCAGTATATTTGATAAAGGAGCCTCGTTGACCACTATTATCGGGTGCGCCGAAAAATAGTGTCGCAATTTTCTTGCTGTCGTGAATACTCCATATGCTAGCTTTTGATATTGCGGGTACCGCTGTTTTGACGGCGACAGTACTTCGCTGATGAAATATACTGGCCCTTGAACTCCATGAAGCTTGCCTTCTTCTTCCCTCTCGACCACTAGGGCCGTGCTGACCACCTGAGGTGTAGCTGCAATATACAAGAGGAGAGGTTCTTTCTCTTTGGCGCCACCAATATCGGTGGTGTCGAAATTGCTCGCTTGAGGTTCTCGAAGGCTCTATCCGCTTCCTCGTTCCATTGAAATTTTTCCTTGTTTGATTAATGCATAGAACGGCAGCGCTTTTCCTAGCCCGGCGACGAATCTCGCTTAAGCTGCGACTCGCCCGTTAGCGTTGTATTTCTTTCAACTTTGTTGGCTTTCTCATAGTGACAATGGCCTGTATTTTTTCGGGATTAGCTTCAATCCCCCTTGCTGATACTAGGAACCCGAGAAGTTCTCCCGGGAACTCCAAAGGAGCATTTTGTCGGGTTCAGCTTGAGGCAAACTTGTCGAGGTTGTTGAAGGTTTCCTTCAAGTCTTCGATCAAAGTCGACCCTTTCTTTGATGTTATTACGACATCGTCGATGTAGACTTGTACATTTTTCCCAATCTATGTTGCTAAGCACTTCTGCATCATGCGCTGATATGTTGCTCCCGCGTTTTTCAAACCAAAGGGCATTGTTTTGTAGCAAAACACGCCATAAGGTGTGATGAACGCTGTCTTGGCTTCATCTTCTTCTTTTAATCTTATCTGGTTATAACCGGAATATGCGTCCAGGAAGGAAAGACGTTCGCATCCTGCCGTGGAGTCGATGATTTGATCGATCCATGGGAGGGGAAAGTGATCCTTGGGACAATGTTTATTGAGACACGTGAAGTCGACGCACATGCGAAGGACTATTGTGTGTTTCTTTGGCACCATCACTGGGTTAGCTACCCATGTGGCTTCAGATATTTCTCTGATGAAACCAGCATCTTTGAGTCGGTCTATTTCGATAACATGGCTTTGCGGCTAGGCTCCGAAAACGCCGCAAAGGTTGCTTTACTGGTCGTGCGAGAGGATCCAAATTGAGGTGGTGCTCGGCAAGTTCCCTGGGTACTCCTGGCATGTCAGCTGGACACCATGCGAAGATTCTCCAGTGCTCACGGAGGAACTCGACGAGCGCGCTTTCCTATGCGACATCCATGTTTGCGGCAATGGACGTCGTTTTCTTTGGATCTGTCGGGTGGATCTGTACCTCTTTTGAATCTTTGGTTGTGTTGAAAGTTGGCTCCTTAGAAGGTCTTCCTACCTCTGGTAGCACGTCATAATCAGTGAACCGTGGCGCCGCATATTCTGCTTGCATCCCGAAAGTTTCTGATAGTCGGTGAAAGTCCTTGTCGCATTTGTCAGATAACGCGAAACTTCCTTTGATTGTGATAGGTCCCTTAGGCCCAGGCAACCTCCACAACAGATACGTATAATGCGGCACTGCCATGAACCCGCATACGCTGGTCGTCCCAACAAGGTGTGATATTGCGACGGAATCCACCACTTCAAACTCCGCATTCTCTATCCTGTAGTTTCGGTTCCAAACCGAACGTCGAGGTTGATCTTGCCCAATGGGTAACTTGGCTTCTCGGTGTAATCCCGTGGAAACGTGTGTCAATTGGTTTCAGATTTGCTAGGGATATGTTCATCTTCCTCAATGTATCTGCATACATGAGGTTTAAGCTGCTGCCGCCATCTATGAAAACTCTCGACACGTCAAACCAGCGATTACTGCGGGTAAGATGAGTGCTGATTGTCCTGGTCGAGGAACTTGCTGCGGATGATCTGCAATTGTGAAGCCGATGTCTTGCCCCGACCAATTTAAGTACTCGATCGTTGGTGGAGGCATCTTCTCTGCCATGAACACTTGTCGCGAGATTACCTTCTGCGCCCTGTTTGATGGCCTGGCTTTCTGAATCATCGAGACCGCACCATTAGAGTTGGGGTCAACATATGGAGGTGGATGTGGTGCTACCGCAATTCTAAGCTGGTGTCGATTTTCGTCGGTTATTGCGGGAGGAGGTGGAAGGTGGATCTCGCTCCTTGGCTCCCGAGGGTTTCTGTTATTTGCTTGGGCATTTGCAATTCCTGCGGCTCGCAACATTGCCTGAAAATTTCGGCAGTCTTTTTGGAGATGTCCTGACCGCCTCTTTCCATTGTTGTCGAGGTAAAAGTGCACGGACCGTTCATCATCTCCTCGGGAGACACATAAGGTCTTTGAATCCTTGGTCCACTATTTTGCCTGTTGCCACGAAAGTCACCTCTATTGTCGCCTTGTTGCTCATTACTCCTTTGATAGTCATCTCGACTATTTCCTCCAGGATTTCCTCGGAAACCAGCCGATATATGGCCGGGAGCATTGTTGTAGAACTGGCGAGAAAATCGCCTTCTATTTTGATAATTTCGACCACGATCCTCTCTCGGCGACCTGTGTTGCTTGTTGTATATTGCGTCTTCTCCATCTGCCCATTTATTGGCTATCTCCATGAGTGCTGATATGGTCTTAGGGTTAGTTCTCCCTAAGTCCTCGATGAAATCTGCTCGCGGACTCCTGCCACGAACGCATCTATTGCCCTCTCGTCAGATATATCTTCTGCCGAGTTTTTTATAATGTTCCATCGTTGTATATACTTCCTCATCGACTCGTCATGTTTTTTTCGGCATGCCCTTAGCTCTTCCAACGATGCAGGTTTCTTGCAGGTGGATCGGAAGTTTTTCACGAAGATGTTCTCAAAGTTATCCCAGCTGTCGATGGAATTTAGGGGGAGTTTCTTTATCCAAGATCTCGCGGCACCACTCAGGAACTTGGATACTTTGCATAGCCGTTGCCTGGTTCCTCCTACCAGCTTTACCATCTCGAGATAATCCACGAGCCAATCCTCGGGATCTTGCAGCCGTCGAACTTCTTAAAATTCTCGGGTAACTTGAACCCTTTCGGTACTCGAGTTTTGCGAACTCTTCTCGTAAAGCATGGGAGTCCACACATATCTTCATCGGCAAGCTCTGGCGAGTGCTGACGCTCCCTTCTTTCTTGTCGCGCTCTGTCCACCCTTACTTGGACTGCTGTGTCTCTTGCCCCACTTGTTCTTGGTGGGTCTTGAACTGCTGCGGTGTGTCGTGGACTATTTTGCCTAGGATTTTCTTCGGGAGGCGTTGTTGCAAACGCTGTTCCCATAACTCCTACTCCAGCCATTGCCATATTGAACAATGGTTCTCTCGGGTCTCCAGGAGGTGGTCTGGATGCGAGGATGTAAGCTTGTGTTGCCATGTAACCTGCCTCTGGCGTTTTTGGGATGATATTTCCCCGTTCGTCGATCGACATAAAGGACATGTCGAGATTTTGGATTATACTTCCTCTTTCTGCTGGTATGTTTTGCAGCCGAGACATTGCTCTCCTCCGAGCTTCTCTGTGACTATCTCCCGTATTTCGAAAGGCGACTTAACCCTCGCCTCGGCGTCGATTTGCTTCTTTTTCCTCCTATTCAGTGATGTCGTCTGCTTTTCTAACTCTCTGCTTACTCGAGCAAGTCTATATTGATATGCTTGAAGTTCTTGTACAGTAGCAGTGGTGGTCATAGGTTCTGAACCATCCATGGCTTTCGCAGCCCTATCCCACGCTTCTTGCGGGAGCCGTACTCTTGCGCGAGTTGAGGATCCAGATATTTAGTGCCTAAGCCATGTCTGAGATCAGCGGGATCGACGTATGGATTTCCCAATTCGTCGAAAGCCTCTGATGTTTGCGGGTCTGATGTGCCTGCCCCTTCTACCACATAGATCTGATGATATTTTGTGCATTGATTTTTATCAGGATTGGTGACACCATCATATAGAGTGGTGAAGACCTTTCCGATGGCAGCAGACTTGTCGATGAAGTTGAAGCTGTCGACGCTGTCGGAGTCGCTGCTTATAAAGGAGTCCGCAGACGACTCGAAGGATGTGTTGTGAAGATCTTGGCGAGCTTTCCGCTTGCCTTGTTGTCGACGTAGTATGGCGACGAAAACTCCTCGTCACTCGACGAAAAGTTAGAATCGACGAGAATTCCGACGAGATCGGAACTTCGAGACGGTAGGATCCTTCCTTGTTGACGCCAAATCGGAATTTTCCGAACGTCATGGTGATGGGCTCCTCCAGATAGGCACATGCATCCATACGGGAGGGCGGGTGAGGAATAAAATTGAATAGATCAGTTTTTCCCTTGTTACCTCGATCCATCGCGTTGCTTGCTGTTGATGAAGTCGAAGATCTTGAACGTGCCATCGAGATCAGCTCCTTGCAGCCTCTAATTCCCACGACGCGCGCCAATTGACAAAGGATTAACTTGTCAATGCCTACATTGTAGACTAGGGTTTTGCTAGAAGTAGAGGGCAAGTAGATCTCGAAGGTTTAGGCGGAAAGTACTCGACGATTATGAAAACTAGGGTTATGTTGACAAGAGATTCGATCCTTTTTTCCCTCGACTCCCCCTTATATAGGAGGTGGAGCCGAGGGTTTTCGTTTTGTACAAGTTACAGAGTCCGGGATGGTTTCTAACTCATCCCGCCAGATTACAAATAGCTCTTCCTATTACAACTCTAGCTTTCCTCAATATATCTTGGACTCTCGAATCTTCTTATTCTTCGGATAGTGGGTCTTCAGTAAACTCCGGGTACTATCTTCGGCAGGCCCATTTGGGATGCCTATGTCACCTCTTCCATGGAAGTCTGATGACGACAAAGATTCACCATCATCACCGAAGGAGTAATTCATCATCAGTATTGGCATCCCCTTGGTTTGTTCCAAGCTTGGGGAGTGCCGCGGTATCACATCATCATTACCTTTATCTTTTACTATCAAGTAGTGTCATATCATGAGTAGGGAAGTTATCATATGGAATAGTATGCAATGTGGAAGTATCTCTCTTAGTTAGTTATCTATGTATCCATTGGTGTGAGTTATCGTTATGGAATATTAATGAGAAGTCTTATCATTTACTTTTTGCACACTTTATTTTAGTTTGCAATCTCCATTATATGATTAATCTTGACATAAGTATTGATATCACTTTGGGAGCATCAAGTAAATCTATTTGGTTTTGGCAAACTTAGCATTGGTCAATAGCAGCAACACCATGATGTTTAATTAAAAGAGAGAAATACACTTAGATATATTACTCTATTATCTCTATGTTTAGTATTCTGAAGTTAAAATTGCTTGTGCTTATGAGAAAGATGCATGATTGTTCTATCATATGTATATTTGTTTGTTTCCCTCAACCTTTATGCTTGCTATCAAACCTTGCTAGCCAAAGACCTGTATCGAGAGGGAATGCTTCTCATACATCCATAACCTTAGACCAAACCTATGCCATTTGTGTCCACCATACCTACCTACTACATGGTATTTTCTGCCATTCCAAGTAAATACTTCATGCTACCTGATACGTCTCCAACGTATCGATAATTTCTTATGTTCCATGCTACTTTATTGATGATACCTACATGTTTTATGCACATTATATGTCATATTTATGCATTTTCTCGAACTAACCTATTAACAAGATGCCGAAGAGCTAGTTGTTGTTTTCCGTTGTTTTTGGTTTCAAAATCCTAGTAAAGAAATATTTCGAATTGGACGAAACTTTCGCCAGGGTCCTATTTTTGCACGAAGCTTCAAGACCGAAGAGATAACGAAGTGGGGCCACGAGGCAGCCAGGGGTGGCCGCGCGGCCCAGGCCCCGCCGCGCCGACCCATCCCCCGGGCCCCTCGTGTGGCCCCGCGCGACCCTCCGCCTACTTAAAGCTTCCGCCGCGAAACCCCGATCGAGAGCCACGATATGAAAACCTTACAGAGACGCCGCCGCGCGAATCCCATCTCGGGGATTCTGGAGATCGCCTCCGGCACCCTGCTGGAGAGGGGATTCATCTCCCGAGGACTCTACACCGCCATGGTCGCCTCCGGAGTGATGAGTGAGTAGTCCACCCCTGGACCATGGGTCCATAGCAGTAGCTAGATGGTCGTCTTCTCCTTGTTGTGCTTCATTGTTGGATCTTGTGAGCTGCCTAACATGATCAAGATCATCTATCCGTAATACTATATGTTGTGTTTGTCGGGATCCGATGGATAGAGTACTATGATTATGGTGATTATCAATCTATTGTTTATGTGTTGTTTATGATCTTGCATGCTCTCCGTTATTAGTAGAGGCTCTGGCCAAGTTTTTGCTCTTAACTCCAAGAGGGGTATTTATGCTCGATAGTGGGTTCATGCCTTCATTGAATCTGGGATCGTGACAGTAGGTTCTAAGGTTGTGATGTGCTGTTGCCACTAGGGATAAAACATTGATGCTATGTCTAAGGATGTAGTTGTTGATTACATTACGCACCATACTTAATGCAATTGTCTGTTGCTTTGCAACTTAATACTGGAGGGGGTTCGGATGATAACCTGAAGGTGGACTTTTTAGGCATAGATGCAGTTGGATGGCGGTCTATGTACTTTGTCGTAATGCCCTGATTAAATCTCACTATATTTATCATATCATGTATATGCATTGTTATGCCTTTCTCTATTTGTCAATTGCCCGACTGTAATTTGTTCACCCAACATGCTTTATCTTATGGGAGAGACACCTCTAGTGAACTGTGGACCCCGGTCCTATTCTTTACATAGCATACAATCTACTGCAATTGTGTTTTACCGTTTTGCAAACATCTTCCACTCGATACGTTTAATCCTTTGTTACAGCAAGCCGGTGAGATTGACAACCTCACTGCTTCGTTGGGGCAAAGTACTTTGGTTGTGTTGTGCAGGTTCCGCGTTGGCGCCGGAATCCCTGGTGTTGCGCCGCATCACATTTCGCGACCATCAACCTTCAACGTGCTTCTTGGCTCCTCCTGGTTCGATTAAACCTTGGTTACTTTCTGAGGGAAAACTTGCTACTGTGCGCATCATACCTTCCTCTTGGGGTTCCCAACGAACGTGTGAGTTACACGCCATCAAGCTCTTTTTCCGGCGCCGTTGCCGGGAGATCAAGACACGCTGCAAGGGGAGTCTCCACTTCTCAATCTCTTTACTTTGTTTTTGTCTTGCTTTATTTTATTTACTACTTTGTTTGCTGCACTAAATCAAAATACAAAAAAATTTAGTTGCTAGTTTTACTTTATTTACTGTCTTGCTCTCTATATCAAAAACACAAAAAATTAGTTACTTGCATTTACTTCATCTAGTTTGTTTTATTTACCGTTGCTAAAATGAATACTCCTGAAAATACTAAATTGTGTGACTTCACAAATGAAAATAATAATGATTTCCTATGCACACCTATTGCTCCACCTGCTACTACAGCAGAATTCTTTGAAATTAAACCTGCTTTACTAAATCTTGTTATGAGAGAACAATTTTCTGGTGTTAGTTCTGATGATGCTGCTGCCCATCTCAATAATTTTGTTGAACTTTGTGAAATGCAAAAGTATAAAGATGTAGATGGTGATATTATTAAATTGAAAGTGTTTCCTTTCTCATTAAGAGGAAGAGCTAAAGATTGGTTGCTATCTTTGCCTAAGAATAGTATTGATTCATGGACTAAATGCAAGGATGCTTTTATTGGTAGATATTATCCTCCCGCTAAAATTATATCTTTGAGAAGTAGCATAATGAATTTTAAACAATTAGATACTGAACATGTTGCTCAAGCTTGGGAGAGAATGAAAACTTTGATAAAGAATTGCCCAACCCATGGACTGACTACTTGGATGATCATCCAAACCTTCTATGCAGACTAAATTTTTCTTCGCGGAATTTATTGGATTCAGCTGCTGGAGGTACCTTTATGTCCATCACATTGGGGCGGCTACAAAACTTCTTGATGATATGATGATAAATTACTCTGAATGGCACACGGAAAGAGCTCCACAAGGTAAGAAGGTAAATTCTGTTGAGGAAACCTCTTCCTTGAGTGATAAGATTGATGTGATTATGTCTATGCTTGTGAATGGTAGATCTAATGTAGATCCAAATAATGTTCCTTTAGCTTCATTGGTTGCTCAAGAAGAAAATGTTGATGTGAATTTCATTAAAATAATAATTTCAACAACAATTCTATAGGAACAACTCTCGTAATAACTATAGGCCATATCCTTCTCGCTAATGGTAATGGTTATGGTAATTCTTATGGGAATTCTTACAATAATAATAGGAGTGTACCCTCTGGTCTTGAAGCCATGCTTAAAGAATTTATTAGTACACAAACTGCTTTTAACAAATCTTTGAGGAAAAGCTTGATAAAATTGATACTATCGCTTCTAGAGTTGATAGGCTTGCCTCCGATGTAAATCTCTTAAAATTGAAAGTTATGCCTAATAATGATATTGATAATAAGATTACTACTACAGCAAATGCCATCCAAGTTAGAATTAATGAGAATATAAGATTAATGGCTGAATTGCGTGCTAGGTGGGATAGAGAAGAAAATGAA
The DNA here is from genome assembly GCA_030979885.1 of Lolium multiflorum. Classification (NCBI taxonomy): domain Eukaryota; kingdom Viridiplantae; phylum Streptophyta; class Magnoliopsida; order Poales; family Poaceae; genus Lolium; species Lolium multiflorum. The sequence goes on along the minus strand of CM061752.1, from coordinate 217,345,333 downwards.
AAACTAGCTAAGGAGAATAATGTAGCTAAAGTTTGGACTATTACCACCACTAGTAATGCTAATTCTTCACATGTTGCTGCACCTCCTACTATCAATGGTAAAATAATTGGTGTTGGCAATGTTTCTACTCCTAGTGCAAAGCGAACAAAACTGCCTGAAATTGCTAAAACTGCTGAAACTGCTTGTGATAAAACTGCTGAAATTTTTCCAACCTTGGGAACAATGATCCCATTGCTGTAGCTCATAATGATTTAGATTTTGATGATTGCCACATCTCTGAAGTTATAAAGTTCTTACAAAAACTTGCTAAAAGTCCTAATGCTAGTGCTATAAATTTAGCCTTTACAAAACATATTACAAATGCTCTCATAAAAGCTAGAGAAGAGAAACTAAAACTTGAAACTTCTATTCCTAGAAAGTTAGAAGATGGTTGGGAGCCCATCATTAAAATGAAAATCAATGACTTTGAATGTAATGCTTTATGTGATCTTGGTGCAAGTATTTCTTTATGCCTAAAAAGATTTATGATATGCTTGACTTGCCACCATTGAAGAACTGTTATTTGGATGTTAATCTTGCCGATAATGTTAAAAAGAAACCTTTGGGGAGGATTGATAATGTGCATATTACGGTTAACAATAACCTTGTCCCCGTTGATTTTGTTGTCTTGGATATCGAATGCAATGCATCTTGTCCAATTGTGTTGGGAAGACCTTTTCTTCGAACCGTTGGTGTTGTTATTGATATGAGGGAAGGTAATATTAAATATCAATTTCCTCTTAAGAAAGGTATGGAACACTTCCCTAGAAAGAGAATGAAGTTGCCTTTTGATTCTATTATTAGAACAAGCTATGATGTTGATGCTTCTACTCTCGATGTTACTTGATTTGCACTTTCTGCGCCTAGCTGAAAGGCGTTAAAGAAAAGCGCTTATGGGAGACAACCCATGTTTTTACCTACGAATTTTTTGTTTTGTTGAGTCTTGGAAGTTGTTTACTACTGTAGCAACCTCTCCTTATCATGTTTTTGTGCCAAGTAAAGTTTCTATGTCAAAGTTGATGTTATATTTGGGATCGCTGCGCAGAAACAGCATTGTCTGTCACGAATCTGGGCACAGCTTCCTGTAGAAAATTCGAAAAAAACCTTTACGAGCGTGATCCTCAGATATGTACGCAACTTTCATTAGTTTTGAGTTTTTCCATTTGAGCAAGTCTGGTGCCAGCTTTAAATTGGTCTTTACGGACTGTTCTGTTTTTGACAGATTCTGCCTTTTATTTCGCATTGCCTCTTTTGCTATGTTGGATTTATTTCTTTGATCCATTAATGTCCAGTAGCATTATGCAATGTCCAGAAGTGAAAATAATGATTGTGTCACCTCTGAATGAGTGAATTATTAATGATGCACTAACCCTCTAATGAGTTTGCTTGAAGTTTGGTGTGAAGGAAGTTTTCAAGGGTCAAGAGAGGAGAATGATATACTATGATCAAGAGGAGTGAAAGTTTAAGCTTGGGGATGCCCCGTGGTTCACCCCTGCATATTTTAAGAAGACTCAAGCGTCTAAGCTTGGGGATGCCCAAGGCATCCCCTTCTTCATCGACAACATCATCAGGTTCCTCCCCTGAAACTATATTTTTATTCAATCACATCTTGTGTTCTTTACTTGGAGCGTCGGTTTGTTTTTGTTTTTGTTTTTGTTTGAATAAGATGGATCCTAGCATTCACTTTGTGGGAGAGAGACACGCTCCTCTGTTGCATATGGACACACGTGTCCTTAGGCTTTACTCATAATGTTCAAGGCGAAGTTTCTTCTTCGTTAAATTGTTATATGGTTGGAATTGGAAAATGCTACATGTAGTAATTCTAAAATGTCTTGGATAATGTGATACTTTGCAATTGTTGTGCTCATGTTTAAGCTCTTGCATCATATGCTTTGCACCCATTAATGAAGAAATACATAGAGCTTGCTAAAATTTGATTTGCATATTTGGTCTCTCTAAGGTCTAGATAATATCTAGTATTGAGTTTTGAACAACAAGGAAGACGGTGTAGAGTCTTATAATGTTTACAATATGTCTTTTATGTGAGTTTTGCTGCACTTGTTCATCCTTGAGTTTTCTTCAAATAACCTTGCTAGCCTAAACCTTGTATCGAGAGGAATACTTCTCATGCATCCAAAATCCTTGAGCCAACCACTATGCCATTTGTGTCCACAATACCTACCTACTACATGGTATTTCTCCGCCATTCCAAAGTAAATTGCTTGAGTGCTACCTTTAAAATTCCATCATTCACCTTTGCAATATATAGCTCATGGGACAAAATAGCCTTAAAAACTATCGTAGTATTGAATATGTACTTATGCACTTTATATTTTATTAAGTTGCTTGTTGTGCGATAACCATGCTTCTGGGGAACGCCATCAACTATTGTTGAATATCATGTGAGTTGTTATGCATGTCCGTCTTGTCTGAAGGTCTACCATTTTAGTGGTTGGAGCATGCAAAATTGTTAGAGAAGAACATTGGGCCGCTAACCAAAGCCATGAATCATGGTGGAAGTTTCAGTTTTGGACATATATCCTCAATCTCATATGAGAATAATAACTTTGCTACATGCTTATGCATTTAAGAGGAGTCCATTATCTGTTGTCCATGTTGTCCCGTATGGATGTCTAAGTTGAGAATAATCAAAAGCGAGAAATCCAAATGCGAGCATTCTCCTTAGACCTTTGTACAGGCGGCATGGAGGTACCCCTTTGTGACACTTGGTTGAAACATGGCATGCAAAGATCCGGTAGTCCAAGCTAAGTAGGACGAGGTGCGGGCACTATTAGTATACTATGCATGAGGCTTGCAACTTATAAGATATAATTTACATAACTCATATGCTTTATTACTACGTTGACAAAATTGTTTCATGTTTTCAAAATAAAAGCTCTAGCACAAATACAGCAATCGATGCTTTCCTCATTGAAGGACCATTCTTTTACTTTTATTGTTGAGTCAGCTTACCTATCTCCTTCCACCTTAAGAAGCAAACACTTGTGTGAACTGTGCATTGATTCCTACATACTTGCATATTGCACTTATTATATTACTTTATGTTGACAATATCCATGAGATATACATGTTATAAGTTGAAAGCAACCGCTGAAACTTAATCTTCCTATGTGTTGCTTCAACACCTTTACTTTGATTTATTGCTTTATGAGTTAACTCTTATGCAAGACTTATTGATGCTTGTCTTGAAAGTACTATTCATGAAAAGTCTTTGCTTTATGATTCAGTTGTTTACTCATGTCATTACCTTTGCATTGATCGCTGCATTCATTACATATGTTTACAAATAGTATGATCAAGATTATGATGGCATGTCACTTCAGAAATTATCTTTGTTATCGTTTTTCACTGGACGAGCAGAACTAAGCTTGGGGATGCTGATACGTCTCCAACGTATCGATAATTTCTTATGTTCCATGCTACTTTATTGATGATACCTACATGTTTTATGCACATTATATGTCATATTTATGCATTTTTCTGAACTAACCTATTAACAAGATGCCGAAGAGCCAGTTGCTGTTTTCTGCTGTTTTGGTTTGAAATCCTAGTAAAGAAATATTCTCGGAATTGGACGAAACTTTCGCCCAGGGTCCTATTTTTGCACGAAGCTTCCAGAAGACCGAAGAGATAACGAAGTGGGGCCACGAGGCAGCCAGGCACCGGCGCGCCCGGCCCCGGCCGCGCCGACCTCCCCCTGGGCCCCTCGTGTGGCCCCCGCGTTGACCCTCCGCCTACTTAAAGCTTGCGCGAACCCCGCACCGAGAGCCACGATACGGAAAACCTTACGGAGACGCCGCCGAATCCCATCTCGGGGATTCGGAGATCGCCTCCGGCACCCTGCCGGAGAGGGATTCATCTCCCGAGGACTTACACCGCCATGGTCGCCTCCGGAGTGATGAGTGAGTAGTCCACCCCTGGACCATGGGTCCATAGCAGTAGCTAGATGGTCGTCTTCTCCTTGTTGTGCTTCATTGTTGGATCTTGTGAGCTGCCTAACATGATCAAGATCATCTATCTGTAATACTATATGTTGTGTTTGTCGGGATCCGATGGATAGAGAGTACTATGATTATGGTGATTATCAATCTATTGTTTATGTGTTGTTTATGATCTTGCATGCTCTCCGTTATTAGTAGAGAGGCTCGCCAAGTTTTTGCTCTTAACTCCAAGAGGGGGTATTTATGCTCGATAGTGGGTTCATGCCTTCATTGAATCTGGGATCGTGACAGTAGGTTCTAAGGTTGTGATGTGCTGTTGCCACTAGGGATAAAACATTGATTCTATGTCTAAGGATGTAGTTGTTGATTACATTACGCACCATACTTAATGCAATTGTCTGTTGCTTTGCAACTTAATACTGGAGGGGGTTCGGATGATAACTGAAGGTGGACTTTTTAGGCATAGATGCATGCTGGATGGCGGTCTATGTACTTTGTCGTAATGCCCTGATTAAATCTCACTATATTTATCATATCATGTATATGCATTGTTATGCCTTTCTCTATTTGTCAATTGCCCGACTGTAATTTGTTCACCCAACATGCTTTATCTTATGGGAGAGACACCTCTAGTGAACTGTGGACCCCGGTCCTATTCTTTACATAGCATACAATCTACTGCAATTGTGTTTTACTGTTTTCTTTGCAAACATCTTCCACTCGATACGTTTAATCCTTTGTTACAGCCGGTGAGATTGACAACCTCACTGTTTCGTTGGGGCAAAGTACTTTGGTTGTGTTGTGCAGGTTCACGTTGGCGCGGAATCCCTGGTGTTGCGCCGCATCACATTTCGCGACCATCAACCTTCAACGTGCTTCTTGGCTCCTCCTGGTTCGATTAAACCTTGGTTTCTTTCTGAGGGAAAACTTACGTGCGCATCATACCTTCCTCTGGGGTTCCCAACGAACGTGTGAGTTACACGCCATCACTACCTTTAAATTATTCAAACTACTACTCCTTATTTTGTGTCAATGTTCTATAGCTCATGAGGAAGTATGTGGTGTTTTATCTTTCAATCTTGTTGGGCGGACTTTCACCAATGGACTAGTGGCACATCCGCTTATCCAATAATTTTGCAATAAGAGCTGGCAACAGTTCCCAGCCCCAATTAATAACTTTCATTAATAATTCTCTCACATGTTTTGCTCTGATTATCAGTAAGCAACTTAATTTTGCAATAGACACTCCTCCATGGTATGTGAATTTTGGAAGGCACCCGAGGATTCGGTTAGCCATGGATTGAGAAAGCCAAGGTTGGGGGGAGTGTCATCCTTAATAAAACTAAAATACATGTGTAAACAAAAGAGAAGGGGATGATCTACCTTGCTGGTAGAGATGCCGTCCCTCATGGGAGCCGCTCTTGGAAGGTTCGTTGGCAAGGGGTTAGAGTGCCCGCTACCATTTGTTGACAACAACAAACACCGCTCAACATCTTACTTTTATGCTCTCTATATGATTTCAAAACTTGAAAAGCTCTAGCACATGATTTAATCCCTGCTTCCTCTGCGAAGGGCCTTCTTTTACTTTTATGTTGAGTCAAAACCTATTTCTCTCTATCTCAAGCAAGCAATTGAGTTGTTGTGAACCAATCATTTATGCTATGATTCAATTAATCATGTCTTTTATACTTTCTTGTTTAGTACAAATTTTATCTGAATGAATATGACTTTGAAGTTATCAATGATTATGAGGAGATTGTTATGCTTAAATATGGAAGCCCAGCTATAAATTCTAATATGAAAGATTTGCTTAGAAGTACAATCCGTTAGTAGTTCTCTGACCAAGAACAAAGTTTGCCATCACCAATTATGATTTCTTATGCACCTTTACTTGTGATTTCTCTTTACTTATTTCAAGAAGAGTTATATGAGGAAGTTGTTTACTAGAATGTCTTGTGTGAATAAATATGATGCTTCTTGTCCGTATTTTATTTATCGACTCTTCACTCCATAAACATGTGGTCTTGTTTATCGAGCTCAGTTTCGCTTGGGGACAAGCGAGGTCTAAGCTTGGGGAGTTGATACGTCCAATTTGCATCACTATTTTGTATCATAATTTGTCGTTATTCATTGATATATTTCATATTGGGACACAATACTTATGTTATTTCATCTATTTTGCATGTTTCATCATTATTGGAGGATCAAGCACCGGAGCCAGGATTCTGCTGGAAAAGCACCGTCGAACGCAATATTTCGGAAGATCAACTGTGGGAGGAAATTTCACGTAAAATCCTATTTTTCCGTATGACGGAGGGAGCGAAGGGGGAGCAGAGAGAGCCAAGGTGGGCCCAGACCATAGGCGGCGCGGCCCATGGCCCGGCCGCGCCACCATGTGGTCCGGGGCCCCACAACCCCTTTCGCCTCCTTTTCTTCGCGTACTCCTTCGTCCCAAACCTAAGCCAGAGAGGACCTCACGAAGGGTTACAGCCGCCTCTGCGGGGCGGAGAACACCAGAGAGAAAAGAGCTCTCCTGGCGGAACCGCCGGGGAAATTCCCTCCCGGAGGGGGAAATCGACGCCATCGCCATCGTCATCGAGCGGACATCATCTCCATCATCATCATCATCATCATCTCACCATCTACACCGCCATCACCACCGCTGCACCTCGTCACCGCTGTAACAATTCGGGTTAAATCTTGATTGTATGATAGGGGAAACTCTCCCGGCATTATTCTCTACTTGTTATAGATGCTATTGAGTGAAACCATTGAACCAAGGTTTATGTTCAGATTGTTATTCATCATCATATCACCTCTGATTGTATTCCATATGATGTCTCGTGAGTAGTTCGTTTAGTTCTTGAGGACATGGGTGAAGTCTAAATGCTAGTAGTGAATTATGGTTGAGTAATATTCAATGTTATGATATTTAAGTTGTGGTGTCATTCTTCTAGTGGTGTCGTGTGAACGCCGACTACACGACACTTCACCATTTATGGGCCTAGGGGAGTGCATCTTGTATTCGGTTGCTAATTGCGGAGTGACAGAAACCTGAGCCCCCGTTAGTATATCGATGCAAGAGGGATCGCAGAATCTCGGAGTTTAAGGCGGTGGTTAGATTTATCTTAATTACTTTCTTGTAGTTGCGGATGCTTGCAAGGGTATAATCACAAGTATGTATTAGTCCTAGGAAGGGCGGTGCATAGCATAGGTTCACCCACACAACACTTATCAAAACAATGAAGATTATTAAACCACATGAAGCGAAAGTACTAGACTAAAATCCCCGTGTGTCCTCAGGAACGTTTGGTCATTATAAGTAAACAAACCGGCTTGTCCTTTGTGCTAAAAAGGATTGGGCCACTCGCTGCAATTATTTCTCTCGCATTTTACTTACTCGTACTTTATTCATCTGTTACATCAAAACTCCTTGAATACTTGTTTGTGAGCATTTACAGAGAATCCTTCATCGAAACTGCTGCCAACACCTTCTGCTCCTCGTTGGGATCGACATTCTTACTTATCGAAGATACTACGATACACCCCCTATACTTGTGGGTCATCAGGCCGGCGGAATTTTTTCTGAATTTTTTGATATATTATTTGTATTTTTAAGATTTTGAAATGAATTATTTTTATTTTTATGAATTTTTTGATATATTATTTGTATTTTTAACATTTAGAAATGAATTAGTTTTATTTTTCTGAATTTTTTGATATATTATTTGTATTTTTAAGAATTTGAAATGAATTAGTTTTCTTTTTCTGAATTTTTTGATATATCATTTGTATTTTTAAGAATTTGAAATGAATTATTTTTATTTTTCTGAATTTTTTGATATATTATTTGTATTTTTAAGAATTTGAAATGAAAAGAATTTCAGAAAGACCTTTGGTCGCGGTTGGCTCGGCCAACCGCGACTAAAGGGTCTCTCTCACAAGGAACGAAATTTTCGGCGAATATTTAGTCGCGGTTGGTGAGACCAACCGCGACTAAAGACCTTAGTCGTGGTTGATCTCACCAACCGCGACCAAAGGGGCTATAGATTTCGCGCGGCGCCCGAGCGATTCATTCTTCTTCTCGACTCGCCCGACGTCGCGCTCTTCGATCGCCAACGACGCAGACACGCCGTCTGCCGCTTCGCCCACGCGCGCTCCGCCGCTGCCGACGCCAACGACCGTCGCCGCGCCACCGCCTCGCTCTCGCGCCAAAAAGACGCCGTGTATCATCGATTTCGCCGCCGGCCGGCTGCTTTGCAAGCCGCGCGCGCGCGGAAGCGCCGGCCGCGCGCCTATCCCAACGCCCGTCGCAGCGCCGCCGCCGCCGTTGGATGACTTCGAGAGGCCGCGCCTGCCGGCCGCCGCACGCGCGGGAGAGATCGGGCCGGCCGGGCCGCGCGCGCGCCAGTACAGGGGAGAGGAGGAAGGAGAGAGAGGGGAGGGGAAAGGGCCCCGGCCGGTTTATTTTTTTATTTTTTGAAATTTTTGTCTTTTTAATGTTAACTACTTAATTAACCAAAACATTGGAATGTTATTAAGTAAAAATAAAAAATATAATACTTTGGAATGTTATTTTCTTAACATATAATACTTTAGAATGTGTTATTAAGTAAAAATAATAATATTGGAATGTTATTTTCTTATAACATATAATACTTTGGAATGTTATTAAGTAAAAATAATAATATTGGAATGTTATATTAATTACTTTGGAATGTTATTAATTTTCTTAACATATAATACTTTGGAATGTTATTAAGTAAAAATAATAATATTGGAATGTTATTTTCTTATAACATATAATACTTTGGAATGTTATTAAGTAAAAATAATAATATTGGAATGTTATATTAATTACTTTGGAATGTTATTAATTTTCTTAACATATAATACTTTGGAATGTTATTAAGTAAAAATAATAATATTGGAATGTTATTTTCTTAACATATAATAATTTGGAATGTTATTAAGTAAAAATAATAATATTGGAATGTTACTTTGGAATGTTATATTTTCTTAACATATAATACCTCAGCCTCCGTTTTAATTAAGTTACTCGAACGCATATCCTTGAGGGTAATTAGGTCGTCTGATCATTGAGGCTGCGCCGATCACCAACCGCCACCGCCCCCCTTTCGCCACCGCCACTTTTCGCCACCGCCACCGCCTTCGCTTTCCGCCACCGCCCCGCTTCTTTCACCACCGCCACCGCCCCCTTCTTCACTTAAATAATTAGTTTTTACTACATGTTTTCGGACTGACATATGGCGAACGATAGAGCTGACCCGATTATGGACAACTATGATCAAGAAGTTGAAGAACAGATATTTGGCATCATAAAAGGCGATATTCCTTATGTGCCGACCGAACAAGATGAAGAGGATATTTCTTCTTATCTAAATCTTGACGGTCAAGATGAAGGCCGTAAAAGATGATGGGAAGAAACGCCGATAAACGACGATCTTCAATTGCAAGTAGCAACTAGCTCCGGCGCCGAGGTATATATATACATTTTGCCTCTGGTGATACAAACTTACCGATTTGAATAAATATGTGTGTACTAACACGCGACTCTCTTTCTTATTTTAGCCCTCGGCCGGATCGTCGAAAAAATCGAGTGTCATTGTCAAAGCGTGGCGAACCAAGACGCTCAAACCAGGAGAAACATATACCATCGAGGTTGTCGACAGTGCAACCGGCAGGCCGGAGCTCCCCGAAGCACGCCACCAAGTATATCAACCAATGCGGAGCCGTTGTTAGAGACAACATCTCGATCACCCTCTAGGAGTGGAATGAGCCAAAGAAGGCACGTCTTGGTTTCACTTTTGTCGAAAAGAGAACTAAAAAGGATTGCTTTAAAAAGCTTATGGAGCATTTCATCCTACCTCCGGAATACCACAAATTCGATGAGGAGGGTAACAAGATTCAGGAAAACAAGGAGAGGAGGAGGCTAGTCAAACACTTCGCTCTTGGTAAGATGGCCGATACATTCCGGAAATTCAAGCAAAATCTAGCCCGTGACTATGTCAACCAGAACAAGACTCCGGAATTCAAAGGACAATGAGAGACTTGAACATGATTGGCCAGAATTTGAAGCAAGAAATTGGAGCATTTCATTGAAATATCGAAAAATAAGGAAAATGCGGCTAAGAAGGAGTACAATCATGTTATGGGGCCAGGAGGGTATCGCTTTTGGGAGCCTAAGTGGGAGAAGATGGAGAACGAGCTGAGGAGGCGAGGAATCCGTCCAGGTACGGAGGGATGGGACCGAAGGGCCAAAAGCTGGTGGTACGGGCATGGGGGAACGCTAGACCGGAGACAGGGCGTGTGTTTACGGGAACAAAATGTTTAAACCCACCCAAGCCCTTATTGACGCAATGAGGGATGCTCAAGAGGGGAAGATCAAGTTAACAGAGAGAACGACGCGCCGACAAGAGCCCTCGGGAATCCTGAACACGGAGGACGTGTACGAGGCATGCCCGGAACATTACGTGGAAAGAAGGGTTCTCCCAGACGATGACTACGGTTACAGAAGCCGTAAGAGAAAGTCGGATCGGGATGCAGATGTTGTGGCGCGGTTGGCATCGGAAGTCGATGAGATGAAGAAAACCCTGACTATACTAGTACAGGAGAGATCGGCAGATGGGACGCATGAAGATCATCCACGGATCTCGGAAGCCAGCAACGGAGAAGCAGCGTGGCTTCTACGGAGGTCCACCACCAGATGCACCGGAGATCCAAATTACCGCACCGGAGCCTCCTCGCTACCCCGTGGACGATGTAAAGGAGATGAAAGAATGTCATCCGCATCCTACTGGGAACATGTCCACGAAGGCAGCCATCGGCAGTGCTTTACCATGTGAGCCTCGGAGCACTCCACCACAACAACCCCATTGCAGATGGCTATGCTCGTGTCACGGTGGAGGAAATAGTCCTAGGGTTTGAGGACCCGGAGATTGACATTGCTACACTCGAAGGGGAGAGAAGACTTGGAGGTGTCAAGCGCCAGTTTATTCTCTGGAAAAAAATTTATCAAGTTTCATGCGAGGCGCCAAGGCGAACAAGTCCACCCTCCGGTGGTGGTGGCGGCGGCGGCGACGGTGGTGGTTCACCTACACCTCCTTCACGTCGGCCGACGCCGCCCCACCTCCGGTGGGTAAGCAGACGCCGCCCCCAGCCTCGTCCGGCGGGTGATCGACGCCACCCCCCAATCCACCTCCCAAGGCGAAGCAGTCTTGGGTTATTAACCCGGAGCCTTATGTACCCGCAACCACAAAGATACCAGCCATCACTAAAGCCTCTCACCCCGAGGCCTTGGGAACTTAGTGTGGAAAATGCAGCGGCCGTGGCTGCTCAGCATGAGAAATGGAAGGCGGACTGCAAGAAGAAAAGAGAGCCCGAGCCCAAGCAAGTATTTTCAGAAGGAAAAGAGCCGGGCTAAGTCATTTTTGAACACACCGTCCCAAGTCACAAGAATCTACCATTACTATGAACGTGGAACTTAGAGTCACACTCGCGATCGTGGGAAAAGTTGCCCACTGGGAACAAAGTAAAAATGATCGCCCGCCATAGTGAAAGCCGGTCCGGACGATGCCCCCGATGTCATAGCAGCTGCGGCAGCAAAGACAGGATTGACCAGCGAGTGCCACAACAAGCGGCCAACTTAGGTCGACTCTTCGTGCAGCGTTAGGCCTTGATGAGGCGCCAGGAAGGACGTAGTATTTACATATGTGCGGAATGGGCCTCTCGTCGAGCTGCGCAGAAGAGGATCTACCTCGACAAATGAAAGGTCTCCTAAATTGGCAAGGCTTACATACAACTTAAAAACGCCAAAGACTATATTTATGCGGAAGTTAGACCTGAGCATCACTTCAAATATTACTATATAACAATTCATCGGAGTGAATTGTTCCAGCTGTTCAATCTGCGCGAGCTCGACAAATCTATCATCAGTTGCCTGTAAGTGATTTATTAATTTATACCCCATCTCGTTCATTGCCTGCACTATAAATATATATTGTCCTAACTATCTTGTTGTGTACGCTATTATGCAGAATGAAGAAGGGGAAATGCGAATAAGGCGCACCCATGATGTTGGGTTCATTGACCCACAAATCGTTAATTCATATGTGTTAGAACACCACCCCACCCGTGGAGGATGACCTGTGGCGGTTTCTTATAAAACAAGAACTCAAAAGTGATATTCTATTTCCTTACCATTTTGGGTGAGTGTTTCTGCCTTGAGCACATTCTCTTTTGTTTACTCCATGCATGGTATGTGGCTAATCGATGAGTTATGCATGATTGTGCATGTATCGTGTCCGCAGGTTCCACTGGATTCTGCTAGTAATTCAAATTCAGAACTCCACAGTTCTCGTCCACGACTCTCTGAATATGGATCCGAAGCATTGGGCCGACATGAGAAAAATGATGCAAAAGTAATTATTTTCATTCGTTTGCGCTCTATATCGATCGGCATATTTCGTTCATCATTTCCTAATATCAAGTAACTAATTAATAACTCTCTTGTTCATTTAATTTTCCTTGCCTCGTAGGGTTTGGAGACGGTTCGTAGATCAAAAGGTCGGTGACAAAAAAGAGCTACATTTTAAAAGGGCAAAGCTGCGACGGGGATATTCAGCCACCGGGGACCAATCTATATGGATACTATGTTTGTGAGAGGATCCTGAGATACACCACTGAGCGGCAGCCGTCCGAGAACAACATCAGAGGAATAACCTCCGGACGACGCTTAGTCCGGAAGCTCGCTTCCGACCACTTCAAGAGGAACTAGCTGGATGGTTCGCGAGGAAAGTCATCGATCCTAGAGGAGAACACTATGTAGAGGACGAGAACTTTATATGCACTAACTATGTATGGAAACTTGTTCAAAATTGTATATAGTCATCCGATATTGAATATATATTGTATATTCCTCTTGAATTCTTTTTGGTTCTAATTTCAAATTTGTTTGAAATTGTACATTCATATGCATGTATGTAGTACGGTAGAATATGTGAAACTCCTTCAAAATTAAAACCCAAAAGAAATAAAACAATACAAACTAAAAAGAAACCAGATTTAGGGGGAGGGGGCTAAACCTGCGGCGGCCTTTAGTCGCGGTTGGCCAGGATAACCGCGACTAAAGGTCCACCGCCCCGAAGGACTGCTCACTACAAGAAATCTGCCATAAGTTGACAAAATAGAGGTGTCACTGAAACGTCTCTAATGGCTACTTGTGACGTTATTGTGACGACTTTCAAAACGTCGAAAGCTGGGAGTCAGCAGTGAGTGCTTAAGACGTTCCACTTGAAAATGTCGTAGAGCTTTGTGACGTTTTAAAATGTCACCGACGGCATGACATTCCCAAAACGTCATGGGCACCTGCCCCGAGTCCAGCGTGGCAATCCGACGTGGCAAAATTATGACGAAACCAAAACGTCTTAATTCGAAATCAGCCCGGTCCAATTCTGTATTCTACATGGGCCGAGCCCAATAATTCCAGCCTTTTACCGTAAGCATTGGCCTTTGTTTTGGTCCATTTCTGTTTTGGGCCTTAGCCTTTTTGCACATTTTTTCTATTTTGGGCCTCACCATTTTTACAGCCTTTCTCTATTTGGGCCTTAGCCTTTTACGATCCATTTATTCTTGGGTTGGTCAGGTTTATATTAACAAGATTAGACAATATATAAACATCAACACATGATGAAATCTTCCATATAAGAGCAGTAACTGAATATATTACAATATTTCCACAAATCAAATATATATACAAGAAAGACACTGACAACAGATTCATATTTGTACTACAGATTCATTAGAGTTGTCTTCAGGTTCTCCAGCATGCATCGACAATGATGTTGCACGAGTTATCTTCAGGCTCTCCACCTACAGGTTGTTCCGCAGCAACTCATCCTACACCACCCAGAAACAGCGCTTCAGGTCAACCCAAGTGAAATAAGCATCAATGAACGTACACAGCAAACTCTTCTGCACAGCAAGACACAACAATCAGAGAGTTGCTAAGCAAGCATAAAGTGGGCGTGAAGATGTGATATTTATCATTAGTGTCCACACTACCCTTAATAACAACCTAGCACTCAGACCCAACGAACCAAAGATTCTACTACGTGATGAAACAAAAAAATTATAACAATCCATGATGAGGAGAAGGGATACCTCACTATGGCCATGCGGGAAGTTACAAACATTTAAAACAATGTAGAGTGTGCAGATATGCAGATGCATGGATGCGTACAGCGTGCTGCGCGCTTAAGTACATGGAGATGGCTACGGGCTGTGCAAAATTAATTAGCAAAAGTAACGAAATGAAACACTAGATGCAGATCATGTTCTTTAGAAACAAGCATTGAAATCATTTAGCAAAAGTAAATAATTCAGGGACTACTTCATAACTAGCATCCAGATCATGCAACAAGTTTAAAAGTTAAAAGACTACTATAACACACAGGTGGTATCAAATTTGCTTGTGGAACAAATACAGGTGGTATACGTAGCTTCAGGTGGTATACATAGCCTGGGAGGTACCAGTGATCATGTTCTTGATGAAGTCACGGTGACCAGGAGCAGCAATAACGGTGCAGGAGTTGATAAGCAAAAGTACAAGGCAAATGATTCTGGACAGCGAAGTGATCTTATGAAGACAAAGTTAGCAACATTTTAAAGAATTATTACCTCGCTGATTCTGGATTAAACAAAGACCATGCTCAGCCAATTCAAGTGAATAATAATACTTAGCTAATTCATCTAGTGCATCAAACTAACTATTGCACTACTGCTACGTGTACATAAGAACAACTTGCAGGTTACACCGATTTAGTAAGATACAACATCAACATGTTAGCGAGCAGAATATGAAGTTATTAACAATAAGAAGGATACAGTCCTCGAAGAAGCTCCTGATCTCAGCGAGGCGGTAGGGAGGGAGCTCCTTGATGTCGTTGAAGTGCCTGTACTCTGGGTCGTCAGCGCAGATGGCGGTGATCTTGTCGTCAGCCTCGCCCTGTTCGTTTAGAAATGTGAATGTCTGATATTAAGAAACAGAGGAGCTGTCTGGAACTCTGGATGTGTGACACAAATACAAACTAAACTGGTAAGCTAAGTTAATTTGTTGAAGCAACAACTTCTGGGCAGCTTATTATTTCACTTGCAGATATAGTAACTGAGGTGATAAGCACACGAGCATGTGAAAAATAAAACATGGTTATTATCGTTTTGATTATCAATTATGCACCAATTAATAGTATTGGATGTACCATAAATCGCACATTATTTGAGAGTCAGGAGTTGACACAGGATACATAACTATAAAATGCCAGAACTAAGCCGTCCAAGGTTCATCAATTTGAAATAAAATAAGACTCTTGATTGATGTAACCGAACCAGAACTAATCCATCCAAGGTTCATCAATTTGAAACCATATCAAGATCATTTTGTGATTTTCTGTTGCCCACTTATAAAAATTTATCTGTTGCAAGAACTGGATCGAAAAACAAACCACGAAAGTTTTGGTCCAGTGAGACTCCAACCATATCTTGACAGTATGTGTTTATCAAAAATTCTTGATTGGGTTATTCAGAAGAGAAATTATAGCGCTCAGTACGTTCATTGTCGATCATCTGGGGAAAGGATCATCATATCCACCGAACAAAGCAGTATATCAAGAATAGAGCTAGGATCAGCCCCAAAAAACACTTAAGAACACCATTTAATAAGCAAAGTTAGCTGCTCAATATAAAGCACTACATCCAATTCAGTATGTTCAACATTATTTCCTACATGGCTTAGATACTTTCAGGTTAAGAAATTAGGTGAGCTGCATCGCTTGTAAAGTTAACTGTGTATTATCTAGAGAAAGTATCACATACTAATCCAAGTTCACACCATTATAAATACATAATTATCATCTAGAGAGAAAAAACACAATCCACATATTATTTGCCAATGAAATCAATTAGTATTACATCTTAGAAGCATGCAGGACAGATCATTCTCCCTTTCCCACAACCTAGCCGCTTTACTAGTGAAAGTAAAAGAAACCACAGCTCCTACATGACTTACTACGTCGCATCTATTCCAAGATAAGGTCAGAGATCGCCCACTCCACTCTAGGTTCTAGATTCTAATTGACCAGACAAGGGCGGCGACCATGATGCACACCAGTATGAGAATACTCCACTTTCACCTACCGTTGTGCATTTTTACCGGAAAAGAGGGCGACGTGTACGAGCGGAATCTCGCGACCGCACGAGGGCGCGCACGCGTGCATCGGCGGGGCGCTGAGCTGCGTGCACACCTGTGCCGTGCTGGGTTCATGCCGTCCACGTCCTCCACCAGCAGCTCGTAGTGCCGCCTGGCCTCGTCGGGCGAGTTCCCCTGAACCGCGGCCGCTGTGCTCTCCCTCCTGGCGGACTCATCCCCGTCCACATCCGCAAGATCCACCGTCGCCTGCGTGATCAACAGCAAATCGAATCAAAACCTATGCAAAACGGCAGGAAAGGTCGAGGGAAACAGATCAAGAAGGGGAGAGATGGGATCGATCTGGGGAAGAAGGTAAATAGAGATGGCAGGGGCAGCCGGATCCAGCGACAGAGATGTTGGGGTCGCGACTCACAATGGCCTGGTTGTAGATCTCGGCGACTAGCTCGAAATCATCATCGACGAAGGCAGAAATCGCCTTGCACTCCAGATCCGACGCAGCGGCGGCCTTGGCGGGCTGCGTCTGCTGCCTTCGCGAGCTGCGTCTGCTGCCATGGCGGGCTGCGTCTGCGGTGAGAGGAAGAAGTTGGTAGTTTCTGCGGTGAGAGGAGGGTGGGTGGCGGTGGGGCGGGGTGGGAGATGGGTTAGGGTTAGAGGAGTGACGGTGCGGGGCACGGTGGGAAATGGCTAGGGTTTCTGGCCTGCGGGGCGGTCTGGGTTGGAGTGGTCTGGTCGGTCGCGCGCGTGGGTTTTGGTGGTCTGGTCGGTCGCGCGCGTGACCCAAAAATTTTAGGCGCCAATGGGAAAATCCCGCGTGTGGTTTGGTGCGTTGGATGCTTCGGACGGTTGAGATTCAAGTTTGGAGCTGATCCTTGGTAGGTTGTTTCCTGTCTTCTGATTGGCTAATTTTTTTTGCATGCTTGTTGATTTGTCGCAATCGGCAGTGGAAAAACGTCGTAGGCCACTTAATTTTGCTAATGACGTTTTGACCTAAATTGCCAATGACGTTTTTGCCCAATAACGTCACGATTTTCTAGGGTTTTGCCCCCCCGAGTGGCCAAGGACGGTCAAAGCTAGGAACGTCATAAAGCTATGACATTTTGATTTCAAGTCATAAAAAAAACGTCATATTATGGCAGATTTCTTGTAGTGTGCCGGCCACGTGAGGCGCCTTTAGTCGCGGTTCGTAGGAACCGCGACTAAAGGGTGGGGCCTTGAATTGGTCGCGGTTGCGAACCGCCTCGCGATTGCGCAACCGCGACCATGGTTGCGAACCGCGACCGAAGCCATTTTTCCACCAGTGACAATATGGAAGATTTCTAGTCCTAAGCTAGATATGATCATGAACATATTTGTCATCAAATACCACCTTTTAATTTGCGAGTTTGCTTTTACGGGTACATTCACTGATTTTTTTGGAAATATATGTTACAAATGCAGACGGTCAAATACACCCGCATACATTCAACCATATGAACGCCCGTGTACACACCCTACCATTTTGGAGACTTTCGAAAGACTGAGCCGGCTTATCGGGCCTTGAGACTAACGAAATCACCACGTGTATCGCCCGCCCACTAGTGGCACAAATGCCACTTCCACTTCCGCCACTCAAAATATTGTATCGGGTGGCGGCAAAAACCCTACCCAGCGGTGGACGCCTCGCCTCCGTCACTGCCATGGAAGCCGACGAAGCCACAACAATTACCGCCCAACCGGCCAAGAGACCGCACCTATGGCGGGCTCAAAGCGCATCACCACCGTCGTTCGCGATACAAAGCTCAAGGTGCCAAAGAAGGTGCTGACTAAGGAGGAGAAGCTCGTCGAGGACAAGAAGCGACAGCACCAGCGCGCCAATGTGCGGCTGAGGGAAGTCCATCAAGCCACCGACGCCATCGCGAGGATGGCCGCCTCAATGGCCTTGGATATGCATGCCAAAGCCAACAACCATGTGAGGCTAGCTCATGTCGTCGTGGAGGCCATACTCCTCCTCAAGCAAGAGGGGACTGTAGGCCATGCTCCCCCGTCCTCATCAGTGAGCTCTTTAAGTTCCCAGCTAGCACGACCATCTATGCAACAGTGGCCACCAATTTTGCCGCCTGCAACGACGCCTTCCCCAGGTATGCAGGTCCACACACCATCCCTTTTTTCCCTCCTCCGGCTCATCGCCAGCTAGACTGTACGACTCTATCTGGGCTAGGTGGACCAAATGCGTCGGTCCGCTGCGCTACCCTGACGCAAACGGTCAATATGGTCGGACAACCAATTTTGTGTTCGTGCCTCGGTCCAAAAGGACACAGACGATTACTTTTTGTGACCAAAATGCCTCGTGCTGCTGGAGACGCCCTAAGCTCAGACTCCTCTCAGATTTGTGAAGTCTGACAAAATCGAGAAAAAGAACACATAAGTTTCTAAAATCTACTTCCCATTTGATACAGGAAATCCAACATAACCTTGCTAGAGCTCGAGGACATATTTTTTTTTGGCTATGTCGGCCTGAAGATAAGCTGAGACTACCTACTAATTGATTTGCTCTTGCAAGATAACGTGTGTGAACAGCTCAAATATGGTCATATCCAGCCGTAAGGGTACTGTGTGGATGTGGCTAATCATCCACTCACTCTTCCGTTCCCCACGACAACAACGTGCTTTAAATGCGCGTGGACATCTAAAGGTATAATTGAGGCACCCCCATGGGGCACCTAGGTAAATCAGAATTGAATAGCCATTGATTTTACCTCCAACAATCTGAGCCGTCCGATTTTTACCGCAGTGGTATAAAAGGTGGATCCAACAGACAGAAACCCTAGCCGCCATACCCCAATCGCCTCGCACGCTTTGTCTGCCCAATCCCCTTCCTTCCACTCCTCCCCCAATCGCCTTCTTCCTCCTCTGCGAGCCGCCGGCCTCGCCGCCGGCCTCGCCGACGCCTCCTCCCTGCTCACCCCTGCACGGACAAGCCCGAGAAACCGCGGTGCATCGCGAAGGAGCGAGGCCCCCGCCTCCGTCGATTTCCTGGCCGTCGCCAGCGATTTCCCATGGCCTGCGGTCTCCCTGTTCTGCGCCTGACCAAGACGAGGAGAGGGCGTCCAGCCTGGGACAATCGATGGCACGGCAGCGAGGCGGAGTGCTCTCTACTTTACAGCACGCGTTGGTGGTCTCGATCAATCTATTCACAGCGCTGCTCTGCGCCTGCATCGTCCTCGGACACCTCCTCGAGGAGAACTGGTTGCTCAACATCGTAAGCTCTTCCATCTATTCCATCTCTCTCCTCTGGGCGCAATTTTTCTGACCGGCCGTACGGCGTACGCCGCTGCTAATACTCTGCCCTTTCTTATTTCTGTTCCTCCTCGCAAACAGGGGCTGTGCATCGATGTGGTGATCCTGCTGACGACCAAGGGAAGAGCTCGCACGTGCTTGTCTCCGGCAAGGAACTCTTCTTCATATACCTCATGCCCCCATCATCTTGAATCCATCATGTTGCACAGGGTAAGAACAGAGGTTCATATGACTAGGTTTTCCGGCGGGGATGTTGCCTATGTTTCAATCTTGTTTTCTTCTGGGCCTTCTGTCCATCGTATCAAATGACATGTGCCTGTGGGATTCACTCTTTATTCTAGAAATTTATTTATGGTGAAGCATGGATTCTTCGCTCATCCATCTAGCACGCTTGGATGGAATCGCAAGCAGCAGCAGATGGTTCTGCTGATTGGCTAATTTGATGCTTGATCCTTCAAAGTCGTATTGTTACTTTCACATGATATGTTTTTTTCTGCACACAGTAGTTCTTTATTGGGGCTTAGGCTCCTCCTTGGTTCATGGAATTTAATAGTTGATGTGTACAGAGTGCTACTCCCATTTCATTAAGGAATTGACTATTTTTAAATGAATCCACCCTACGATAGTCTGAGTTTTTGCTGAACATTCAGATCTATTCTGAATGTCATTTGGTCACACAACACACTTTTGAAAGTTCTCACAACCATTTCTCATCAGTTTCCAGGTTCCGGAATTTCATGACTATCATATTATTTGGTGTTGTTGGGACAATGATATCCTTCTTCACGATATCTCTTTGTATGCTCCTTTTTCCGCCAAAATAGTTGTTTGATGTTCCTTTGGTGATAATTTGCCGAGAGTAGATGAAATAGATTGTTCTCTAATGGGTTATCTTGGGCTTCTCTGATGATGCCCGATTACTTTTTTCAGCTGCCATTGCAATATTCGGCGGCGCAATTTTAGAGTGTTTCATCTGCTCTGGAACTTATGCTTTCATAATTCAGAGATTAATTGAGATTGAGTATGAACGAAGAGTTCATGTTATTATGTCATAAATGCCCAATTTACTTGACGTCCGATATGACTGGCTTGATAAGTTTTTTCTTCTAATATGCCAAGCAAACCGAATATAAGAACATTGGCTAATTTAGTAGCGGTTTCATCTTGCCTTACCTGAAACTCGAATTTCTGATGTAAATTATAAGTGGGAACCTTTGTGATTCAAAGACATGATGCCATAAATAATTTCTGAAGTACTTGTTTTTGTTACAGATATGGTGGTCCTAGATGGACAAACCTGGTGGAGTGCCCGTGAGAAGCAACGGTCTTAGAAAGAAACGTTTGAGCAGCATGTGGTTACTCAGAGCAGAGCAATATGTTATGGTTGATCAAAACAGTTTCCTTACTAACTGAAGTTCCAACCAGGTAGTATAAGACATTGTTATGCCAGAGGTAAATAGCTATATTCGTCACCATAATGTTCATCGATGCATACATCCAGAGTTTGGTCAATCGAACATGTAGGTCGGCACTTTATGGTCGCATTATTTTTGTTAGTACATAATTTCTATTCTTCAGATTCTTGCTCCGCGCTTACGACTCTACCTTTTATCACAGATACCCTGCAGTTCTAATTAACATAACCAGAGTTGCAAAAATTTCTTTGGTCACTGGCCGTTTGGAGTCCTGGCTGTGAGAGCTCCAACCTGTTTGTTTTTGCAAGTCCTATTCATCTATGCATACAAGATGTTCGGCACAAATCCAATCAGGATGTTCTCATATATAGGTGACACTTCTGACTTCTCATTTGCAAAAATATCTTGCTCTTTATCTGAATGGATGGCCTTTGGCCGCTTTGTCTTCGATCGGTTTTTATTATCATTGCTCAACATTTCACGTGCCTTTTCCTATTAGTGGTGGTGAACCATATAAATCATTTAGCACTACACAGAAGTAAAAAAAGGGGAGGGTTTAAAATAGTAAGGATCTGGGCCTGATTATATTGAGATGTCAAGAAATAATCTTTCAGCCTCCACAACAAAGACTAAAATGTCAATTTTACCTGGCTGATTTCTTCCTTCTATTGCAGTACAAAGTAGTACAATTGTGTTACCAACTGTAGATATGCACTGGAACTTATGCTTTTCAATTTGAGAGATTAATTGAGACTGAGAATGAACGAATAGTTCATGTTATATCGTTCATGCTTTGCTGAATATAGCTGAACCTATGTGTTCTAACTTGTCTGAACACATGCTTTTCTTCCCATACTCGTGACCCATCTTGGAAAATTTGCATTATATCACACCAAGTGTCAGAATTATAAATGAGTACCGTATCTTGGCACAGTTATCTTCTTCATGGTAGTAAAGACTAAAGAAATTTTTCCATGTCTTCTACATTTTAATTTCAGGCACCACTATAGTTTTTTAGATGATACATTAAGACTATATATATTATATGTTCAGTTTCTCGAATCTTATTGGGCTTTGATGATAGATGCTGCCATCACTTTGACTTCTCAAGTGTACAAAATATTTTAAATTATTACTTGCACCTGTATAACAGCCTAATAGCCATGTTCAGTCTGCTTTAATGTGTACTCTACTATGAAGAAAGAGGAAGTGAATGTGCATTATAGAGTGTTGAAATTATGTATATACGTCAATTTGTACGGTGTGGTCTATTGTCCAATCCTAATTTCCTACATAAGCTGGCATGTTTGCCTTTTTTTCAACTCCATGGTCGAATACCATATGCTTTGTCTGAACAAGTGACACCCTATTCTTTCTCACGTGTAAATATATGAGAGGAGTGATTCTAATCTGACATGATGTTTTGATATGTAGAAACATTAGTGCTGGCTGATTGGGTTTATTAAACCTGATGTTATTCATGTCCTATTTGCAGCAATGATTGCTGGTATACATAGTAGCATCCTTTTTTTTCTGATAGGGCTATGGCCTTTAGTAGCAACTTTCCAGATTGTAAACCGCTTGGTGAGAAATAAGTAAACAGGAGTCTCAACGTGCAGTGTGCACTTAATTTCTTTAATAAAATATGTGCGATGTTACCAATTAGTTTATCCTGAGTAGAACAATGAAACAAGTTTAATTTCTATGATTGCACTGCATTTATCAACAATACAATTTCTTGTTTGAGGTTGCAGCTTTTGAGTTCAACAATCATGTTTGATCTGTTCTCTCCTGTTATTTCTATTTTAAACAGAGCAATCTTTTAGAGGATGGTAACCAAGAAATATTTCTGCATACATGGAAGTATAGTTCAACACCGCATCTCAATTTCCACACATAAGGTGGTTTCGTTTGTATTCGCTTCATCAGATATATTTTTCTTTGTGTAGATGTGTTTCCCTCCGGATCCAAGCTTAAAATTCTGTTCCAGACCCACTTTGTTAAGTAAGAGGGCTGCTACTTCTCTCCTTCAGTAGTTATTGGTTTTGCTGTGAAAGGGGTAATGCCATTTGGTTTTTCTCTAGGAATAATCAAATCATTTCATAAGATATCACCTGAATAGTTGATTCCGAGTAACTGTCATCTAAATGCCAACCAGCTTTAAACTACTTCATGGTTCTTCTACTACGAACTAAGTTATGATGCATTTAGTGTCTCGCGAAAACTTCTTGCATTTGGTGTTTTGGTGAGAAGTGTTCAGTTTAACATAATCAGTACTCTTTTCTATATTGTATTTGTCTACCTCTGCTGCAGACATAGATGGTTTTGATGGGTTGCATTGCCTGATCTTTTTTTCATTCTTTAGCATACAAATAAGGATCGTTATTACCTAATGTTTGTATGGCACATCAAATCGTCTGATCTGCCTTGGTGTTCTCCTGTCTGGTACTGATATGTTCTATTCATGGACCTATAGGTTAACTCACTGTCTCACTCATTCATTTTCATTTTCTGGTTAGCCTTCATGGTCTATGACAATCCATGGAGTATGCCCCTACAGAGGAGATTCGTTTTGCAGCTACTGTCTTTGTTCCTTTTACCTTTCTTCGTTTGCTCTTCACGCAGACGGTACCTAGATCCAGCTTCACGTGACATATTTTGGGATTCTAAAAATGATTTTTGTTCTGATGCAGAGATGCTAGGTCTGTTAAGGTGCCTCCTGTGTTGTTTAGAAGATTTCACCGGTGGGATATTTGTGCCCTTTACCTGGTCTCCGAGCACTGCCTCATGTGACGCTGTGTTCGTCGTTGGTTCATCAAGGTTAGGAGGATACTGGCTAGCAGTACAATTTCCAACCTCCTACTCATCTTTTCCTCTGGTTACTTGATTTGTAAATGAGGTACGCCATCTTGCTTCTCTTTTTTGGTTCATGCAAAGTTTGGTACTTTTGTTCCTGGAAGAATTTGTAGATAAGAAATATGGAAAGTATATTGAGAATAGATTAATTTAAGAATCAAAATCATAGAAGTACTCAGATTCATATTAAGAATCAAAATCATAGAAGTATTCAGAGTCATATTAAGAATCAAAATCATCATATTTGAGTATTATTGCTTTCAAGTGATCACTAATTTTGAGAATAGATTAATTTGTTGCGCCTCTTTTTTCAGTAGGAACCGGTGCTCACTTGCTATTTGTTCTATGTACCACCCTTTTCTTGGTGTCATGGGTCTCCTCATTATAGAAGTATTCAGTCCTAATATTATTGTATGGCAATGCTGAAATTATTCAATCACGGTTACATACCAAAGAGTAATAATTGTTTTAAACTAAAGCACGACTCACAAAGCTTACTTTTAAGACTTACTTTTTTGGTGGCTCAAAGTAGACGCCAATTCATGACAATTATGGGCCTTCCAACAGAAGCATCATTATGAATAAATTGCAACTACATTATCTCCTTCTAATTACACTCTCTCAATCAGGTAAGATTACACTCCCTTTTTGCCACACAGGCTCAACTAAATGTTGCACTCAGGAACCATTTTTTTGGTTCCCTGCTTTTAATCAACCAAGGCTTGTAGTAAGTGTAGTAGATGTACCTCAGTACCACAACCCAATTTTTACACTTGACAACTAATTTTCAAAAGAGTCCTATAACATATATATTTAAGTTTGACAGTTAAACTTGGTTCCATGAAACCTTCAGGCTACTCAGGTTCAGCAGTTTTGTAGTAGCGGTGAAGTTTTTAGTGTGGCATCCGAACTAACAAGCCATGTACTGTACTCGTACTTGTAGGTCCAGGTTACCAATTCATACCATTTCACATTATTCTTGAACTGTGTAGTTTGGAACAGCATCGTAATACTTCACTTTGAGCAGTATAACATGTTTGACTGGTTTAGCCACATGAGTTAACTAGCAGGTTATTTCTTTGCAAACAGTAGCATTAGCTGAACCAATAGATTAACTCAGGTTTTGTTATCCAATTTTTTTTAAACTAATCCAAAACATGAAACCCAAGTTAACCAAATATTCTGCTGAACCTTGTGAACTAAAATTTGTTATTGAACTAAAATAAGATTTGAGTGAGCATCTAATAGCTACAGCAGACTTGAACTAAATCTGAATGCATAAAAATGATTTACTTTCTCAGACTACAAACAAGAAAGCACAAATATTCTTTATGTACAAGGCAAGGCTACCTTTTACCCTTAGCTAATATGATCTCCCGTCTCTCCTTACCAGGTTTAAGCCCTGGACGTTGTTGAGATTCCATCCAGGATCATGATCAAGGCAGCTTCCAAAACCATTGTGCAACAGTATACCCACCAAGAGCAAAATGACGATGACATTCTACCCCTCATATACATCATTCTGTTGGAGAGAAGCCCCAGTCCAGGTCCTTCAAGCAAGCAGTGTATAGGTTGTTGACTATACAGTTATTTTGTTGCAAGACATGTTGTATTAATGAAGATTTCATAGTTTCACCTATCGGATAATTTTTTTATTTTATTTCTACGGATTCTTAACAGAGTGTTTTACAAACTGTTTACCGTGGTCGGAGTCAAGTTAAGCCACAAAATATTCCCCTGTTTGCCTGAATGTATTTATAAACGTGTGCTACTTCGTTTGTGATTTTGTTTGTTTTATCCTAATTTCATTCTATCCACTTTGTTTTGTAAAACCTAAAAAGCGCACTCTTATTTTCCCACTTGATTTTCATCATTGTTATATAAAATTTAAACTGATGCTATTGCCACGGGATCGTGCGCCAAGGCGCACATTAAAATCTAGTGTATAAAAGGCACGGCACCAGACAACCTGAAACATCAGAGCGAATCACCAGAACTAAACTCAGATCGCAAAACTTTTTTCGGACACCGACCTCACTCTACGTCACTGCTGAGCTACACGAGCTCCCGTCATGGTGCCAAGGCTGGAGAGTGAGTTCCAGCTCCCCAACTCCGAGCTGGAGAACTCCATCTTCCTCCGCGCCCTCATCTCCGTCGTGTCTGGTGACACTGCCGCCGCCGTCCCGACGCTGCACCAAAAGCCGTCGACGCCACCCTTTGCTGTCCCCGCCGCTCCCGCGTGCGCCAGGTGCGGCGCGAATGGGTGCCTGGGCTGCGAGTCCGCGGAAACCACGGCCTCGAGCAGCGAGGGCGATGAAAGCTCCGCGGCGAGCTTCGTGAAGGATGGCGGCGTGCGGAAGCGGCGCGCGAGGAAGGGAGGCAAGTTCAGGGGCGTGCGGCAGCGGCCGTGGGGGAAGTGGGCGGCGGAGATCCGCGACCCGCACCGCGCCGTCCGCAAGTGGCTCGGCACCTTCGACACCGCCGCCGATGCGGCGCGCGCCTACGACGTCGCGGCGCTCGAGTTCCGCGGCCACCGCGCCAAGCTCAACTTCCCTATCGCCGCCGCGTCATCAACAGCGTCGGCCTCTTCTTGGGCGGCTGCGCAGCCGCAACACTTGTGGGATAGCCATCGCGAGAACTGCGGTTCAAATGCCTCGTCGCCTGCGCACGTGCCGCGGCTGCCGGAGCATGGAAGGCCGGTGGCGAGGGAGCAGGATATCTGGGATGGGCTACACGAGATCATGATGATGGACGGTTGCACATTCTGAGTTATCGAACCACCATTAATCAACTCACAGCTTTAGCAAAACAGCTTGATAGCACGGATCCAAGAACTATCTCAACGGATCGGATCAGTGTGACTGAAAGTGCTACTAGCACGGAGCCAAGGACAATGGCATCAAGGTGACTGGCAGTAGCGTGGAATTCGGGGTAGAACAGGAAGAACTATGGAAGATTTATTCGTTGCTTGGCAAGAACAAGAAGGAAGAAGCCGCTGTTCCATTTAAAATCAGTCCAGCTGGTTAATTAGTTGCTTCCTTTCGCTTTTGACTCCGATTGAAGTGACTGAAACATTTACGAATACAACTGGAGTTTACATTCAATGTTCTATTTTGCTAGATTTAGTTTTTACTCGTTGAGCAAGAGCCACCTTTCAATATAGTTTTTTCTAAAAAAGAATCAACGGGGGAGCAAGTCCCATCTAAATATATTATATTCAAAGTTGTCTATGAGGCTTTTCAGCCTCTACAAGATAGGTTCAAATGAACCAAAACTTACAGGAGCGAGGAGAGAGATAAAAGGAAAAAAACACACCCACCAAACAACACACACGAGCAAGGGAGACAAGGAGGTCACTCCAAGAAACCTTGGACTCAGTTGCTGATGAGAAAACTCATCACGACGCAAGCACAATGATCACAGGGAAGAGCCATCAGGACATGACAACGGGAGAGGCAAACCCAGCTCGATGCATCATCGGAGTAATTGAACGGCCTTGGTTAGCCGAGACTCGACCACGACACTACAGTGTCGACGTAATCGAAAAGCAACACGCATCCGACACAACACGGTGCACCGACACCACCTGTGTCAGGGGTGTGGCCAAAATGTCGTGCGCGGCCGAGACGACGCCACGACGCTTGTGTGCCACCGGCCGGGGTCGAAAGGCATCGCAAAGCAGAGACACACCATAGAGTACCCTCGCATGGAGCACCCTCACCGCATGTGGGTGTCTTCGGTGCAGTCAAAAGACATAGCACCACCGAGGGCAACCCCAACCCCACCTAGGTCTGATATACCCGAAGGATGGGCTAGCCGAGAGCACACGCGAAGACCACCCGCGCCGGACATGCCATAGAGCTCCGACAAGAATCCGACGCAAGAGCCTAGCAACCAGCACAGAGAAGCCACCACCACCACCACTGCCACGGCTCGCTTCACATCTTTTCCACCATTTCTTCCTTACAAGTGTTCTCTCTAGTTGTGCCAAGGGGGACCAAGAGAGATCTTCAGAGAGCTTGAGGGCCTAATTTGTAAAATTTAATACTGTACGTCATAATTTCATGTAAATAGATACTAATTGTGATATATATTACAAAATACCATTCTACCGAGAAAAAGAAACGACGACACAAATATCTAGTAACATTGAACCCATTTATACTCTACAATACACCCACCGGTCAAAATCGTCATGGATTCTTATTAATTTTGCCTAAGCAAGCCAAAAATAAAATTTGGATAACGTGTTTGAATAGCACAGTCTCATCATCACCATCAAATATTTGAGTTTCTAACAAAGTGTCATACAATATTTGACTTGCTTAGGAAAAGTGTGGATCTCACTATGGTGTCCAACTGTCACTAGATTTAGTTGAATACATTTCACAAGATTATAAATCTATCATCCTGAAATATGTCCACAAGTTTGAGATTTTGTAAATCTCACAAGTCAGGTCCACCTTTCATAACTAGTTGTCCCGTTTACTATAACGACAAAATTTTGATCAAATATATCATTACATAGAATCTAGGGAATAATTGACACTTCTTCACAAATATTTGCCCGGTTGCTAGCCCTAGAATCTCTTCGGCCTCTTCCTTTCATCACGGAGATTTCTTCTTCTTATTGATTTTTAAAGTTAAAATCTTCAGAAATACGTATTTTTTTCCGTTCAGATAGTACTTGCACTCGGCTTGCAAACCACGAACAACACATCCACACGTCGAGCCCTAGAAATATTGCTTGTCGCAAAAAAATCCCAATCAAGTAAAACCTATACAAGTGTACATCGTTGGCTTTGGAGTTGTTGTTCCTGCCGCCGTCGAGAGGCTCATTGTACTCGTTTGTGTCTCATGACACCAAGGCTATACGAGACGAGACCGTGAGTGGGAGCGAATTGGGCAGAAGCTGGGATATGGAAGATGCTATGATGAGGGTGCTTGCCGGTGGTGCCGAGAGGCTCATCCGGGCCTCAGAGGCGGGCAAGGAAACATATTGGGCACTAGAATCAACGAAGAACAACCGGCAACCATGTTGGTTCGGCGTTGGTAGGGGGAGGCGTGGGAAGTCATTGAGATACCAACCATGGGACGGTCACACCCTCCACCGCCAATTGTTAGGATCTCGGCGCACGGCGGGGATGGGAGTTCAACGGTGGTGGCGGGGTTGGAAGAGAAGAGTTTGACGAGAGAAAGTGACTCGGGAGCGGCGTTGGAGATTATTTACGTGTCTCTAAAAATGATCCTTTCCCACCCTCACAGTGGCCGGAACGCTTGCGCCACCACGTCATTACCGCAGGCTCGCCGAACGGCCAGAAGCCCAGAACCCGTCCCAGCCGCCGTGCCCTCCGCTCCTGCTCCCGTTGGTTCGTTCGGATTTCCTTTGTTTACTAGCCACCTCCGCCTCATGAGGTACATGTGTGTCTCTGCAGCTTTTTGTTGGATTTGCAGGTCTCAACCAACTGAGCGTCAGGTTGATTACATTTTCTGCAGCTTTGCTTCTCCTACTTACAAGTTCTACTAGTCTGGTACTCCCTCCAAGCTAGGTAGTTTCTGTTGAATCTTAGTGTTTTCGATTGAATGG
The DNA here is from genome assembly GCA_030979885.1 of Lolium multiflorum. NCBI lineage: Eukaryota > Viridiplantae > Streptophyta > Magnoliopsida > Poales > Poaceae > Lolium > Lolium multiflorum. Next base: position 217,315,972 of record CM061752.1, on the reverse strand, counting down.
ATTTGTGAACTGTCTAGAATTGAACTAATTCATTAATTTCATAATTTGGTATTCTATGTTATCCACTAAACTCAGAACCCAACCAAACATCATCCGAAACAAATGTCTCAAGTAACGTAACTAGCCAAAGAATACATGCTGTCAGATGCCTTTTTTTGGGCAAAAAAAGTTAACTTACATTTTCATCTATGTTAAATCGGGGTATTTTAGTAGTTCTTTGCGCTTAGATTTTGCCCCGGGGCTTGCTCCAATCCTAGCTCCGCCATTGCATTCAACGAAGAGTAATTCAGAACATACAGAAGTTGCGAAAAAAAGCGGCCGATCTCCTATCAGAGCGAGCACTACGACTTGGTCGCCATCGAGCACGAGCCGGCCTGAAAGCAACATCCAGTTTCGGAACGTATCACTGTACGCCGACGTCGACGACGGCGAGGACGCGAAGAGCACGTCTCACGATCCATCTCCCTTTGTTAGTACTAGCAAGTTGTTTAGGCGAGCCGACCTGACGGCTGGCGTCGATCACAGTTAAGCCGCGCGCGCGTGCTAGAAAACGACGCTCCAGATCGATCGGGCCTTATCCTGTACGCGTCGCCTTCACACCTGCCCCGGCCGCGACGGTGGGAACTCGGATCATCCTTCTTCCACAAGTCGCCAAGTTCAACCACGCCTTCATTTTGTCAGCGTTCACTTCGACAGAGAAGCTCGGCTGGGTAATCCAGGTTCCAGCCACTGACGTTTCTATTTTCTATGCTGCACCGTCACGCCATGGACGTAATAATTTACTCCAACAAGTGGTCAAGGTCAAATACGCATGTGTCAGCGTTCACTTCGACAGGCAGCGCGCGCGAGGTCGCAACTTGCCACCGCTTATCCTTGGCTGTACAGTAAGCTACTGTACTTATTTTTGTTGCGGGAAAAGGAAATGATATTGAAGTCCCGATCTTACAGATAGATCCAGTAAAAAGGAAAATATACAGCCAAGTCCTCTGAATCGCGATGTCGATGACGAGCCCGATGCTGGCGGTGGCGCGCTGCCGCTGGACCCCTTGATGGCTTGGATCAGGTACAGCCCTTCCGCGGGCGGGAAGTCGCTAGCTCCTGAGACTCCACATCACCTCCTCTTCTTCATCAAGCTTCTCATCGACCGCCACACCAACGCCGATGAGAGATTGAAGAGCTCGAGAGATCCGAAGACCTGCGAACTCGGGGAAGGCGAAGACTCGACCACGGAACTCCGGAGAGCGTCGCTGCTAGAGAGGAAGAGCTTCGCCTCAGAACGCCACGCCGACCGCCCCGCTTCCTCCTCAGCGCAACTAGCAGGCAACCTAGACGACCTTACACTATATACATGTCGTGGATCAACGATTCCCCACCCTCTCGCCGCTGAAGCGGCCGTTGGAGGGCAGAGAATCAGCGACCCGACGACGATCGAGGTGGATCTCTAGGTGGTGCTCAAAAAATTGCCCCTCCCTACCGTAGCGGGGGAGGGGAACGCCCAAGCCTCGTTCCTCTAGTAAGCTACTGACCCTTACAAAACTAGAATAACTTGGTACCAAAGAATCGCTTTGGAGGTGGATCTACATGTAGCTCTCTTTTTTTTAGAAACAAACTACAAGCAAGCAAAATCTCAACACAAAATGATAAATTCTGATATTCTTGGGGGTTTGGAAATGTGCATCGTTTACTATACTCAACTCTACATTTTTGCATTTTTTAAATCTACCGCATAAACGAGGGCAATTGCTCATCTCTCCGGCATATGATCCATCAATATTAAAATATTCAAAAAAAAATATTTATAAGTTTCAAAAATAAAATTGTAATCAATTATGGACTTGGTCAATGATATATGCTACAAGGATGCAAAAGCGCAATGCAAACTTATTTTACCATTGGCTACACGAAAATGACAAGATCTGATAATTTTTATAGATTCGAAAATGTTACACTCAGATCCACACATTTGTCACTGGCTCACTGCTATATCAAAATACAAATTATTTCCAATTTGTTTGCACATTTTTGGTACACTACTGGTTACATTCTGATTTCTTTCAATAAAGTTTAAAACTCAAATACTCCTATATGATTGTCGATTTTTAAAAGGAACACACTAGTGTCCACCGTGCACCAAGATTGCCTAAATATGCACCGACTGGTCAAAATCACCAGATGTTGCCAAAGTGATTTTTGCCTAAAAGCCAGCAAAATTTCACTAGATAGCGTGTGTGGACAGGACAGCTGAAAATGGCCATAGCCAGCCGTCAGGCGACTGTAAACGTGTTCTAAATGCGCGTGGACATTCTCGATCAAGTATAAAACCCACGGAAGCAAACAACCTGAAACATCAGAGCGGAATCGCCAGAACTCAACTCAGACCGCAAAACTTTCTCGACACACCGACCACAGCTGAGCTACACGAGCTGCCGTCATGGTGCCAAAGCTGGAGCGCGGGTTTCAGCTCCTCAACTCCGAGCAGGAGAACTCCCTCATCCTCCGCGCCCTGATCTCCGTCGTCTCCGGGGACACCGCGGCCGTCGTCCCCACGCTGCTGCACCTCCAGCCGTCCACGCCGCCATTTGCTGCCGCTCCCGCGTGCGCTAGGTGCGGCGCGAACGGGTGCCTCGGCTGCGAGGTCGCCACGGCCGTGGCGGTGATGACCGGCTCGAGCAGCGAGGGCGAAGAGTGCTCGGCCGCGAGCTTCGTAAAGAATGGCGGCGTGGGCAAGCGTCGTGCGAGGAGGCCGGGGAGCAAGTTCCGCGGCGTGCGGCAGCGGCCGTGGGGGAAGTGGGCGGCGGAGATCCGCGACCCGCACCGCGCCGTCCGTAAGTGGCTTGGCACCTTCGACACCGCAGCCGAGGCCGCGCGCGCCTACGATGTCGCGGCGCTCGAGTTCCGCGGCAACCGCGCCAAGCTCAACTTCCCGGCAGCCGCCGCCGCCGCGTCGTTGTCGGCGTCCGCTTCTGTTTCTTCTTGGGCAGCTATGCAGCCACAACCGCAGCCGCGGCGCTTGCCGGAGAGCCATCACGAAAACTGCGGTTCAAATGCGTCGTCTCCCGCGCACGTGCCGCGGCTGCCGGAGCAGGGGACGCCGGTGGCGAGGGAGCAGGAGATATGGGATGGGTTGCACGAGATCATGATGCTGGACGATGGCAGCTTCTGAGCTACGAACCTCCATCAGTCGAACACAACTTTAGCTTCTGAACTTGGTAGCATGGAACCAAGGACAGAAGGATCAGTGTGACTGGGAGTATATCAAGGAATTTGAGGTAGAAGAACAACAAGAAGAAAGGAACAGAAGGAAGCCAGCCGCCGTTCCATTCGTGATATTTCTAGATGGTTGGTTCGTTGCTTCCGTTCGCCTTAATTTTCCCGCAAGCAAACGATTCAATTCAAAGAGACTGAGACATATACGATTGAAATCAATCTAAAGTGCACGTACATGAGAGAACTTCAAACTCGTCTCTATGGTATTGTCTATTGTGGGTCTGTACATGGGAGACCCACAAGACCATGCTCCTCGCAAGTTCTTTTTATATTATTACTAATATAATTGTATCTAGAAGTGACTATTTATATGAATCGAAGGAAGTATCAGTTTGTTTTCGCTACGGTACTTTTTTTTAGGAAAACGCTTCATTGCCTCCGGAGGATCGCTGGCGTCCCTGCCTCCGGCTTGAGCTAGCGACACGCGTCCATCCGCGTGGAGGAAAAACAAACAAACGACAGCAGGTTCCTATCTTATCCTCTCGCCCCATCGTCCTCCTCCACACACCCCTGTTTCTCTCTCTCTTTACCGTATCCCCTCCGAGCTCGCGCCGCCGCCAAATCCAGCCGCGCGCCGCCGCCGGATCTAGCCGCGCGTCGCCAGCAACGCTGCCCCACACGCACATCACCTCCTACCGCCCCCTCCCCTGCTCGTCCGGCCTCCAACGAAGTCAACTTCGCAGTCGACAACTGATGAGGATGCCATGGAGTGCAGAGTGGCCACGCGAGCCGCCGGATTCTGCAAGTGGCGCTGGCAGCGGTGCTGGTGGGAGGTGCTGCTCCCGTGGGCGGCTGGACCTGCTCCCACGCTTGGCGGGCGGCCGTCGTTGCTGCCACGGGCGGAGGCGTCGCTGCAATTGATTCTGGTGCTGCAAATGGCAGCCGCCGGAGCTGCAAATGGTCGCCGGCAGAGCTGCAAGCGGCGTTGTTGGGAGTAGAACCCTAATTCTTGTATTGTATTCCATGACCCTTTGGGGATATATATAGAGGTACAAGGGGGAGATAGACTTGGAGTACAAGATGATCTAAACCTAGTCTAATCTCAGCCGTACATGTATTCTAACATTCCCCCTCAGTCGTAGCGGGAGTGAAACGAACGCTTGCGACTGGAGAAGTCACGCGCTCCCATCGCTTCTCCTCCTTGTTATCATCAGCGTCCCCTTCTAGTTCCTTCTCTTCCCTCCCGCAGTCACAGCGGGAGTGTCGTGGGCGCAAGTGACGACGCGGACGCTGTTGACTGGAGTTCTTGAGTTACTGTAGACGTATTCTTGATGTCGATGTCGAGGTAGCCGAGCGTGACGTAGCCGTGGTCGAGGTATGGTCGATGTCGTAGTCGTCATATGTGGTGTAGCCGTATGCGCCGAAGGCGCAAAAAAATGCGCTTTTTTTGTCGTAGGGTTTTAGGTTTTGCGCGGCGGGCGGCAGCGATTCTGCGGCGGCGGCTGGTTTTTGTCATAGTGCGGCGGCGGCAGCGGTTCTGCGGCGGCGGCGGGTTTTGTCGTAGCGCGGCGGCGGCGGCAGCGGGTCTGCGGCGGCGGCGGGTCTTTGTCTTAGCGCGGCGGCGGCAGCGATTCTGCGGCGGCGGCGGGGGTTTTGTGTCGTAGGTGGCGACGGCAGTGTTGACGAGGATGTCGGCGGAGACCATGTTGATGTAGACCTTGGCGATGTAGTTGGCGATGTAGAACTCGACGTAGATCTTGGTGTAGTCGTACAGCTTGACGTAGTTGTTCGGGTCGATGTAGTCCAGCTTGTTGCAGTGCAGATCGTCGGCGTTGATGAAGTCGTGCTCGTGCTCGATGAAGATGGCGGCGTGTTGGTGCTGTAGATAGGCGCGGCCTGCTGGCGATGTAGCTGCGCGCCTGCACCTGCGTAGGATTGCATGGCGTTGGTGAAGTTGTGCCCGAGCTACGTGTAGGGCGCGTGCGACTGCTTGCCAGCTCGATAGGCCGGCCGATGCACTTGAGCACTTCTCGTCCAAGCACACAAGCACACCGCCCTCCTTCTCCACCGGATGAGAATTGGGATCTTGGGATTTATTTGGTGTCTAATTTGATCTACGAAACGAATTGGATCTAGGGAAAAGTAGGAATCGGAAATTTTCGAAAATTGGATCTAATCTATGAACTCGAATTTGATCTAGGATCTAAACTAAAAACCGATCTAATCTTTGATTTTGATCGGGTGCCGCGCCCCCGAGGAGAGATCTCCCCGGGGGCGGCGATAGAAGTGGTGGGAGGACCTAGGATCGGCGCCGTGAGGCTAACCGCTCTGATACCATATAGAATTGCATGCACTAACCAACTATTCCAAAAGCCCAAGCTGATGGAAAGATGTAGGCAATTTATTTCAACACTCACTCTACGTCTTTGCCCTTTGGCCTATTGTGACGCATGTTTTGGGAGCCGCGATATTTCTTTTAATTCTTGCATTGGCCAGGATTTGATCCTAGGACCTCCTGCTCTGATACCATATAGAAAATATAGAACCCTAATTCTTGTATTGTATTCCATGACCCTTTGGGGATATATATAGAGGTACAAGGGGGAGATAGACTTGGAGTACAAGATGATCTAAACCTAGTCTAATCTCAGCCGTACATGTATTCTAACAGGGAGCTGCATGTGATTCCGGCGGTGCTGCAAATGGCCGCCGCTGGAGCTGCAAGCGGCGTTGTTGGGAGCTGCAAGTGATTCTGGCGGAGCTGCAAATGGCCGTCGTCAGAGCTGCAAGCGATTCCGGCGGTGCTGCAAATGGCCACCCCCGGACCTGCAAGCGAATCCGGCGGAGCTGCAAATAAAGGGTGGTGGAGCTGCAATCATCCACCGCAAGTGCTGCAAGGGAGCAACACTGGTTAGATGGGCATCTTCTTCGACGACGGCGTTGTAGGCGGTGCTGCTCTTCGGAGACGAGAAACACCACGTGCGTGCGGGGGCGCTGATGCTGCCATGGAAGTGTTGGTGCTGGTAGCGCGGACGACGGGCACTTCAAGCCAGGGTAGCGAGCTTGAAGCCGGCGGTACGGACTTCGCCGGCTGTGGTGTCGGTGCAGGCGGAGTTCGCGAGGGCGGTGCTGCCGGCACGGGTGGAGTTCGGGAGATGGCGCTGTGAGATGCCCTTCGTGGGGTGTTTTTATTTTTCTTTTGTTCGTGGGGTATGCCGTAGTTCGTTTGTTCGTGGGATATGGTCCAGTTGGACACGTGTCAAACGCTGGACTCGGAGGTTCGGCTGTTTCCAGCCTTCGGAGGATTCTCAGCGTTTCCTTTTTTTTATCTTTATCCAGTTTGAGATACTCGTGTAAATAACGCTGTTTTTATTTTCTAATGGAATGGGGGAGCACATGCCTTAACCTTTACATTTTCCGCGCAGAAAATTTTCTAATTTGACATTCTAACTACCCGAATCATTAATTATTTTAAAATGCTATTCACCTCTTCTAGGCGATATCTCATTCTTTCACTTGTGCTAGCGCCTCCGGTGGCCAGATGTTGCGATGTCAACGAGTAGAAACACTAGTAATCATGCCCTACAGAGTAGACGAGTTTGCCGAACTTCAGTAACAAATCTTGGTGATGTCATCAAACTGTGATTTTTTTGGTTTGACCATGTGAGGCACATGTAAGTGCATCTCTAGTCTCGTCTCCCAAAGAGATTTGGGGCGCGTCGAATGTTTGACCACCTCTAGCCATGTGCCCCGAAGCCCTTGTCAGTCTAGCGTGGCCTAATATGGTGTCCGGCGTCCCGAACCCATCTCCACTACACATGGGACACTGCAGGGACGCCGGACGCAATTAAAAACGATGCGACGACTGGCGGTACAGCCGTGTCATCCACGCATGGTTTGTGTGCGCCCGTTGCCTATCTCATGCCAAGGAAAATAAATTTCCACCCAACAACGTTGCAGTTTCCCCATACGTGCAGGGATACGTCTCGCCGCGCTCTATCCAACATGCTGGCATTTTAATGCGCGACACCGCACCTTCGCCTGCCTCCGGCGTATAAAATGGGGTCCTCTCTTATTCTCCTTATTACACAACCCTAGTGTCGCACATCAACAACAATAGTGCCACCACAATGCCACCCAACTTAATCCAAACGTGCTCCATGACGGGTTTACTGGCCGCGGTCGAACGCGGTCGCGGCCATGCTGCACGCTCGTCGTCGCCCAACGAATAGGAGAAGGTGTGCCTCCATGACAAGTACTTCGAGTTTGTCGTTCACATCAACGATGACCCTTTCAGCAAGAAGAAGCTCCCGGACAAGTCGTGGAATTTCTCGCCGGCCGGGGTTAACCTGCGGAAAGCAAGCTGCGACTTCTACCTATGGTTCATGGAGGTCTTGTTTGATGGGCAAGGGAAGATCTACCTCCATACCGGCTGGGAGAAGCTCGCCCGCGCTCACAACCTGTAGGTTAGCTGCTTGGTGAACTTCCTCTACAAAGGCGACGGCGAGATGATCGCCAAGGTAGCCTTGCCGTATACACTACCATGGCGACTACTCATGCCACGACAACGACGATGACAACAGAGAAACAGAGTGAGTACTTGATTGTTTGTAAGACAAGGGAAGGAAGGAACACAGCATTTGCTTCTGTGAAGAATTTGAGAACAATATCAGGATGCCTATGGTGCAACGCAAAGTACTGTAATTCAACCTCGAAAAAAAAGTACTGTAATTCAGAAGTTCAGACCCCAGAGCCAGAGCCAGAGCTAGAGGACAGGCAAAGCCGATCTGTCATCCTTCCTGTCGGAATTAACAAGGCCAACGCGCAATCACCGCCCAGACCATGCAGCCAACCACGTTGAATATTATGCATTCGTTGCTGTACAGGCTAGAGAGAGAAGTACTACTATAACTTAGTTTTATGCAACAATACAGAGAGTGAGGATAGGTACGGCGGTACGCGGAAATCCCCTCGCGCAGCCCGCGAAGCCGACTTCCTCCTTGCCAGGTGAAGGGAAGTAGATGCCACATCTTAACTTATCAACAACTGCCAGGAGATTCTCTCCTAGACGAATTAACATATCGACTAAAATAAGAAGCACGAGGTCCATCTTGAAGGAAGATCTCCAGGGGATTTTTCTCCCGCTCACATCTGCGGTAGGCTTTCCCTACAACAAAAGCATCAGAACAGAAACAGGAAGAAAAGTTTCAGTTGAGGACTGAAACCTTGGGCGCGGTTGGTAGCCCGTTTGGAGGCCGACTAGATCCTGAAATCAGAAAATGGTCTAATTGGATGACTGGGTTGTGGCTGCGTTCTAGCTGGCACGCTCGTCAAAGCACCTTCGAGCCAGGCCTATAAAAAGGTCCGACTCGACAGTTTACCCAGAGCCAACCTCTTCCCTCTAAGAGCTAAAAGGCGTCAACGTCCGCACGCTGGTGCGACCATGGAGATGGCGCGAGCTCCACGCTCGAGCAAAAAATGGGACGGGAGGATTTCGTCACCTCCCGCCGTGATCACCCCCTTATTTATACCCCCTCCTCTCACCGCGGATTTCGAAACTGCCATTTCCCCCCTTCTAGCACTCTTCCCCAGTCGGCAAGCAAGGTAAGACGGCGGCAGGGCGACGGCGGCAGGGCGACTCCGACCACTTCTATGAGTTCTCCACTTCTGCGTTGACCTCCAGTGATGACTGTGAGTAACATCACCATGACTTCTCCTCCACGTCCATGTGGTTAGGTTAGATCTCTGATCGCTTTAGCTTAGATCTCTCACTGATGTAGGCTTGTAGGTTCGATTTGTGGCTCTACACTGTTAGATATTTGATTCTATACCTCAATGAGCATGGTTTGTCTTGTTTTATCATATTGGTTGCCTAAATTGTGCAATGGTAGTCTCCTATGATCTAGTTATTTCTATGTATTGATCTAGTTCTATGTAGGCCTACGATTTTGTATTACGTTGATTCTACCATCGTTTAATTAGTTCACACATTCTTGGTAAATGTAGGACTCGTTGTGCTAGGATTTCTTAGCCATGCTCTTGTTTTCTTTGAGGACTCGCAGATCCCTTGCTTTCGATGATTTGTAGGCCGTGAATGTGGAGGTGTCTCAGAGTTCTTAGCGGCCTCAGCATGCACGGCTTGGATCAACCTCGCAGAGAGTGTGCATAGCCTTGTTAACAGCGTGGCATCAAAGGTTGCCTTGAGCCTTGCTAAGGCAAGGAAGGGGAAGGAGATGCATGATGCTCGCCAAGCGTGGAAAGCCCACTCTGTGCAGATTAAGGGCACCATGAAGTGGCTGACATTCCAGTCCTCCTTTATGAAGGAGAAGATGTGTGATATCATCAGAACCGGCGTTCGTACTGACAATTGGTTCAAGGAGGTCCACCTCACTGTTGTTTGCAAGGCTCTCTTCGAGCATTGAGGACCAGAGGTGACTTCTACTCATGTGTACAACCACCTTAGGAAGTGGAGGACGAGGTGGATCCACATTAGCAAGCTCGGAGATCTGAGAGGTGCTCAATGGGATGAGGACAACTTTAACATCAAGTTAGAGGCTGGCCAGTACCAGGGTCACGTCACGGTTAACATATCTAACTGTTTTGCAATTGTATTTGCTCATCTTGGGCCACTTCTAACACTCTTCCTTGTCGTCCTACTTTAGGATCACCCCAAGGACACCGAGTTTCTCAATAAGTTAATCCACAACTACCATGATTTGTACACCATCTTTGTCGATGGTATTCTCACGAGTAGTGCGCTCCAATGAACCCCTTGGCATGCCTTCACTTCCACCTAAGGAGGAAGCTGACACGCAAGAGTCCGATACCATCATCATCGATGGCCCGGATAAGGCCGCCACTGCCAGGAACCTAGAGGAAAGAGGTAGATGGGTCGGCTGGTCAGGGATGATCTCCGGGCCTTTAGCAGCATGATTGAGGCCATCAAGGACGTCGCTAAGGCAATCAGGGATTGCAAGCAAACCGACATCCACCCAGACCTCTATGAGGCCGTCATGGGCATTGTTGAGTTCTCCCAGGAGGCTCTCATGGAGGCTCTAATCCATCTTGTCGACCACAATGCCCCGGGCACAAACTTCGTTGGCATGTGGGACATCCACATGTCCCTGTGGCTCAGGAGCTACTTGTCCAAGCACTACTACAATCTGTAGTGGTGCCCTAAGGCACTTTGGGGGTGGGGATGCTTGCTTGCTTCTAATGGTTGATGATGATGATGAACTTTTGATGTATATTTTGGTGGTAGGGCTTAAAAACTTCTTATGGCATGTAAGTATGATGAGGTGGTACATACTAACCCCTCATGTGATGAAGACTTTGCGGTGGTAGGATGACACCCACTTTTGCTGCGGTGCTAGGTTAACACCTTAGTGCTAGGATGAACTTATGAACCCATTTTAGTAATGATCATGCATGCTCCCCTTAGCTTATGAAATTGTTGTCTTGCTTGGATGATCTTACTGAGGTTGTCATTTGCTTCTGGTCATGTATTTACCTCTGTTGTTTATGTTCAATGTTAGTGGTACGTGGTGTTCAGAGGGAGTCATCCAAGAGTGTACAGTTCTTGGAGGATCTGATAGGCTCAGGTCAATGGTTTCTCTCACAACAACTATAGAGGGTATGAGATTAGAGAGGAGGCAAAAGAGGATTTCAACCAATTCTTGTCTGGTGAGGCAATGTCTTTTCATGGTGTGGTTGTTGAAGCACTCCCTGCTCAAGGTATGCCTGTACAAGCTATGCATGTTCAAGGTATGCCTATGCAAGTTATGCATGTTCAAGCCATGGCTATTCAAGCAATGCCTCATGAGGGCGGGTACGTAGACTAGGTTTAGAGATTTCATCATCGTAGTACTGCTAGTTGTGATCGACAAGCTTATGTTCTTCTAATATAGCTACCTCATCGCATGCTCTGAATGGGGTAACCATAAGCACACTTAGCTGGTTAACCAAACACATTGTCTTTGCATCTGTCGTGCAGTAAAATCAGTTTGCAACCAACCAAACAAAAGGGGCAAAGTTGCCTCAAAAATGCAGCCAAATCCCTTGTAGGCAACCAAACGAAGTGGAGAACATAGTTTTTTGCCCGTTCCGCCCAATATGGGGCCCCGTAGACCAAAAAGGGATACAGGCTACCAATCGCGCCCCTTATGAATGAATAATCGGTTGCATGTTGTAGACTCCATATTGTATGTCATGTTTAGTCTTACGAGGATTATACTTTTTCAGGTTTGTAGTGTCCGGAATTTTTTTAGAAACACAAGGTAAGAGTTGCTCGCTTAACTACAATAAACCGGGCGAAAATATGTACATGAGTGACACACAACAGTCTTGAGACCATGCACCAATCGAGCCCTTGGCTTTGCTGCCCAGCGACCGAAGATGACACCCTATTAAAGCGGAGCCCTGATTTGGCAACTAGGCCATCCTTGAAGGTGCACACCCGCCGAGCCGACAAATCTTCCACCCAAGCAACCAGAGTAGTCAATATGCAACACAAAAGCTTCAGAGGCGTTGCTCCGGCTACAACTTAAACATCACGCACATGCCAACCCATAGGTTGCACACTAAACTTGTCGAAGGAAATGCCTCCATAGCGAGCAAACCCGACACCCAACGAAGAAGCCGCTGCTCCGAATGCCACACATACCTTAAGGCCAAGCCCTTGCCTAAACGATGATAGAATTCGTGAACACCAACGAGGCCTTGCGGTGGGAAATTGACACTGATATGTCGCCATTGTTTGTTCGCACGGATCAGGGGTTTCCCTTGAAATTTATCCAAAGGGAGATAAGGGAGCGCCATATGATTATGAACAGAGCCTTCAAGAAGAGAACAACGCCTAAGGAGTCATCCACTTTGGCTCTGGCCACTACCGGAAACAGGGAAAATGACATTGGTTTGGGGCCTCATGCCAGGTTAGCAAGCTCGGTTCATTTTTCTATTTGTTCCTAGACGAAATTACATGCAGTTGTTGATACTTTATTGTTATGAACCATTTATAGTTAAAGTGTCAACTAAAGTGAGCCTGCAAGGGGAAGGCGGCGTATCTTGCGAGGTTCTACGGTGGCACTTTTATAATTAGGTGAAAGTGTGACAACGTATATGTGACACCTCGATTGCACCTTAATTGTAAAGATAATGTTTAGCTGCACTTAAAATAGTTATTTTCAGTGCAAGATGGTTTAAAATTGAAGCATACCATGTCTTGACCACCTGTTGCTCATGTAGCAATGCAAACAGTGAACAAAATAAATGCCCATACTATCTCCGTTTTAAATTATATATCGTAACATTTTCTCCTAAAATAACCGGACCTACACACTAAAACGTGGATAGATAGTCATGTATCTTGAGTTCTTGACCAAGCTGACCATTTGTATCACTTAATTTAGAAAAGGGTATTATTACCTTTTTGTTGTGGAAACAAAATGCTACTAACACTTGGTCGCAAAAGATCAAAGCAAGAGTAAAGCAAATTTCTTAAAAACAATCGTTGAACACGACCAACATGAAAGCGACATCAGCTCCAATCCAAATAACCTCTTTTTAATACAAACATCTCGCGATGATAGGCCGACGTCCACGACGGCGGGGACGCGAGGAGCTTGCAAGCTTTTAGCTTTCAGACTCCGTGGTGGTGGGAGGGGGCTCTGACTTTTCTAATCATCCTTCTAGAGAACGGTCAAAGGCCTTTGTCAGCGTTCCGTTGGATAGACAGCGCGAGGTCGCGTAGGTCTTGATCAAGCTGTTTAGCTCTGCTTCCGGCAGCTAGTAATAATGTCCTTCTCCCTTTTTTATGCACCGTGAAGTTGTTCCTGAATTAGAATGAAAATCAAGTTTCTGAACGATGTCGGACGGATCGCTGGGAGAACAAGATTACTGTAAAACATCTTGTACATAGGGATTTCAGGCGACCTGCTAAGTGCAACCTGAGGCTCAAGAGTTTGAACTGTCGCAACTTTTTCTAGATACGAATGAATGTGTCTACATAAATTTATGACATTTATTTTGGACCCAATGTACTCCCTCCTTTACAAATTATATTTTGGACCCAATGTACTCCCTCATTTACAAATTAGAATGCCTATAGTTTTCAGTTAAAGTTAAAAAGTTTAAAGTTTGAGAAACTATATATAAAAAATAACAACATCTAAAATTTTAAATGCACGTAATATGAAAATATATTTCATGATGGTTCTAAAGATTAATTTGGGATTATAAATATTGACACATTTTTCTATATAGTTAGTCAAACTTTAAGAAGTTTGACTTTATCCAAATATCATATGCATCCTATTTTAGGATAGAGGGAGTAGTATGTAAGGAGTTTGAACTGATTTATCGAATGAGTCTTTTTAAATAAGAAATAAATGGATTTACATAGAAAATAAGTAATTTTTTCAACAAAGGAAATTTATTTATATCGTGATGATAATAATTACACCCATCCTCTACAATAATGCAGTGCCCTAACGTACGAATGCACACATCCAAAAAAAAATTTACAAGAAAGAAAGTCCCGCTACGGCGATCTATTCCTTGTAGCAGCAGATTAAACACCACCAACAACACGAGAAATCCATCTTCGCCAAAACTGACGCCTCTAAAACCAAGTGCACAAGCGCCATCATCGCCCTGTTTATACATTATAGGTCTTCACCCTGGAGAAGGTCCGCACTCCAAAAAACAATGTCTTCAACAAGGTCACTATTAGGCACAACCAATTAAGGCCAGACCTTGAGTTTTTCACCCTGAAGATTTGATTCTGAACTTCTCCTCTTTTATCGCCCCTACTTGCCAATATTGTTGTTTCAAGTAACGAATCACCAATCCAATCCCTCGGCTCCATCAGGATTCGAACCACCATTACTAGTCCTCAGATCTCTGCTTCCATGTCATTCTCGACTACTGATATCACCATGGAACTGAAGACATGTCCCACAATGGCAACAAACTGTAGAGTTTCGCTCACTCTGAAACCAAAATGGTCAGAAAAAAGCATGCAATCGAAACCTATCCGATCTGGCAATTTCCAGGCATGAGTCGCCCAGTGGAGCTCGTCGGCGGAGCCTTCCGGAATATGAAATTTCATCGAGATCAATGAACACATGCGTCAAGAAGACCTTTGTCTTGGCTTGAGAGGGACCCTAGGACCGTCTCCTTTATTAAAATCGAGCCAATAGCCCCCACGACATCCGCTGGCAACCTGCAGGATCCACCCCTCCCAAGAAAATAAGTAAATAACCACACATGACATTTGTTATCAATATGATCTACTAAGGTTGTGTGCTCCAGCTGATAGGTGTGAACTCTTATGACTTGTTTCATCTTGATGTGAACTTTTGAGTTTAATAAAGAGCAGTTCATCAAAAAAATCAACGTGATATACTCACTAGTTCTTTTCTAAATACAACACAAAAACATCTAGCGAGTTTGGCGTCGGGTGCCTTGGCGCCAACATACTTCAGCGTCGTGTTCTTTTGGCGCCGACCTGCATAACTTCAACTTCGTTTTATAGCGTTGAACTCATGGATCAAATTTCTAAATAGTTTTGACAAAGGGTTAGACAAAATTTAGTTTCGCTCAGGGCTCAATTATGCTAAAAAATAAAAACCCCATTTTCACAATATGGTGAATCCTACTAGTTGGAGACCACCTTTCAAGGAATCAAGGCTAATTCACCGCTTACTAGGACCTCACGTCAGCCTTACACTCATCCCTCCCATATGAAGACATTAACCTACTGGACAACATAGGCTTTGTCACCACATCTGAGAAAATTATTGAAATTACACTTAGAATGGTTTTAGTATTCTCCATTCCTAAAGAAGCTGCTCAGCATTTTATAGATACGACGAAAGTATGTAGAAATATTTTAATTATAGATATATATCCGTACTTAGAAAAAATTGAGCGCCTTTTTTGGAGGGAGGGAGTAATTTATTGAAAAAAAATAACGTCCTTGGAGACTTCGAGTAGTCAAGATGGCCACACATTATTAATCGGATTTCAGCAATTTGACAATGACACGTGTGAACAGTTGATAACCTGGTGTCAGCACTCAGCAGTGTGGATCTCACTCTCGTGTTCCCCACGACATGAACGTGTCTAAAAACTAGTCGTTTAAAAAATGCCCGTGGCAATCCACGTTCTACTATATAAAGGCCCGGCACCAAACAACATCAGACATCAGTGAAAATCACGAGAACTCATCAACCTAGCCAGTAGCCACCAAACGAGCGCGAAACTTTCTTCCGACACCGACCTGATCACGTCATAGGTAGGACGTCACAGCATAGCTACACGAGCTCACGTCATGGTGCCGTGGTTGGAGAGCGGCACCGGCACCAGCAGGTTCCAGCTCCCCAACCCCGAGCGGGAGAACTCCCTCTTTCTTCGCGCCCTCGTCTCCGTCGTGTCCGGTGACACCGTTGTTCCCACGCTGCAACTGGAGCCGTCGGCCCCGCCGTTTGCTGCCGCGGTGCCAGCAGCTACTGCGCGCGCTAGGTGCGGTGATTTTTTTTAAGGGGCGCCAGGCCCCCCTATGCTCATGATTTTTCTTTGAACACAAGTCATGTCAGCTCCTTATTTGTGTGATTTTAGCTATTTCTGCCCCCTATACTAAGATTGCTGGCTCGGGTCCCTGCTGCGACATCGACATGATCGTGGCGGCGATCACTGCCTCGAACAGCGAGGGCGAATAGTGCTCCGTTGCGAGCTTCGTAAAGGATGGCGGCGTGGGTCAGCGTCGTGCGAGGAGAGGGAGCAAGTTCAGGGGTGTGCGTCAGCGGCCGTGAGGAAAGTTGGCGGCGGAGATCCGCGACCCGCATCGTGCCTTCTGCAAGTGGTTCGGCACCTTCGACACCGCCGCCGAGGCCGCGCGCGCCTACGACGTCGTGGCGCTCGAGTTCCGCAGCCACCGCGCCAACCTCAATTTCCCGGCCGCCGTCACGTCCTCGTCAGCGTCGGCATCAGTGTCCGCGTAGCATTTGCCGAACAGGACTCGCGAGAAGTGCGGGTCGAATGCGTCGTCTTCGGTGCACGTGCCGAGGTTGCCGGAGCAGGGAAGGGCGCCGGTGGTGTTATAAACGCGACAAACAAATAACGAAGAACGATAAAAGAAAACGCAGCAGAAACACAAGATTTAACGTGGAAAACCACTTCCAACACAGAAGGAGAAAAAACTACGAGCGCCAGCCAGCAAATACTTCACTATATCGGGGAGTGTTTAAAAACATCGTGGGTTATCTTATAATCTGATAAACCCTAACCAGCGGCTTACAAGATGTATATATGGGGGATGGAAACGATCCGTACCGGCGGGGGAGGGGAGGGGGTCGTTTCGCTCGTCAGAAGTTAGCCTCAGAAGATCTGAGACGGGTTGCGGGAGATCATAATGCTGGACGATGGCACCTTCTGGTCTAAGGCGCCATGATCTCCTAGCCTCTTTAGCTCTTCGTTCCATGTTTCATTTTAACACTTATAACTTTTCTCACAAAATGAATCGAGAAAGAGTTCCTACAGTTTATGTATGGGTGTAACAGTGTTGGCCGCACAATATTGTTTTGGCAGTGCTTCTTCAGAGCCCATCTATCGTTTTCATCCGATGTTTTCCACGCTGTTTTTTATTCGATAAAGGGAATATATTAATATCAAAAGATACCAATTACATCAACAACAACGCACCACCCTAATGGCACTACAGATGCACACAGCCAAAAAGAGAAAAAGAAAACTAAGAAACAAAAGTCCCGCTACAGATCTCGAGCCTAACAACAGCAATATATCCACCGCCAAGACAACACATGAAATACAGACTCTCCAAAACGACGCCTCCAAGAAGAGAACAGTGCTCTAACACCGTCGTCGCCCGATCAAAGATCTTAGGTTTTCACCCTGAAGATAGTCCCCGCTCTCAAAACAATGCCTCCAACAAGGTCATTGCCAGGCACAACCAGTTAAGGCCAGACCTTGGGTTTTCACCCTGAAAGGTAGGAACTTCACCTGTGTTGTCGCCCCACTTTCATACCGCTGTGAAGCCCGGAACACCAAGCAAGTCCCTTAACAGCGCGGAGACTTGAACCACCCTTAGCTAGTTCTCCCCCCCGGCCTTCATGAAATTCTCTTCTTCCGACTTTCATCATGGATCCATAGTCACTTGATGTCAACACAGAAAAAGATCTTCGCGCCGCTCCCTCCAGAACCAATCGGTCGGAATCAAAGTGCTTTCACGATCACGACTAAAACCTGATACAGTATACTACTGTAAGACTAGATCGCGTGACGTGTTCCATGCATTTTTGTGGAGCAAAAGCTATTGTTTGCATTTTTTGGAGTAAAACGTTGTACTACCATTGATGATTAGTAAAAGCTATTGTTTGTTTCATCTCATGTGTTGATCATGGTCGAGAAGATCTAAGGGTGTGGTCGGACCCTTCCCCGGTGTTCAGCGAGGTGGAGTTGTTCAATGCGAAAGTCTTGGCGCCAATGGACACCATTTTCTTTTTTGGAGGCGTTGTCGAAGAGCTAGCTTTCACATGCTACCGAAGGTCGGCGCGCGTATGTGTCTGGTGGTGGTGCTGGTGGTGGTGGTGCTGGTGGTAGTGGTGCAAGATGGCTTCGTGGGCTAGCTTTAAAGGCTTCAGATTACTTATGTGCTTTTGGTTCTAAAAACTCTAGGCCTTTAGGGAAAGGAGGGAGATCGAATACGAGATGAAGGCCTTGCCAAATGGAATGGACATCCTTAGGGACAGTAGTCACAGTACGGAGTGCAGGCGCATTTTTTTTTTTTGGAGCAACCGGCAGGAGCACTGCCTTTTCATTAAGCAAGAGGGAAAACTATACAACTGTACAAAGGGGTTGCATGTTTGTGTTAAGGTGTAAACATGCGAGAAACCACCGAAAGAGGCAAAATAAAACCCTAATCCGGCTCAGCCGGGATATTCTGCCTGAAGGCGGCAAAGGCAAGATTTCTTTGCGCGATGTCATCCCTTACGAGTGAAGCCACCTCAAGGAAGGTCAGGCGCCGACCCGTGAAAATGCGTCTGTTTCTCTCCTTCCAGGCGTTCCAAAGGACATATAGGAGACGTCCGCTATGCCGGCGTTTGTAGTCCGTGGGCTTCCCAGCAATGATCTCGTCCCACCAGTCGGAGGTGGAACCGAAAGTTTGTCCATGCGTGACGGGGTCGTCAGGGTAATCCTGATGTATACAAGTCCAGATGGCCGAGGTGAAGGGGCAGTCCTTGCAGAGGTGATCAGCGGTTTCCGGAGCCGACAAACAGAGGGGGCAGACCGGATCATGAGGCCATCCTCGAATGGCAAGCATGTCCGCAGTGAGGAGCTTCCGGTGTAGGGCGAGCCAAGCGAAAAGCTTGCATTTGGGCTCGGCGTGCGCTGACCAAATCTTCTTGGCATCGAACTTGGGGTAGCAACCCAAGAACTGAATGTGGTAAGCGGAGCTGGCGGAGTAGACCCCCTGAGTGTTGATCTTCCAAGAAATGGTATCCGCGATCGTTGGGGTGAGATGCGTACCCGCAATGACCTCCCAGACCTGCAGGTATTGGTCCAGCTGTACCGGCGTTGACAACCTAGCGACGGAGCGAATCCAGTTGTCGTTGAGCATCTCCTTGGCCACCGTTCTGCCTTTTCTTGAGGCCACCTTATAAAGGTCAGGTGCCCAGAGCCGGATCGGCCCCCTCTCCGTCCATGGGTCAGACCAGAACTTGGTGGATTCGCCATTCCCAATAGTAATCTTCGTGGCGGCTCTAAAGAGATCCATGTCAGCTTCATCGCAAGGGAGTTTAGACCCCGCCCAAGTGCGCTGTGGGTCGGTCCACTGAAGCCAGGGCCATCTAAGACGCAGGGCGCGGCCTGAACGTTCGAGGTCCGTCATGCCCAGACCTCCCAAGTCCTTAGGTCTGCAGACCGTCTTCCAATTCACCAGAGCGTGCCCACCGGACGCGTGTTCGGCGTCATCACCCGCCCAGATGAAATTACGGGCGATCTTGTTGATCTTGTCACGGGCCCATTTTGAGAGAGGAATGGCCGTGGCGTGGTATGTTGCCGTTGCCATGAGAACAGACTTTGCCAACGTGATCCGTCCGGGCCGGGCGAGGTTTTTGCCGAACCACCCCGGAAGTTTCCTAGCGATCTTGTCGATGAGTGGTTGCAGATCCACTTTGCGAAGACGACGGTGATGTAAAGGCAGCCCTAAATACTTTCCCGGAAAGGTGGCGATTTTGGCGGGGAAGTCCGTAAGGATGTCATGGAGATCCAAGTCGTCGCACCTAACAGCGAAAACCTCAGTTTTGGCCAGATTGGTAACAAGGCCACTAGCCTTCCCAAAGCAATCCAAGATGCCTGAAATCGCATGAAGCTCCGCTTTTATAGGGTTGATGAAAATTCCGGCATCGTCGGCGTAGAGAGAAATCCTGCAGTGCATCGTGCGCGATCTAATGGGGCTGAGGATCCCATTTGAGGTAGCCAGCTGCAGCATGCGCTGAAGAGGGTCAATAGCAAGGATGAACAACATAGGCGAGAGCGGATCTCCCTGACGTAAGCCCCTGGCGTGTGAGAACGGCTGTCCGGGCTCACCGTTGAGAAGGATTCTCGAAGTGGCGGAGGCCAGCGAGAGGCACACCCAATCTCTCCAAATCTGGCCAAACCCAAGAGCTCTCATCACCTCGAGGAGGTATGCCCATCCAACGGAGTCAAAGGCCTTGGAGATATCCAGCTTCAGGAACAGACTCGGGGTCTTTGAGGCGTGCAACTCTTTGATGAGGTTCTGGACATGCATGAAGTTGTCGTGGATGCTTCTCTTTTTGACGAAGGCGCTCTGGCATTTAGAGACGATATCAGGCAGAACAGGCGCAAGTCTGTTGGCCAGAAGCTTGGAGAAGATCTTCGAGAGACTGTGTATGAGGCTGATCGGTCTATAGTCCGAGACGTAGGCGGCATCCGGCTTCTTGGGGATGAGAATGATATTCGCGGAGTTTATGAGGTTGACGCACCCCCCTCTGAGGTTGGCCAAGTGAAGAATCGCAGCAGTGATGTCGCTGTGGATAATGTCCCAGCAGGACTTGAAGAAGGCTCCAATAAACCCATCCGGGCCCGGCGCTTTGACAGAGGGCAAAGAGAAAACGGCGTCCTTGATCTCATCTTCGCTGAAGGGGACGTCAAGGTCGGAGAGGTCGTGGACGGGGTAGTGGAGGCCCTCCCAATCAAGGCTGACCTGTCTTGCCGCCTTAGTGCCAAGGATGCCTTTGAAGTGCGCCAGCAGCACCTCTTCCTTGTCCTCCTTAGTGATAGCAGCGCCCGAGGCAGTGCTGAGAGTCTGGATGTGGACCTTGCGACGACGGCCGTTAGCTCTGGAGTGAAAGAGCTTGGAGTTAGCGTCTCCCAAACGGATCCAAGTGAGCCGCGATCTTTGTCGTAGCTTCATCTTCTGAATGGCGAGCAACCCGAGGTACGAAGATTTCAACTGGGACCGCAGCGATCTTTCTTCATTCGAAAGGGGCCTGACCTCTTCAGCCTGGTCAAGGCGCCAAATGATCTCCTTGGCCGTAGCAATTTGCGTGCGAAGATCCCCAACACAGTCCCGCTGCCATTTTTTCAGAGCTTTAGCCACCCTCGATAGCCTTATATGAACACGACGAATGGGGTCGGTGGCCTGGACATTCTTGGCCCAAGCCAAAGCGACGGTCTCTTTGAAGCCATGCATGCCCAACCAAAATTCCTCGAACTTGAAGGAAGGCTTCCTAACAGTAGCGACGGATCCCTGGAGGAAGAGAGGTGCGTGGTCGGAGCAAGCCGAAGTGATGGCCTGGAGGTAGGCATCCGGGAAGGCCTCATCCCAGTCGGCTGAGAAGAAGACATGGTCGATCTTGGTGAGTACGGGGTCAACTTGCGCATTGGACCAGGTGAACCGACGCCCATCCATACGCATGTCCTTGAGCTCGAGGAAGTTACGAGCCGCCCGAAATTTTCCGATGAGGTTCCGATTGATGTTCAGATTGTTCTTATCGGAGGCCTTGGTGATAAGGTTGAAATCTCCCAGTAAAATCCAAGAGTCACGGACCACCGGCTTTAGACCCTTTAGCTCGTCGATGAAGGCAAGTTTATCCTGATATCCTTGGGGACCGTAGACACAAGTGATGGACCATTGCAACTCATTCTCACGGGAGGAAATCACGGCCGAAAGCGTGGAGGTGGTTGCGTGGACTTGTGTGAGGGTGAAGAAGGCGTCGGAGCAAGCAAGAATCATGCCGCCACGGGTCCCAATGGCCGGTACGAAGGCGTAGTTTGCGCTGAAATTTGGCCCGAGGGTGTAGTTGATGATCGCGGCGTCGACCAGCGCAAGCTTTGTCTCCTGAAGACAGACGATCGTGGCGCGCGTGTCTTTTACGAGGTCACGAACAGCGTCGCGGCGGACCTTGTCGTTTAGGCCCCGCGGATTCCAACCGAGGATTTTAACATCTTTTTGTGCCATTAAGTAACAAACATGGCCACGTTGGGGAAGAGCCGGGAAGGCCGCAAATGAAGATGACGGTGAAGAAAAAGCCGATTATAGTCGATGCAGTCGAAGTGGCTGGAAGTCGTAGCGCAGAAAGTCTCGGCGACGGTAGTCCCGATTACAAGAAAACGATTACAGCGAATGAAACTAGCGAACTTGCGGATACAGGTACGGCGACGGGGCCCTAGCCCAGCGTTGGCATCTTCAGAAGGCCAACTACACATGGGGAACATCCGACACAGAATTGGCCTTGGGGAGGCCCGGTCCCTTCTTCTTGATCTTCTTAACTTGCTTGACGAGCGCCTCCAGCGCCTGGATCGCCGCCGACGCCAGCGGAGCCTTCAGGAAGAGCTGCTGGTACGCTGCCTGGGAGGCGTCATCAAAGGAGGCCGCCGGGTCGAGGAGGCCGCAAACCTTGGCGATCAGCTCCTGGATGGCGACCGCGCCGTCGCTGAGCTGACGGGCCTTCTTCTTGACGGCAATTCTGCCGCTGCGCCTCGGCGAGACGGCGGCAGCCGCAGCCTTCTTCTTCTTGCGTGTGGGCGGCGTGACGAGCAGCGGCTGCTGCACCGGCCCAGCAACAGAGGCCAGGAACTCCTGGAGCGGGTGCACCTCGGTGGACAGGTCGCGGCGAGGCGAAGGCGGAGCAACAGGCTGACTTGGTGGCGGCGTGGCGGTGACCGCGCCGTCGACAGATGCCACCGGCGACTGTGACGAGTGCTGGTCGTGGACGGGCGAGGTTGGGGTAGAGCCAACGTTCCAGGCTTCATTCTCCCCGTCGAGCACGAGATGGGCCATCAGGCCCGTGGCATGCTGCAGCTGATCATCGGAAGCTCCAGCGGTAGGCTCAAGGACGAACAGTCCGGCTCCCTGAGAGCCCAGACCTTGGCATTCCTTCACCGGAGAGACGGGCGAGGCGTCACGGGTGCCGGCGTGACAGTGGTGTCCAGGGAGCCCAAAGGCCTCACCAGAGGGGCGATCGCCCCCACCAGGGCCGCTTGGTGGCGAGTGAGACCGCAGCGGCGACGTCGTGGCTCCGGCCTTGTCGAGGAAGGCGAGCGCGCGGAGTTGCCAGGCGCGCAACGCCGCCGATTCCGCAAGGACCGGCGCGACAGCCTCATTGAGGCAAGCCAGCAGTTCCGCCTTGAGCGAGGCTCCTTGCTCAGCGATGAAGGCGCGAAGGTCGGCATCGGATGCTGCCGAGGGCGCCGGAGCAGCAAGCTGGAGCACAGCCGGCGAGCCAACAGCATGCCTGCGTCCGTGGCCGCCATCGTCGTGGTCCCGGCGCCGCGGGGACCTGGTGCGCTCGCGACGGACAGAGCCGAGCGTGTCGTGGCGCTCCCCGTAGCTCCTTCTTTCCCTGCGCGCCGCGCCATCGCGGTCACGGTCTTCATCATGGTCATCCCGGCGAGAGCGTTGGCGAGGGTGGTCGTCTTTTGGCGTGGCACGGCTGCGACGGGCCAAAGCCGCGGCACGCGCCAGAGTCTCGTCATCCTCTTCATGCTGCATGGGCGTGGGCGGCATGCCGTCGACGGTGAGGTAGTGCCAGTCGAAGGAGACCGGCGTAGGCTTGAACGCGGCCGCGTCCGAGCTGGAGCCGAAGAAGTCAAGAGGCGCAGAGGTGTAGTCCTCCATGAGGTCAAGGTGCACTAGGACGCGGAAAGTCGCACCCCTCTTGCTGCCTGTGGGACGTACCTCGTGGACGAAGACCTCGGAGGCGGGGCCGCCAGCCCCTCTGCTGGTGAAGGTGAGCCATACCACCTTGGGTATGGAGCTTGGATTAGCAGTCCATGCCCAGCAGTCGAGCGACCGAGCATTGGTCAGCAGAGCGGAGGAGTCGTCGAGGCGGTCGAAGGAGCAGCGGCGGCCGATGATCCTCTCCGCCACGTACGGGGTGAGGCCGTAGGCAGGGACTCCCTCCAGGCAGAGGCGCACCCGAAAGGACATGGCGGCGCCGAAGGCGTGCTCGAGCGGGCGCCATGGCCGGAGCTGGAGCAGGGCATTGTCGGCCTTGAAACGGCCGCGCTTGAGCACCTCGGAGCAGTGAGCCTTGTGCTCAAACTTGAGGAGAAACTGCACCGGCTGGTGCGGGCAGACATTGATGTCGCGGTGGCTGAGGCTGAACTCCTTGCGGACGGCGCGGTCGACGGTCTTGGCCTCGATCTTCCTGTTGCCGTAGACGACCCAGGCGATGGCCGCAGTGGCCTCCCAGTCTTTGATGTCTTGGTCCATCTCGAAGGACGTGGCGATGATGACGGAGTCTTCTTCCGGGCGCGTGGCCGCCGAGCCGATACCGCTGTGCGCCATGGCCGGGGGAGGAGGCAGCAGCAGCGTCGAGGGCGGTGGTGGAGGAAGAGGCGACGCAGGTGCGGGCGTGGTAGCGGCGACAACAGCGGCCCAGGTACGGGCACCCGACGCAGCCGGTGAGGAAGCTTGAGGGCGCGGCAGGGGCACGGTCGGCGCTTTCCTTTTGGCAGCCCGCGCGGCTTGGCGAAGAGGGCAGGTGCGCTCCTTGTGCCCGGACAGGTTGCAGGAGAGGCAGCGGACCTTGTCCCTGCAGGCGGAGGCGAGGTGGTGGTGGGCAGGAGCGAGGCAGCGGGCGCAAAGGCCCTCCGTGCGCTTTTTGAAGCGAAGAGCCGCAGCTTCCGCTTGCGCGAGCCGTTGGGCAGCCGGTGGCGCGGTAGGCCTGCCATGAAGGGGCTTTGAATGCCCGTCCCGTCGCGTGCGGCGCCGCGGAGAGGCAGCGACCCATCCCTCCTCGTCTCGGGAGAGGGGCGCCGCGGGCGGAGGGGACGTGCCATGAAGACCCTGCAGGTAGCTGGGGGAGGCTACGACGACGGAGAGCAGCTGCGACGCATTGAAGACGGGCCTGCAAGGAGAATTAATGGCGGATCCGCCGGTCAGACCTGCGGAGGGATCTTGCTGGTGGGCCCCCGCGAGAGCCGAATCGGGAGAAGCTGGGGCGGAATCAGGGACTTCCTCGCCCAGGGAGGCCGGCCGGCGGAGCGTGCGCGGCGGGGAAGACGACGGCGGCGTCGGGGCGCGATCCAGATCCGCGCCAGAAACCAGCGCCGATCTGCGCAGCAGCAACCTCTGGTCTTCCGAGAGGAAACCTGGAGCGTGCGGGGCGAGGCGGACTAAGGAGGAGGGGCTAGGTGGGGCTGGGGCGGCGGGGGAGGAGGGGGTGGCCGCCGGCGATATGGAAGGGGAGGGGGCCTGCTCGGTCGCCTCGCCTGGGAGCGCCATCGGCTGTTAAATTTTGAATCCCTGATCCTCCAGGCGCATTCACTCTAGTGACGTGCCTTTGGCATGATGAGCTAGCGAGCCCTTCTTTCATGAGAAAATTGTGATTCCGACATTCCGTCATACCAGAATATCTTACAAAATGCAATAGTTTAGGATTTGCTAGTTTTGCTATGTTGTTTTCCCGTTCAAGTTTTTACATGGTTGCCCTATAATCAATTGCATATGGTATGACTTTCAGTCTAGTTTACAATGAAACATGGTGAGTCTATCTTCAAGGATTGACTAATTCTCAATCGATTGAGAATTCACTTAATTCTCAACCTAATAAGAATTAACTTAATTCCCACTTAGGTGATATATCATCTAATCTTCGTCAGAACCTACGCTGCAACTAATGACTAGTGTGAATCACGAAGTAATGCAATGGTCCAATGCATTTTCCTAACTTCCAAATCATGTTGCAAGTCGCGACTAGCACGAATCACGAAGCAGTGCATTTTTATTTTTCTTAGTTGCAACATATACCCAGCAAAACCTCAACTGCAGACACATTTACACTTGATAAAATCTCGGTTGCAACTTATGCCTAGCACAAACTAAGATACAATTTAATGATCTGAAAGTTGACTAAGAATTAAGTTAATTTCGAATATTGAATTGCCGGAATTGCACGCCCCTAAGAGCATCTCCACCGGCATTCCCCAAATAGTCGCCGGCAGGGACGCCGACACTGCCGTATGGGAGGCGCCGACACAACATCCTCTATTTGGGGATGCTTCTCCCACACCAGCGCCCCCCATACGCCAGCCCCGATAGATTTTGAAATCTAAAATGATATTTAAAAACTGAAATTCATAGGAAATTCATACGAAGTTTATACAAAAGTAGCTCGAATTTAAACATAACTAAAAATTAAACTTAATCCTGATCTACTGGCCGTCGGTTGGGCCGCTCGACGGCCCTGCCTCGTGGTCGTTCTTCGCCATTGCCGCCTGCGTCCATGCCCGCTTCTCCTCCCTTGCTTCGTGCATCTCGCAGTGGAGCATGGCGGCCGGCATCGCAGGGGCATGCCGGTGGCGCTATCCCCGCGCTTCCAGCCTTTCCCGACAAGCTTCGATCTCGGCGCGCCTCGCCAGCTGGCGGGCGAAGGCCTCGTAGTGGCGATGGGCGTTGAATTCTGCGAGCTTCTGTCGCTCCGCCTCCATGAGGTGGCGTCCCGCCTCCTTCGTGGCCGCTCGCTGGCGCGATATCTCGAGGCTGTGCTTGAGGTTCGCGTCGTTGACGAACTCGTCCTCCTCCTCCTTCAACCGCTGGTATCGTTGCGCGTTCAGCGACGCGAGGATCGTCGCCTGCTCCGGGTGGGCGGGGGCCTGCGGCGGCTCCCCGACTGCGCTGCCTCCTTCGTTGCGTCCTCCGCCGCTTCTGCTTCCGCGTCTGCGACGTAGACCTCGTCCCACGCCGCGAACCGTGGGTCTTCATCCTTTTCAGAGCTGTACTCGGCATCGGCCTGCGGCTCCGGCTGCGGCTGCGGTGGTGGTGGAGGCAGCGCGCGGCCGTTGAGGCCAAGCATCGAGTAGGTGGTCTTCAGACGGCGCGGCATTTTGATGTGGAGAGGAAAGAACGGAGCGGCGGTGGTGGACGGCGTACGTACTATATAGCGGTGGTAACTACCCACATTTACGGCCACTGGACGCCGCGTGGCCAGTCGCTGCCCTCGTGGCCGCCTCGGTTTCCGCGCGGGAGGCCAAACGCCGACGACCAACCTTCCCGCGTCGCGCCGATGCGTACCGTCGCGTCGTCTTGCTGACAAGGCACCCCCACCTGTGAAAACCGTCGTTCCGCGAGGCGCCGACGCGCCCGATTCGCGCCCTTGGCCAAGGGGCCGACACGGGGATGCCGGCGATTCTATTGGGCTCGAAAAATGGCTAGCGCCGTTTGGGGCGCGCTAGTGCGAGACCAAAAACGACGCCGGGCCCCAAAATCGCTATCGAGGCTGCCGGTGGAGATGCTCTAAGGTTTCCTCTGAAAAGATAGTGGGGAGTGATGTTTTGTCACATGGGAGCATATGCTTCCTTTATTTTGAAATGCATGTTAGACACATTATGAAATGTCAAAAGATTTGAAACAAAAAATTTGGACGTACGTCTTCACGTTCTATGTGCTCACAAAATCGTTTCATGAAAAATCGACTTGTCATGTAGCGTTTGTAAAAAACACAAAATTCGGTGCTACAAAAAAGGTTTATCACAAGATAATTTTTTTCCCTCTTTTACATAGACTACAAAAAATATTATTTTTTCACGAAACTTGACGAACATAGATATATAATGGAGATATACATGTAGATTAGTTTGTCATTTTTTTTACACTTCAAAATATATTTTTTGGTAGAGGATCATATGCATTCGGGAGCCGAATTGAGTTTCGAAGATAGCGTTATTAGACTGTTCATAGTGGGGGTAACATATGTGGTAACATCACACGTCTCAAGGCGTTTTGGTGACATGGCATGATAATAAAAGAAGAAAGAGAGTGAGGTGGTAACTAGTTATGTTACCATAGTAACATAGAAGCATGTCACCAATGAACAGTGCCGTGACATGCACTTTGGGCCGTTGGATCAAAAATGAGCGAACCAGATGTCGTACTGTAGCGAGTCACTGTAGACAATCCTGTAGCATGAGCATTGTAGCATATACAATGTGGACGTTTCTGTAGTTCACGCACTGTAGCATATACACTGTAGCAGGTTCATCTGACCGATGATTTTTAATCCAACGGGTGCATGTCACCGGATCTCGCCTCCAACAGAAGCTCCAAAAATCGGCGCGCTATACGTTGTTTGCAACGCGCTGTAAACCGATAACGCGCGTTGGCGCGAAAGTCGTCCCGCCGGAAGCGCCATTTTCCCGCGCGTGCTCGGGCGGCAAAAGTGCTCCTCCGCCGGAAGCGCCATTATGCAGCGCGTTGCTTCGTTTTCGTTCGAAATATAAATCAAACAAAACAAATAAAACACGAAATATATTAAAAGTTCGACATTTGAAACTACACTCAGAGCGACATTTAAAACTACTGACGGAGTCTACTCCGAGTCCCAGTCGTAGTCCGAGGAGTGCGAGCTCAGAGTCGTCTCCGACACCGGCGTCGAAGTCCACTCAAAGGACGAGGAGGAGGAGAGGACGATTGTCGAGGGCTCCTGCGCCCTCCGATCTTAGGGTCCTGAAATCCTGCCGCTTCACGGCACACAACCGGTGAGAGCGATTTACCCAGGTTCAGGGCCCTCGATGAGGTAAAACTCTTACGTCATGCCTGTCTGTTCTTGATTATGATGATAATAGGTTATAATGGGGTGTCGAATACTTCGGCTGGGATCTCGACGAGATGCTAAGCTTTACGGTGACCTAGCTCTAAGCTTTTGGTGGCTAAGATTGCTAAGATTGATTGTGTCCCTCGGCAGCCCCTCTCCTGGCCTTTATATAGGAGGCCAGGTCTCAAGAGGTCCAACCGAGTACGACTAGGTTTACAGTAGTTTTAGATCTAATCTTTCCTTGTTCGGCTGCTTCTTCGTCTTGCTTGTCAAGGAATCTTCTGGTGCACCGTCCGGATGGGCCGCTTTTTCTCCAAGTGCCTTCATGGGCCTCCAACTAGGAAATATAGGATATGGCAACGTCGGTTATCCGAAGGGTAGTGCCCACGTTAGCAGCCCCCGAGTGTCTAGCCGAAGATAGTTCGGGTAGAGACTAAAGCATGGCTTCTTCTAATGTCCTTTTTCTTGATTGTTCTTGTTCTTCTTCTGTCGGGTGCGCGTCAGCGCTCCGATGGGAGTAGCCCCCGAGTCTAGGTACGGATGCTTGCAATCCGTGCGTAGACTCAAGTTCTACCACTCGAATATCTTTGCTCTGCCGAAATTTTCTGCAAGTCTTCATAAATTATCCGATACATTTCCTCATGCAAGGGATAATGAGTAACGTGCCCAACTTTGTTGGTTAACTGCCGATGGCAAAACAATGTTACCCTACACAGAATCAAGTCCCCGGGCATGATCCTGGAGTGCAAAAAAGTTTTATCGGGTGCACAACCAGTGCTCCCAAGTTTTATCGGGTGCACAGCCAGTGCTCCCGATGGGAGTAGCCCCCGAGTCTGGACCCGAACGCTTTACGTTCGGGTGCAGACTCAAGTTGAACATTTCATCCTTCTCTCCAAATATATCTTCGAGTCCTCATTCTTTCGAATGCGCGTCTTCTTTTTATCGGGTGCGCGTCAGCGCTCCCGATGGGAGTAGCCCCCAAGTCTAGGCGCGAATGCTTTGCAATCTACGCATAGACTCAAGTTGACTATCCGATACATTCTTTTATTCCTTAGAATGCTTTAAACATTCCTCATGACGTCATTGATGATGTTTTGCTGATATCTTGAGTTTGACTGATAGGACGCGACCCGCTGCGCCTATTCTTTCTCTGTCTAGCCTCGTTTTTAAGCAACACCCGCCTTTCTTGCACAGTTACCGAGGTGCCTCCTCGATTTCCGAAATCTTTAACGAAAAAGGACCACTTAAAGAACTAGCAGCAATGACACGTGCCCACACAGCCCTCAAGTTCTCCCTCCTCTTAAAATCTTCCAAAGAACAAAAATCTCTGATCCTTTCCAGTCTTGCCATAACGTCTCCTCGCCCTTCTTCTTCTTCCTTCCTTCACAACTGCTGCGCCGCCACCACCGCTTTTCCGATCCTCCCTAGATCTCGCGGTGGTGAAGAAGAAGAGCCTTACCACCGCCGCCAGCTCCACTAGCGGAGGTGCCGCCGCCAAATCCTCCTCGATTCTTCCGAAGGGGGGCGCTCCAAGCGCTCCTCCCCCAGCTCCGGCGCCGCCAGCGCCGCCAGGCTCGATAGCCAAGCCTGGAGATTGGATAGCGTCGACCATCACCAAGCGCGACGAAAAGAGATCGCGAAGCCTGGGATTAAACTCCCCCGATGAGGGGAATGTGATTTTTCCAGGTACGATTTCTCGGCCCAATCCTCCTGCTGGCTTTACCGTGATGTTCTTGTCGTTCCTATATCGGGGTCTTTCGCTTCCTGTTCATGGGTTTCTTCTTCATCTTTTGCGGACTTACGAAATCCAACTGTGGCAACTCACTCCTAACTCGATTCTTCACGTCGCCGTGTTCATTACCCTCTGCGAGGCGTTTTTGGGCATTGAGCCTCATTTTGGATTGTGGAAAAAGATCTTCTACGTAAAGCGGTAAAACAGTAGTAACGGGTCCTTCGTCACCGGAGGAGTTGGGTTTGTAGCTCGCTCGGAGATTAATTATTTCAATTTCCCAATGAGAGAATCTGTGCAAGGGTGGAGGCTGAAATGGTTTTATGCCAAGGATTCCTTGTCACCCGAGTCCCAGCTTCCTTGCTTTGTCGACGTTCTCGAAGCCAAGCCTAAGAATTCCTGGAAGAACATTCTCTCTCCCGACGAAAGAGTAGCAGCCGATGAATTATTTGCCAAATTTCTTCGAATCAAAGAGGCCGATGGCCAAACTATGGTCGGCACAGAGGTGTCAGCGGTGTTCCTAAAGCGTCGAGTCCAACCAGTCATGGCCGGAGTTCGTCCGATGTGGTTGTATTCGGGCCCAAAGGATGAAACCACGATTAATGTTGCCGAACTGTCGGAAAAAGAACTGCTTGATGAAGTCCGTCGCCTTACTTTCTTTAGTCAGGAAGACTCGATCCCATTGATATCTTCTTACTCTCCCCTTGATGCCGAACATCCACCGCCAGAGGTAACTTTCCCTTTCGAATTCGTACTATGCTTCTCTTACTTAGTTAACATAATTACCATTGTTCTTATTTGTTTTTCTTTTTGACAGGTTCCCATAGTCTCTGGGAATTTGCATGATTCACCAAACGATACTTCTGAGGGGAGAGACTCCTCAGTACCCGTTGATTTTCACACTGTCGAGCATACAGGCCCAGAGGGTGATCATGATGATCCGATAGATTCTGAAACTGTTCACATCGATCTTCCTCCCCCAGCCGATGACGCTTGCAACACAGAGGGATCAGTGCATGATGATGACGCTGATCATGATGCCTTTGTTAATGCAGCTGTGGAGGAGACCAAGGCTTCACCCGTGAAGAGATCAATCGGCGGCTTTGCCGATGAAGACGATCTCCTCGATTTGTAAGTACCTTCTTCCTTTTTGTCATATTTTGTCCCCTTGTTTCTCGCATCCCTTTCATAACTTCTGTCGATCATTTCCTTTTTGTAGCGATGAAGGTTTCGATGAGCCTCCGTCTAAGAAAGCCAAATCTGATGCTGCTCCGCCGTCTGTTGCAGCTTCCGAAGCTTCAGCTCCTAAGGCAGCTCCTGATACGTCTCCAACGTATCTATAATTTCTTATGTTCCATGCTTGTTTTATGACAATACCTACATGTTTTATACACACTTTATGTCATATTTATGCATTTTCCGGAACTAACCTATTAACAAGATGCCGAAGTGCAGTTGTTGTTTTTGGTTTCAGAAATCCTAGTAAGGAAATATTCTCGGAATTGGACGAAATCAACGCCTGGTTCCTATTTTGCCCGGAAGCATCCAACACCCGAGAGCCACCAGGAGGGGCCTAGTGGGCCCGGGATGACAGGGTGGCGCGGCTGGGCCCCCGCGCCACCCTATGGTGTCATCGCCCTTCGACCCTCCCGCGCCGCCTCTTCGCCTATATAAAGCCCCCGCATCGAAAACCCTTACGGAGGAAGCCACGGTACGCGAAACCTTCCGAGCCGCCGCCATCGCGAAGCCAAGATCTGGGGGACAGGAGTCTCTGTTCCGGCACCCGCCGGAGCGGGGAAGTGCCCGGAAGGCTTCTCCATCGACACCGCTGCCATCTCCACCGCCATCTTCATCACCGCTGCTGCTCCCATGAAGAGGGAGTAGTTCTCCATCGAGGTTCGGGGCTGTACCGGTAGCTATGTGGTTCATCTCTCTCCTATGTAATTCAATACAATGATCTCATGAGCTGCCTTACATGATTGAGATTCATATGAGTTTGTATCACAATTTATCTATGTACTACTCTAGTGATGTTATTAAAGTAGTTTTATTCCTCCTGCACGTGTGTAAAGGTGACAGTGTGTGCACCGTGTTAGTACTTGGTTTATGCTATGATCATGATCTCTTGTAGATTGCGAAGTTAACTATTGCTATGATAATATTGATGTGATCTATTCCTCCTACATATGCATGAAGGTGACAGTGTGCATGCTATGCTAGTACTTGGTTTAGTCTTTTGATCTATCTTACACTAAAGGTTACTAAAATATGAGCATTATTGTGGAGCTTGTTAACTCCGGCATTGAGGGTTCGTGTAATCCTACGCAATGTGTTCATCATCCAACAAAAGTGTAGAGTATGCATTTATCTATTCTGTTATGTGATCAATGTTGAGAGTGTCCACTAGTGAAAGTGTAATCCTAGGCCTTGTTCCTAAATACTGCTATCGCTGCTTGTTTTTGTTTTACTGCGTTACTACTGCTGCAATACTACCACCATCAACTACACGCCACAAGCTATTTTCTGGCACCGTTGCTACTGCTCATATATATTCATACCACCTGTATTTCACTATCTCTTCGCCGAACTAGTGCACCTATTAGGTGTGTTGGGGACACAAGAGACTTCTTGCTTTGTGGTTGCAGGGTTGCATGAGAGGGATATCTTTGACCTCTTCCTCCCCGAGTTCGATAAACCTTGGGTAATCCACTTAAGGGAAACTTGCTGCTGTTCTACAAACCTCTGCTCTTGGAGGCCCAACACTGTCAGGAAAGGAGGAACGTAGACATCAAGCTACTTTTCTGGCGCCGGGAGGAAAGGTAAAGGCACTCATACTCCGTTCCAGTAACAGTACTTTTGGCGCCGTTGCGGGAGGAAGGTAAACGGTACTCACACATTGGCAAGCCCGGCAACTAAGCACTTTTCCTCCCTCGTCAACTACGCGCCAAGCACTTTTCCGGGTCGTTAGGAAGGTAAACGGCACTCACACATTGGCAAGCCCGGCAACTAAGCACTTTTCCTCCCTCGTCAACTACGCGCCAAGCACTTTTCTGGCGCCATTGTGTGTGTGCTCAAAGCTATTTCCTTTAGACTCTGCAATTGCGACATTTGGTTTCTTGTTTACACTAGTTAGGCATAATGGACAACAATGAGCTTCTTATTCTATTTCCTGATTTAAGACATGGATGGTTTGATGCGAAAATTAAAAAACCCATGGAACATATTAATATGAATGCTTTGAACACTATTGTTGCTAATGCTATGGAAAATTCTAAGCTTGGGGAAGCTGGTTTTGATGAGCATGATATTTTTAGTCCCCCAAGCATTGAGGAGAAAATTTACTTTGATGATACTTTGCCTCCCATTTATGATGATTATAATGATAGTAGTCTTTTGTTACCACCTGTTATGGAGGATAAATTTGATTATGATTACAATATACCTCCTATATTTGATAGCTACTTTGTTGAATTTGCTCCCACTACAATTAATAAGAATGACTATGCTTATGTTGGGAGTAGTAATTATTTTATGCATGAGACTCATGATAAGAATTTTTTATGTGATAGTTATATTGTTGAGTTTGCTCATGTTGCTACTGAAAGTTATTATGAGAGAGGAAAATATGGTTGTAAAAATTTTCATGTTACTAAAACACCTCTCTATGTGCTGAAATTTTTAAGCTACACTTGTTTTATCTTCCTATGCTTGTTACTTTGCTCTTCATGAACTTGTTTATTTACAAGATTCCTATGCATAGGAAGCATGTTAGACTTAAATGTGTTTTGAATTTGCCTCTTGATGCTCTCTTTTGCTTCAACTTCTATTTCTTGCGAGTGCATCATTAAAACTGCTGAGCCCATCTTAACGGCTATAAAGAAAGAACTTCTTGGGAGATAACCCATGTGTTTTTTTTACTACAGTACTTTGTTTTATATTTGAGTCTTGGAAGTTGTTTACTACTGTAGCAACCTCTCCTTATCATGTTTTTGTGCCAAGTAAAGTTTCTATGCTAAAGTTGATGTTATATTTGGGATCGCTGCGCAGAAACAGCATTGCTGTCTGTCACTAATCTGGGCACAGTTCTCTGTATAAAATTCGAACAAATCTGCCAATTTACGAGCGTGATCCTCAGATATGTACGCAACTTTCATTAGTTTTGAGTTTTTCCGTTTGAGCAAGTCTGGTGCCATTTTAAATTCGTCTTTACGGACTGTTCTGTTTTTGACAGATTCTGCCTTTTATTTCGCATTGCCGCTTTTGTTAAGTTGAATGAGTTTCTTTGTTCCATTAACTTTCAGAAGTTTTGTGCAATGTCCAGAAGTGTTAATAATGATTGTGTCACCTCTGAACATGTGAATTTTTGATTATGCACTAACCCTGTAATGAGTTTGCTTGAAGTTTGGTGTGAAGGAAGTTTTCAAGGGTCAATAGAAGAGGGTGATATAATGTGATCGAGAAGAGTGAAAGGTCTAAGCTTGGGGATGCCCGGTGGTTCATCCCTGCATATTTTAAGAAGACTCAAGCATCTAAGCTTGGGGATGCCCAAGGAATCCCCTTCATCGACAACTTATCAGGTTTCTTCTAGTGAAACTATATTTTTATTCGGTCACATCTTATGTACTTTGCTTGGAGCGTCTGTTTGTTTTTATTTTTGTTTTGTTTGAATAAGTTCATCCTTGTGTGGGAGAGAGACACGCTCCGCTGGTTCGTATGAACACATGTGTTCTTAGTTTTTAATGTTCATGGCGAAGGTTGCAAACTGCTTCGTTCATTGTTATTCGGTTGGTTAAGGAAATGTTGCATGTGGTAGTGGTATAATGAAACACTTGCATAATCTTGTAGATCATTGAGCTTTGATAACTTGATTCTTTGCAAATGTTTTGAGGTATTTAGATGGTAAAACTTGTTGGTTGAATAAGTTAAAATTAGTAGTGGATTGTTGTCTTTAAGCTTGTGCCGTACTACAAACTCTATTTAAATAGTTGAAGGCGTAGTTGGACTTGATAGCTTTCCATGTCTAAAGGTTCATCGTAATGACTAAGTTGTGCTGAAGGTCGGTAAAATTTTAAATCATGCTCTTAATGTTGAACCTGCTAGATGTTTGCAATAAGCTTGTGAGTTCTTTTTGACTAATGTTAAGCTACGGTTTTTGGCACTTCCACCATCCATATTTGCTAGCCTCTTCGGTACTGTGCATTGCCTTTTGCTCACATTGAGAATTGTGCATACTTCGCCGTACATCCAAACTCGTGGGAGGACTTTCTCTTGTTCTCCTACACATAAGCCCATACATCTCCTCAAAACAGCCACCATACCTACCTACCACAGCATTTCCATAGCTGTTCCGAGATATATTGCCATGCAACATCCATTTTACATTACATGCCATGTTGTCATTTATTATTTGTATATTGCTTTGCATGATTCTATACAGCTGATATGTGGTTTACCCATGTTACGCTAGATCATTGCACATCACTGGCAGAGGCATACAGTTTCATACTTTATGTTTTATTCATTATGAGTTATTTGTACCAAAAAGTGTGTTGTCATATTAGGATGTTGCCCCTAAAAGTGAAAAGAGCCATGGAGGCCATCAAAAATAAAAAAAAAAAAAGAAAAAGAAAAAGAAAAAAAGAGAATAAAGAAAAAGGGGCAGCATTACTATCTTTTATCCACACTTGTGCTCATGTTTTAGCACCTGCATATTCATAGTCATCATTTGTGCTCATGTTTAGCACCTACACTCCATATGAGAGAGTTTTCATGTTTTACTAGTATAACTATGTGGGGAATTTACACTATAGAACTTGGGTTGTATATTCCAATGATGAGCCTCCTCAAAAGTGCTCTAGGTCTTCGTGAGCAACCAAGTTGGATGCACCCCCACTAGTTCCATTGGAGAGCTTTCATACACATATAGCTCTATGTGCATCCGTTGCATGGCAATCACTACTCCTTGCATAGCTTCGATTATAAGACTTCCTCTTGTCTAGTAATCATTTACAGCTTTGTAAGACTTTCTCTCATTGGCCTTCCAAACCCCCATTAACGTTCTTTATGCCATAACATCCTGGTGCTAATACCAAATGCTTGCGCTCACCGGTTGAGTAGACTTCGAAACAGTTGATTCATGACGTTCATGTTTATGTTTACTTGACTGAATCCTTCTTATGTTGTGAAAATTTACTTGATGCTTGGAATGAAGGAT
Organism: Lolium multiflorum; assembly: GCA_030979885.1. Lineage (NCBI taxonomy): Eukaryota > Viridiplantae > Streptophyta > Magnoliopsida > Poales > Poaceae > Lolium > Lolium multiflorum. The sequence goes on along the minus strand of CM061752.1, from coordinate 217,279,743 downwards.
AGAACTTCTATGCTGAATACTTAACACATCTTTAATGAACCTTGTGCGGTTTCATGTCTTTGAAGCAATAGTTCATGAAAACTTCTAGCTTGTTTAACTCTTGCATTATCATCTCTTATATCAATATAGACATTTGCTTTGAGTGATTTGATCTCAGTTCACATGCTTTACATCATTATTGGATCAAGATTATGTTGGTAGCATGTCACTTAAGAAATTATCTTTGTTATCGTTTTACCTGCTCGGGACGAGCAGAACTAAGCAGGGATGCTGATACGTCTCCAACGTATCTATAATTTCTTATGTTCCATGCTTGTTTTATGACAATACCTACATGTTTTATACACACTTTATGTCATATTTATGCATTTTCGGAACTAACCTATTAACAAGACGAAGTGCCAGTTCCTGTTTTCTGTTGTTTTTGGTTTCAGAAATCCTAGTAAGGAAATATTCTCGAATTGGACGAAATCAACGCCCAGGTTCCTATTTTGCCGGAAGCATCCAGAACACCCGAGAGCCACCAGAGGAGGGCCGGGGGCCCGGATGATGAGGTGGCGCGGCCAGGCTGGGCCCGCGCCACCCTATGGTGTCATCGCCCCTTCGACCCTCTGCGCCGCCTCTTCGCCTATATAAAGCCCCTGCATCGAAAACCCTTACGGAGGAAGCCACGGTACGCGAAACCTTCCAGAGCCGCCGCCATGCGAAGCCAAGATCTGGGGACAGAGTCTGTTCGGCACCTGCAGGGCGGGGAAGTGCCCCCGGAAGGCTTCTCCATCGACACCGCTGCCATCTCCACCGCCATCTTCATCACCGCTGCTGCTCCCATGAAGAGGGAGTAGTTCTCCATCGGGCTCGGGGCTGTACCGGTAGCTATGTGGTTCATCTCTCTCCTATGTAATTCAATACAATGATCTCATGAGCTTCCTTACATGATTGAGATTCATATGAGTTTGTATCACAATTTATCTATGTACTACTCTAGTGATGTTATTAAAGTAGTTTTATTCCTCCTGCACGTGTGTAAAGGTGACAGTGTGTGCACCGTGTTAGTACTTGGTTTATGCTATGATCATGATCTCTTGTAGATTGCGAAGTTAACTATTGCTATGATAATATTGATGTGATCTATTCCTCCTACATATGCATGAAGGTGACAGTGTGCATGCTATGCTAGTACTTGGTTTAGTCTTTTGATCTATCTTACACTAAAGGTTACTAAAATATGAGCATTATTGTGGAGCTTGTTAACTCCGGCATTGAGGGTTCGTGTAATCCTACGCAATGTGTTCATCATCCAACAAAAGTGTAGAGTATGCATTTATCTATTCTTTATGTGATCAATGTTGAGAGTGTCCACTAGTGAAAGTGTAATCCCTAGGCCTTGTTCCTAAATATTGCTATCATTTGTTTACTGTTTTACTGCGTTACTACTGGCAATACTACCACCATCAACTACACGCCAAAGCTATTTTCTGGCACCGTTGCTACTGCTCATATATATTCATACCACCGTATTTCACTATCTCTTCGCCGAACTAGTGCACGTATTAGGTGTGTTGGGGACACAAGAGACTTCTTGCTTTGTGGTTGCGGGGTTGCATGAGAGGGATATCTTTGACCTCTTCCTCCTGAGTTCGATAAACCTTGGGTAATCCACTTAAGGGAAACTTGCTGCTGTTCTACAAACCTCTGCTCTTGGAGGCCCAACACTGTCTACAGGAAAGGAGGGGGAACGTAGACATCAGCTCCCGCGGCTCAGGCTTCGACTGCTTCTTCCCTCTCCAAGGGGAAGGATGTTCCTGCCGCCACCACGACTCCTCCTTCTGTAAGCCCCTTTTGAATACAATGCGAATTTCTTGAAATATGCCTTGTCTAACGATTCTTTGTAAAACATCTTTTTTTCTTAAGGATTTGCGAGGTGTTATATCTTCTTTGGAGGCCTTTGCCTCTCAATTTACCTCTCTGGAGGCGGACAAAGTTCGACTGCAGGAGGAAGTTAAATCTTCCTCTTCGAAGTTGGACGGCGCCATTAAAAAGGCTGCCACGGCTCGCCAGGAGGTCGACTCCCTGAAAGAGGAGCTGGGCAAACTGAAGGAGAGGCTGAAAGAGGAGGAAGCTCGGGCAGCTGAAAAGGATGAGCTCCTTCGTCAGTCTTCTTTGGCTCTACTTGGTAAGCTCTTTTATACGCCACTGTCGATTATTACTCTTACGGATTCGTTCCTTTATCAATGATCTTTTCCAATTTATTTTCTTGCAGAAGCCGCCAACATTCCTGCTGCTGCCTTGGACAAGGTTCCAAACAACTCTCCGGCAAATGGTGTGTCGATGGCTCTTGCCTCCCACCAGCTTACGCGGGAGCTTCTTGAAAAGGGGAAAGGTGCCCTGGCGCGGATGCATTTGATGATTTTCCCCAAGATCAAGCAGGACAAAACTCTGGGGCAGTTGATCGATGCCTTCGCGGTTGACACCAAGGAGGTTATCGAGGTATTCAAGCGTACTTCGCGTACCTATGGTGCCCTCCTTGCCTTCCAACTTATGATGGGTCATGGCTTTAAGGCTGACATCGAAGAGATGACTAAGGAGCTGCCGAAAGAGCAGGATGGGCAATTCGTTGACTTAAGCGTCTTTACAACGCCTGCCCTTACTTGTGCTCGCCAGCTCCTTGAACTAGTGTCATCAAGAAAGACATCGACTGGACCCAGTCTATCGACTCAGACCCAGGCTCCTTGATTTTTGTAACAAACTTATCTTCGGGCTGATGTGAAACATTGTTCTGTTGCAAAACTTGTGTTTGTAATAAACTCCGTGCTAGCAGTGTTGCTAGCACACCTTTATTATGATATTTTACTTGCACTTCTCCCGATGGGAGTTTCTTTGGATGCTCAATTTGACCATATCTGTCATCCTTTTTAACGTGTTTCCTGCAGGTTTTCCCAGTGCCTTCATTTGTCGATGACTCTTCGGGTGCTCTTCCTGAAGGTGATCGGATCCAGCGTATGAAGGATCGGATCACTCAGATGGAAAAGGACCTGCGCAGTACTTACGCCTTAGCTGCTATTGTCAATAAGAAGAGCGAGATTGCAGCCGACATGGAGCGGTACGCTCTTACTGAGCTGCATAAAGCTACCGAGAGTTTGAACTGTAAGTTTCTTGATCCCGACGCCCTTTTGTCAACATCGCCTTGTCTGATCCTCTATTGATTCCTTTGCCATTCATAGCTCTGAACCGTGCGGAAGAGAACAAGCGGATTCACGAGCGTGTACATGCTTTAACCCAGCTTGTCAGCCGAAGAGATTTTTTGGCGAGAACAGTCGAAGGCTTCGGCTGTGGCACAATTTCAGGACAGGGTTCAACAAGTCCACCATTTCTTCGACAAGTGCTACAAAGCCATGAGGGTAGTTTGGAAGACGATGTTCCCTTTAAACGCAATTCCTCCTACACTGCTGACTCTGATGTCTGAGTTTGGAAATGCCAAGAAGATTCGAGACTTGGTGCGGGCTCAAGTTTTCGCAGGGGCTAGGTTTACACTTGCCCTTGTGCTTGCACGTTACCCTTCAGCAAACCTGCTTGCTATCGCCAACGCGGTTGGTGACTTGGAGATTCTGTATCCGAAGGTGTTGCTGCCTGCCAATATAATTGTCGACAAGCTTAAGAAAGATTCAACGGTACCTGAAGAAAGGGAAACTCCTCAAGGGTGAATTCAGGGATTGATGTTATTTTGTAAATAGGCTTTATTGGCTACTTTATCCAGGTGTTTAAGATTGTTTAGCCGAAGCTTTATATTCGGTAGATACATGTATATGTATTTTTACCGTGTTGATGCCGTTGGCAAATTTTGAGGGAGCAAATTTTAATTGTCCGTTAAAACGTTTTTCGTATTCGTTGGTCAGCAAATTGTGTGAGTGATCAACTCGTGTTGCAGGTCTTGTTAAAACCCGTTGTATGTGCAACTTTGCTTTCAACCGATGTATGTTCTGACAGTCATTCCCGAATATTTCGGGTGCAATGATGCTGCCGATGAGCCCGTTGTTCTTTGATATTTCCATAAGTAAAATATCGAACGTGGGTTGTATTATCTATATTTTCAAACTCTTGCTATTTTCGACACTCGTAGAGGCATCTATAGCAGAGAGAAAGGTCATCATCCTTGTTTGCTTTGCATCTTTTAGCACTCGGAGAGGCTTTTCTTTTGAAGCACGATCTTCTGCCGCAGGCTATGTTGCATGGTGATGCGGCTTAGACGTTTTAAATTACTGCAATGCTTAACAAAGGATCGAAACTTAAGTTCTCATTAATAAGGTAAGCACGAGACTAGAGGGCGAAAAAAGGAAGGCCCTGTTTAAAATAAAGGGAAAAAATTAAACGCTGATAAATTGCTTAAGCAAGGAAGGGGTTCTTCTCATCTTCTGGCTTTTTCACCACGTTAGTGGTTGCTGCAGCGTTGTTGATTTCACCAGGGGTCTGGGCAGTGGTTGCCAGCGTCTTGCTGTCTCCTATGCCTTCTGTGCCATCAACTGCCGAACCCTTTGCTGCCGAAGCTTTTGCTGCCGAAGCTTCTGCTGCCGAGGCTTTAAGAGCAAGGTCGGCTGGCTTCTTCTTGATTTCCCTGTCCTGTTTCTCCTCCTTGATTTCGCGTATCGACAGCTTGGGTGGAGGATTGATAATTTCTTGTTTGAACCCAAACTTCGCAGCAATCCTCTAAAAATCGCGATCACAATTGTCCGAGCGCGAAAAACTTCCATAGACTATGATGTTTGTCCCGTTGTTCCCAGGCATTTTCAGCTTAAGGTACGCGTAGTGCGGCACAGCCATGAACTTGGCATAAGCTGGTCTTCCGAGTATAGCGTGATACTGTGACTCCCAGTTCACTACTTCAAACTCGATCTTTTCCTTCCTGAAGTTACCGGTCTTGCCAAAGACAACGTTCAGGTAAACCAAGAGAGTAACCCGATGCAGTTGGAAGGATCCCATGGAAACAAGTGTCTGTTTCTTCTAGCATCCTCATGGTGATCCCCATACTTTTGATTGTGTCGACGAATATCAGGTTTAGCCCGCTTCCACCATCCATAAAGACTTTGCTCATTTTGAATCCCCCTATTTGTGCCTCGACTACTAAGGCAGCGTGTCCTGGTTTTGGTATGGTCATCGGGTGATCTGCTCGACTGAACGTAATGTTCTGAGAGGACCACTCGACATACTCGGGGATGTTCGCCATGATGCTTTCAGCCAGATTAATCTCTCGGGTGAGCTTCTTCATCTCTCTTCTCGAGACACCTGTCCTATGGATCATGCTCATCTGCCCACGTGGTGGTGGAAACGCCTCGTTGGGTTGATGAGGTTGAGCCTGCTGGACTTGATGCTGCGGTGGAGGTGGGGGTGGAGGTGGTAACGGTTGCTGTCCTGACTGCTGGATGAGTTTGTGCATGTCGAGGAACTGCCGACAGTCCCTGAGCAGGTGACTCGACTTCGTTTTGCCATCCTTGGAATCGACATACGAGTGTAGGTAACAGGGGGCGTTGATCTGCTCAGCGTAGGGTAGTTCGGGAGTCCTCAGCTGCCGTGGTTTATAATTGCCATGGTTCCCAGAGTTGTTCCGATTACCGTCATGTCGATCGTCTCTTCTTTCGTCAGATCGACCGTCCTGTCGATCAGAGTACCCTGCGGCTACCAGGTTGTTCTCATCATAGTTGCGGTTCTTCCTTCTCTTGTGACGATCCCTTCGGCCACCCGAGTCGTGCTTCGGCTGGTCGTCGTCTTCGTCGTCACTGCGCTGTCATGGCCTTCGCACGTTGTCCTCACCATCATCCCAGCTGTTGACGATTTCCATTAATTTGGTTATGGTTTTTGGCTTTTTGCGCCTGAGTTCTTCTATGTAGCTCTCACGCCGGACGCCATCGCTGAAAGCGTCGATTGCTCTGTCGACAGATACGTCTTCGGCAGCGTTTAGGAGTGTGGTGAATCTCCCGATGTATGAGCGCATCGACTCCTTCTGCTTTTGTTGGCAATTTCGTAACTCTTCAATCCCGACGGGTCTTTTGTATGTTGCTTGGAAATTGGCAACGAAAGCGTCTACTAGGTCGTCCCATGATTTAATGGAACCCTTCGGCAGCCCCCTTAGCCAGGCTCGCGCTGAATCCTTCAAGTAGAGCTGCAAGCACTGCATTGCTGCTATCTGGTTCCCCTTATGCAGAATCACAGTCTGCAGGTAATCGTCTATCCAAGATCTTGGTTCCTGCTGCCCATCGTACTTGGCAGCGTCGGTAGGAGTAGGCTTGAACTTTTTGGGCGGCATCGTCTCGCGGATTTTGTAACTTAAACAATCGGCTCCCCTGAGTTCGCCGTCGTACTCCTGATCCTCATCCGAAGAATCACTATCGTTGTCCTTCCTGGCGGCGCGTCGTCGCCTTGCTTTGTCGATCCTGCTCTGGGTGATTTCATCTCGAGCATCTCTCGCATGATGTTTTGAACCACTAGCCTGCGCCGTGGTCTTTTCCTTTTGCGGAACTAGATTATTTCCCAATATCGCGAGACTTTCTAGGGCGCCTCGGTGAGCTTGAGCCATGGATCCTTCAGGGCGCTGGTTGATGAGGTACGCAGCGAGGTTAGCTGTTGCTCCCGCAACGTTTTTCGGCCGTGGCATGCCCGCGGTGTCCGTGGTCATAAAGGACTTGGTTAGGTTCGACGTTATTTCTCTAGCGTCGTCTTCCGAGAGCCTGGACAGTCTTGACCGGTGCTTGCCTGCCCCATGAGTACTTCGGGAGGCGCTTCCTTGCGAAGCTCTCCGTCGTTCGCTGGATCGGTCTGCCGCAGATAGACGTCTCTCGAGGGTGGCTTGCTCTCTCGACAGGTGCTCCCGGTTTTTCTCTAGTATAGAGCGGTAGGCATTTAGGGTTCCAACCGAGGTTCCTGCGGGGAGCGGGGTGTTGTTAAGTACGGCTGCCCTGGCTGCCGCCCATTCCTCGTCTGCGATGGTGTAATCGCTGTCGCGGTTGCTGGCGCTGTTTTCGAAACTTGCTCGCCTGCTAGAACGAGGCGTGTGATCTCCGTCTCCTCTATGCCTTGTGTTTCCTGTGTTATTGGCGGCATAAACCTGGTGATGTGCCGTTCTTCGGGTGGTTCCTCGGACGATGCTGTCGACACTGTCCTCTCCCGATGAATATTGGGCATTGCAGATGAACGGTGTGTCGCTCGACCCCAACCCATGTCTGGCGTCGCAGTTCAAGCAGTAGTACGAGGTTAACTCCGAAGATGTGGGATCGTCGGATCCTACCGACATGGAAGACGCTGAACGGGGAGTCGAGGGCGCGGGTGAACTCATTGATCCTGTTAGGCCAACCAAAAGGTCGAGTGACGATGACGCGTGATACGTCTCCAACGTATCTATAATTTCTTATGTTCCATGCTACTTTTATTACAATACTTGAATGTTTTATACATACTTTACAACATTATTATACATTTTCCGGCACTAACCTATTAACAAGATGCCGAAGTGCCAGTTCCTGTTTTCTGCTGTTTTTGGTTTCAGAAATCCTAGTAAGGAAATATTCTCGGAATTGGACGAAATCAACGCCCGGGGGCCTATTTTACACGAAGCTTCGAGAAGACCGAAAGGGGAAGTGGGCCACGAGGTGGCGACACACCCGGCGGCGCGGGCGAGGCCCAGCCGCCGTTGTGTGGGCCTCGTGGCGCCCTGACCTACCCTTCCGCCTACAAATAGCCTTCATCGCGAAACCCCCATGCCGAGAGCCACGATACGGAAAACTTACCGAGAGGCCGCCGCCGCGATCCCATCTCGGGGATTCGGAGATCGCCTCCGGCCTGAGGAGGGAATCATCACCGGAGGGGCTCTACATCATCATGCCCGCCTCCGGATTTATGCGTGAGTAGTTCATCCTTGGACTATGGGTCCATAGCAGTAGCTAGATGGTTGTCTTCTCCGCTTGTGCTATCATTGTTATAGTTCTTGTGAGCTGCCTAACATGATCAAGATCATCTATTTGTAATGCTACATGTTGTGTTTGGAGGGATCCGATGAATATAGAATATTATGTTAAGTTGATTATCAATCTATCATATATGTGTTGTTTATGTTTTTGCATGCTCTCCGTTGCTAGTAGAGGCTCTGGCCAAGTTGATACTTGTAACTCCAAGAGGGAGTATTTATGCTCGATAGTGGGTTCATGCCTCCATTGAATCTGGGACAGTGACAGAAAGTTCTAAGGTTGTGGATGTCTTGTTGCTACTAGGGATAAAACATCGATGCTTTGTCTAAGGATATTTGTGTTGATTACATTACGCACCATACTTAATGCAATTATATGTTGTTTACAACTTAATACCGGAAGGGGTCGGATGATAACCCGAAGGTGGATTATTTAGGCATAGATGCATGCTGGATAGCGGTCTATGTACTTTGTCGTAATGCCCTGATTAAATCACATAGTAATCATCGTTGATATGTATTGAATCTTTATTTGTCAATTGCCGCCGGTAATTTGTTCACCCAGCATGTTAGTTATCTTATTGGACACCACTAGTGAACTGTGGACCCCGGTCCATTCTTTTACATCTCAATATATTCTACTTTTACTGTTCTTTGCAAACAAACATCATCTTTCGATACGTTTAATCCTTTGTTTTCAGCAAGCCGGTGAGATTGACAACCTCACTGTTACGTTGGGGCAAAGTATCTTGATTGTGTTGTACAGGTTCCACGTTGGCGCCGGTTTCACTGGTGTTGCGCCGCACTACATTCCTCCACCAACAACCTTCACGTGCTTCTTGGCTCCTACTGGTTCGATAACCTTGGTTTCTTTCTGAGGGAAAACTTGCTGTTGTGCGCATCATACCTTCCTCTTGGGGTTCCCAACGGACGTGTACATCTACGCGCATCAAGCATTTTTTCTGGCGCCGTTGCGAGATCAAGACACGCTGCAAGGGGAGTCTCCACTTCCAATCTCTTTACTTTGTTTTTGTCTTGCTTTACTTTATTTTATTTACTGTCTTGTTTGCTTCATATTTAAAACACAAAAAAATTAGTTGCTAGCTTTACTTTATTTATTGTCTTGTTTACTAGCTTTATATCAAAATTCAAAAAAAATTAGTTACTTGTCTTTACCTTATTTGCCTAGTTTACTTTATCGTTGCTATAATGAGTAATCCTGAAGTTGAAGTTCGTTCTTTTAAGCAACAAGGTGGAGAAAGTTTTAAAGATGCTTGGTCTAGAATTTTTGATGCTTATCGAAAAGCTGAACCTCAAATGACTCTAAGTTTGCTCCTTAGTAATTTTTATTTTGGGCTTATGATTCGCTATAGATATGCCTTAGATGCTATAGTGGGAGGAGATTTCCTTCATTTCAACGGTGATCAAGCTTTTAACGCCATAAAAAAAATTGGTTGCATCACATAGTTCGGCTAATAACTTTGATTCAGCTCTCATTAGCATTTATAATAGATTAAACACCCTTGAGATAAGTGCATCTTGCTTGAAAGAAAATTATAGTTATGTTTGTAACCGTCTTGATGAAGTTTTAGTGAACTCTGAACCCTCAATGTGGAACCCTACTATTAAAGTTATTATTGGTGGTGAAACTTTTCATGCCCGTTGTGATATTATGTCTGAATTTTGTCTTATGCCTGAGAGTATTTATAAATCTTTGACACTTTGGGGGCTTGTTGAAGGGGGAGAAGGAATAACTCTTATTGATAACTCCGTTATAATGCCTAAGGGAATAGCCGAGGGTGTGCACACAACCATTCTTGGAAAAACAGTATCCACTGATTATCTTGTTATTGAATGTGTAGGAACAGGACAAATCACACTTGGAAGATCCCTGCTGAAACTATTGGAAGCAATCATAAATACGGGAGAAGGGACCCTAAAAATCACACCGGGAGGCCGACATGTATTCCCTAAACCAAAGAGTAATAAAAAGAACAAGAAGGGTAAGCGTAAGGCCCGAGGTAATGTTGATGCTCCATCTCTTGAAAATACTTGATTTGCACTTTCTGCGCCTAGCTGAAAGGCGTTAAAGAAAAGCACTTCTTGGGAGATAACCCATGTTTTATTTTATTTACTGTATTGTTGAGTCTTGGAAGTTGTTTACTACTGTAGCAACCTCTCCTTATCATGTTTTTGTGCCAAGTAAAGTTTCCATGTTAAAGTTGATGATAGATTTGGATCGCTGCGCAGAAACAGCATGCTGTCTGTCACGAATTCTCGCAGAAGTCTCTGTAAAAAAATCGAAAAAATCTGCAAATTTACGAGCGTGATCCCCATATACGTACGCAACTTTAATTAGTTTTGAGTTTTTCCATTTGAGCAAGTTAAGTGCCCCTGCCAGGTTCATCTTTACGGACTGTTCTGTTTTTGACAGATTCTGTCTTTTATTTCGCATTGCCGCTTTTGCTATGTTGAATGAGTTTCTTTGTTCCATTAACTTTCAGAAGCTTTGTGAAATGTCCAGAAGTGTTAAGAATGATTGTGTCACCTCTGAATATGTGAATTTTTGGTTATGCACTAACCCTCTAATGAGTTTGCTTGAAGTTTGTGTGAAGGAAGTTTTCAAGGGTCAAGAGAAAAAGGATGATATACTATGATCAAGAAGAGTGAAAGGTCTAAGCTTGGGGATGCCCCGTGGTTCATCCCTGCATATTTTAAGAAGACTCAAGCATCTAAGCTTGGGGATGCCCAAGGCATCCCCTTCTTCATCGACAACATTATCGGGTCACTTCTAGTGAAACTATATTTTTATTCCATCACATCCTATGTTCTTTACTTGGAGCGTCGGTTTGCTTTTATTTTTGTTTTGGTTTGAATAAAGTTGGATCCCACCATTCTTATATTGGATATATTACGCTCCGCTTTTTCATATGGAACACTTGTGTTCTTAATTGTGCTTTAATGTTCATGGCGAAGGCTGAAATTGCTTCGTTAAATTGCTATATATTTGGTTGGAATCAGAAAATGCTGCATATGGTTTGGCAACTTGGCAATTGTTTGAGCTCTCATAGATCATGTTTAAGCTTTTGCATCATGTAGTTTAATCTATTAATGAAGAACTACTGTAGATCTTGTTTAATTTGGTTTGCATGATTGGTCTCTCTAAGTCTAGATATTTTCGGGTAAAGTGTTTGAACAACAAGGAGAGATAGTGTAGAGCCTTATAATGCTTGCAATATGTTCTTGTGTGAGTTTTGTACCTGTTCATACTTGTGTTTGCTTCAAACAACCTTGCTAGCCCAAACCTTGTACTGAGAGGAAATGCTTCTCGTGCATCCAAACACCTTGAGCCAAAACCCATGCCATTTGTGTCCACCATATCTACCTACTATGTGGTATTTTTCTGTCATTCCAAAGTAAATTTTAAAATTTCATTCCTTTACCTTTACAATATATAGCTCATGGGACAAATAGCTTAAAAACTATTTTGGTGATGAATATGTAGTTATGTGTCTTGATTCTTATAAGTTGCTTGTTGAGCGGTAACCATGTTTCTGGGGACGCCATCAACTTTACCCTTGTTGGATATCATATGAGATGCTATGCATGTTCGTCTTGTCTGAAGTAAGTGCGATTTCATGATCAAATGGTTTGAGTATGCATATGTTAGAGAAGAACATTGGGCCGCTAACTAAAGCCATGTATCATGGTGGAAGTTTCAGTTTGGACATACAACCTCAATCTCTTATGAGAATATTAATTGTTGAATGCTTAAGCATTAAAAGAGGAGTCCATTATCTGTTGTCTATGTTGTCCCGGTATGGATTTCTAAGTTGAGAATAATCAAAAGCGAGAAATCCAATGCGTGCTTTCTCCTTAGACATTTGTACAGGCGGCATAGAGGTACCCCTTTGTGACACTTGGTTGAAACATATGTTATGCGATGATAATCTATGTCTTCCGAGCTAAGTAGGACAAGGTGCGAGCACTATTAGTACTCTATGCATGAGACATGCAACTTGTAGGAAGTATTATGCATAGCACATATGAATTATTACTACCATTGACAAAATTGTTTCTATGTTTTCAAAACAAAAGCTCTAGCACAAAAATAGTAATCCATGCTTCCCTCTGCGAAGGGCCAATCTTTTACTTTATTGTTGAGTCAGTTTACCCACTTCTTTCTATCTTAGAAGCAAACACTTGTGTTAACTGTGTGCATTGATTCTTACATGTTTACTTATTGCACTGTTATATTACTCTATGTTGACAAATATCCATGAGATATACATGTTACAAGTTGAAAGCAATTGCTGAAACTTAATCATCCTTTGTGTTGCTTCAATGCATTCTACTTAGAATTTATTGCTTATGAGTTAGCTCTTATGCAAGCCTTATTGATACTTGTTTGAAAGTACTATTCATGAAAAGTTTTGCTATATGATTCATTTGTTTAGTCATTATCTTTGTTAGCAATCTTTTGTTCAGATCACTCCATTCATCTCATATGCTTTACAATAATGTTGATCAAGATTATGTTAGTAGCATGTCACTTCAGAAATTATTTGTGTTATCATTTACCTACTCGAGGACGAGTAGGAACTAAGCTTGGGGATGCTTGATACGTCTCCAACGTATCTATAATTTCTTATATTCCATGCTACTTTTATTACAATACTTGAATGTTTTATACATACTTTACAGCATTATTATACATTTTCCGGCACTAACCTATTAACAAGATGCCGAAGTGCCAGTTGCTGTTTTGCTGTTTTTTGGTTTCAGAAATCCTAGTAAGGAAATATTCTCGAATTGGACGAAATCAACGCCCAGGGGCCTATTTTTACACGAAGCTTCCAGAAGACCGAAAGGAGACGAAGTGGGGCCACGAGGTGGCGACACACCGGCGCAGCCCAGGCCCCGCGCCGGCTTGTTGTGTGGGCCCTCGTGACGCCCTTTGACCTACCCTTCCGCCTACAAATAGCCTTCGTCGCGAAACCCCCCGAGAGCCACGATATGGAAAACATTCTGAGAGGCCGCCGCAATCCCATCTCGGGGGATTCAGGAGATCGCCTCCGGCACCTGCCGGGAGGGGATCATCACCGGAGGGGCTCTACATCATCATGCCCGCCTCGGATTGATGCGTGAGTAGTTCATCCTTGGACTATGGGTCCATAGCAGTAGCTAGATGGTTGTCTTCTCCGCTTGTGCAATCATTGTTATAGATCTTGTGAGCTGCCTAACATGATCAAGATCATCTATTTGTAATGCTACATGTTGTGTTTGGTGGGATCCGATGAATATAGAATATTATGTTAAGTTGATTATCAATCTATCATATATGTGTTTTTATGTTCTTGCATGCTCTCCGTTGCTAGTAGAGGCTCTGGCCAAGTTGATACTTGTAACTCCAAGAGGGAGTATTTATGCTTGATAGTGGGTTCATGCCTCCATTGAATCTGGGACAGTGACAGAAAGTTCTAAGGTTGTGGATGTGCTGTTGCTACTAGGGATAAAACATCGATGCTTTGTCTAAGGATATTTGTGTTGATTACATTACGCACCATACTTAATGCAATTATCTGTTGTTTACAACTTAATACCGGAAGGGGTTCGGATGATAACCGAAGGTGGATTATTTAGGCATAGATGCATGCTGGATAGCGGTCTATGTACTTTGTCGTAATGCCCTGATTAAATCACATAGTAATTATCGTTGATATGTATTGAATCTTTATTTGTCAATTGCCCGCCTGTAATTTGTTCACCCAGCATGTTAGTTATCTTATTGGAGAGACACCACTAGTGAACTGTGGACCCTGGTCCATTCTTTTACATCTGAATATATTCTGCTGTTTTTACTGTTCTTTGCAAACAAACATCATCTTCCACTCGATACGTTTAATCCTTTGTTTTCATCAAGCCGGTGAGATTGACAACCTCACTGTTACGTTGGGGCAAAGTATCTTGATTGCGTTGTACAGGTTCCACGTTGGCGCCGGTTTCACTGGTGTTGCGCCGCACTACATTCCTCCACCAACAACCTTCACGTGCTTCTTGGCTCCTACTGGTTCGATAACCTTGGTTTCTTTCTGAGGGAAAACTTGCCGTTGTGCGCATCATACCTTCCTCTTGGGGTTCCCAACGGACGTGTACATCTACGCGCATCAACGCGCTAGGACTCGTTGATCTGGAGGTGGGTGATTCCAGCAGCTGAGGAATTCCTTCTGCGTTGACTTTGTAATGGACGCTGCCGATAGTCATCTCCATGTTTCCTTGTAGATCCGAGAAGTTTGAGCGAGAAGAATCGATGTGCGGGGTGAATTCATAGGAGCCGAATCGAATCGGGCTTCCCAGGTTTGGTGATGACGGTGTCGAGAGACGTTGATGACATGACTGGATCTGCCGATGACCGATCTTGTGCCGACAGGGTTCCCACAGACGGCGCCAATTGTCGAGGGTGCTCCTCGGCAATGCCCTCCGATAGGGGCTTAGGGTTGATGGAATACTACAAGCTGACACGAGACATCGGTTCACAGACAAGCGGGAGAGCGATTTACCCAGGTTCAGGGCCCTCGATGAGGTAAAACCCTTACGTCCTGCATGTCTGTTCTTGATTATGATGATAATAGGTTACAATGGGGTGCCGAATAGTTCGGCTGAGATCTCGTCGAGATGCTAAGCTTTACGATGACCTAGCTCTAAGCTTTTGGTGGCTAAGATTGCTAAGATTGATTGTGTCCCTCGGCAGCCCCTCTCCTGGCCTTTATATAGGAGGCCAGGTGTCAGAGAGTCGAGTACGACTAGGTTTACAGTAGTTTTAGATCTAATCTTTCCTTGTTCGGCTGCTTCTTCGTCTTGCTTGTCAAGGAATCTTCTGGTGCACCGTCCGGATGGGCCGCTTTTCCTCCAAGTGCCTTCATGGGCCTCCAACTAGGAAATATAGGATAGGGGAACATCGGTTATCCGAAGGGTAGTGCCCACGTCAACGATGGTGGACGACCCTGCGCCGTTTTTCTTCTCCTCCTCCTTCCTCGCCGCCTTCTCTGCCCTCGCCGCCTTCCTCGCCGCGGACTCCGCACGGCGCTTGTCGCGGCTCGCCTTCTTCTTCGCCTTCGCCGCCGCCTTCTCCTCCTTCTGCGCGTAGAATGCTTCGGTGGCGGCAACATCTTCCGGAAATTGCCGCGCCCACTCGAGGCGGAGGGCCTCGTCGCGCTAGGCGATGAGTAGCCGCTGTTCCAGCTCCCAGCGGCGGCGCTGCTGCTCGCGCGTGATAACCGGCTGCGGCGGCGCCAGCTGCTCTGCCTGCTCCCGCGTCCAGACGTCATGAAAGTTCATGGTCCGGCGGGAGCGGCCGAGGCGCCAGGCGACGGCGTCGTACGCCCGCGCCGCCTCGTGCGCCGTGTCGAACGTGCCGAGATGAAAGTATAGAGATGGTAAACCTAGAGGGGGGTGAATAGGTTTCTACAGATTTTAATTCTTTCTTTGCAATATTAGGCTTTGCGGAATATAAAGGTGAGCCTAATGCAAACTAGGTGAAGCAACCTATATGAGGATACAACTAACTCGAGCACGAAGGCTCTCACAGGCAGTTAAATCACAAGTAAGGAGTTCGGTTAGAGATAACCGATAGCACGCGGAGACGAGGATGTATTCCCGTGTTCCCTTGCTTTGCAACAAGGTACGTCACGTTTGGAGGAGTGGAGGTCCCACGAAGGATTCCCGCGCCACGAAGGCTCACCCTATTCTCCGGAGCCTATCCCACGAAGGAATAGCTCTCTCACTTGTGGTAGACTTTGAGGTAGCCTCCAAACCTTCACAATCTTGCCCGGAGCAAATCCACAGCCCGGATGCTTCCGGACTCCTCTTGCCCACCTAGGGTTTCCAAGGAACCCTAGGAAGCAAGCTTCTTGATGAATACAAGGGGGAATGAGATTTGGCTTGGTAGAACGGTAGATCGGGTCCTCCTCTAACGATTCCCGGGAGGGATTTGAGTTTGGGTGGAGGATGAGGGAGATCTGAGGCTTTTGGTGTTTCTAATAATGGAGTAGGAGAGAAGGAGCTCAAGAACAGCTTGTAGTGTAGTGTCTAACTGTCTAGAGGTAGGAGAAGGGCTATTTATAGTGTTCTTTGAAATATGGCCGTTGGCCACTTGCCACCTCAGCTTTTCTTCGACAAACCTGGTCAACCGGACCAGGGACCGGACTGCCCGGTGCAGAGGCCGGTCGGACCGGACCAGGGACCGGAGCCGCTTTTCGTCGTCCAGGAGCTCCTCCGGTTGGTGCCCGGTTGGCGCCCGGTTGGCGCCCGGTTGGCGACCGGTTGGCGACCGGCCGACCGGACTGTGCGCCGGACCCGCCGGTCCGTAGGCCGGCTGACCGGCACAGGACTAGCTTTGCGTCGTCCGAGGCGGTTGGCGCCCGGTTGAACCTTTTGCGACGGTCGGCCGGACAGCACGCCGGGGCGCCGGTCTGTGGGCCGGTCCAACCGGGCTGACCGGATTTCTCTGTAGACCCCTTTTCGATTGTTGTTGAAGTGGGGGTCTCCTTTAGCCTTCTTGTTCCTTTGACACACCATTTATGCCTCTTTGCCTAATACCTGAGATTATCCTTATAAACATATTAGGCCAAATACTCTAGCACGGTGTCATTGTTACCAAAATAATGGATAAGGGTAAAATACCCTTACAATCTCCCCCTTTTTGTATACGATGACAAACCGAGCTAGAGTCATATAGAGATATTATGATAAGCTTTAAACCTTGATTCCATATAAGATATTACGACAGCTCCCCCATAATGTATGCACTTGGAGAGTTTGCGTTTGAATGCAAAGTGCACCATTTGTGGAACATGAGAAGCTCCCCCAATATCTTTAGGAAACAAGCATGGTATGGAGATGTGCATGTCAAGATATATAAGCATATATATAAGCATAGCACACATAATCATCCTAACATAGAGTAGCACACATAATATTCGTCCATACACGAATTATTCGAAGTAGCAAATCCAAATGGTTCTTGAGAAATCAAAGCAAATAAGCACAAGCCATATAAGAATCAAATAAAGCAACACCCATGGCTTGTGACAACCAAAGAACCCCGTGGTCCTAGACTCTACTCTCTTCTCCCCCTTTGGCATCGGAACACCAAAAAGGCGAAGGAAAGAGGAGAGATGCTATCGTTCCCATCAATAGAACTCATGCCCGACGGAGTAGGAGCTCTCGCCATCATCGCGCGCAGCCGCATCACCTTCATCCTCATCACCATCCTCATCAGTAGGAGTAGGAGCATGAGCAGGCCATGGATTGAGAAAGCCAAGGTTGGGGGGAGTGTCATCCTTATTAAAAATAAAATACATGTGCAAACAAAAGAGAAGGGGGATGATCTACCTTCTAGAGATGCGTCCCTCATGGGAGCCGCTCTTTGAAGGTTTGTCGGCAAGGGGGTTAGAGTGCCCACTACCATTCGTTGACAACAACAAACACCGCTCAAAATCTTACTTTTATGCTCTTTATATGATTTCAAAACTTGAAAAGCTCTAGCACATGATTTAATCCCTGCTTCCCTCTGCGAAGGGCTTGTCTTTTACTTTTATGTTGAGTCAGTAAACCTATTTCTCTCTATCTCAAGCAAGCAATTGAGTTGTTGTGAACCAATCATTTATGCTATGATTCATTAATCATGTCTTTTATACTTTCTTGTTTAGTACCAATTTTATCTGAATGAATGTGACTTTGAAGTTATCAATGATTATGAGGAGATTGTTATGCTTAAATATGAAGGCTCAGCTATAAAATCTAATATGAAAGCTTTGCTTAGAAGTACAATCCGTTAGTAGTTCTCTGACCAAGAACAAAGTTTGCCATCACCAACTATGATTTCTTATGCACCTTTACTTGTGATTTCTCTTTACCTATTTCAAGATGATTTATATGAGGAAGTTGTTTACTAGAATGTCTTGTGTGAATGAATATGATGCTTCTTGTCCGTATTTTATTTATCGACTCTTCACTCCATAAACATGTGGTCTTGTTTATCGAGCTCAGTTTCGCTTGGGGACAAGCGAGGTCTAAGCTTGGGGGGAGTTGATACGTCCAATTTGCATCACTATTTTGTATCATAATTTGCTGTTATTCATTGATATATTTCATATTGGGACACAATACTTATGTTATTTCATCTATTTTGCATGTTTCATCATTATTGGAGGATCAAGCACAGGAGCCGGGTTCTGTGGAAAAAGCACCGTCGAACGCAATATTTTGGAAGATCAACTGTGGAAGGAAATTTCACGTAAATTCCTATTTTTCCGGATGACGGAGGGAGCCGGAAGGGAAGAAGGGAGCCAGCCAGGCCCGGACCACAGGCCGGCGCCCCATGGCTGGCCGCGCCACCTGTGGTGTGGGGCCCCACCCTCTTTCGCCTCCTTTTCTTCGCGTACTCCTTCGTCCCGAAAACCTAAGCCACGAGAGGACCCCACGAAGGGTTACGGCCGCCTCTGCGGGGCGGAGAACACAGAGAGAAAAGAGCTCTCCGGCGGGCAGGAATCCGCCGGGGAAATTCCCTCCCGGAGGGGGAAACGCCATCGCCATCGTCATCGAGCTGGACATCATCTCCATCATCATCATCATCATCTCCACCATCTACACCGCCATCACCACCGCTGCACCTCGTCACCGCTGTAACAATTTGGGTTTGATCTTGATTGTTCGATAGGGGAAACTCTCCCGGTGTTATTCTCTACTTGTTGTAGATGCTATTGAGTGAAACCATTGAATCAAGGTTTATGTTCAGATTGTTATTCATCATCATATCACCTCTGATTGTATTCCATATGATGTCTCGTGAGTAGTTCGTTTAGTTCTTGAGGACATGGGTGAAGTCTAAATGCTAGTAGTGAATTATGGTTGAGTAATATTCAATGTTATGATATTTAAGTTGTGGTGTCATTCTTCTAGTGGTGTCGTGTGAACGTCGACTACACGACACTTCACCATTTATGGGCCTAGGGGAGTGCATCTTGTATTCGGTTGCTAATTGCGGGGTTGCCGGAGTGACAGAAACCTGAGCCCCCGTTAGTATATCGATGCAAGAGGGATCGCAGGATCTCAGAGTTTAAGGCGGTGGTTAGATTTATCTTAATTACTTTCTTGTAGTTGCGGATGCTTGCAAGGGTATAATCACAAGTATGTATTAGTCCTAGGAAGGGCGGTGCATTAGCATAGGTTCACCCACACAACACTTATCAAAACAATGAAGATTACTAAGCCACATGAAGCGAAAGTACTAGACTAAAATCCCCGTGTGTCCTCAAGAACGTTTGGTCATTATAAGTAAACAAACCGGCTTGTCCTTTGTGCTAAAAAGGATTGGGCCACTCGCTGCAATTATTTCTCTCGCATTTTACTTACTCGTACTTTATTCATCTGTTACATCAAAACCTCTTGAATACTTGTCTGTGAGCATTTACAGTGAATCCTTCATCGAAACTGCTGCCAACACCTTCTGCTCCTCGTTGGGATCGACATTCTTACTTATCGAAGATACTACAATACACCCCCTATACTTGTGGGTCATCAAGACTATTTTCTGGCGCCGTGCCGGGGTGAAGCGCTATTGGTAAGTGGAATTGGTAAGGAAAACCTTTACTGTTTGTGCTGATTTTATTTCTGCCTGCTGCTATAAATCATTATGGAGAGATCTTCTCTTCAATTTCTATTTGGGAAATCTACTACTACTGCAACGGTAGTGGATGAAGCGCCAGGTGAGGAAGTAGTACCATATAAAATACCTATGAAAATTATTGAACGTGTTATGGATAACCGCTATGAAGGGGATGGAACTGTCCATGCTGATCATTTATTGTTTTTGCATGAATTATGCGGGTTATTCAAATGTGAGGTATTTCTATGAATGAAGTTAGGAAGAAACTATTCACTATATCGCTGTCTGGTAAAGCGGCGCACTGGTATAAATTGCTGAAGAATGGTGATTCTATTGATTGGGAGGGCATTGTGCCTTTATTTTATTCCAAATTTTATCCTCCAAGTGAAATTCACAAAGATCGGAACCGCATATATAATTTCTGGCCTCATGATGGAGAAAGTATTGCCCAAGCTTGGGGAGATTGAAGTCTTTAATGCTCAAATGCCCCATTCATGAGCTTCCTGGTAATGTTATTATTGATAATTTCTATGCAAGACTTTCTTTTCAAGACAAGACCTTGCTGGATACTTCTTGTTCTGGATCATTTACACGCAACAAAGAAGAGTTTAAAAGGGACCTTCTTGATCGGATCCAAGAAAATACGAAGGATGGGAGAACGACAAAGATAGAGAATCGGGTATAATTTATGATTATAAATGCATTGAAGCTTTTATGGATACTGATAAATTTCGTAATATGAGTGCTACATATGGTCTTGATTCCCAAGTTGTTGCAAATCTTTATAAAGATTTTGCCTCTCATTATGAACTGCCTAAGAAGAATTTTGATAAGTATCATGAACCGTATAAAGATAAAATTGATTCATCTGTAAACAAATGTGTAGTGATTGAAACTTGATAATGTTATTCCTGAAGCTTATATTGAAAAAACTCCTTTACCTGCTAAAATGAAGGAGTACTCTGTCATATCTAGTGCGGTTAATAAAAGTGAAAAGAAACCTAAAGAACCTGAAGAACAAATTAAAATTGAACCTGCTGTTGCAATAGTTAAAGATCTTGTGACTGAAAATGTGGAGGATGGTCATATTATTTTCTTGAAGATGCTTCTAATATTGTTTCACATCCTAATAAACCCAAACAAGTTAGTGTTCCTATGCTATCTGTTAGAATTGGTGATCATTGCTATTATGGTTTATGTGATATTGGTGCAAGTGTTAGTGCTATTCCTTATGAGCTTTACACGGAGATTATGCACGAAATTGGTTCTTGTGAACTTGAAGATATTGATGTGGTTATTCATTTGGCTAATAGAGAAACTATTTCTCCAATTGGTATTGTTCGAGATGTGGAAGTTCTATGTGGTAAGATTAAATATCCTGCTGACTTTTTGGTACTTGGTTCTGCTGCTAGTGATCATTGTCCTATCATTTTTGGTAGACCTTTTCTAAATACTTGTGGAGCTATTATAGATTGTAAAAAAGAGAAAATTTTGACTAGATTTGCTGGTGAACCTTATGAATTTAACTTTTCTAAATTTACCAAAACTCCTTATAAAGCTGACTTGCCTAGTAATGATTTTAAAATGGAGCAGTGTGCATCTATTGTTCTTGTTCCTAATAATCCTTTGCAGCAACATTTGGAGAATAGTGAAAGTGAAGCTTTTAGGAAAGAAAGAGATGAGCTTGAGGAAATTTTTCTTCGCCAACCTATTCTCAAGCATGATTTACCGGTGGAAGATTTGGGTACAACACCGCCACCAAAGGAAGATCCTGTTTTTGATTTAAAGCCTTTACCTGATAATCTTAAATATGCTCATATTGATGATAAGAAGATATATCCTGTTATTATTAGTTCTAAGCTTTCAGAGATTGAGGAAGAAAGGTTATTAGAAATATTGAAGAAACACCGAGGAGCTATTGGCTATACTCTTGATGATTTGAAAGGGATTTCTCCTTCTATTTGCCAACATGCTATTAATATGGAAGAAGATGCAAAGCCTGTTGTTGAACATCAACGTCGTCTAATTCCGAAGATGAAGGAAGTGGTAAGAAATGAGGTATTAAAACTTCTTGAAGCTGGTATTATATATCCTATTGCTGATAGTAGATGGGTTAGTCCTGTGCATTGTGTTCCTAAGAAAGGAGGAATGACTGTTGTGCCTAATGATAATGATGAGCTTATTCCTCAAAGAATAGTTGTAGGGTATAGAATGTGCATTGATTTTCGAAAAGTTAATAAAGTTACTAAGAAAGATCATTACCCTTTACCCTTTATTGATCAAATGCTAGAAAGGTTATCTAAAAATACTCATTTTTGCTTTCTTGATGGTTATTCTGGGTTTTCACTGTTAAAGCTAAAGATCAAGAGAAAACCACGTTTACTTGTCCTTATGGAACTTATGCTTATAGACGTATGCCTTTTGGTTTATGTAATGCCCCTGCTACTTTTCAAAGATGCATGTCTGCTATTTTTCATGGTTTTTGCGAAAGTATTGTAGAGGTGTTCATGGATGATTTTTCTGTCTATGGGAATTCTTTTGATAATTGCTTGAAACCTCGATAAAGTTTTGCAGAGATGTGAAGAAACTAACCTTGTTCTTAATTGGGAGAAATGCCACTTTATGGTTAATGAAGGAATTGTATTGGGACATAAAATTTCCGAGAGGGTATTGAAGTTGATAGAGCTAAAGTTGAAGCAATTGAGAAAATGCCCTATCCGAGGGATGTTAAAGGTATTCGTAGTGTTCTTGGTCATGCTGGGTTTTATAGGAGATTTATTAAAGATTTCTCTAAAATTTCAAAGCCTCTTACTAATCTTCTTCAAAAAGATGTACCTTTTGTTTTTGATGATGATTGTAAGGAAGCTTTTGAAACTCTAAAGAAAGCCTTAACAACTGCTCCTGTAGTCGAACCTCCTGATTGGAATTTACCTTTTGAAATTATGTGTGATGCTGATTTTGCTGTAGGCGCTGTTCTTGGACAGCGGGTAGATAAAAAATTAAATGTTATTCATTATGCTAGTAAGACTCTTGATGCTGCTCAAAGAAATTATGCTACAACTGAAAAGGAATTGTTAGCTGTAGTCTTTGCTTGTGATAAGTTTAGACCTTATATTGTTGATTCAAAAGTTACAATTCATACTGATCATGCTGCAATTAGATACCTTATGACAAAGAAAGATGCTAAGCCAAGGCTTATTAGATGGGTACTTCTTTGCAAGAATTTGATTTACATATTATAGATAGGAAAGGTGCTGATAATCCTGTTGCTGATAATTTGTCTAGATTGGAAAATATTGCTTATGATCCTGTTCCTGTTAATGATAGTTTTCCAAATGAACAATTGGCTGTAATAAAGGTGAGCTCGCGAGAGCCCTTGGTATGCAGATTATGCTAACTTTATTGTTTCGAAGTATTTGCCTCCAACCTTTTCAGCTCAGCAAAGGAGGAAATTCTTTTATGACTTGAGGCATTATTTTTGGGATGACCCACACTTATATAAAGAAGGAGTGGATGGTATTATGCGAAGATGTGTTCCTGAATATGAACAACAGGAGATATTGAATAAATGTCATGGTAGTGTTTATGGAGGACATCACGCTGGAGATAGAACCGCGCAAAAGGTTCTACAATCAGGTTTTTATTGGCCAACACTCTTCAAAGATGCAAGGAAATTTATTTTATCTTGTGATGAATGTCAAAGAGTTGGTAATATCTCTAGACGCAATGAAATGCCTATGAATTATACTCTTGTTATTGAACCATTCGATTGTTGGGGATTCGACTTCATGGGTCCTTTCCCTTCTTCAGATGGTAACACTCATATACTTGTCGCTGTTGATTATGTTACTAAATGGGTAGAGGCTATACCTACAAAAAGTGCTGATGGTGAGACCTCTATAAAAATGCTTGTAGATGTTATATTTCCTAGATTTGGAGTACCTAGATATATTATGACTGATGGAGGCTCTCATTTTATTCATGGAGGTTTTAGAAAAACTCTTGCTAAGTATGGTATTAATCATAGAATTGCTTCGCTTATCACCCTCAAACTAGTGGTCAAGTAGAATGATCAAATAGAGAGATTAAAGCTATCTTAGGAAAGACTGTTAATAAATCTAGAAAGAATTGGGCTAGCAAATTGAAAGAAGCACTATGGGCTTATAGAACTGCTTATAAAAATCCTATGGGAATGTCACCTTATAAAATGGTTTATGGAAAAGCTTGTCATTTACCTCTAGAACTAGAGCACAAAGCTTATTGGGCTGTTAGAGAACTAAATAAAGATCCTAAATTAGCCGGTAATAAGAGGTTGCTGCAATTAAGTTCTCTAGATGAATGGAGAAGTGAAGCTTATGAAAATGCTAAACTCTTTAAAGAAAAAGTTAAGAAGTGGCATGATAGAAGGATTATCAAAAGAGAGTTTAATGTTGGGGATAAAGTCCTATTGTATCGGTCTCGTCTCAGATTCTTTGCAGGGAAATTACTCTCGAAGTGGGAAGGACCATATGTTGTTGAGGAGGTGTATCGTTCAGGAGCAATTAAAATTAGCTCTCTCCAAGGCAATGCCACACAAGTGGTGAATGGACAAAGACTCAAGCATTATATCTCGGGTGATTCTTATAATGTTGATGTTGATATTATTCAAGTGGAAACACCGGAGGCTTTCATCAAAGGACAAATTGACAGTCCGCCAGAACTGGACTTTGAATAGGTAACAGTACAGGTAATAAAAAGTCCGCATTTACCTTTCCGAACATTATTTATGCTGTTTTTAGGAAATATGAAAAATTACGGAATCGAAATGGAGTGGAAAAAACGCGCGAGGGCCCGTCACCACAGCCGGCGCGGGCCCCACCCGCGCCGACCTATGGTGACAGCCCCTCGGCGTCCCGTTTCCACTCGTTTTCGGCCTGGAACCTTCCTTTTGTCGTAAAAATATTTGCTATATAATTCCCCGGACCCCTGGAGGTCCGTAATATCGTTTTCTCGTCGTGTTTTGTTTCGAGCTGTTTTCTGCCAGATTTGTTTTGATCTAGAAGCACCATGGTCTCCAACAACAAGGACAAGGGACCTTTGAAGGAAGATATTCAAGACCCGGAACTGAAGGAAGAAGACGCAAGAGAGGATGAGGAAGAAGTGGAGGAAGCTCCGCAGGTACAGCAGCGTGCCACCGTTGCAAGTATTGGCGTGATATCAAATCCATCCAACATCAAGAGGAGTGCACGAATCGCTACCGGAGGAGCGGTTCCACGTCATTACTTGGCTCCAAGGACATCTTCTCCGAGCAATTACAACCCTTACCGCAATCTAATCTACGATCGTCAAACTGAAAGGACCCCCAGGTAGTGTTGCCAAGTAATTGGGATATAGATCGTTCTGACATTGCAGGAGAGATGAAATCTGAAGCTGAAGGATGGGGAAACAACTCTAGGAGTTGGAATTCACCACCTGACATGATTATGAGCCGCGTTGAGCACAACTCGGAACTGATTCGCAACCTCACCTATGAGATTGAAGATTTAAAGGAGCTGGTTAAGAAGCTTGTCGAAAGGAATCCATCACCATCATCGCCGAAGGAGTAATTCATCATCGGTATTGGCATCCCCTTGGTTTGTTCCAAGCTTGGGGGAGTGCCGCGGTATCACATTATCACTACCTTTATCTTTTACTATCAAGTAGTGTCATATCATGAGTAGGGAAGTTATCATATGGAATAGTATGCAATGTGGAAGTATCTCTCTTAGTTAGTTATCTATGTATCCGTTGGTGTGAGTTATCGTTATGGAATATTAATGAGAAGTCTTATCATTTACTTTTTGCACACCTTATTTTAGTTTGTAATCTCCATTATATGATTACTCTTGACATGAGTATTGATATCACTTTGGGAGCATCAAGTAAATCTATTTGGTTTTGGCAAACTTAGCATTGGTCAATAGCAACAACATCTTGATGTTTAAATAGAAGAGAGAAATACACTTAGATATATTACTCTATTATCTCTATGCTTATGAGTTTAGTATTCTTAAGTTAAAATTGCTTGTGCTTATGAGAAAGATGCATGATTGTTCTATCATATGTATATTTGTTTGTTTCCCTCAACCTTTATGCTTGCTATCAAACCTTGCTAGCCAAAGACCTGTATCGAGAGGAGATACTTCTCATACATCCATAACCTTAGACCAAACCTATGCCATTTGTGTCCACCATACCTACCTACTACATGGTATTTTCTGCCATTCCAAGTAAATACTTCATGTGCTACCTTTAAATTATTCAAACTACTACTCCTTATTTGTGTCAATGTTCTATAGCTCATGAGGAAGTATGTGGTGTTTTATCTTTCAATCTTGTTGGGCGGACTTTCACCAATGGGCTAGCGGCACATCCGCTTATCCAATAACTTTGCAATAAGAGCTGGCAACGGGGTTCCCAGCCCCAATTAATAACTTTCATTAATAATTCTCTTCACATGTTTTGCTCTGATTTATCAAGCAACTTAATTTTGCAATAGACACTCCTCCATGGTATGTGAATGTTGGAAGGCACCCGAGGATTCGGTTAGCCATGGATTGAGAAAGCCAAGGTTGGGGGAGTGTCATCCTTATTAAAAATAAAATACATGTGCAAACAAAAGAGAAGGGGGATGATCTACCTTGCTGGTAGAGATGCCGTCCCTCATGGGAGCCGCTCTTTGAAGGTTTGTCTGGCAAGGGGGTTAGAGTGCCCACTACCATTCGTTGACAACAACAAACACCGCTCAAAATCTTACTTTTATGCTCTTTATATGATTTCAAAACTTGAAAAGCTCTAGCACATGATTTAATCCCTGCTTCCCTCTGCGAAGGGCCTGTCTTTTACTTTTATGTTGAGTCAGTAAACCTATTTCTCTCTATCTCAAGCAAGCAATTGAGTTGTTGTGAACCAATCATTTATGCTATGATTCAGTTAATCATGTCTTTTATACTTTCTTGTTTAGTACCAATTTTATCTGAATGAATGTGACTTTGAAGTTATCAATGATTATGAGGAGATTGTTATGCTTAAATATGAAGGCTCAGCTATAAAATCTAATATGAAAGCTTGGCTTAGAAGTACAATCCGTTAGTAGTTCTCTGACCAAGAACAAAGTTTGCCATCACCAACTATGATTTCTTATGCACCTTTACTTGTGATTTCTTTTTACCTATTTCAAGATGAGTTATATGAGGAAGTTGTTTACTAGAATGTCTTGTGTGAATGAATATGATGCTTCTTGTCCGTATTTTATTTATCGACTCTTCACTCCATAAACATGTGGTCTTGTTTATCGAGCTCAGTTTCGCTTGGGACAAGCGAGGTCTAAGCTTGGGGGGAGTTGATACGTCCAATTTGCATCACTATTTTGTATCATAATTTGTTGTTATTCATTGATATATTTCATATTGGGACACAATACTTATGTTATTTCATCTATTTTGCATGTTTCATCATTATTGGAGGATCAAGCACCGGAGCCAGGATTCTGCTGGAAAAAGCACCGTCGAACGCAATATTTCGGAAGATCAACTGTGGAAGGAAATTTCACGTAAATTCCTATTTTTCCGGATGACGGAGGGAGCGAGAGGGGAAGAAGAGGGGAGCCATGTGGGCCCAGACCACGGGCGCGGCCCATGGCTGGCCGCGCCACTGGTGGTGTGGGGGCCCCAGCCTCTTTCGCCTCCTTTTCTTCGCGTACTCCTTCGTCCCGAAAACCTAAGCCAGAGAGGACCCCACGAAGGGTTACAGGCCTCTGCGGGGCGGAGAACACCAGAGAGAAAGAGCTCTCCGTGGCAGGAATCCGCCGGGAAATTCCCTCCCGGAGGGGGAAATCGACGCCATCGCCATCGTCATCGAGCTGGACATCATCTCCATCATCATCATCATCATCATCTCCACCATCTACACCGCCATCACCACCGCTGCACCTCGTCACCGCTGTAACAATTTGGGTTTGATCTTGATTGTTCGATAGGGGAAACTCTCACGGTGTTATTCTCTACTTGTTGTAGATGCTATTGAGTGAAACCATTGAATCAAGGTTTATGTTCAGATTGTTATTCATCATCATATCACCTCTGATTGTATTCCATATGATGTCTCGTGAGTAGTTCGTTTAGTTCTTGAGGACATGGGTGAAGTCTAAATGCTAGTAGTGAATTATGGTTGAGTAATATTCAATGTTATGATATTTAAGTTGTGGTGTCATTCTTCTAGTGGTGTCGTGTGAACGTCGACTACACGACACTTCACCATTTATGGGCCTAGGGGAGTGCATCTTGTATTCGGTTGCTAATTGCGGGGTTGCCGGAGTGACAGAAACCTGAGCCCCCGTTAGTATATCGATGCAAGAGGGATCGCAGGATCTCAGTTTAAGGCTGTGGTTAGATTTATCTTAATTACTTTCTTGTAGTTGCGGATGCTTGCAAGGGTATAATCACAAGTATGTATTAGTCCTAGGAAGGGAGGTGCATTAGCATAGGTTCACCCACACAACACTTATCAAAACAATGAAGATTACTAAGCCACATGAAGCGAAAGTACTAGACTAAAATGTGTCCTCAAGAACGTTTGGTCATTATAAGTAAACAAACCGGCTTGTCCTTTGTGCTAAAAAGGATTGGGCCACTCGCTGCAATTATTTCTCTCGCATTTTACTTACTCGTACTTTATTCATCTGTTACATCAAAACCTCTTGAATACAGTGAATCCTTCATCGAAACTGCTGCCAACACCTTCTGCTCCTCGTTGAGATCGACATTCTTACTTATCGAAGATACTATGATACACCCCCTATACTTGTGGGTCATCATTCATCAGTAAATAAGGAGGCCAAAAAGCATAGTATATATTCAAGTGGTTTGACGAAGTTGTGCGAAAACTGGGCGATCCGGCGCACAGGCCGGTCCAACCGGGTGACAGACCGGATGAGCCGGTTGCCGATCCGTTGACCGGGCCGCACGCCGGGCCGGCCGGTTGAGGGGCCGGTTGACCGGGCTGGTGACCGGATCTGTCGATTTGTGAGGGTTGCCCAGATATTTCTACCACAAAATCATGCAAACACTCATAAACTTGAATATAGACTATAGCAATAGAGTGGAGTATGTGCATTGTGTTGTGAGACACTCTAAAGGCATGAGGACTTACAAACCCTAACCCTAACCCTAAAATTTCCTCAAATCTTGGCAAGAAATTGCAATGTGTGATGAGGACAAGAAAATAGGGAGAAAGGGAGAGCATATTACCCGAGGACATGGTCCTTCTTGATCAAGAGAGCAAGAAGAACACTAGGTAGGGCTTGAAACCCAAGAACTCCAAAATTTCCCAAAATAGCTTGAGAGGGCCCAAATCCTTTGGTGGAGTTGTTCCAAGGGGCCCGATCTATGGTTTGGTGGAGTTTGGGAGGATTCTTGTGGTGGGAAGGTCCTAGAACATGGTGGAGGTGGTGGAGGCGGCGGCCATGGAGGTTTGGGAGATGGGGGGTAATGAGGAAGAAGACCCCAAGGGGTATCCTCTCCAACACATAACAGGCCGCACGGCCGGTCGGGCGCCCGGTCGACCGGACCTGGCGCCGGCTGGTCCGGCCCAGAGGCCGGTCCAACCGGGCCGGACCGGGGACTAACTGCCCAGTTTTGTCTCGTTTTGCCTCGTTTTGCCCCTATCTTTGTGTAAATGTGTGTGAATGCTCAGATGATGACATGTACATATAGATAGATAGATGATGATGAGATGAGCATAGACATGGGGTTGGAAACACAAAGTTCTCTAGGCATACCCATTGGAGTGAAATCCAAACAAGATATAAATAGCAACAATGGGCATGATTCGAAGAATATCAAGAATCATAAATCTTTTTGAAATAGTTTTTGCAATAAGATCATTTAGCCTTGTAGAATCGAATAAATTTGCAATTGAGGCTTAAAGAGGGGCGGGGGATTACTCCCCCTATGTGAAAGCGCAAATGTCATGTGACCTCGAAGAGACGTGCTTGGGTCCATATAATGACATTGGGTCTATTTATGTTGCACACATAGGTATGCATCATACCAAGACATGGTAAGATGACTATCCCCATATGTGATGTGCCTCTAAGCTAGATAGTTAGATAAATGCAAGAATATAGTGCAAGAAGTTAATCAATCCAAGTTTTTAGGATCAAGAATACCAAGTTCTCCTCTCAAGTTTACAAACCGGGCTTCATCCAAAGGCTTAGTGAAAATATCCACCAATTGGTAGGTTGTTCCCACATGAGTGAGATCAATATCCTTATTGGCAACATGGTCACGTAGGAAGTGATGGCGAATGTCAATATGTTTGGTGCGACAATGTTGAACCGGGTTATTGGCGATCTTTATTGCACTTTCATTGTCACATAGAAGAGGCACCGTACCAAGAGACACACCATAGTCTTTCAAGGTTTGCTTCATCCATAACAATTGAGTGCAACAAGATGCCGCGGATATGTATTCGGCTTCGGCGGTGGATAAAGCGGTGGAGTTTTGTTTCTTGGATGACCAACTCACCAATGACCGGCCAATAAATTGGCAAGCCCCGGAGGTAGACTTCCGGTCAACCTTATCACCGGCCCAATCGGAATCCGAGTAGCCAATGAGTTCAAAGGTTGACCCCTTTGGATACCATAGCCCGAGAGTAGGAGTGAGAACAATGTATCTTAGAATCCGTTTGACCGCCATCAAATGGCTCTCCTTAGGAGCGGATTGAAAACGAGCACACATCCCTACACTTAGCATGATATCCGGCCTAGAGGCACAAAGGTAGAGCAAGGATCCTATCATGGAACGGTATACCTTTATATCCACATCCTTCTCACCGTCACATGAGCCAAGTTGCCCCTTTACGGGCATGGGTGTCTTCATTGGGCTTGCATTGGTCATGTTGAATTTCTTGAGCATGTCCTTCACGTACTTTTCTTGAGAGATGAAGGTGCCTTTTGCAAGTTGCCTCACTTGGAAGCCTAGGAAAAACTTCAACTCTCCCATCATGGACATCTCAAATTTTCTAGTCATCAATAGCTCAAAAGCTTTGTTATGATTGGGGTTAGTTCCACCAAATATAATATCATCAACATATATTTGACATATAAACAAGCCACCCCCTTTAACCCGCTTGGTGAAAAGGGTGGAATCGACCGTACCCATGCAAAACCCATCTTGTAGTAGGAAATCCCTAAGGAACTCATACCAAGCACGTGGAGCTTGCTTGAGACCGTAGAGTGCCTTATGGAGTAAATACACATGGTTGGGTCGGCATGGGTCTTCGAAACCCGGGGGTTGAGCTACATATGCGGTTTCTTTTAGAGGACCATTCAAAAATGCACTTTTCACATCCATTTGATATAGTTTGAAATTGTGGAAAGATGCAAATGCAAGCAAAAGACGAATAGCTTCAAGACGGGCTACCGGCGCAAAGGTATCCTCAAAATCCATACCTTCTATTTGGGCAAACCCTTGCGCCACTAACCTTGCTTTATTTCTAATGACAATGCCATTTTCATCTTGCTTGTTCTTGAATACCCATTTGGTCCCAATAACATTTATGTGATGATCCTTGGGTCTCTCAACTAGAGACCATACTTCATTACGAGTGAAACACTCCAATTCTTCTTGCATGGCAATAACCCAATCCGGATCAACCAAGGCTTCATGTACCTTGAGTGGCTCAAAACTAGACACAAAAGCATGATGTTGACAATAAGTGATAAGTAATGCATGGTGTCTACGAGTTACCACTCCTTTTGAGATGCTACCAAGGACTTGATCTACTTTCATGTCACTTGCCCTTGTAGCAGCCTTGATCTTCCGAATGGTTCCTTCATGATCAATGAATTCATCTCTTGCTAATACTTGATCATGAGGGACAACTTGAGCTTGAACATGAGTTGAGGATGTTTCTTGATCATCATCATGGTCTTGCTCAGTGGGTTGAGGGCTTTCTTCTTGTTCTTCGGGATGTGGCTCATCTTGAGTGGAGGATAAATCTTGGGTTGCACTTGATGGTTCAACTTGAGTTGAGCTAGGCTCAACTTGAGGTGAGCTTGATACTTCTACTCCATCACCTTGATCATCATTATGAACTTCCATGGGCCGGATGTGTCCAATGCCCATATGCTTGATGGCACTAGATGGATCATCATCATTACCTGCAACACATGGAACAACTTGCTCCACTTGGGAGCCATTATCCTCCAAGAACACCACGTCACAAGATACTTCAATAGTCCCAGTGGACCGGTTGTAGTATCTATAGGCGTGGGAGTTCTCCGCATATCCAACAAAAATGCCCTCTATGGTTCTAGTTTCAAATTTACCAAGCTTCCCTTTATTGTTCTTAACAAGACATTTGCATCCAAAGACACGAATGTACATGACATTAGGCTTGTTACCTGTGAGAAGCTCATATGGAGTTTTGTTGTGGAGGGGGCGGAGGAAGAGCCGGTTGGAGTAGTGGACAGCTGTAGAGATGGCTTCTCCCCAAAAGTTGTGGGGTGAGTTGAATTCACTCAACATGGTTCTTGCCATCTCAATGATAGTCCGGTTCTTCCTTTCAACAACACCATTTTGTTGAGGGGTATATGGAGCTGAAAACTCATGCTTGATGCCCTCATCATCAACAAACTCTTGCATAGTGTAGTTCTTGAACTCGGTGCCATTGTCGGTCCTAATCGCCTTGATCTCGGATTCATATGTACGTTGAGCTTTCTTGGCGAAGGTGATGAACTCTCTATGGGTCTCATCCTTAGATTTAAGGAGAAAGACCCAAGAGTATCTTGAGTAATCATCAACAATGACAAGTCCATACTTGCTCCCACCAAGAGTATCATAGTGTGATGGCCCAAAGAGATCCAAATGAAGGAGCTCCAAAGGCCTAGATGTGGTGACGATACTCTTGATAGGATGTTTCTTCTTGAGTTGTTTTCCGGCTACACATGCACTGCATACACGATCTTTCTCAAAAGAAATGCCGGTTAGTCCAACAATGTGCTCACCCTTTAGGAGTTGTTTAAGATTCCTCATGTTAACATGACCAAGGCGGCGATGCCACAACCAACCTTCGTCATGCTTGGCCGCCATTAGACATGTGGAGGGAGAGGGGCTCTCTTTCGAGAGGTCAACCACGTAAAGGTTGTTCTCCACATATCCAACAAGGACCAATTTGAGATTGTCACTCCTAAAGACTTGCACATAATACTTAGTAAAATATGAATTATAACCGGCATCGGCAAGATGATATATAGAAAGCAAGTTATAACCAAGGTGTTCAACAAGCATGACCGTCTCAAGGCACAAGTCCTTAGAGATTGCCACCTTGCCATACCCAAGTACCTTTCCCTTTGAGTTGTCACCAAAGGTGATGCTTGACTTTTTGTTAATATCTTCAATGAATTGGTCAAGCACACCTCTTCCTCCGGTCATATGATTGGTGCATCCACTATCAAACACCCATTTTGGACCACCGGAGGAATACCCCTACAAAATCAAGTAGAGGATTTAGGAACCCATTGATTAATGGGTTCCCTAGTCATGGCAACAAGATCTTTTGGTACCCAAATCGAGTACCCTCTATAAGCATAGCCATTACGAGGACCAACATAGTTAGCATAAACATCACCATAATAATCAACAAATAAAGCATAGTGATTGTTTGGCCCCGTGCGGTCACCACTAGTGGCTTTGCCCTTTGGGGCTTTGCCATCATTAGTGACCTTCTTGTTCTTTTCTTGAGCGGGCTTCTCTTTCTTGTAGTTGTTCTTCTTGTAGGGCTTGGGATCATACCCAAGTCCATACTTTTGATTGTTTGACCTTTGCTTACTCAAGAGGTCATCCAATCCCATCTTATTCTTGGTTGTGGTGAACTTGGCAAGTTCTTTCTTCAACCTAACATTCTCCTCAAGAGTAGTTGCTTGCTCACAAGCCGATTCATTAGGATAATAGTTGAGACCATATTTGGTTACCAAAGATTCAAGATATGTGTTGGTCTCAACATGCAAAGATAGTTCCTCTTGTAAACGAACATGTTCCGCAACAAGCTTAGCATGCTCACTAGTAAAGGTGGTGGAGGAACTAGCAACATCTTTATCAACAATAGAATCATTCATTGATTCAAGAGCTTTAGAGTAGGTTTCTTGGAGTAGGTCATGGTTCTTTCCAAGTTTCTTGAGCTCATCCTTGACAAGCTTGTTAGCTCTTTCAAGGTGGTCAAGATCCCTAGTGAGAGAAGCATGAGCAACTTCAAGCTCCTCCTTTGAGGCATTAAGCTCTTGGGTCAATGATTGAGCCCTTTCAATAGTTTCAAGATCCTTAACTTTATCTAGTTCATAAGTTTCAATTTGTTGCTTAAGACCTTGAGATATGCACCTTTCGGTTTTTAGCTCTTGTCTTAGGAGATTGAATCTCCTTTCCTTATCATTCAAATGATATTCTAATTCCTCAATGGACTCATCCTTTTCTTTGAGAGAGTCCATCAAGAAATCAAATTTGACAAGAGCTTCACCACGAAGGGTGCATCTAACATTGTAAAGTTCCTTAAGCACATTTAATTCTTCTTGATTTTCAGCTTCATCATCAAGGACACTAGATAGAGAAGGTGGGGGTTCCATTACCTTGGTTTCTCTTGCCATAAGACAAGAGCCAACGATTGTAGATGAGGTAGAGTCATCGGAGTCATCATCTTGAGTTGTTCTTGCCATGAAGGAAGAACCAACATCATTCTCCGTGGAGTAATCCTTGGAGTAGTCATATGTGAAGAGTGACCCGGGCTTAGAGAAAGCCAAGCCGGCCACTCCGGCCTCCTTCTCCTCATCTTCCTCTTCTTCATCGGACAAGTACTCGGCCCCAACAAAGGCTCTTCCCTTGTTCCTCTTGTATCGATCGTTGATTGGGTTTGGCTTCAATCTTGGCTTGACCCCTTTGATGAACTTTGGCTTGTCTACCCTTTTCTCATAAGGGCACTCATTTGCAAAGTGGCTCTCTTCGTCACAATTGTAGCAAGTTCTCTTCTTCTTCTTGTCATTGAGGAGCATTGGCAACTTTCCCTTGTACTTCTTGGCAAAGAAGGCAAAGTCGGTAGCGATGTCACTAGTTGAAGTCATCTCCTCATCTTCTTCAATTTCATATTCTTCTTCTCCTCCATGGTCAGCTCTAGCTTTGAGAGCAAGGTTGTGTGACGCTTCATGGTTGTGTGAGGCTTCATCAACACGGTTCATTGCCATGAGCCTTTTTCCTGCCTTGGCCATGTTTTCATTGGCGGCCACATAGGAGACTAGATCATCGGAGTTCAGATCAGCACTCTTGGTCATGATTTGCAAGTTGAGTGCAAGGTTGGTGTCTTCTTGCTTGACAGCAATCATAGCAATGACCTTGGACTTTATGAATCCTTCATTCATCTCGAAACCGTCATCATACTTCTCAACACCAAGTCCCTTGATCCTTACTCTAAGAGCACCAAGCCTTGCATAGGCATCGGCCATCGATTCTCCTTCACGAATCATGAACTGGTGAGCCTCTTGCTTTGCGGTCTCATAAAGAGCTGATTGGATCAAATCGGTTCCCTCTTGGAGTACTACGATTCGATCCCACAACTCTTTAGCGGAGCCGATGTCATTGACTTGATCAAGGAGCTTGCGATTGATGCCACTTCTAATCTTGTCACGTGCGGAGGCATTGAGTTGACGGTTGTAGAACTCGGTGGAGGTCAACCGAACGGGATCTTGTGGCTCCCGGTATCCATGAAGAATGATCTCCCATAGCTCCACACTGCAGCTGCGAATATGAGATTCCATAGAAGATTTCCAATGTGGAAAGTGAGTTCCATCAAAATGGGGAACGGTCCCACTATGGTTTATATGAGGCATGGGTGAAGTGTTTCTGGGATAGTCATGGTTAACTTCATGGAAGGTTTCCTTAGAGGCCGAAGCCCCACTAGGAGCTCCACCAGCTGTTAGGTTCTTAAGCATGGCAGTCATCGTCGAGCGGCCTTGTGCTAAGAGTTTGGGCTAAGTTGCCCGTGTATCTGTAATATAGTAGATTGCATTGTAATTTAGATTAAAGATAGAGTCTGGCCCGTGCACGGTTAGGTGCACGCCTCAATTAGAAAGTCCCTTGGACTATAAATATGTATCTAGGGTTATCGGAAAAGGAGGACAATCATCGTTCAACCAACACAAATCAGGCGCATCGCCACCCCTTTCTTCGAGGGTTTCTCCCGGGTAAGCACCATGCTGCCTAGATCGCATCTAGCGATCTAGGCAGTATACGTCGTCAACCTTGTACTGCTCGTGCTGAAGCCTTGTTGATGGCGAGCACACTATTTATCCTTAGGTGTTTAGGGGCTTGCATTGATGCTTTCACGTGCATATCTGCGTGGCAATGCCGTCCCTCGACACCTAGCTGCCCTTACGTCTATCCAGACGTAAGGGCAGCATCTTGCTTGTTCGTTACTTAGTAAATCCGATCCGTTATAGTTGCTCCTTGCTCCGCAGGATTAGTTTAATATCTGCATAGTTAGGCCTTATGCTGGGGTCGGAGGATCCGGGTGCGTTAGATGTTGTTCACCGTCCCTGCGAGGGATGTTCCGGGAATCAACGTTACGTTGGTTTTTAGGCCTCTCGTAGGGGTGGTTTGCATCATCTTCCGTAGCTGCTAGGCCCGATCACACGTAGGACGTTCCGGTTATGCGGTGAAAACCCTAAACTGTCGTGGATCGTTTTAGCTTTGTCCTGATCAAGCAGGATCCCCATGCCATTGTAAATCCAACATGAAACATGGGGCGATCGGCTCCTTGAGCCGATCCACAGGAAGAGAGAGGAGGGCTCGTATTTAATGTTTACGTGTCTACCATGCAGGAACAATCGAAGCACTCTAACACCTTCCTGATCGGGTCTAGGTCGGTGGCACACGCCGGGACGTGGCTGGAAGATTTGCGGGACGACGCGAGGTGCCAGGGTCCACTAAGCGGCCCTGGAGC
The DNA here is from genome assembly GCA_030979885.1 of Lolium multiflorum. Taxonomy (NCBI): domain Eukaryota; kingdom Viridiplantae; phylum Streptophyta; class Magnoliopsida; order Poales; family Poaceae; genus Lolium; species Lolium multiflorum. The sequence goes on along the minus strand of CM061752.1, from coordinate 217,243,123 downwards.
TTCCCGCTCTTCGTCTTGCTTAGCCATTGCCCGTCGGTGGGTTTTGGGGGTAACACATTCGGCACGCCCGGTGGGACCATCTTCTGCTACATCCACGTCAACATCGGCATCCGAGATGGCGGAGGAAAAGATCACATACGAGGATCTTCCTCCCGATCATAAGAAGAAGTACGATGAGCTGAAGGCCATCGTTGAAGCCGAACTCATCGGCTCCTTTGAGAAGACCCGTTCGCACGGCATCAGGTTCAAAGGATTCACGCCACAAGGTGTCCTCGATGGGTTGGATTTATCCCTCCCTTCAGATGAACGTACCAGAGCCCTGCGACAGGAAATCAACTACGTGGTGGCCCATTCACTGCATCGGCATTCTGAGAGCCTGGTGAATTCTTTGGAGCGCGTTGCGTTCCGGGTGATCCAAGAGATCATGGAGCGTCGATACTCCCCTTCAGGACCTGCTCTAGGGACTCACCAAGGAGAAGTGCAACTCCACACCAGGCCACCATTGCCGTACTCGATGGCAGCTCCACAGCAACAAGGTTCACCGGCATACGTTGTCTACAAGGTTGGAGGTGATCCGGGCGACTACCAGTTCTTATATGAGCCGCCCAAGGAGATCCCACACGGATACGTGTGCACGTTTGTGCCGGACTGCAACTGGACGCAGGCGATCCAGGCTCCAACGGGAGGGATTGCCGGAGCAGGAGCCATTGTTCCGGCAGGAGGAACGACTGCAACAGCCGGGGGTTTGGGAGCAGAAGCTGAGAAACAGGCGTGGCTAGCCAAGTATGCCACTGCACCAGTCCAAGAAAGCTCAGCTGCCACTACCTCCACCGCAGATCAGATCAGTGCAGTCCTGAGAGATCAGTTCGGCATCTTGCCGAAGAAGAAGATAATCGGCTATTCCAAGCCGTACCCCAATGAGTTTGACCTGATCCCACTACCACCTAAGTACGGCTTCCGGACTTCAACAAATTCGGTGGGTCGAAGGATCTAGCTCCATCGAGCACGTGAGCCGATACTTGGCCCAGCTGGGCATGGTTTCGGCATCAGATGAGCTACGGGTGAGGTTCTTGTCGCAATCCCTCACCGGTCCGGCTTTTGGATGGTACACCTCGTTGCAGCCAAATTCACACGATCATGGAAGCAGTGGAGGAACAGTTTCACAATATCATTCGCTAAAGCTGGTATTGACGCACGGGTTCGGAGCGAGGAGAGAGTGTCGAGTACATTCAGCGTTTGACCGTGAACCGATGCTATTCGGTTCATTTAACGAGAAAGAAGCGTCGAGCTGGCCGTGGCAGGCCTTGCAGCATCATTCAAGGATTTGACGTTCCAAGTGGAGTACAACTCGTTGGCGCACAGTCGGCTGACCTTATATGAACAGCGCCATCCAGAACGGGACAAGCGCGCGATAACCCTGGTCAATGCTGATGAGGATGAAGATTCTGCGAAGATCAGGAAGTTGCGGTAGCCGAGTGGACTCGGACCGCCCTCCTGCAAATGGGTGAACCCGGGCCTCCAAGAGGGTTGGACTTTGATGTGAGCAAAACTGAACAGATCTTCGATCTGCTGAAAGAGAAACAGTTGAAGCTCCCGAAGGCCACAAGATCCCTACGGCGCAAGAGATGAACAAAAGGCCATACTGCAAATGGCATCATACGTTCACGCACGCCACCAACGACTGCAAAGTGTTGCGCGCACAAATTCAGATGGCGATAGAATCAGGCCGATTAACTTTCGGACAGTTTGCCATGAAGGTAGACATGCGTCCGTTTCCGGACGTCAACATGGTGGACCTAAGCCACTCCATAAGGGAACCTGGGTTCTCTTTTGATGTCAATATGGCAGGGTTTGTGATCCGCCATGGCGTAGATAAAGCAGAGAGCAGCCACTCTCGTGGCAAGGAGAAAGAGGAGGCCGTTCCACGCGACCGGTCCCAAGATGATGAGACGTACCTAACCGAGGAGGAGGTGAGAAGTATACGGTATCAGCGCCCACTCTCCGTGCATCTCCTCAACAAATATGAGCAGCAGTATGACCGACGTCGGCGCTACGACGAAGACGATGAAAAATATCGTCGGTCTGATGCGAAAACAGGAGGTATCGTCAGCATGACAGGAACAACGACGGTACGAACGTCGCGCTAGAGGGAGGTCAAGGGAGCAAGACGACGTGGATAAGCACTGGAACTGTCCCTTCTTCAAACATTGCTGGGACTCAGGAATGGGTCGATTGCCAACAATCGAGAATTGCCCAGAATGCAAACGGCAAAGGAGAAGGACAAACGAAGTTTCAGTGTTCGAACGTCTAGGACCTCTCCCACCTCATAACAAGCGAGCTGAGTCATCTCAAGAAGAGGACTTCGAGGAGTCAGATGGAGAAGAAGATAGGTATCACCGACCAAGGTGGTGCCCGATGGACTCAGCCACTCTCGAAGCGTAGAGTGCAGCGGCGAAACTGGAAGAAGCCGAGGCACAGTACCTGTACACGTTGAGAAGAGCACGGCCCGATCTGGCCGTGAAAATCCAGCAAATGTTGGAGACGAAGGCGCGCCCGCCAAAGAAAGTATGGCGCCCAAAACAGGCGAAAGCCGATGCACGGCATCGATGCCGATGCAGAGACATCGGCTGACACAAATATGGTGTTTATACTCCCGTCGGAGTTTCGCGCTCCAAGCGACGAGGAAGTTTCAGTGGCTCAATTCGACTGCGGTCCACGACCAGTTATCTTTGAAAAGCCACGAGATAGAAGCTACAGGCATCTGAAAGCCCTATACTTGAGGGGTTACATCAACGGGCACCTGTCGGCAAGATGTTGGTTGATACCGGAGCGGCAGTCAACATAATGCCGTATTCCATGCTACGTCGTTTGGGGCATTCCAGCGACGATCTGATCAAGACCAACATCACATTAAGCGACTTCAACTGCCAGGCGTCAGAAGCGAAAGGTGTTCTGAATGTAGAGCTTACGGTAGGCCGGAAGACCATACCTACTACGTTCTTCATCGTCGACAGCAAAAGCAATTACGCCGTCCTATTGGGAAGGGACTGGATTCATGCTAACTGTTGCATCCCGTCTACAATGCACCAATGCATCATACAGTGGGATGGAGATGAAGTGGAAGTCGTTCAGGCGGATGACTCAATCGAGATATCATTAGCTGCCATGAGCGTGTGGGAAGCAGATAACCAAGAGCCGCTCTCTGGAATCAGTTTAGAGGGTTGTGAGCGCATCGAAGCCTCGAAAAATGGGGTAAGGCTGGTTTTATCCACCGGCCTAATGGAGTAGCAGGTCCAAGACATTGGACGTACGTGGCAAGGCCGATCCCTGAGATCGGCCCTCAAAAAATGGAAAGCAAAAGATCTTATCTCCAGCATGCCACGTAGCTACAGTAGAAATCCAAGAAGTTGCAAACCATCGCCAAAGCATTGCAACGGAAAAGGAGGCCGATTCCCGCAATCGGCCAAAATTATCCTCAACATCCTTTTGTCTGTGTTCAGCATTGATCCAACAGATGCCTGAAGAGCCGATACCATCAATGACTTGACAGAATCGGCTCGGGGGGCACATAGATGGATAAGACACGAGGATACGAAGCTGAGAATGCATGCCAAACGCCCAGCAGAACAGCTCAAAGATGGGGGCCGATACATAAACAAATCGGCCGCAAAAAATCGAAAATACAGAAATTTTTGAGCACAGCCGATGCGTAGACATCGACTTAAGAATTCAAAGCCGGCGGAAGCCTAATGGAGCAGTCACCAAGTCACGTGGCGAGGCTTTATTGGAGGAACCCCTCATTGGGATTGCTTGGTGACTCAGGCCCTCTCTTCAAGGACTTCCAACTCCTTCTGCAAGACATCAAGCTCGGCACCAGCGAAGCATCAGTTTGGGCGTCAAGACGACCCTTTTTCTCATTTAAGCTGCTGGTATTTGCCGGCAAGTTTGAGGATCGCAGCCCTGGCCAGCAGCAAGAACAGCATGGACGTGCAGATCAGGCTAGGATCATGAGAACGACCGACGGTCGTCCAGTTGGACTGAACTGCATTCTCACCAGAGGTTACCTCATTGGACCAAAGAAGCTCGGGGGGCAGCTCACTTTGAAGGTTCTCTGCTTTTGAAAGCCGATTTGGTTAGAATCGGCTGACGCACTACATTGGGAAGCCGATGATGGCCCATTTGGATGGTCCACTTTTGTTCTCGCCTTGGCTGAGGCTCGGGGGGCAGCTGACCCTGAAGATTCTTCGCTCTGGAGAGCCGATGGTATTGAAATCGGCTGTCTCTGCATCGTAACCATGTGGAAAGGTGGGGAGCTCTTGCAGAGTAAAACCACCAGGGTTGACAGGAGGAGTTTGAAGAAGGGGCCATCATCATTGATTAGGCTCTAGACCAGTGTGTTGCTGCAAAGAAACAGAACATCACAAGGGAAGCTTGTTGGATAACGTAGCATAGAAAACAAAAATTTTCCTACGGCGAACACGCAATCCAAGCCAAGATGCAATCTAGAAGACGGTAGCAACGAGGGGATTGTCGAGACTCACCCTTGAAGAGATTCCAAAGCCTACAAGAGGAGGCTCTTGTTGCTGCGGTAGACGTTCACTTGCCGCTTGCAAAAGCGCGTAGAAGATCTTGATCACGATCGGTTCCGGCGCCACGAACGGGCAGCACCTCCGTACTCGGTCACACGTTCGGTTGTTGATGAAGACGACGTCCACCTCCCCGTTCCAGCGGGCAGCGGAAGTAGTAGCTCCTCTTGAATCCGACAGCACGACGGCGTGGTGTCGGTGGCGGTGTAGAAGTCCGGCGGAGCTTCGCTAAGCTATGTGGGCAATATGAAGTGGAGGAGCAAAGCTAGGGTTTGGGAGGGGGTGGCCGGCCACTCTATGGGGGCGGCCAGCTTGTGGTCTTGGGGTGGCCGGCCCCCTCCCCTTGGCCCTCTATATATAGGTGGAAGCCCCAAGTGTTGGACTACAAGTCTTCGAATAAGACCCGAACCCAAAACCTTCCATATGGTGGGAAACCTTCCCTCCCACTAGAGGTGGGAATTCCACCTTCCATAGGGGGGGTGGCCGGCTTGTGGTCTTGGGGTGGCCGGCCCCCTCCCCTTGGCCCTCTATATATAGGTGGAAGCCCCAAGTGTTGGACTACAAGTCTTCGAATAAGACCCGAACCCAAAACCTTCCATATGGTGGGAAACCTTCCCTCCCACTAGAGGTGGGAATTCCACCTTCCATAGGGGGGGTGGCCGGCCCCTAAGGGGAGTCCACTTGGGACTCCTCCCCCACTAGGGTTGGCCGGCCATGGAGGTGGAGTCCCATGTGGACTCCACCTTCCTTGGTGGTTTCTTCCGGACTTTTCTAGAACCTTCTAGAACCTTCCATAGAACCTTCCGCATCATTTTATTCACATAAAATGACATCCTATATATGAATCTTATTCTCCGGACCATTCCGGAACTCCTCGTGATGTCCGGGATCACATCCGGGACTCCGAACAAATATTCCAACTTCATTCCATATTCAAGTACTACCATTTCAACATCCAACTTTAAATGTGTCACCCTACGGTTCGCGAACTATGCGGACATGGTTGAGTACTCACTCCGACCAATAACCAATAGCGGGATCTGGAGATCCATAATGGCTCCCACATATTCAACGATGACTTTAGTGATCGAATGAACCATTCACATACGATACCAATTCCCTTTGTCACGCGATATTTTACTTGTCCGAGGTTTGATCATCGGTATCACACTATACCTTGTTCAACCTCGTCTCCTGACAAGTACTCTTTACTCGTACCGTGGTATGTGGTCTCTTATGAACTTATTCATATGCTTGCAAGACATTAGACGACATTCCACCGAGAGGGCCCAGAGTATATCTATCCGTCATCGAGATGGACAAATCCCACTATTGATCCATATGCCTCAACTCATACTTTCCGGATACTTAATCCCACCTTTATAACCACCCATTTACGCAGTGGCGTTTGATGTAATCAAAGTACCTTTCCGATATAAGTGATTTACATGATCTCATGGTCATAAGGACTAGGTAACTATGTATCGAAAGCTTATAGCAAATAACTTAATGACGTGATCTTATGCTACGCTTAATTGGGTGTGTCCATTACATCATTCATACAATGATATAACCTTGTCATTAATAACATCCAATGTTCATGATTATGAAACTAATCATCTATTAATCAACAAGCTAGTTAAGAGGCTTACTAGGGACTCTTTGTTGTTTACATATCACACATGTATCAATGTTTCGGTTAATACAATTATAGCATGGTATATAAACATTTATCATAAACATAAAGATATATAATAACCACTTTTATTATTGCCTCTTGGGCATATCTCCAACAGTCTCCCACTTGCACTAGAGTCAATAATCTAGATTACATTGTAATATACCTAACACCCATGGCATTCTGGTGTTGGTCATGCTTTGCCCTAGGGAGAGCTTTAGTCAACGGATCTGCTACATTCAGATCAGTGTGTACTTTGCAAATCTTTACTTCTCCATCTTCGATGTACTCGCGAATCGAGTGGTAACGCAGCTTGATATGCTTCAGCCTCTTGTGTGACCTTGGCTCTTGTGCATTGGCGATGGCACCCATGTTATCACAGTAGATGACAAATGGGTCCAATGCACTAGGAACCACACCGAGCTCTACAATGAACCTCTTCATCCATACCGCTTCGATGAAGCCTCTGAAGCCGCTATGTACTCCGATTCTGTTGAGGATTTCGCCACCGTGCACTGCTTCGAGCTTGCCCACTGCAGCACCATTCAATATAAACACGTACCCAGTTGTGACTTAGAGTCATCGGGATCGGTGTTCCAACTTGCATCGGTGTAACTTGTTACAACGAGCTCTTGGTCACCTCCATAACAAAGAAACATATCCTTAGTTCTTTTAAGTACTTCAGGATATTCTTGACCGCTGTCCGGTGTTCCATTCCTGGATCACTTTGATATCTGCTAGTTAAACTAACAGCATGTGCTATATCCGGTCTTGTACATAGCATGGCATACATGATAGAGCCTCCTGCCGAGGCATAGGGGATCTGACTCATCCTTTCTCTTTCTTCTGCCGTAGCCGGTCCTTGAGTCTTACTCAAGACCTTGCCTGGTAACATAGGTAAGAATCCTTTCTTACTTTCGTCCATTCTAAACTTCTTCAGAATCTTGTCCAGGTATGTACTCTGTGATAGCCCTATTAGACGTCTTGATCTATCTCTATAAATCTTGATGCCTAATATGTATGATGCTTCACCAAGGTCTTTCATTGAAAAACTATTATTCAAATAACCCTTTACATTGCTTAATAGTTCTATATCATTCCCAATCAATAATATGTCATCTACATATAATATCAGGAATGCTACAGAGCTCCCACTCACTTTCTTGTAAATACAGGCCTCTCCATGACACTGTATAAACCCGAAGTCTTTGATCACCTTATCAAACGTCGGTTCCAACTTCTCGATGCTTGCTTCAGTCCATAGATTGAACGCTGAAGTTTGCATACTTTGTCAGCATTTTTAGGATCGACAAAACCTTTGGGTTGTACCATATACAACTCTTCCTCAATGTCTCCATTAAGGAACGCCGTTTTGACATCCATCTGCCAAATCTCATAATCGAAAAATGCAGCTATTGCTAACAAAATCCTCACAGATTTTAGCTTCGCTACAGGTGAGAAAGTCTCATCGTAGTCAACACCTTGAATTTGTCGGAAACCCTTTGCGACAAGTCGAGCTTTATAGACAGTAATATTACCATCAGCATCTGTTTTTCTTTTGAAGATCCATTTATTCTCGACAGCCTTGCGGCTATCAGGTAAGTCTACCAAAGTCCATACTTTGTTATCATACATGGATCCCATTTCGGATTTCATGGCTTCTTGCCATTTGTTGGAATCTGGGCTCATCATCGCTTCTTCATACGTCGCAGGGTCTTCATCATTGTTATCCACAATCATGACATTTAGACAAGGATCATACCAATCTGGAGTGGCACGATCCCTTGTCGATCTGCGAGGTTCAGTAGCTGTCTCATTTGAAGTTTCATGATCATTATCATTAGCTTCCTCTGTTGTCGGTGTAGGTGGTACAGGAACATTTTCCGGTACTGCGCTACTCGATCAACGAGTAGAGATTCTTCAATCTCATCGAGTTCTACTTTTCTTCCAGTCACTTCTTTAGTGAGAAATTCTTTCTCAAGAAAGGTTCCGTTCTTAGCAACAAAGATCTTGCCTTCGGATCTGTGATAGAAAGTGTACCCTATAGTTTCCTTAGGGTATCCTATGAAGACGCATTTCTCCGCTTTGGGTTCTAGCTTGTCCGGTTGTAACTTTTTTACATAGGCTTCGCAACCCCAAACTTTTAGGAACGCCAGCTTAGGTTTCTTATTAAACCATAATTCATACGGCGTCGTTTCAACGGATTTTGATGGTGCTCTATTTAAAGTGAATGCGGCTGTCTCTAATGCATAACTCCAAAATGATAACGGCAAATAAGTAAGAGACATCATAGAACGAACCATATCTAAGAGAGTTCGATTACGACGTTCGGACACACCGTTTCGTTGTGGTGTTCCCGGCGGTGTCAATTGTGAAAGTATTCCGCATTTCTTTAAATGCATGCCAAACTCATAACTCAGATATTCACCTCCGCGATCAGATCGTAGAAATTTAATCTTCTTGTTACGTTGATTTTCTACTTCACTTTGGAATTCCTTAAACTTCTCGAAAGTTTCGGATTTATGTTTCATTAAATAGATATACCCATATCTACTCAAATCATCTGTGAAGGTTAGAACATAACGATAACCACCGCGCGATGCTACACTCATTGGTCCACACACATTTGTATGTATGATTTCCAATAAGTCAGTAGCTCGCTCCATCATACCCGAGAATGGAGTCTTAGTCATTTTTCCCATCAGACATGCTTCGCATCTATCAAGTGACTCAAAGTCAAGTGATTCAAGTAATCCATCGGTATGGAGTTTCTTCATGCGTTTCACTCCAATATGACCAAGACGACAGTGCCACATATAAGTAGAATTATCATTCAATTTAATTCGCTTAGCATCAATGTTATGTATGTGTGTATCACTACTATCGAGATCTAACAGAAATAAGCCATTCTTTTCAGGTGCTCGACCATAAAAGATATTATTCATAAAGATAGAACAACCATTATTCTCAGATTTGAATGAATAACCGTCTTGCATTAAACAAGATCCTGATATAATGTTCATGCTCAACGCGGGTACATAATAACAATTATTTAGGCTTAAAACTAATCCCGAAGGTAGATGTAGAGGAAGTGTCCCGACTGCGATCACATTGACCTTGGATCCGTTTCCAACGCGCATCGTCACTTCATCTTTCAGCAGTTGTCGTTTATTCTTTAGTTCCTGTTTCGAGTTACAAATATGAGCAACCGAACCAGTATCAAATACCCAGGTACTAGAACGAGAACCAGTGAAATGAACATCTATAACATGTATATCAGATATACCTTCTTTCTTCTTCTTGACAAGGCCGCTCTTCAGATCCGCCAAATACTTGGAGCAATTACGCTTCCAGTGTCCCTTCTCCTTGCAGTAATAGCACTCAGCATCAGGCTTAGGGCCGTTCTTAGGTTTCATAGGAGGCGTGGCAGCTTTCTTGCCACCCTTCTTGAATTTTCCCTTAGACTTGCCCTGTTTCTTGAAACTGGTGGTCTTGTTGACCATCAACACTTGGTGCTCTTTCTTAATCTCAATCTCAGCAGCTTTTAACATGCCAAAGAGTTCAGGAAACTCCTTGTTCATGTTCTGCATATTGTAATTCATCACAAAGTTCTTGTAACTTGGTGGCGGTGATTGAAGGACACGATTAATCCCAGTCTGTTAGGAATCACTATTTCCAAGTCACTGAGTTTCTTCGCATGCCCGGTCATAACGAGCATGTGCTCACTAATGGAGCTGCCTTCTTCCATCATACAGCTGAAAAAGTGTTTCGATGCTTCATAGCATTCCACGGCCGCATGAGTTTCAAAATAGTCTTCAACTCTTTCATCAACTCATGAGGATCGTGGTGCTCAAAACGTTTTTGAAGATCGGATTCCAGACTGCATAAGATGGCACACTGAACTTGAGAGTACCGAGTTTTCCGAGTTGCGTAAACATTCTTTACTTCATCGGTTTCAGTTTCTGCAGGAGGGTCACCTAGCGGTGCATCAAGCACATATTGCAGATTTCCGCCATTGAGGAAGATCCTCACATGACGGAACCAGTCGGTGAAGTTGCTACCGTTGCTCTTAAGTTTTTCTTTCTCTAGGAACTGGTTAAAATTGATTGGGGACGCCATATCTACAACATATTTGCAATAGTTTAGACTAAGTTTATGACAAATTGAGTTCAAATTTTAATTCAATCATAATTAAAAATCTAGGTGAACTCCCACTCAAAACAATATCCCTCGCATTGTCTTAGTGATCACACGAACCAAATCTACCGCACCTAAACCCGATCATCACGAGAAAAGGTGTGATTTCAATGGCGAACACTCAAAGTGTTCATCATATCAATCATATGATTCATGCTCTACCTTTCGGTATCACGTGTTCCGAGACCATGTCTGTACATGCTAGGCTCGTCAAGGCCACCTTAGTATCCGCATGTGCAAAACTGTCTTGCACCCGTTGTATGTACTTATTGAATCTATCACACCCGATCATCACGAGATGCTTCGAAACGACAAGACTTGATAACGGTGCTACTAAGGATGAACACTTTATTATCTTGAGATTTTAGTGAGAGGGATCATCTTATAATGCTACCGTCGATCTAAGCAAAATAAGATGCATAAAAGGATTAACATCACATGCGGTTCATATGTGATATGATATGGCCCTTTTGTCTTTGCGCCTTTGATCTTGATCTCCAAAGCGTGGACATGATCTCCATCATCAACGGGCATGATCTCCATCATCGTCGGCGAAGCACCAAGGTCAATGGCGCCGTCTTCATGATCGTCCTCCATGTAGCAACTATTACAACTACTTTGAAATACTACTCAACATGAAATTTAAAGACAACCATAAGGCTCCTGCCGGTTGCCACAATACAATAATGATCATCTCATACATATTCATCATCACATTATGGCCATATCACATCACCAAACCCTGCAAAAACAAGTTAGACGTTCTCTAATTTGGTTTGCATATTTTACGTGGTTTAGGGTTTTCGAGTAAGATCCAATCTACCTACGAACATGAACCACAACGGTGATACTAGTGTTTTCAATAGAAGAGTAAATTGAATCTTCACTATAGTAGGAGAGACAGACACCCGCAAAGCCACTTATGCAATACAAGTTGCATGTCAAGCGTGGAGCAAATCTCATGAACGCGGTCATGTAAAGTTAGCCCGAGCCGCTTCATCCCACTATGCCACAAAGATGCAAAGTACTCAACTAAAGATAACAAGAGCATCAACGCCCACAAACCATTGTGTTCTACTCGTGCAACCATCTATGCATAGACACGACTCTGATACCACTGTTGGATAACGTAGCATAGAAAACAAAAATTTTCCTACGGCGAACACGCAATCCAAGCCAAGATGCAATCTAGAAGACGGTAGCAACGAGGGGATTGTCGAGACTCACCCTTGAAGAGATTCCAAAGCCCACAAGAGGAGGCTCTTGTTGCTGCGGTAGACGTTCACTTGCCGCTTGCAAAAGCGCGTAGAAGATCTTGATCACGATCGGTTCCGGCGCCACGAACGGGCAGCACCTCCGTACTCGGTCACACGTTCGGTTGTTGATGAAGACGACGTCCACCTCCCGTTCCAGCGGGCAGCGGAAGTAGTAGCTCCTCTTGAATCCGACAGCACGACGGCGTGGTGTCGGTGGCGGTGTAGAAGTCCGGCGGAGCTTCGCTAAGCTATGTGGGCAATATGAAGTGGAGGAGCAAAGCTAGGGTTTGGGAGGGTGGCCGGCCACTCTATGGGGGGCGGCAGCTTGTGGTCTTGGGGTGGCTGGCCCCCTCCCCTTGGCCCTCTATATATAGGTGGAAGCCCCAAGTGTTGGACTACAAGTCTTCGAATAAGACCCGAACCCAAAACCTTCCATATGGTGGGAAACCTTCCCTCCCACTAGAGGTGGGAATTCCACCTTCCATAGGGGGGTGGCGGCTTGTGGTCTTGGGGTGGCCGGCCCCCTCCCCTTGGCCCTCTATATATAGGTGGAAGCCCCAAGTGTTGGACTACAAGTCTTCGAATAAGACCCGAACCCAAAACCTTCCATATGGTGGGAAACCTTCCCTCCCACTAGAGGTGGGAATTCCACCTTCCATAGGGGGGGTGGCCGGCCCCCTAAGGGGGAGTCCACTTGGGACTCCTCCCCCACTAGGGTTGGCCGGCCATGGAGGTGGAGTCCCATGTGGACTCCACCTTCCTTGGTGGTTTCTTCCGGACTTTTCTAGAACCTTCTAGAACCTTCCATAGAACCTTCCGCATCATTTTATTCACATAAAATGACATCCTATATATGAATCTTATTCTCCGGACCATTCCGGAACTCCTCGTGATGTCCGGGATCACATCCGGGACTCCGAACAAATATTCCAACTTCATTCCATATTCAAGTACTACCATTTCAACATCCAACTTTAAGTGTGTCACCCTACGGTTCGCGAACTATGCGGACATGGTTGAGTACTCACTCCGACCAATAACCAATAGCGGGATCTGGAGATCCATAATGGCTCCCACATATTCAACGATGACTTTAGTGATCGAATGAACCATTCACATACGATACCAATTCCCTTTGTCACGCGATATTTTACTTGTCCGAGGTTTGATCATCGGTATCACACTATACCTTGTTCAACCTCGTCTCCTGACAAGTACTCTTTACTCGTACCGTGGTATGTGGTCTCTTATGAACTTATTCATATGCTTGCAAGACATTAGACGACATTCCACCGAGAGGGCCCAGAGTATATCTATCCGTCATCGGGATGGACAAATCCCACTATTGATCCATATGCCTCAACTCATACTTTCCGGATACTTAATCCCACCTTTATAACCACCCATTTACGCAGTGGCGTTTGATGTAATCAAAGTACCTTTCCGATATAAGTGATTTACATGATCTCATGGTCATAAGGACTAGGTAACTATGTATCGAAAGCTTATAGCAAATAACTTAATGACGTGATCTTATGCTACGCTTAATTGGGTGTGTCCATTACATCATTCATACAATGATATAACCTTGTCATTAATAACATCCAATGTTCATGATTATGAAACTAATCATCTATTAATCAACAAGCTAGTTAAGAGGCTTACTAGGGACTCTTTGTTGTTTACATATCACACATGTATCAATGTTTCAGTTAATACAATTATAGCATGGTATATAAACATTTATCATAAACATAAAGATATATAATAACCACTTTTATTATTGCCTCTTGGGCATATCTCCAACAAAGCTGTGAGCAAATGGCACCTGTTTTACAGGAGTATCAGCTTCAACATCAAGGTTGTCAGCAACGGGCTAAGGAGCTTTCCTGGAAGCATTAATCCAGGAGTTTTGCCGTCAGGACAAACATCACGATCGGATGATTTTAAAGTCCAAAGATCTGAGGGTCTCAAGGCTGTGTGCTGGACGTATTCGATTGGGATTTTGGATCTGAATTTCAAGGATTGCAAGTTACCATCTGAGGAGGAGATTAGGTTGATCTGTCTTGCAATTTATTATAAGAGCTGATGCATTGACATCGGCTCATTGAACATCGACCAAGGTGACAATCGGCAAAATCAAGATAGGGGAGAATCGGCTAAATCAATATGGAAGAAATCGACAAAGTCAGATTGGGGAAATTTCTTCATTGATAATCAGATTTCTTACATATGAAGGAGCTGATTGCTCTCAAAAGGAATTGCTAGGGGTACATTGCCCTATCATCTACTACTCCTAGCTCTATCCTATCTAGGGGCCGCTGCTGCCCTCATCGTCGCCATCGCCGCTATCGGCGCTGCTCCCGGCCTCGTCGTCACTGCTGTAGCGACCAGGCGGGACCTTCATTGTCCTCATCTTCGTGTCGCGTCGCCATAGTCACCGTCGGTCGCGATGTTACCTGGCCAAGGACAGAGACGCTTGGCCAGCGGTTCGTCGGAGGAGGTGTCATCCTCCTCCTCTTCCTCTTCCTTCACCTCCTCGGCGGAGGAGAAACCGTCCCAGGAGAAGCCGTCGTCGTCGCTTTCCTCCTCCGATTGCCCAATGGCAAGGAAGCGAAGGTCGCTCTCCCCGTCCGTTAAGGACTGGTCGTCTTCGGACCACGAAGGAGTCGTGGGTCGACTCGTCCCCGTCGGCTATAGCGCGGCGGATGTTGGCCGCGTGGGCCTCCTGTGGGTCCCATTCAGGCGTCGGCTCGCGGGAGGTGGAGGATTGGGTGGAAAGACCCGATGAGGGAGAAGACGAAGAGGAAGACATGGCGGCAGAGGAGGGTTTTTGGAAGTGCTGATGCAGAGGGAGGAAGAGGAGAACTGTTCGATGTGGCCAAATAAAAAGGGGGAATATATGGTTTAATGCCTAAGCAGTTCCCGAGGACGTGGTGCCAGAACCGTCAAATCGTGCAGAGAAGGCGAGAAGGCAAGACGTCATCATGAAGAAAACTGCGACGGTTCTGCCATGACATGACCCTTTGAAGGAGACAGATGGTTTTGCAATTATCATTATCAAAACCAGGGGGGCATGTGTTATCGCCAGATTTTGGCCAAATCAGGAGATGGGCCGCAAGTGAAGATGGGCTTGAAGGATGTACACGTGGAGCATCGTCGAAGCGGCCTTGTGCTAAGAGTTTGGGCTAAGTTGCCCGTGTATCTGTAATATAGTAGATCGCATTGTAATTTAGATTAAAAGATAGAGTCTGGCCCGTGCACGGTTAGGTGCACGCCTCAATTAGAAAGTCCCTTGGACTATAAATATGTATCTAGGGTTATCGGAAAAGGAGGACAATCATCGTTCAACCAACACAAATCAGGCGCATCGCCACCCCTTTCTTCGAGGGTTTCTCCCGGGTAGCACCATGCTGCCTAGATCGCATCTAGCGATCTAGGCAGTATACGTTATTCGTCAACCTTGTACTGCTCGTGCTGAAGCCTTGTTGATGGCGAGCAGTACTATTTATCCTTAGGTGTTTAGGGGCTTGCATTGATGCTTTCACGTGCATATCTGCGTGGCAATGCCGTTCCTCGACACCTAGCTGCCCTTACGTCTATCCAGACGTAAGGGCAGCATCTTGCTTGTTCGTTACTTAGTAGATCCGATCCGTTATAGTTGCTCCTTGCTCCGCAGGGTTAGTTTTATCTGCATAGTTAGGCCTTATGCTGGGGTCGGAGGATCCGGTAGTGCGTTAGATGTTGTTCACCGTCCCTGCGAGGGATGTTCCGGGAATCAACGTTACGTTGGTTTTTAGTCCTCTCGTAGGGGTGGTTTGCATCATCTTCCGTAGCTGCTAGGCCCGATCACACGTAGGACGTTCCGGTTATGCGGTGAAAACCCTAAACTGTCGTGGATCGTTTTAGCTTTGTCCTGATCAAGCAGGATCCCCATGCCATTGTAAATCCAACGTGAAACATGGGGCGATCGGCTCCTTGAGCCGATCCACAGGGAAACCTGAGAGCCGATAGGGCTCGTATTTAATGTTTACGTGTCTACCATGCAGGAACAATCGAAGCACTCTAACACCTTCCCGATCGGGTCTAGGTCAGATGGCACGCCCTAGCAACCGCCAGGACGTGGCCGGAAGATTTGCGGGACGACGCGAGATGCCAGGGTCCACTAAGCGGCCCTGGGAGCTTCCCGGCTCTTCGTGTTGCTTAGCCATTGCCCGTCGGTGGGTTTTGGAGGGTAACAAAGCCCCACTAGGAGCTCCTCCAGTAGTTAGGTTCTTAAGCATGGCAGACATTTCTGCCATTTGGCTTTGTAGTTCATCCTCCTTTTTCTTCTTCTCGGCATCATATGCCAAGAGTCTAGATTTCATTTCTTTAACCGAAAGGTTAGAGTCATCATCTAGACCCTCGAATAGTTTTTCCATCTCACTCTTAAGGCGGTGAAGCCCTTAAAAAGAGTCCAGGCTCTGATACCAATTGAAAGTATAGAGATGGTAAACCTAGAGGGGGGGTGAATAGGTTTCTACAGATTTTAATTCTTTCTTTGCAATATTAGGCTTTGCGGAATATAAAGGTGAGCCTAATGCAAACTAGGTGAAGCAACCTATATGAGGATACAACTAACTCGAGCACGAAGGCTCTCACAGGCAGTTAAATCACAAGTAAGGAGTTCGGTTAGAGATAACCAATAGCACGCGGAGACGAGAATGTATTCCCGTGTTCCCTTGCTTTGCAACAAGGTACGTCACGTTTGGAGGAGTGGAGGTCCCACGAAGGATTCCCCGCGCCACGAAGGCTCACCCTATTCTCCGGAGCCTATCCCACGAAGGAATAGCTCTCTCACTTGTGGTAGACTTTGAGGTAGCCTCCAAACCTTCACAATCTTGCCCGGAGCAAATCCACAGCCCGGATGCTTCCGGACTCCTCTTGCCCACCTAGGGTTTCCAAGGAACCCTAGGAAGCAAGCTTCTTGATGAATACAAGGGGGAATGAGATTTGGCTTGGTAGAACGGTAGATCGGGTCCTCCTCTAACGATTCCCCGGAGGGATTTGAGTTTGGGTGGAGGAGGAGGGAGATCTGAGGCTTTTGGTGTTTCTAATAATGGAGTAGGAGAGAAGGAGCTCAAGAACAGCTTGTAGTGTAGTGCCTAACTGTCTAGAGGTAGGAGAAGGGCTATTTATAGTGTTCTTCGAAATATGGCCGTTGGCCACTTGCCAACTCAGCTTTTCTTCGACAAACCCGGTCAACCGGACCAGGGACCGGACTGCCGGTGAGGCCGTCGGACCGGACCAGGGACCGGAGCCGCTTTTCGTCGTCCAGGGCTCCTCCGGTTGGCGCCGGTTGGCGACCGGTTGGCGACCGGCCGACCGGATCGTGACCACGTCGGTCCGTAGGCCGGCTGACCGGAGCAAAGACGGACTTCGTGCCAGGGCGCCGGTTGGCGACCGGTTGGCGACCGGTTGGGACGCAGCCGGCCGTTGTGGGCCGGTCCAACCGGGCTGCAGACCGGATTTCTGTGAGACCCCTTTTCGATTGTTGTTGAAGTGGGGGTCTCCTTTAGCCTTCTTGTTCCTTTGATACACCATTTATGCCTCTTTGCCTAATACATGAGATTATCCTTATAAACATATTAGGCCAAATACTCTAGCACGGTGTCATTGTTACCAAAATAATGGATAAGGGTAAAATACCCTTACACGAGGCCAATCCGCTGCTCGCCGGAACGGATTTCCGCGTCGAAGCGGCCGCTCGGCCGCACCCGAACGCCGTGGTAGCGGGAGGCCGGGCGGCGGCGCGGAGGCATCTTCGCGCGGAGCGGTCGGAGGCGGAGCGGCGGCGGGAGAGAGAGGCGGGGAGAGACGGACGCGTGGAAGGTTCGGCGGTTGGTCGCGTTCGCGCGTGTCCAGTTTATAGCACGCGCGGCAGCGCACGCGGCAAGTTTCCCGCCCGGGATAGCGCGAAAGCGCGCGGGCGGCAAAAATTATAGCACGCGCGTCTTTTTCCCGCCCGCGCGCGGCAACCTAGCGGTTTTTTTTTGCCGCACGTGGCTTTTACAGCGCCTGTTGGAGATGCTCTAAGTTACCCTCCACTATGAGCAGCCTTACCTATCGCAAAAGAACAAAGTTGATCTTTTCAAAATCGTCGAGCCGGCCTGCAAGCGATGTCCGCTCCAATCCTAAGACTACTCATAGTGGGAGTAACTTCACTAGTAACTAAATGTCCAACTCAGCAAATTTGCTTATGTGGCAGTGAGTTAATGAGGAGAGATGAGAATGGAGTAACATAGCTAGTTACTGTAACATCACACTTCCCAAGATACAATGAGTCTATAAGCTAATTAATAAAGACATTTATGATATTACTTTGATGTTACTAACCACTATGAAGGTAGTAACATAGAGTAGTAACATGTGCATATTACTACTCTATGTTACTTCCCACTATCTCTATGTTACTTCCCACTATGACTAGTCTAAAACAACGAACCCTTTTAAAACGTCTCGCGGTGATACGCCGACTTCCACGACGGGTGGGACGCGAGGTGCCCATCGCATGATCTGCCGACCTGTCGACCTGGGCCGTCCGAATTAAACAAAGTAACGGTCTAGATCCTGCATGCTTTCGCTTTCACACACTTGGGAGGTTTGACTTTTATAATCATCCTTTCCACAGAACGGTCAAAGTCCTCCAAGCCTTTGTCAGCGTTTCGTTCGATAGACAGCGCCACCGCCACTTCGAGCTGTTTCACGTCGTCAGCGTCACGCAGTAACCTGTTCATAAGTTGGAAGAAAAATCATGTGTACGGTCGTGTTTGGACGGCCGCTGGGAGAACGTGTTCACGGTGTGCAATCTCTGAGCTAAGAGGAGTTCAGGTGTCCTGCTAAGCACGACTTAATGCCGGTCATTCTGTACCCTACAAAGCAGTTTGAACTGTTTTTATACGAGCCTTTTTAAATAAAATGTAAATGGTTTTTCACACTAGAAACACACATTTTTATACTGACTCGTGGAGGTTAAAGATTGACTCAATCACGACACACTCCCTCTGTTTGGGATTGCTAGGAGCAAAATTAGATATTTCGAAAATATATTGCAGTAGCAGCATCATGGACGATGCTAGGTATCATGTGTTCTACAAATCCAACAACTAACTAATTT
Organism: Lolium multiflorum; assembly: GCA_030979885.1. NCBI lineage: Eukaryota > Viridiplantae > Streptophyta > Magnoliopsida > Poales > Poaceae > Lolium > Lolium multiflorum. The sequence goes on along the minus strand of CM061752.1, from coordinate 217,224,250 downwards.
TGCGAGCTAGTAGATATTTGTGCTAGTGGCATTACTATTCGGTGCAAATTAAATTTTGACTAGTTCTATTTTTTGTGACACATTTTCGTAGCTTTAGGTACTCGATTTTACTATTTGGCGAATCTTAGCTAACCTTTTTAGGCAACCTCCGGGAGCTCAAGCTAACCATTAAGTAGAAAATAATTTTTTGTAGATAATAATATTTTTTTGAAAACCTCTCAATTAAGAAAAACTGCCAAAAACCAACATGCAAGCTCGACCATCTACACACCAGAGAGAGAGAGGGATGGGGGATCCCCACCTGAATTTTACTCGAAGCAAACGATAATTACATATTACAGATAGATAGGTGCCGTCACCAAGACGAGGCGGACACCTTTAAATCGTTTCTTAATCTGACACCGGAGGGAGTAATAATGTTCCTACGATAAGAATTGCTTGGAAGACATTTGGATTGCGCACATTCCCAAATCTTCCACAAAATGATTAGCGGGGAGGTTCACCGGCAATGGCGCGATCTAAATGCGCGATCTAAATCTGACAAAAGGGGCTGGCTAGAGGAGAGATTTCTCTCTTCCTCCAGTCAAAAGTTGACTACGGGCAGATGAACGATCGGTGGTAGGTGTACTCGCATTGCGTAGTACATTGAGGTCAAGCGGCATAGTCTCGAATGTTCTTACACATGAAGTTGGCTCTTGTGCTAAGCATATACATGTGCGTGAGCTCGCCAAAGAATTTTACTTTGTTGGGGATGAAAGAGCTCCAATATGTGTGTAGCATCAGGATCTCGAAGTTCGGAACTATAAAAGCAGATATGCATCTCTAGTCGAGACGACCCTCAGGGTCCATCTCGACCTTAAAATTTGCATATCACACTATTCTCCCTCATTCTAATGCGAAATCTTAAAACTCCGCATCTTCGATTATAAATCTTGTTATCTCAAAAGATGGATACACCGAATGAATGACCCGCCCGTATCTTGTAGAACCAAAAATAGGAATATTGCCGTTAAAAGATGGGTTGCCTAAATAAGCAGGGATGTACTAATTGTAGCCTCTATCTAGAATGTATTGAATTTAGTCTCAAAATCGCCACATAATGTTTACCTGATTTTGTGGAAATAAATTTTGGTGTGAACAGCTCAAATATGGTGATGACCAGCGACAAGGGGGCTACGTGGATGTGGATAATCATCAGTCCAGCACACCTCCGTTCCCACGATAAGAACGTGCCCAAATCTCGCCCTTTTAAAATGCCCAGGACATGCACGTCCCAGTATAAAAGCAACAGCGCCAAACATCCTGAAACATCAGTGAGCAGATCACGAGAACTCATCAACCTAGCTAGTACCACACCAACCCAAATCTTTCTTCCAACACCGACCTGATCACGTAGGTGCGCCGTCGTCATGGTGCCGAGGCTAGAGCGCGGCGCCGGCGGATTTCAGCTCCCCAACTCGGAGCAGGAGAACTCTCTCTTCCTCCGCGCCCTCATCTCCGTCGTCTCCGGGGACACCGTCGTCCCCACGCTGCACCTGGAGCCGTCGACGCCGCCCTTCGCCGCCGCCGTTGCTGCTCCCACCGCTGCGACAACCTGCGCCAGGTGCGGCGCGGACGGGTGCCTTGGATGCGAGTCCGTCGCAGCTGCGGCGGCGATGACCGGCTCGAGCAGCGAGGGCGAGGAGTGCTCGGCGGCGAGCTTCGTGAAGGATGGCGGCGTGGGCAAGCGGCGCGCCAGGAGAGGGAGCAAGTTCAGGGGCGTGCGGCAGCGGCCGTGGGGGAAGTGGGCGGCAGAGATCCGCGACCCGCACCGCGCCGTCCGCAAATGGCTCGGCACCTTCGACACCGCCGCCGAGGCCGCGCGCGCATACGACGTCGCGGCGTTCGAGTTCCGCGGGCAGCGCGCAAAGCTCAACTTCCCGGCCGCCGCCACCGCGTCGTCGTCAGCGTCTGCTTCTGGTTCTTCCTGGGCAGCCGTGCAGCCGAGGCCGCAGCACTTGCCGGAGAGCCATGGAGAGAACTGCGGGTCGAACGCGTCGTCGCCAGCCCACGTGAGGCAGCTTCCGGAGCAGGAAAGGGCGCCGGTGGGGAGGGAGAAGGAGATCTGGGACGGCTTACAGGAGATCATGATGCTGGACGATGGCAGCTTCTGGTCTAAATCGCCATGATCTCGATCTATCGTGGCCACGTTAGCTCGTCGTTTCCTTAACGGTTATCTTTTTTTTTTGTTACAAACATGACTTGGAGAAGAATAGCTCCTACGGTTTCTACACATGTAAGATGATCAACTGTAGTATAGTGCAATTATTTGCCCAATAAACAGCGATATCGTTCTTTCCACAGAGACTAGGCAACAAATATTGTGCTCGGCTAAAGCTAGGTCACACAAAACAGGGATTCTTTGCAAGAGAAATAAATCTAAACTACATGCAGACTAACAGGTAGAGATTCAAGAAAGGGATAGAATTTTCCTCACTGGAACTGCATATTACTTTTTTTTGATTTTCGTTTTAGATACTAACAATGAACAGAACAACTATTACTTAAAGACACAAGCACAAGCATACATAAAAGACAGGGATGGAAGCAATTTGAGATAGGGAGAGTTCTCACGACACATATACAGCAAACTGGAAAATGAATACGTTTACAAAGTGCATCACAAAACTGACTAGTTTAGCAAGTGCACGTACATACAAGGGCAAAGTTACAGGCAACGATTTGGGTCTCACTATATCCTACTGAACTTGCACATGTTGCTACACTGAAAAATCACAACACTAGACAACAATAATTCAGAAGAAATTTCAGAGAATAAAGAGATGGACAGATGGGTCGAACTGAACCAACACACACGTGAACCTCCAGGTTTGGTGAAGATCAGGAGCAACTGGGAGTAGACCTGCAGCAGTTCAGTCCAAACGGCTGCCTCGTCGTAGGATCACTGACGGAGCAGATCTTCAGCAGCGAGGGATTGGAGACGAGGAGTTTCAGCTTCCCGATGTCTTCGTCGCAGGCGAGAGTTGGTGACGAACAGCAGGTCACGTATGTGGAGCTGCAGCTCGTGGTGTATGGAAGCAGCGTGTGATGGCAAGTTGATGGCGCGCCGGCACGACAGCCTGACCGCGACGGCGGCCGTAGGTGGAGCGGAAGCTTGATGATTTTGGGGGTAGAGAAGTGCCAGGCCTGCCGTGCTAGATGCAAAGACTAGGGATTAAAGGCTCGATCTAATCTGGTTCTTTGCAATCTTGCCCCTCTACTTCTCCCGGTTCAGCACAAGTTGATCCCTCTCCTTTTCATCTTAGCCCATTCTTTTCATCTTTCCTTCACGTTCAGCTCCTTAGTCCATTGACAGTAGTAGTAGCTTGTCCAAATATGAAGAATTGTGTGCCTTGTCGCACCAATCTGCAAAAAATATTGCTGGACTATGAATTTGTTCATTTGACCAAATATTATACTTGTAGCATTCAGTTTATAGCCAGAATCAGCTTAGAATGATACCAAAAGGTCAAGAAAGGGTGCCAAAAATCATGCAAATATGACTCTGATCATAAGACGCGCAAGATTGTCTGGGAATTCTTCGAGTTAATTTGGAATAGAGAACTTTGGTGCAGTGCTTAGATCGAGCTCATCTCTCGTTTTCGTCCGATGTTTTCCACTGCCTTTTTGACCAGTCAGAAAGGTGCCGATCACGATCACAACTCAAAGCTGATAAGACCGGATCACATGACGTGTTCCATGCATTTTTGTGGCGTCAAAGCGATTGTTTGTCTTGTCCTATTTAATTCGCCGCCTGTCTCTACACCTTTTTTCTTGTCGAAACGGTTATTAGTCACTTTTGACTTCTACCGGTATTTTAGTATGGAGAACGTCGAATTATACTTGCTTTTGAGACGAAGGAAGGAACACAGTACTTGCTTCCGAGACAAAGACAAAGAACATATCTACAAGATGCCCCTGGTGCATGCAAAGTATTTCTTCAGACTTCAGAGATTCCAGAACCAGAAGACGATCTGTCATCCTTTCTCTGAATTAACAAGGCCAACGCGCAGTCACCGTCCAGACCTTGCAGCCAACCACGTTGAACGGGCATTACTTGTTCTAGAGGCTAGAGGGAGACGTATACCTTATTTTATATGCAACTAGTATACAAATACTGAGTACAGTACGACGGTACGCGGAAATCCCCTCGCCCAGCCCGCGAAGCCGACTAGCTTCCTCCTTCAGCATCACGTCAGCCAGGTGATCACCAGATATTAAACTATCAACAAGGATCGGAAGATTCTCCTTGACAAATTAGCTACCGATTAGAATAAGAAGCACGAGTTCCATCTTGAAAGAAGATCTCCAAGACTGTCTCTCTCCGCCTCCCCATCTGCAACTGCAGTAGTCTTTTTTATTTTTCTATTCGAGGAATTTAAGAGTGTGTACATCATTTTAGGAGTTGTTTGTAGTGTTAGAGATGTATATATCATTTTCCTAATTATCCCCATTGTTAGAGAAGCATATTCCAAACATGTAGCACAAGGCCACAAGCACAAGATCATTTTAAGATTCTTTCTGAAACAAATAGGCACTAGGAATTGACCTACTGTACATTTTGTACACGAAGTGGAGAAAACACGAGATAAATACAGACCTCATGCTAGTTTCCGCCCGAAATTCTTATTCCTAAATTGACCTTTGTTTTCCTTTTAGCTCCGGCATAAGTTCCTATTTCCTATTGGTATATGTCAAGACATTTTGGTATATATGTGGAACATACTGCAACCACGTCATTAGCACGAGTGGCACTTGACTGTCACTATCAAATCTACAAGCCGGCTCGTGCTGCACAAAGCAGCCAAATGTGCCGGAAATGCAATTCTAGCAGCACCATGACCTAGCGGTTAAGAATCCACCATTGATCCCAAAGCGTTGTACCCCTTCGCCCCGAGAGAAACATGCACAGACTGTTAGGGTTTCCCTACCTCCCGTTGATGCCGCCGCCGATCTCCCTCACTTATGTGGCCTTCGGGCCATGAATGCGGGGTGGATCTCGGCCCCTGTTGGCGGGAGGGCTCCGTTTTTCTAGTTTTTGGGTTAAGGCTTGGTGGGGCGGCACTCAGGTGGTGGCGGAGGGGCATTGTCCTATAGTCTTCTTGGCTTTAGCCCCTTCTTAGCGGCATTGTCAAGAAGCTTGTGGGAGTGGTGTGGTTCTCGAGAACTTTACTGGTTGTGGGGATCTCTAGATCGTCAAGGTATTCATCTACGGTTATTCCTTCTTCATCTACGGATGTGGTCTTTTTGACCCGTTTGACGACTTCCCGTCCGCAACCAACAACATCAGGCTGGCTTAGAAAGGAGCAGTGGAGAAGACAAAGGGTATCTCAAGGATTTCATCGTAATTTTTGATTTTGTTGAGGTGGTTTGTACTGTTCCATGTTTTTTAATGCGAGTGTCCTTTTTGCAAGAAAAAAAAAGTATCAGCCATTGAAAAATATCATGATTCGTGCACCCCTACATGCATAGACCAAGTTATAAATATTGAAACTTAATTGTGTCACGAAGAGAGATGAACGGTCAATACTTGAACAGTAGGTCATGACGCCGTAGCTATGAAAATCGCTTTATCGGATGTGCAGAAAAAACGTTTCTTCCACCACGACTTTGACCCCAATCTTATGGCAGCTTCACCGACTTTTTGCCCTCGTGCTTCCACAGTGTCGAAAAATCCACCATCAACACCGCCATTACTGGGAGCATCTAGAAGAGAAGAAACGCTCTCACTTTCAACGTGACGAAGGTGCATTGAGGATGTTAGGCTTTAGGCTTTCTTCATCATCAACCTCTCTTCTTAATTCTTGGTAAAATGGTTATAATCCCCTGAACCCCCACTCTTTTATTCAGCTCCTCTGCCCCTCTAAAATATGCTTGTCATAATTCTCCTTATACCTTTGAGTGGTTTATAAAATTGTTCAGGCTGGTGTAAGACTGTCGTAGTCCAGGTCACACACAAAAAAGTGCACAAAGATCTCCATGTCGTCTCAGACCTGGGCCAGAGGCCCAATACGTTCAATAGGGTCCGGCCTGGCACCATGACAACTGACAAGGCAAACATGCCGCAGACTCTAGATTTCCGGAACCACTGAAGCTAGGATGTCTGAACGCCTCTAGTTCCATATCCACGGTTTTGATCTGTCCGAGACACACACCCACACGGCCCCAGCAAAACAGCAGCAAAGAAGGAGGGCCCTCGCCGGCTGCAGTTCGGCGAGCAATCAGCCAAGTCCGGTGGCGCCATGGCATTAGCAGCGAACACCCACGGAAGAGTCGTCCACACCTGCACCCTCTCCTCCAAGCCGCCAACACTTTTCAGCAGGAGCACGGCCGCTGTACCCGGACACCATGCCCACTCGCTGCGAGCTCGGTTTGAGGTCCGAGCTATCGCTGAGCGGGCAACATGGCTGCCCGGACTAGACCCGCCGACGTACCTCGACGGCACGTCAGTTACCTGCCAATCTCTGTTCTCTGCAGGGTGCGAGGATTGTTAGACTGATAGATTGTGTGGCTTTCATGGTTGCAGGCTACCTGGTGATTACGGGTTCGATCCACTGGGGCTCGGAGAGCAACCTGAAGACTTGAAGTGGTATGTTCAGGCCGAGCTCGTGCACTGCCGGTTTGCCATGGCAGGGGTTGCCGGCATCCTTGGAACCGATGTGAGTTTCTCTGAGTTGAACTCCTTGCCGATCCCTGTCAAATGTAGTATTATCTTCTCAGTTCTGATAAACCTAGCACTGAATCTCCAGTTTGCAAAAATTCTGAGGAGGTGCCTGAATTAGGATAGCCTGTGAAAAGAACAGTGAAAACCAAGCATGACACAGTGTGTACTATCTAGCCAAATGACAATAACAATCTCCATGGCAGCCAAGCCATATCCAAGATAGCAGCTCCATTTTCTAAACGAGCAGCTTAGGATATTTTTAATGTACTGTCAAGCCACTGCAAATATTGTACTTGTGCATCATTTTTTTCAAAGAAATCATAGAAACTTAAAAGAGTTCAAGTATCTTTATTACAGAAAAGAGTAGTGTATGCTAGAGGTTACTTTCAGACACCGAAAATATTTGGTGGTTCTAATGATTGCTAGCATGATAGCATTCTTAAGACATTGAAGCATGGTCACTTACAGAAGCCAAAACATGAAATCAATGTCATCCATGCTCCACTGTGCTTTTTTTTTTTCGAAATGAAGGATGAGACCCCGTGCCTCATCCTCCATTTCGGAACAAAACCACAGCGGAGAATGGATTCAAATTGACATGTTTCTTTGTAGTTGATCCGAGTATCAGGAATCAGCAACCTACCGGTGTGGTTTGAAGCAGGTGCTACAAAATTTGACTTCGCTAACACCACGGCTCTCTTCTTTGTCCAGCTTCTCTTGATGGGGTAATTTAGCATCCAACTGAAACGTTCTATGCTTGGTAAAAATAATTTGTTCAGTAGGTCAGAAGTTTTATATGGTGTAAACTATGATGAATTCAAACAGTCCAAAACTGACCTGTTTCTATCATTACTCTGATCCTCGACAGATTTGTCGAGACCAAGAGGTATATGGACTTTCTTCATCCAGGATCACAAGCAAAGGAAGGGACATTCCTTGGGATAGAAGCCTCACTTGAAGGCTTACAGCCAGGGTAAGTGCTGCAACATGCTCCAAAATGAAAATTCAAAGCCATTCATCTGAGCAAGTCTGTGGTTCTGTGCTTAAAATAAATTATTATTGAAATTCTCAATCATGAACAGATACCCTGGGGGTCCATTATTTAATCCAATGGGACTTGCTAAAGACATAGAGAATGCACATGAAGTGAAGTTGAAAGAAATTAAGAATGGTAGGTTCACTTTCTATACGTACAATTCCTTGTAAGATAAACTTATAGTAATATCTAACATTATTTCCATCAATCACAGGGAGGTTGGCAATGGTTGCTATGCTTGGCTTTATTGTGCAAGCATCTGTGACTCATGCTGGGCCCATCGATAATCTTTTGACACACCTTTCAGACCCGTTCAACAAAAATATCGTTCATGCACTCACCTCTTCGTGAAAATTTCATCCCAAATTTTTGTTTTTTCTATTGTTTTTGCAACTAAAGATGTAGCACAACGAATCACAGTGACTTAATTACAGGATGCACCCTTTCTCTGAGCTCCTCTGTTTCAAGATTTTATCAATCACACAAATTGAATACCAAACTTCTGGGGCCGAAAATATTATAAACTCAACACACAGTTGCCAGTACAGGTGGGACAACAATTGTAATTTTTGAAATGCAAACAAGATATACTTATAGTTTATTGAAACAAATGATGTTTCTGGTTCTTGCAATTGATTTTTGTCTGCAGTATATGTTTGTGCTTCAGTAATATGCTTCAATGAAACTCACAGGTGGAAAATAAAACAGAGAAAAGGAAACTAAACTAGCGTTGAACATGTACTTGGGAATAAATGCAGCAGTTCATGTCATTGCATCTATATTAACTAAGTCTGAAAAGGTTTTCCTGTAATATAAAAACAGAGATGCACTTGCACCTATACCATACAACTAAAGCATATATGAGCTTGTACTGTACATATATGATTTGGATAGAACATACGCACCATGTATACCACTAACTCTGATCAACTAGCTTAAGACCCCAGCTCATATCTTCGCAATGTCTTACATGTGGGACAAGTTTTCCTGTATCAACTCCTCTCTTAGCTTTGCAATCGTAGAAAGGTGGAGCATGAAAACAAGGTTCCATGGACAAAACTTGGCGGCAAGGTGGATCAGGGGCAGTTCGGTTTTCAGGCTTGAACAGAAGCCATGGCTTCAAACCACCGAGACCCTGGGCAACATACCCAAAAGTTGACCATGCACTAGTAACCATAACATCAGATAGGCTTAAAAGATATATCTCTGCCCACGCTTTCATGTTATGCATTTTCTTGTCTGAGTTCTGATGTTCCTCGTGACTAGGCTGGTGGAAACTAATTGTCTCGCCATTTGTGGTAGGATGTTCCCAATACATGTTTCTGAATTTTTCGTAGTACCCTGAGTTCAAAGAAGTAACTAGAACAGCTTTCGACCTGGCCTTCCGTGATGGGACAACTGGCTCTTGAGTATTAACCTCTGGCAACAAGTGTTCCTTCAGCGTGCACGCAAGGACCTGATCCAAGACATGCTGAAATGGACCAGTTTCAGTATCGAAGACTCTGATTTGGATACCCAACTTTTCATCAGCTGTTGCAAGATAAGAATCATAGTATCTTGTAACCATGCCCCAGACGACATTGCTAGGGTGAAACAAGTAACGTCCCAAGTGATGGAAAACAGTGTCTCTCTGGGGAAAAAGCTTCATGAGTTCCTCTTGGTATGCTGGTATCAGGAAAAGTGAAGGTACAAAGTAATTATCTGATTTTAGGATCAACCATGGGATTGTTTGAAGATATTGCTGATTATCTTCGCAGAAAAAAAGCTTATCAAAGTCACTGTAGTCATGAGCCAAATGAAGATACAGAAAAGCAGGGCTAGACTGAAGAGCTTTACTTTTCAGCATGTTTCCATAACTCTCAGGAGAGCCAGCACTGAAGTTCTTCAAGTGCTTGGTAGGGAAATCTGGCGGTAAGAACCATGAAGTTTCAGGAAATGGTTCGCAGAAAAGATCCGCCGTGCCTTTATCTCCATCAACAAGCAAGACTCTGTTTGTAAGGATGGAATACAGAAATGCTGAGGCAATTGTTAAGATCCTGTTCCCCAGACCACTGTAAGCTATCCAGACCAAATAGTTGCAGTCCATAACCTTAATATCCTGGCCAGACTTAAGCTGCTCAACAGCCTTCCTGTAGAATTCAGTATGTGGACCACACTTCTTCTGGAGAGCCTCGTGTTCCCTTAATCTTTCCAAGAGGTAGGTAGATGGAAAGTGGGGTGATGGTTGACGATACAGTGCTGATTGGTATCTACTTAGGCAAGCCTGTTCATCAAAACCAGGAACTAACAAACCACCGAGTAGTTTGTCCTTGACAACTTCCGGAGATCCTGAAGTGCCATCTTCTCCAAACAAAACAACAAAAAACATTGTGTCAGCATTCATATATAAATAAGTGTTATACTATCATTAGAAGACAAATGAAAAAAAAGTTCATCTTTTGATGAAGGGTCATTGATGCCAGTACAAAGCTAAGGTAGGCACGGATTACTCAAGCCTGTTAGCTATAAAAGTTATTCAAAGTTCTATTGTCGGTTAAATATACACTGTAGGGCGGATAGACTACTTTGCTGCAGAGTAGAACCTGGGTTGCCTAGCACAGCAACCCTGCTACTAGCCAAAGTGGACACTGGGGACTTCTCATCGGTTCAATAAACATATGCAGATAGGAACACAGATGGTCCCCCCTAAACCACTACGAAGTTGACATATTAGTAAATGACAAGAAAATGATAGCACCATGCATAAACCAGACAAGACACGGAACAACAGTAGCATGAAACATAAACTAGACAAAATTGAGGCTGTTCACAAGGCAAATAATAATACTAGTATGATGTAATATGCTAAGGTCGTAACAATTTTAGGCGGTAAACCCAGTAACTAGTAGAAACAAAGACTCTCTCTGATCCATAATTCTTGTCATGGTTTTAGTTCAAATTTGAACTACAATCACGATAAGAATTATGGGACAGAGGGAGTACTAAACATGTAAGGAGACCTTAGTACAGCATTCGAAACCCTACACATTCTGCACGCAGGCGGTGATCATTGTCCTCGTACTACAGAGACACAATGATCTGAAGAACACCGCTTCAAAATTCTGCTACGGAGAAGGTACAGCACATATTCACTGGCAACAGTAGCATCAAACTTTGTAGCAACTCGCAACAGTTCTAAGTTCAAGAGGAAATTTCCAAAAAAAAGTTCTCGATTTTTTTTTTTTTTGCAGAACTTACACTAACGAAGGAGTATGAGCGCAGCGAACAAAGTCATGGAGCCCAAACAACATTAAAGGCTCCAGGCTTGTCACCCAAATGTAACATTTGCCATCCACGATTACTAGTATTATTACTAACAGATTTCGGAATTGGGACAGAAATGGTGGACTGGACTCTGAAGAAAGTTGTGCCTTAAAATTCTGCTACGGAGAAGTTGTAACACATTTTCACTGACCGAAGGTGATAGTGAAATAATCATCCACCTTTGTAGCAGCTAGCAACAATCCAAACTTCTCAAGGGAATATAAACTGCGACAACAAATTCTAAAAAAAAGTAGTCGATATTTTTCCTGAGCAGCGAACATTGTCATGGAGCCCAAACAACATTAAAGGCGCCACTCGCCAGTCTTGTAATCCCAAATGTAACGTCGCCATCTATATGTGTAGGTTTCAGAACTGACACAAAAACGGTGGTCCTAGCGCAGCTGAAACACGGAAATGGAAACCGAAGTTGCCAGCGTACCTTCGGGCGGAGGACGGACGAGGCGCAGATCATGGCGGCCAGCGCCATCAGAGGAATCTGCGTGGATGAATTGACCCCTCCGCGCGGCGGAGCCCCCGGCGAGCAGCAGGAGCAGGAGGACGCCGAACACGAGGAGCGCCCCGGCCGAGACGGACCAGCGCAGCAGCAGCATCGCCGCCCCGCCCTTCCTCCCGCGCGGCGACGCCGCCGCCGCCACGAGCACCTCCTCCTCGCGCTGCGACGGCGAGCGGCGGATCCGCTCCTTCAGGTCCATGTTTGACTGTGGCGGGTGGGCCGGCGGCCGAGTCCCAGGGTTCTGCCTTCCGGCGTCGGCGTCGGCGTCGGCGTGGCGACAGCGGCGGGTTTTCTCATTACTTTTGTGCGCCAGGGCCGGCGGGTTCCTGCGCGGGGCACCGGACGAGCGGCGCGCCGGGTTCGGCGGCCGATGTGCGGAGCGTGCCGCGTGATGCGGCTCGGGCGGTGGACTGGTCTGCTTCGCTTTGGCGCTGAAGCACGGGGCGTGCCACGACCAGGTGTCGTAGCGTAGGTGCAGTCCGTTGATGCCGACGGTACCCTATGCTCCGGCTGTGATTCGGCCCCAATTGAGGAAAAAGGATAACAAATGCGTGGATCTGGCAATCTGGGTGCCGCGAATAGTGCACGTGTTCAAACTTCAAAATCTATCAAATTTGTCAGTTTTCTATAGGAAGGTGCTGAGCGTCCCCCGGGGGATCGGAGTTCCGATCCCCCGCCTCCACCGTTTGACACGTGTCCCATAACCTCTGCCCCTCGGTTCGTTCAATTCCGCAAAACTTCTTCAACCAGAGAAAATAAGCACACACAGGCTCGCCCGACGAGCAGCTCCCTACAACCCATACGCCCCGCCCCTCGTCGGTCTTATCAGGCGAGAGACCTCGCCGGCGTCGGCGTCGCCGACGCCGGTAGCACCGCCGCCAGCTCTTCGTAGCAACACCACTGGCTTTCGGTAGCACCACCGCCCGCCTTTTGTAGCACTGGCGGCGGCCGAACGAAGCATTGACGGCGGCCAAAAAATGCCGCCGCCGGCCTCCTTGTAACGCCGCTTGCAGCAGCAACTGCCGCCACCGGTTGAAGAATCCACCACCTCCGCTTGTAGCAGCAACCATCGCTGCCGGTTGTAGCAGCAGCCCTACAAGCAGTCGTCAGCGCCGCTTGCAGCAACCGCCACTGCCGATTGTAGCGGCCGCCACCGCCGCATGTAGCAGCCGCCATCGCCGATTGTAGCAGCCACCGCAACCGCCGCGTCGCCACTAGAAGTAGTCGTCGGCGCCGCTTGCAGCAACCGCCACCGCCGATTGTAGCAGCTGCCACCATCGATTGTAGCAGATTAGCAGTGGGCGGCGCCGTTTGTAGTAGCGACCGCCCTCAGCCGCCGCCGCTTGTAGCAATACAAGGCACCTCGTGTAGCAGTCGCCGGCGTCGATTGTAGCAACCACCAACGCTGCTTGTAGCACAACTGGCCGGAGTGCAGACAGCTACAGGTCGTCCCCGGCCTTGCAGCCGGTGGTGAGATCGTAGGGACCCCAGCAATGGCGACCCCTACCTCTTGCAACGCCGACAGTATCCAAGAAGAAACGCGAGAGAAAGAGGAAGATCTGGCGGTGCCGAAGCTTGCAGCGGTAGCTAACGAGTGAGAGGGATGTGGGGGGGAAGTTTGACGGAGGTGGAGGCGACGCCATTTGTGTGGGCGCAGGTGGAGGTGGGGGTGCTTGTGGTGGTGGAGCATCGGCCCGAGTCTCCGTCATGGAGATGGAGTTCATCGGGAGAGATAGCTTGGTTGGGGATTGAAGGAGACGATAGAGAAAGAGATAAGGGAGAGAGAGGACGTTCTGTGTGGGCCCTAGAAACGCGTGGCAGATGCACGATGCGGATCACGTGGGCTCGATAGATGTCCATCCGACGGTCCCGCGCCCGGAGGATGCAGGACGCGCGATCCCCCGGGTGATTAGTAGCGTTTTCCTTTTCTATAGCCTAGAATTTAAAAAAAATTGAATTTCCCACTACGGCAGAGCTCAACATTATCTAAAACCACGATTTTTGTTTTGAAATTTTTGAAACTTGCAATGTCAATTTTGACCCTTTTAGAAAAAATGGCCACCATGGAGCCCGGCCTTCATTTGTGGTTTCCGCTTATACTCATGCATCTTTTTTATTTGTTAAATTTTGACTAAAATAGACTATATTCGGCCCACCTTCACCCACCAAACCATTTGGCCCAAAGCTTCAAAACCTATGTCAGTTTCGTATGGATCTGGGGGCGGCGAATAGTGCACGTTTTCAAAACTTCAAAATCTATGTCAGTTTTGTATAGCCTAGAATTAAAAAAATGAATTTTCCACTACGTTAGAGTTCAACATTAACCAAAACCAGGATTTTTGTTCTGAAATTTTTGAAACTTGCGAATGTTAATTTCGAACCCTTTTAGAGAAAAGGCCACCATGGAGCTCAGAGTTCATTTGTCGTTTCCGCATATACTCATGCAGCTTTATTCACATCGAAAGCAAAATGCCATTATATTTCTATATTTGTGGTTTCTGCATATACTCATGCAGCCTTTTAGAAAAAATATTTTTATATTTGGCAAATTTTGACTAAAATAGCCTATATTCAGCCTATCTTCACCCACCCAACCATTTGGCTCAAGCTCACTATGATTAGACACGCTACTTTACTAGAGGCCCCAAATAGTAATTTTTTTTACCGGGTTCAAACTTTGAATCCGTGTACACTACTATACATGGGACCAGCTAGGGCGTGTTTGGTTGCTCTGATTCTTTTTCCCCGTTTTTCAGTTTAGGACCAGCGGAAACCGATTATGGGTCATGTTCTACACACTGTTTGGTTACCTGCATTGATTCTTAGACTCTTAGTGATGGGTTCATGCGATACCCGGTACCCATAGGCCGGCTAAGATTAGCGTGCTTGCTAGGAGCCAACACTGCTCCGTTTGGCCGGCTAGCCAAAGGATAAAGGTCACGAGGAGAAGTAGGGAGTAAGGTAGGTGAAAATATGGGACGGCCATACACACGGGTTGCCCGGATCCAAGATCGACGAAGGTGGCGGATCTCTATTCCATCTACAATTCATTATAATGGCACATGTGCAAGGTTACCATGAGATTGGTTCGGCCTTAAAGTCTACGTGGAGGCCGACTTACATAGGAGACCGGATACAGGGTTTACATGAAAAATTCTAATTAACCGACTAGGGTACATAGTCCTAACTAAAGCAGCACCTATGTCAGTTCTTGCTCTCCAAACCCTCTCTTGGATACTCCTAGCGGACTGAGCCTTCATCTTGGTCCTTGGCAACTAGGCAACCCGGTAGGCCTGCTGGCCATTGATGGCGCGTGATGCACACGTCCGTTGGGAACCCCAAGAGGAAGATGTGATGCGCACAGCAGTAAGTTTTCCCTCAGAAAGAAACCAAGGTTATCGAACCAGTAGGAGATGAAGGCCACGTGAATGTTGTTGGTGGAGGAGTGTAGAGCGGCGCAACACCAGGGTTCCGGCGCCAACGTGGAACCTGCACAACACAATCAAAATACTTTGCCCCAACTTAACAGTGAGGTTGTCAATCTCACCGGCTTGCTGAAAACAAAGGATTAAACGTATGGTGTGGAGAATGATGTTTGTTTGCGAAGAACAACAGAGAACAGAGATTGCAGTAGATTGTATTTCAGATGTAAAAGAAAGGATCGGGGTCCACAGTTCACTAGTGGTGTCTCTCCAATAAGATAAATAGCATGTTGGGTGAACAAATTACAATTGGGCACTTGACAGAATAGATTCATACATATCATGATGACTACTATGAGATTTAATTAGGGCATTACGACAAAGAACATAGACCGCCATCCACATGCATCTATGCCTAAAAAGTCCACCTTCAGGTTAGCATCCGCACCCAGTATTAAGTTGCAAACAATAGACAATTGCATTAAGTATGGTGCAAAATGTAATCAACACAAATATCCTTAGACAAAGCATCGATGTTTTATCCCTAGTGGCAACAGCACATCCACAACCTTAGAACTTTCTGTCACTGTCCCAGATTCAATGGAGGCATGAACCCACTATCGAGCATAAATACTCTCTCTTGGAGTCATAAGTATCAACTTGGCCAGAGCCTCTACTAGAAACGGAGAGCATGCAAGAACATAAACAACACATATATGATAGATCAATTAATCAACTTGACATAGTATTCCATATTCATCGGATCCCACCAAACACAACATGTAGCATTACAAATAGATGATCTTGATCATGATAGGCAGCTCACAAGATCTAAACATGATAGCACAAGAGGAGAAGACAACCATCTAGCTACTGCTATGGACCCATAGTCCAAGGATGAACTACTCACGCATCAGTCCGGAGGTAGGCATGGTGATGTAGAGCCCTCCGGTGATGATTCCCCTCTCCGGCAGGGTGTCGGAGGCGATCTCTGAATCCCCGAGGTGGGATTGACGGCGGCGGCGTCTCGGAACTTTTTGTATCGCTCTCGGTACTAGGGTTTTCGCGACGGAGGATTAAGTAGGCGAAGGGGGCAGGGGGTGCCCGAGGCCACACCATGGGCGGCGCGCCCCTCCTTGGCCGCGCCGCCACGTGGTGTGGCCGCCTCGTGGCCCCTCTCCGTATCTCCTTCGGTGTTCGGAAGGCTCCGTGCAAAATAAGACCATGGGCTTTTGTTTCGTCCAATTCGAGAATATTTCTGTGTAGGATTTCGAAACCAAAAAACAGGAATTGGCGCTTCGGCATCTTGTTAATAGGTTAGTGCCGGAAAATGCATAAAAACATTATAAAGTGTGAAAAAATCATGTAGGTATTGTCATAAAACTAGCATGGAACATAAGAAATTATGGATACGTTTGAGACGTATCAGCCATACTACAAAGGCCACACTGGTACACTATTAGCCAGTGACATAGGTATACCCCTTTGGTATATCACATATAAGGTATGTCCTCCTTAGATATATTGGTTAAAATGCTGAAATATCTCTAAGGATTGCTGAAATAAACAAAGAAGAAAAAATCCGGGTTAAGGGCATGTCCAGCGGCCCGACGCAAAATGAACACCAAAAGTGTCCATATACGTCTGTTTGGGTCGGGCCCTGGACACCAAATTTTCTGCCTGTCCATGATTGGCCATTTGCATCGGGAGGTAGCGCGCCCCAGCGGCCCGACACATTCCCCCGAGCATGGGCATTTTAAGATTTTGTGTCACCCTATTCTCCCCGAACTGGCACATACATATGTTAAAAAAGCAAATGTTTCGGTGTGATGTTTAACAAACTTCATTACATCCAAACAAATAACAAAGTTTAAAAATGAAAGAGCATAGTTCATAATTAATAAATAAATTGAGATGAAATTGACTAGTCATCATTGAAAGATCGAGATGTCGCCTAGAGGGGGGTGAATAGGCAATTACAAACTCTTTCGGATTTGTCTTGTTAGAATGCGGAATTAAACTATCGTTTAGTTTACAAGCACAAACCCTAAATATGCTAAGCTCAACTAAGTGTAACAATAGCAACTAGAGCTAAGCAAGATAGGCACAAGATATATGTAGCACAAGTGATAGCAAGATATATGTACTTCAAGCACGATGGCTATCACAAGGAAAGAGAGCTCGGGTATAGAAATAACCGAGGCACGCGGAGACGAGGATGTATTCCCGTGTTCCCTTGCTTTGCAACAAGGTACGTCACGTTTGGAGGAGTGGAGGTCCCACGAAGGATTCCCCGCGCCACGAAGGCTCACCCTATTCTCCGAACCACACCCACGAAGGATAATGGCCCTTTCCTTATGGTTAGCTTTTCCTCCGCTCCGGAGATGGCAAGCTCCACAACCACTTCACAAGCTCCACGAAGGAGAAGCCCGGGCCTCTTCACAATCTTCTTGAAGAGATCACCGGAGCACCAACCGCCAAGCCAACTAGGAGGTCTCCCTCCAAGAGTAACAAGCTCACGGTCTCTCACTCGAACTAATCGTGGTGGAGAGCTCAACACTATGCAATGATGCAAAGCAAGAACACCGGGGTGTTCAAGTCCTTCACACTCAAATCCCACCAAAGCAACGAATGCTAGGATGAGATTGGAGAGGAAGAACAAGGGGAAAGTCAATCAAAGACTCCAAGATCTAGATCCCAAGAGATTCCCTCACTTAGAGAAGAAACGGTTTGGTGGAAGTGTAGATCTAGATCTCCTCTCTCAAATCCTCAAATATGAACAAGAATGGTTGGAGGAATCAAGGGGAGAGCAAGTTCTTCAAATAGCAACAATGGAGGTGAGAGAATAGGAAGAACTACTTGGGCTCAAGGTGGAAGAAGGGTATTTATAGCCCAAGTGGAAAAATAACTGTTGGGGGAAAAAGACAAAAACGGGCAGCAAATTGGGCAGGAACGCCCAGCCGGTCACCAGCCGGCCGGGCAGCAGCCAGCAGGCCGTCAGGCAGCCCGGTCGGACCGGCCCAGCGGCAAAGCAGCAGCCTGGCGGCCGGATAAAAAGAGGGGCGCGGGGCCTTGTGCGGCGGGAAGGAGCGGCCCAGCGTGGCCGCGGCCCCAGAGCGCGCGGCAGGGCGCGACGGGCGGCAGCGGCGGTTAAATTCAGTTGGACGGAGGATGCGCCGGCAGCCGGTCACGGACCGGGCCTGCGGCACTTGGCCAAAAGGCCCGGGAGGCGGCCGGATGGGCCGGACCCGATCGCGGACCGGGTGGGCGGTTCTTGGGCAGTCGGCCGGCTCCCTCCCCTTTTTCCCTTTTTCTTTTTATTCTTTTCTCATCTTTCCTATTTCTTTAATAACTATTGCTCCCGAACCCTGATTCGAATGAAACCAATTTTGTTGGAAAGATAACGACGAATAGAACCCCAACAAAAACTGGAAATATGGAGACTCCTCACAGGATATTTTTAGATGTTTTTAGAGAGGGAGTCTCCCACCGTCAAGAAACGGTGAAGACGTCCAAACTCGAAAACGCAATAGAAGATGCATGCGGATTCCGTTTTCGATGAACTTGGGCTTGTTGTAAAGCTAGCAACAAGCTCAAGAACCTCACACAGAGAAACACCAAGAAGCAATAAGTATATGCAAAGTATGCAAAGGATTGAGCTCCCTAAGACGATGTGATCAAGTTACCCAACCGAAAGCCCCTCTTAATAGTGCGGCTATCTATCCTATAATCCGGTCTCCCATCAACCACCTTGAGACCGGTAAAACCTAGCGAGGTCATACCTTTGCCTTGCGCATCCCGCTTGATCTTGATGATAGCTCTTCACGCTCCACTCAAGCCGGAATGCCTCACATGACCAATGTTGCTTTGTGAAGACTCACAAATGCTCCCCCATACACTATGATGGGAAAGCTTCATTGATGCACATCTTCACATGTCCAATGTCACCAAATGGACGGCAAGCTTCAAGCATGTGATCCACTTGAGATGCTCATCTTGAACTTGCACGACTCAACCTTGTACCTTCTCATACTCTCATAAGATAGAGCATGGCTAATATTGAGTTCCTCATAAGGACTCCATCTTCATTTCTTCTTCTTGATCATATCACATATGTATCTTCAAACCGATGATCTTGATGCCAATACACAAGGTATACCTTTATCTTCATGGCATCCATACTTGAATCCAACACATGGAATACAAGTAGTACCTATGGAATATTCCTTCATATAAACTCAATGAAAACATTAGTCCATAGGGGTTGTCATTAATTACCAAAACCACACATAGGGGCAATATACCCTTACAATCTCCCCCATTTTGGTAATTGATGACAACCACAATAAGAGGGTTTATATAATGAATATTAGAAACAAGTACGCAACTTATCCGAGAATAAGTTGTATACAAGAGGTTGTATTTGATATGGTCAAGTAACACAAAGCTACTAGCCCATATCAAAACCAACTCTACTCACACAATTACAACTAATGCAAGGGATGTGAGTAGAACCAATATATATAGAGCAAACTCCCCCACAATGTATGCACGTGTGATGAACATGAATTCATTGCATACATTGTCAAGATTAACCTTTGGGACAATTTCCACTATATATATACAACCATGCAAGACATATAAATATGGAATGCATGAGAGGCAAAACACTTAAGCACAAACCAAACTTAAGTATAAAACCATTCCCTTAAACCCTCTAAACTTCTCCCCCATTGGCATCGATTGTCAAAATGGGTGAAAAATTTAGAAAGCCAATATAATGTGAGTTCCTCCCCAAGGTGTGCACTTCTCATAATTTGAGTGGAATCAAATGCACATATCCAATGATGAATATTTGAAGGAAGTCAAACTATATTGAGGATCAAAGATTGCACAAGGATAACATGGTGAAGGAAGCTTTAACAAATAAAGCAAGCAATCAAAGATCCAATTGGACGAACAAAGATATCATGATAAGAGAGATATAGTGCTCTAAATAAAAATAAGGAAGCTCCCCAAGGTTCGTGCATAATTTATAATGTTTGCATTTGAATATAATATGCATAAACATGGAATCCTCACTCCCTATATATCATTTAGAACGCAACTAGGATAAAGAGAATATGCTTATCAAGAACAACTTTAGTCCAACAATTACGAGATATGAGTGCAAGAAGGAAAACAAATAAACCAAGCACTCATAAATCTCCTTTACCAACACCACTAAGAAACAAAGGATAAAAGATGGTTGGCAAAGAACAAAGATATCAAGGTGATGGATTAACACTCTTATGTATATAAGTTTCTAAAGTGGACAAAATGATCCATAAAGAAACATGCACACACAAGAGGTTAACAAAATAAATAGGACTAGATATCCAAAATGAAGTCATAAAATATACCAAAGGATGTTTGCTTAAAAGCATATATAGCCTATGGCTCCACTTTTCACTTATGGTATATAAATGAACTTCAACCAAATAAAATCTCAAAAACATCACAACTAACAATAAGGGAAGTAAGGCTAGTTGGAATGTTTTGAGAAAGGCAACAAGTATCTCAAATACGGATTTATTTCACAAATTCATCAATATTGCACACAAGAGCTCTTTGAGGAATTGATATGCAATAAATTGCTAGAGGGCATATTTGTGATGGGTGAATCATAAAATATGATATATATATATAACCTATCATATGCATCTTCTCAAAATACTCAAATGTTCAATAAGAAATTTTCTTTTAAAAAGAATTTTCAAGAATCGCAATATTTTCGAAATAAATAATTTCATGCCAAGATGCAACCTACGTGAGGTTGGATGCTATAGGATAATGCATGAATAAGATACTTGTTACCGAGATAGCAATGGCATGATGTAGTAGATAAGAGTTCATTCATCATCCTAGCTTGACTCCAATTATCATATGGTGACAACACCTTCCTTATAGATGAGACAAGCCTCCATTGCATCTCCAATGTACCTAAAACAACCATTCAAGTACATCTTGGTCCCCAAACTTATTGGGTCCAAAATGGTTAGAATAACCACAATACATAGGACACACTCCATAAAAATATGTGCATATTTATAGATGAAATTTGAATTTCATGCACATCTTAGCCGTTTAGGATTTGATGGAGTATACCCTATATAATGGATCAAAGAAGGCAAGCACGCTACAAATGTAAACAAATTACATATAAGCATGCATAAAGACTTTAAAGATCCAAGAAAGATATACTTTGGACAAAACACCAAATGAATTTGAAGAAAGCATAAAGATGTGACCAAACAAATTTGTTGTCCAACATATATCAAAGACGCAAATCACAAAAGATTTGTTCAACAAAGTTCAACAAATGAACTAAGAGGAAACCTTTGAGCATAAAGGATGAAATAAAGCAAACATGCACAAAGATTTATCTCATTCAAGCAAATAAAACATGTAAGAAGGAATGAGATAGCAAACTCCCAAAAAGAGCAAGGTTCGAACAAATAAACCAAACCCTTCTACACTTTTCACAATGGCATAATGTACCGTAAGGAAAAAGGTTTGTCTTCCAAAGTAAACACTTGATATGAATCAAGAGAATTTATCAAAAGATTTTTCAAAGGGACAAAGAAGACACATGGGAGCAACAAAGATTTCTTGGAAATAAAATAAGTAAGTAAGAAGCAATCCAAGGTGAAGATGATCCATGAATTCAACCACATACAAGGTTATCAATTGTCAAAGACAATGAGTATATTGGAAATAATTTCCGGTGGTGAATTGACAATGATAGTAAGGATCAACTTCACAATAAAAGGCATAGGATAAGCATATAGAATTAAGCACTATGCACGGATGAAGATTCTTGATAGCTTCAATTAGTCAAACAATCACGCACGGCAATGATTAGAATAACTTGAAGCAAACGGTGTCCCAAATAAGATATAGAGATATGTATTTGAGGAAAAACCGTACCAAGAATTTCTTACTCAAACAAGAATCCATAAGATGAGCCAATAAAAGTTTTTCAATAGAAATGGAGCTTGTTTGAGCAATCATGCCACCTAGAAACAAGATAATTAAGAGCATCAACTCTAAGTGGCAAAACCTCATATGTTCACATTTTCTAGGCTTGTGATATGTACAAAACATATTACTCCCCCATAATGTGATAAAACATTTCTTCTAAACAAGAGGCAACTAAAATTCAACTAGATATGATTAATGGACATTTAGAATTTGAATTTCTCATGAGTATGACACACCACATAGTGACTAGATAATCTTGCAATATCAATACTAAGTGGTGGTACCCACATACACACATTTTAGAGAAAGAGAGATGCACAATGCATATTACTCCCCCAAAATGGGATGCTCCATTAATCACTCAAAGAGAGCCAAATAAGATATCATCAAGATGCATTAGGCTCAAAACAATACACAAGTATATGATGAGACAAACAAACATACTTGAATACACAAGATAGGCAAGTAAGACTCAACACATACAAACACATATTTGATACAAAACCAAACATGCAAAGGGGCAAGTAACTTACAATGAATATGAAGAGTTGAAGTATAAGTTACCGCTAGGAGGAACATTGGATATAAGATATAGACGATGATCCATACGACTTGGCTTGGTCAAAATATAATATATGAAGATCCCTTAATTCTTCATGAATTAGCCAAGTCTCCAATGACCTCCACATGTACCTATTGATCACGTTTGAGCTTGTTGGTTCTCAACCAAGTTGGGTCCTAAGAGGTTAGTCACAATAGGCTTGGCAACCCAAATGGTCCTTTTCTTGAGACCACTTTGAGTTCCAACAAACTTGGCAAACACATTGCCATCCTTATCCTTCCCTAGAGAATAATCATCATCAACAATTATAGGGTTAGATAAGGTACTACCTAAACATGAAGAAGCAAAGTGCCCCTTCACACGGCATAAGTAGCAAGTGTTCCCCTTTCTCTTCTTTATTGATTTCTTCTCTTGGGGAACAATATCTTGATTCTTCTTGGGAAGTGGCCTATCTTCAACTTGAGGTCGAGCATGAGCTTGACCTTGACCTTGTGGCCGTTTCCCTTGTTGTTTCTCACTCAAGTGCTTCTTCTTCTTCAATGGGCATGATCTAACATGATGCCCTTCAACCTTGCACTTGAAGCAAACCAACTTGGCCGGATCCTTGACTTTGTCTTGGCCCTTCTTCTTGTTGTTCTTGCTCTTGGACTTGTTCTTGTTATTGGAGTTGAATCCAAGTCCACTCTTGTCATTGGGGATTGTTGCACACTTAGCATCTTGTCAAGTGTGGATTTCCCTTCATGACGCTTTTCCAAGTCTTTCTTCAAAGAAAGGACTTGGGCCTCGAGCTCTTTTATTTCCTCTACATGGTTAGTAGAAATACAAGTACTAGAGGAAGTAGAAGCTTCATTGTTAGAGCAACAAGGCAAGGCAAGTAATCCAACACAAGGTGTATCACTAGTTTGACTAGATGGATTACAAGGACTAGCACATGGCACTATAGCATATGTAGTAGAGATTGTGCTAATGTCTCACAAGATGTTACCTTAGTGATACTAGCCTCATGAGCTAACTTTAGCCCATCATAGGAAATTAGAAGGTCATCATGAGAGCCCGAGAGCTTTTTATGACTTTCTTCCAATTCCCTATAATTTCTAGTTAGCAACTCAAGTTGAGCCCTTAACTCAACATTCTCCTTTAAGATAGATGCTTCACAAGAAGTAGAGTTAGTATCACAAGCATCAACAATAGTTTTCTCATTTTCATGCTTATAGGATTCAAATTTTTGTGTGAGCATAAAATTAGTATGCTTCTCATCTTTTAGCTCATGCTTGAGGAGAGTGAATCTCATTTCCCCATTTTCAACATGGGACTCCAACTCCACTATGGTTTCCCTATATTTACTCAAGGTATCCATAGAGTGTTCGAGATTAGCACGAGCTTCTTTATTACCATGAAGATAAGCATATACCATTGCCATATTATGCACCAATATATTATATTCTTCATCATTATCATCATCATCACTCTCATCATTAGAGGAAGTGTTAGGAGTCAAAGTAGGAGATACCTTTGATCCATTTGCCATAAGGCACATGTGCATACCGGAGGATGAAGATGAAGAAATTCTTGAATCCTTATTTGAAAACATGTCTTGTGTCAACACCCGGATTTTTAAGTCCGGATGCCTATTATGTCATACATCGCAATCCCAGGAGTATTGTTGTTGCGAGGCATAATAGTTAAGTATCACAGTCATCATTCATTACAAACCATAAAGTCTTACAACTTGGAATCACATGATCCATATTACATAAATAGTTGATCTATTGATCAACGAACTGGTCAACAACAAACACAAGTTCATAGCGGAAGCGTAAGATACAAGGACTCTATAGTCCACAGGCCAACGCTTGACGTCAGCAGACTCCTAGTTGTGGTAGACGTCCTGCTGCTCTTCCTCCTCGTACTGCTGCTCCTCTTCATAGTCTGGCCATTTGAATAGCCAGGGACACAGCCGTGAGTACTCTATGTACTCGCAAACTAATACTAGTGTAAGTGCTACATTTCTGTAAAAGGGGGCTAAGCTCTAGTTTCTTTGCATAAAGCCAATTTTAATTTGTAAGTATTTACTCACTAATTATTCATGTGCTAACTAACTCAAGTGGGAACATTAGTGTCATTCCCACAACATTGTTGTGATTCAAAACCCAAGTCACCATTCATCATCAACATTTTTAAGAATCTAATACTGGAAGTGGCCTTTCCAACTGTCCGTAACCGTGGACACGGCTATTCGAATAGGTTTACACTCTGGAGGTTGCACACTTGTGCCACAACATTTGATTTCATCCGTCGGGATAACCCCGAATCATCGTAACTCAGTACGCGGATCATCAACCATAACCTTTCATTTACAAACTCTAGTATGAGCACCTCTCCCCATGAGCTTGGCCTCCCAGTGATGACCAACTGTCATCCTGGGAACTGCACAGGGCTTGGCCGTACAATTCACCTTCAATTCACATCATTCATCAACAACGGAGGCAGCCTCGGCATAACCCCTATGATGTGTGTTTAGAGGGAACCCATACTAAGGTACATAAACTTCTAGTTAAGCCCTTACCCATAATCAGGTATTGTGGGGGTACTTATGAATTGGAAAGGTATCGCATCCAAACCAATATTAGGTTTATATCAAAAATCACTATCTTCTCTTGGTCATATCCACCTTCAAAGTTCATTTCATCATCATCATTATTTCACCACACATGTTCCCATCTAGAGTAGTCATTTTTAATTTAGCACTAGCATCTAGATATGAGGGGTGCTAATTATATTGCTTTGCTTCTAGGCTAATTTTGATACTCTTGTATTAATCTAACATTAACCCCCTGAATCATGAATCAAAAAGTACTTGGATAACCCAAAGCAATAAAGCTTGTAAATAAAACTGGTAATAAAACTTGGGATAGGCTTATGCTTCATAAGAAAAGATGAGAGTGCCTTGTCCTTGGTAGGACTTTGCACTTGCAAGAATATTAGCTTGCCTTGGTAGTTCTCAAACTGTTCCTCCTCCTCTTCTGGGTAGCAACCTTCCTCTTCCGGGTATTCTCCGGTACTAGCGTCTAAATTGGAATACGAGGTATAATCACTCACTAATTCAATGGCTATTCCAAACAACACATATAATCACACAAACTATTCTATGCACACAAGTAATCTAATTAGGGTGCATTGGTTGTGTTGTTTGAGAAGAAAATAATTTCCTCTCATTACATATGTAAATGATAGTTTCCATAAAAGTTCTTGAGGAATAATTTCCTCTTGTTGAAATCTTCTTAAGATTTAATTTCTCAATAATCATTCATGAATTTGTTATTGACCTGAGTCCACCATTCATGATCATCAATTGAGAAAACAATTTAAATGAGGTAAACCACCTCATACCATTTAATAATACTACAAGTGAGTTAAATCCCCAAGTAATTCATATAAGAGAGTTTGGTCCAGGGGTCCAAACATCACATGAATTTATTTGGGACAAGATTTAAATGAAGTATAACACCTCATATGATTTGCATAATATTTTAGGACACTATCACTTAGAGAAAATAGCCATAGTGTCCCTTACTTAAGCTAGGGCATGATCATGCAAGGTGACCATACCATTTTATTGCATAATCAATTAGTGTAAGTAATATGTGAGCTACTAGAGTTGGAATTAACTTAATATCTATTTTATTTGATTTTTAATAATTATTTGAGTAGGGAAAAGTCCCTGCCTTGTTATTTTTATCGAATTAATTCTACCACGAATCTGGTCATGAGACCAGTGGCATTTTGTAGATAATTTCACTAGCTTTCCAACCATATGCAGTTTGCTAAATTTGGCCAAGCCAAACAAATTCTATGCAATTTCAAAGTTGGGTCCAGTGGGGAATTCAAACTAAATTATTTAAATGAAATTTGAATAAAAGGGCCGGCGGGAAAATCTTAACGGGCCAAAAGAATTAACCAGGCCCAAGGCCAGCCCAGCCACGGTCCAGTGCCGCGCGGGCTGCCTGACAGCGGGGGCCACCCGTCAGTGGGCGTTTAAACCCGAAACGGTAAGGGCTAGTGTGGGGCGTTGGATCAGATCCGCATCGGACGGCTCACGAGCATCGTCGTCGTCGACGAGATGCCGCGGCTTCTCCGGCGAGCCTAGGGGGTCGGAGAGCTCACCGTGGCTCCAGCGGCGGTGGGCAGTGTGCTTGACGAGGTTGTAGACGACGGCGCGTCGACTGGTAGCAGTGGCGTCGCTCGGGGAGGTCGGGATCGTCGGCGATTGCACCAGGGCTTCCGCGGCTCCGATCGCTCAATTGAGCTTGCTCCGGCGACGATTGAGGTGGCTAGGGTGGCGTTGAGAAGCAGGGATGAGAGGAGAAGGTGGTGATGTGCTCAATGGCGTCCAGGGAACGCCGTATTTATAGAGGGCGTGGGTGCTGCGGGGCAGTGGAGGTGGTGACATGCGCGCGGCTGCTCCGGCGGGCTAACGGGCTGGGCGACGACGCGGCGCTGTTCAGGACGTCAAGGCGGTGCTCCTGGTGGCGACAGCAGGGTCGGGGGTGGTCTGGTGGCGTCGCATGGCGTCCATGTCTGCGGCGGCGTTCACGGGATCTGGTCGTCGTCTCCGGCGGCGGCGGTCCAGGGCAGCGTGGGTGAGCGTGTCGGGCGGCGTCGTGGTGGCGTGCTGATGCTCGACTCGCTCAAAGGGGGTCCAGGGCATGCGTGGGGTGGCCGCGCGGCGCGTGTCCAGGGCGTGCCCGCGCATGTCCATGCGCGACGTCACCGGCATGGTGAGCGCGTCCAGGGCGCGCGTCGGCCGGCCAGGGTCGGCCTCCTCCTCGACAGTGGCCATGCTAGGCGTGGCTAGGGGATGCGTTGGCGTGCTGTGGCGCGGTGGCCGGTGGAGAGGAGCAAGGGAGAGAGGGGGTGCACGACATAGTGGAGACATGGCCGGCATGGCCATGCCATGGCCATGCTTGGCCTCCTCCTAGGGTTTCTGTGGCTCCTTGATGGTGAGAGGGGGCAGGGGAACATGTAGAGTAGGTTGGGTGTAGTTTGGGTAGGGTAGGTCACTATTTGCAATAGTTGCAAATAGTGCCCAATTTGTAAAATTCGAAAATATCCAAATTTGGAAAATTCAAAAGGTGAAAGTCTTTGAAATGTGAGTGTTGATAAAAGTTGTAAATGACCAGAGATGATCAGAGGTGGTGGTGGAATTTTTAAATTCCAAGAATTCTCAAAAATGCTAAGTGTGAGATTGTTGAATTTAATAAAATGTTGCAACTTTGGAGGAGCATAGCCATTGATCTAGAAGTAATTTGGCATGGTGGTCTTTACAAAAAGTATTCACCTTGATGTTGTCTTGGATGGCATGAAAAGGGTTGAGAAAGTTTAGTTGGAAAATATTGAGATATGAGGGCCCAAAGTAGTGACCAGATTATAATGGGCAGATTTGACCATTATTCTATGTGAGCAAGTTTTGCATTTAAAATATATTTGATTTATTATTCTTTGATCCCAAGAGTAGTAATAAGTGTTTAGTAACATTATTCAACTAATGGTGAAGACCAAATTGGTCTATGGTCAAAATTTTAATATAATGCCATAAGGCATATGTGAGGGTTTTAGGGTTTTTCTTTTATTTGATTTCTTTCTCTTTTTGATTTATTTATTTGGTGATCTTCTCCTGATCCACTTAGGGTTTTAGAGTATAGCACAAACACATATTACCAATCCTCATGGCATAGCAATCAAATGCACAAGTCCTGGACATGATACTATATGCAAAAAGAAAAGTTTTTGTTGGTTTGAAATTTTGCTCTCTGGAATTCTTCTAATTTTCTTTTATTGAAATTTGGGATGTTACAAACCCTTCCCCCTTACAAAAGATCTCGTCCCGAGATCTAAAAGAAAATTAGGTACTAAAGAGATCTGGGTACTCCTTCTTCATGTCTTCCTCCCGCTCCCAAGTGGCTTCATCTTCGGTATGGTTGCTCCACTGTATCTTTAGAAACTTGATACTTCTGGTGCGGGTGGTTCTGTAGGCTTCCTCCAGTATGCGGATAGGCACTTCGCGGTATGTCAAGTCAGTGTTGATATCCACCGATCGATGATCGATGTTCTTGAATACTTCAGTCTTCTCAGGGACTTCGAGGCACTTCCGGAGGAGGGAGATGTGGAACACGTCATGCACAGCCGCCATTTCTTCTGGTAGTTCCAGTTTATAAGACACTTCACCTCTGCGGCTGAGGACTTTGAAGGGTCCGACATATCGGGGTGCAAGCTTTCCTTTCAGCTGAAATCTCTGCATTCCTTTGAGGGGTGACACCTTGAGATAGACAAAGTCTCCGATCTCAAAGGTCATCTCTCGGCGTCTCTTGTCGGCGTAGCTCTTTTGTCGTGACTGCGCCGTCTTGAGGTACTCGCGGATCTTGTGCACCTTCTCTTCCGCTTCTCGAAGAACATCTGGGCCGAAGACTTGGCTTTCTCCTACTTCCGACCAGTTCAGGGGGTACGGCATTTCCTTCCGTACAGGGCTTCAAAGGGGGCCATATGTAAGCTGGCTTGGTAACTGTTGTTGTAAGAGAATTCTGCATAAGGCATGCAATCTTCCCACTTGGATCCATACTCCAGTACACAAGCTCTCAACATATCTTCCAGTATCTGGTTGACTCTTTCCGTCTGTCCATCCGTCTGCGGGTGATAGGCGGTGCTGAAATTTAGCCGGGTTCCGAGTCCTTCATGCACCTTCTGCCAGAATCTTGAGGTGAATTGTGATCCTCTATCTGACACTATCGACTTCGGGGTTCCGTGCAGGGCGACAATTCTAGAGATATACAGCTCCGCTAACTTTGGGCCTTGGTAGGTGGTTTTGACAGGGATAAAATGGGCTACTTTGGTCAGTCTATCGACAACTACCTAGATGGAATCATTTCCTTTGCTGGATTTGGGCAGTCCTATGATAAAGTCCATTCCTACTGAGTCCCACTTCCATTCCGGAACTTGCAAGGGTTGCAGCAGTCCTGCGGGTCGCTGATGTTCTGCCTTGACTCGCTGACAGATGTCACACTTGGCGATGTAACTTCCAATTTCTCTCTTCATTCCATGCCACCAGAATTGTTCCTTCAAATCCTGGTACATCTTGGTACCGCCGGGGTGGATAGAATAAAGGGTATCATGGGCTTCTGCAGAATGACCTGCTTCAACTCTGAGTTTGATGGTACGCACAGGCGCTCTTTGTACCAAAGAACTCCTTCTTCATCTACAGTGAATCCCGGTGCTTTCCCTGCAGCTAACTGGTTCTTGATTCCGTCAATGCTGGCATTGCCCTTCTGGGCTTCCTTAATCTGACCAATCAAGGTGGGCTGAAGCTCTATGCTGGCTAAGAATCCTTCACTGACTAACTCCATTCTGAACTGCTCAAATTCTTGGTGTAGGCTGGGTTGTTCGGATGCTATCATGGAATTTAACTGACATGGCAGTCTACTCAGGGCATCTGCCACTACATTGGCCTTGCCGGGGTGGTAATGGATTTCCATATCATAGTCTTTTATCAATTCTAACCATCTCCTCTGCCTCATGTTTAGTTCTTTCTGGGTGAAAATGTATTTCAGGCTCTTGTGATCAGAATAGATCTCGCATCGATTACCCATGAGGTAATGACGCCACACTTTCAAAGCTAAGACTACGGCTGCAAGTTCGAGGTCGTGGGTTGGATAGTTCTGCTCATGTTGCTTTAGTTGCCGGGACAGGTATGAGATCACCTTGCCTTCCTGCATCAACACACATCCAAGACCAATCTTGGACGCATCACAGTAGACATCAAAGGGTTTGGTGATATCCGGCATGATTAAGATTGGGGCTGTGGTCAGTCTGGTTTTCAGTGTCTGGAAACTTTCCTCACACTTCTCCGTCCATTCAAACTTCTTATCCTTTTTCAACAGTTGGGTCATTGGTCGGGCGATACTGGAAAATCCTTCAACAAACCTACGGTAGTATCCAGCCAATCCCAGAAAGGCACGGACATCAGTCTGAGTGGTTGGGGCTTTCCATTCTTTCACTGTTTTGATCTTGGCGGGATCTACGGCAATACCTCCTGCAGACAAGATGTGTCCTAGGAATCCTACCTCCTTCAGCCAAAACTCACATTTGCTAAACTTAGCGTACAGCTGATGTTCCCTCAGGGTATCTAGGACAGCTTCCAGGTGTTGTTCATGCTCTTCTTCGGTTTTGGAATAGATAAGAATGTCATCGATGAAAACAACGACAAACTTATCCAAGAAGTTCATGAAAATCTTATTCATGAGGTTCATGAAATAAGCGGGGGCATTGGTTAATCCAAACGACATGACATTGTACTCATACAATCCATATCTGGTGGTGAAGGCAGTTTTGGGAATATCCGAGGCACGGATCTTCAGCTGATGATAACCAGTCCTAAGATCGATCTTAGAGAACACGGTGGCACCGGTCAACTGATCAAACAGGTCTTCTATCTTTGGCAAGGGGTATTTGTTTTTGATGGTGACATCGTTAAGCTTACGATAGTCCGTACATAAACGACTGGCACCATCTTTCTTGTCCACAAATAAAACTGGGGATCTCCAAGGCGACGCACTTGGTCGGATCAAACCTTTGGCTAACAGATCATCCAGTTGTTTCTTCAACTCCACCAGTTCTGCTGGGTTCATGCTATAGGCTCTCTGGGCTATAGGTCCTGTTCCAGGGATTAACTCAATGATAAACTCGATATCCCGATCTGGGGGCATACCGGGTAGACCTTCGGGAAACACATCAGGATATCGGCATACGACCCTGATTTGATCCAGCGTTGGTTTGGCTATACCTTGGTTGCAGGTAAATTTCCGGGGTAATCTTTCAGAGATGTGCTCTACTAGGATACCGGTGCTGCTGGTCATGGTGATGGCTTTCTTGGCACAGTCAATCAATCCATGGTGTTTTGCCATCCAGTCCATTCCTAGTACTACTTCCAAACCTTTGGTTCCCAAAATAATCAGGTTGGCATAGAAGTCTACTTCATGGATTTTGATGGGTACATTTTTGCAAAATTTTCTGGCTTTGGTGGTTGATCCGGGAATTTGAACTATCATAACATGTTTCAAGCTGATAGGTTGAATTTTACTGGTGGATGCAAAATCTTCGGTGACAAAGGAATGAGATGCTCCGGAATCAAACAACACTCTGGCAAGTACTGAATTAACAGAAAACATACCCAGTACAACATCGGTGCTTCCTGGGCTTCTTCAGCATTCATGTGGAATAGACGGCCACTGCGGTTATTGGGGTTGTTGGGGGCGAACTTTTTGCCGGTGGAGACACGGCGTTGCTGCTGAGCAGGTGCTGCGGTGTTGCCTGCGAGCTTGGCGAGTCTCTTGGGACACTCGTTGGAGTAGTGCCCCACTACACCACACTCATAGCAAGTGATAGTGGCCTTGTCCTTGGTCGCAACGGGAATGGCGTTGCTCCCAGTCCTGGGCGCGGTGTTGGTGTTGTTGTTGTTGGTGTTGGGGGCTCGCATCGGGGCGCGGTTGAAGTTGTTGGTGTGGTTCTGGTAGTTGTGGTTGTTGTTGTGGTGGCCTCCTGGCCTGGGGTTTCCTCCACTCCGGTTTTGATAACCCGGGCGTGAAGTCTGCATCTGGGGTTTGTTGTTGTTTCTGGGAGTGAAACCTCCACTTGAGCTGGGGCGATACTTAGGGGCATGACTGGGCCCACTCTGGTGCATCATTCGGCGTTTGCGGTTCTCATTGGCTTGGTTGAGTTTGCCTTCCATCTGGATGGCAGAGTCCACTAGGGCTTCTAGGTCGGCGAAGGGTATGTTGACAAGGACAGTCTGCATCTCATCATGCAGTCCGTTGAGGAATCTCTCCTGCCTTTTCTCAGTGGTGTCAGTCTCGTCGGGGGCGTACCTTGACAGAGTAAGGAACCTGTCGTGGTATTCTACCACCGTCATCTGGCCTTGTTTGAGTTCACGGAACTCATCCCTCATCTTCTT
Organism: Lolium multiflorum; assembly: GCA_030979885.1. NCBI lineage: Eukaryota > Viridiplantae > Streptophyta > Magnoliopsida > Poales > Poaceae > Lolium > Lolium multiflorum. Next base: position 217,191,687 of record CM061752.1, on the reverse strand, counting down.
GATAAGACCCGGGGGCACATGGTACTTGCTGAACTTGAGCTTGAAATCTGCCCAAGTCATGACTTGACCCCCGTTCATGGCACGGGTGCTAGTCCACCAGGCTCTAGCGGGTCCGGCTAAGTAGTGCGTGGCAAACAGCACTTTCTCATTGGCTTCTACTCCAGCCACTTCAAGGTTATTTTCCATGGTTTGCAACCAGTCGTCTGCATCTAAGGGCTCTTCAGTCTTGCTGAAAACAGGGGGGTTTGTGTTCTGGAAGTTCTTGAGTTTGGACCCAGGGTGATCATGGTTGCCATGGCCAAAGTTGTTGTTGGCCAGCTGCTGCAATGCTGCTAAGTTGGCTTGGCGTTCAGCTCGGTCAGTCTCCCTGTCTGCCATCAGGGTCTGTAGCAGTTGCATCATTGCATCCGGGTTCGCGTTGCGATTCGGACGAGTCATCTGAACAGGTAGACAGATTATGAGATAAGGGGGAAAAATTCTATGTCTTGTTTGGGTAGTTTTTGAAAAACCTTTAAAACTTGTAAACGTTTTTGATGATAGCACACAACATTCATTCATTCATGCATCACAGATTACATGCGAACATAACCAGGGTTTTAAGAACCCTTTTTCCTCCTTCTACGATACAAGGGACCGGATACATACTCATACCCAGGGTTTTAAGAACCCTTCATGCTACGATACAAAGGACGGGGTACAAGCCATTCCTACACATGTGATCTAGTGCAACTACTCCTCAATATCAACGTCCACATCGATGGTGATGATCCCATCTTCCTCGGCCTCAAGGAACTCGTAGTCCTCCTCATCAGTGAACTCATCTTCCTCAAAGTCATTGTCGTCACTCAGGAAGTCTTCCCCTCCCTGGATGTCTTCTCCATCTTCTTCCATCTCCTGGATCTGGTCCTGCTGGGTACGGACAGTTATCTCCAAGGTGCGTATCTTCTCGCGAAGACGGTGGATAGTGGCGTCCTTCTTGGCGCGCTGTAGACGGAGTGACTTGCGGTCCTTGGCGAGCATCCTGATGGCGTCGGCATGGTGAGCCAAAGCCATCTGGGCACGGTGGGCGTGACCACGTGCCTGCTCCAGGTCCTTCCGGGTCTCATGAAGCATAAAGTCCAAATGCTCCACATGTATCTTGAGCACCGGGTGCGAGGAGAGTGCCATGGGCTCTCCCATGGTGTCGTGCCTCGCGAAGTGGGCGAAGCGGCTTCCCCGGAGTGCGGCGATGTTCTGTCCGCACACCCGAGCAAGTCCCTCCTGAAGGGCGTGAGCAAGACCGTCCACCCAGCTGTATGCCTTGAAGGAGAAAAGGATCCTCTCCGAGATGGGAGGCTCCGGGCTTCCCTTCAAGTCAGCGGTGATCATCCACTGCTGTTCCCCGGGGGTGTTGTGGATCCGGACTCCGTGGAACTGGGGAGGTGGGCGTTCAAGCTTCTCGGACACCAGGAACAGGTCTCGCTCGAACACCAAACTTCCTCCGTGTCCAGCTCGTAGGTCTCCGTCTGAACGTAAGGCTCCATCTGAAAGTGAAATGGATGAGTAAGTTAGAGATGTGACCAAGGTGTGTCAAATTTTTAGATGGATTTAAAAGAAGGAGCATGACTCATCATTTTTGAAAAGCTCTTGTTAAAGAGAAGAACATGAGTAAATTTTTCGTAAATATTTATTTCATTTGTTTTATAAATTAAGGTTTTCAGAACGTCCATTCTAAACTAGGGTCTCCTAAGGTCAAACAATGGCTCTGATACCAACTTGTCAACACCCGGATTTTTAAGTCCGGATGCCTATTATGTCATACATCGCAATCCCGGGAATATTGTTGTTGCGAGGCATAATAGTTAAGTATCACAATCATCATTCATTACAAACCATAAAGTCTTACAACTTGGAATCACATGATCCATATTACATAAATAGTTGATCTATTGATCAACGAACTGGTCAACGAACAAACACAAGTTCATAGCGGAAGCGTAAGATACGAGGACTCTATAGTCCACAGGCCAACGCTTGACGTCGAGGACTCCTAGTTGTGGTAGACGTCTGCTGCTCTTCCTCCTCGTGCTGTGCTCCCTCTTCATAGTCGGCCATTTGAATAGCCGGGGACACAGCCGTGAGTACATGGGCATGGGCAGCCCGGCCCGGACGACGAAAATCCCGGGCCGGGCGGGTCGGGCTTGCACTTCGGGCCGGGTTCGGGCAAATCGAGCCCGAACGTCGGGCCGGGCCGGGCTCGGGCTGCGTTTTCGTGCATTTTAGCCTAGTCGGGCCGGGCTTCTCGGGCCGGGCCGGGCTTTTTGATCGTTCGGGCCGGGTTCGGGCTTAAAATACAGGCCCGACGGTCGGGCCGGGCCGGGCTCGGGCCTGACTTTTTACCCGCGGGCTTTTTTAAGCCCGGCCCGAAGCCCGGCCCGGCCCGAACTTTGCCCAGGTGTAGCCGTGAGTACTCTATGTACTCGCAAACTAATACTAGTGTAAGTGCTACATTTCTGTAAAAGGGGGCTAAGCTCTAGTTTCTTTGCATAAAGCCAATTTTAATTTGTAAGTATTTACTCACTAATTATTCATGTGCTAACTAACTCAAGTGGGAACATTAGTGTCATTCCCACAACATTGTTGTGATTCAAAAACCCAAGTCACCATTCATCATCAACATTTTTAAGAATCTAATACTGGAAGCTGTATGGCCTTTCCAACTGTCCGTGATCGTGGACACGGCTATTCGAATAGTTTTACACTCTGCAGAGGTTGCACACTTGTGCCACAACATTTGATTTCATCCGTCGGGATAACCCCGAATCATCGTAACTCAGTACGCGGATCATCAACCATAACCTTTCATTTACAAACTCTAGTATGAGCACCTCTTGACATAGGCACCCCAAATGGGCCTGCCATAGATAGTACCCGGGATTTACTGAAGGCCCACTATCCGAAGAATAAGAAGATTCGGGAGCCCAAGATATATTAAGGAAAGCTAAAGTTGTAATAGGAAGTATTATTTGTAATCTGGCGGGACGAGTTACAAACCGTCCCGGACTCTGTAACTTGTACAATACGAAACCCTCGACTCCACCTCCTATATAAGGGGGAGTCGAGGGACAAAGAAAGGATCGAATCTACTGTCAACATAACCCTAGTTTTCATAATCGTCGAGTACTTTTCGCCTAAACCTTCGAGATCTACTTGCCCTCTACTTCTAGCAAAACCCTAGTCTACAATCTGTAGGCATTGACAAGTTAATCCCTTGTCAATTGGCGCCGTCTGTGGGAATTAGAGGCTGCAAGGATCGATCTCGATGGCACGTTCAAGATCTTCGACTTCATCAACAGCAAGCAACGCGATGGATCGAGGTAACAAGGGAAAAACTGATCTATTCAATTTTATTCCTCACCCGCCCTCCCGTATGGATGCATGTGCCTATCTGGAGGAGCCCATCATCATGACGTTCGGAGAATTCCGATTTGGCGTCAACAAGGAAGGATCCTACCGTCTCGAAGTTCCGATCTCGTCGGAATTTTCAGCGGTCGACTCCAACTTTTCGTCGAGTGACGAGGAGTTTTCGTCGACATACTTCGTCGACAACAAGGCAAGCGGAAAGCTCGCCAAGATCTTCAGCAACACATCCTTCGAGTCATCTGCGGACTCCTTTATAAGCAGCGACTCCGACAGCGTCGACAGCTTCAACTTCATCGACAAGTCTGCTGCCATCGGAAAGGTCTTCACCACTCTATATGATGGTGTCACCAATCCCGACAAAAATCAATGCACAAAATATCATCAGATCTATGTGGTAGAAGGGGCAGGCACATCAGACCCGCAAACATCAGAGGCTTTCGACGAATTGGGAAATCCATACGTCGATCCCGCTGATCTCAGACATGGTCTAGGCACCAAATATCCTGGATCCACAACTCGCGCAAGAGTACAGCTCCCGCAGCGCGTGGGATAGGGCCACGAAAGCCATGGATGGTTCAGAACCTATGACCACCACCGCTACTGCACAAGAACTTCAAGCATATCAATATAGACTTGCTCGAGTAAGCAGAGAGTTGGAAAAACAGACAGCATCCTGAATAGGAGAAAACAAGCAGCTCGCATCGCAGACGCCGAGCAGATTTAAGTCGACAATCTAGAACTTTGGGAGATAGTCACAGAGAAGCTCGGAGGAGAGCAATGTCTCGGCTGCAAAACATACCCGAAGCAGAGAGAGGAAACATAATCCAAAATCTCGACATGTCCTTTATGTCGATTGATGAAAGAGGAAATATCATCCCAAAAACGCCAGAGGCAGGTTACATGGCAACACAAGCTTACATCTTGGCATCCAGACCACCTGGGGACCCGAGAGAACCATTGTTCAATATGGCGATGGCTGGAGTAGGAGTTATGGGAACAGCGTTTGCAACAACGCCTCCCGAAGAAAATCCTAGGCAAAATAGTCCACGACCCGCTGCAGCAGTTCAAGACCCACCAAGAGCAAGTGGAGCAAGAGACACAACAGTCCAAGTAAGGGTGGACAGAGCGCGACAAGAAAGGAGGGACCGTCAGTACTCGCGAGCTTGCCGACGAAGATATGTGTGGGCTCCCGTGCTTTACGAGAAGAGTGCGAAAAACTCGAGTCCCAAAAGGGTTCAAGTTACCCGAGAATTTCAAGAAGTTCGACGGCTTGCAAGATCCCGAGATTGGCTCGTGGATTATCTCGAGATGGTGAAACTGGTAGGAGGAGCAACAGCTATGCAAAGTATCCAAGTTCACTGAGTGGCGCCGCAAGATCTTGGATAAAGAAACTCCCCTTGAACTCCATCGACAGCTGGGAAACCTTTGAGGACATCTTCGTGAAGAACTTCCGATCCACCTGCAAAAAACCCGCGTCGTTGGAAGAATTACGAGCGTGTCGACAAAAACATGACGAGTCGATGAGAAAATATATACAGCGGTGGAACATTATCAAAAACTCGGCAGAAGACATATCCGACGAGAGGGCAATAGATGCGTTCGTGGCAGGAATCCGACGAGCAGACTTCGTCGAGGACTTGGGGAGAACTAATCCCAAGACAATTTCAGCGTTGATGGAAATCGCCAACAAGTGGGCAGATGGAGAAGACGCAATATACAACAAACGACACAGATCGCCAGAAGAGGATCGCAGTCGAAATTATCAAAATAGAAGGCGATTTTCTCGCCAGTTTTACAACAACGATGCTCCCGGCCACATATCGGCTGGTTTTCGGGGAAATCCTGGAGGAAATAGTCGAGATGATTATCAAAGGAGCAATGAGCAACAAGGCGACAATAGAGGTGATTTTCGCGGCAACAGACAAAATAGTGGACCAAGGATTCAAAGACCTTATGTGTCTCCCGAGGAGATGATGAACGGTCCGTGTCAAATGCACTTTTACCTCGACAACAATGGAAAGAGGCAGTCAGGACATCTCCAGAAAGACTGCCGCAATTTTCAGGCAATGTTGCGAGCCGCAGGAATCGCAAATGCCCAAGCAAATAACAGAAATCCTCGGGAGCCAAGGAGCGAGATTCACCTTCCACCTCCTCCCGCAATAACCGAAGAAAATCGACACCAGCTTAGAATTGCGGCAGCACCACATCCACCTCCATATGTTGACCCCAACTCTAACGGTGTGGTCTCGATGATTCAGAAAGCAGGCAACAGGGCGCAGAAAGTAATATCTCGACAAGTGTTCATGGCGGAGAAGATGCCTCCACCAACGATCGAGTACTTAAATTGGTCGGGGCAAGACATTGGCTTCACAATCGCAGATCATCCGCAGCAAGTTCCTCGACCAGGCAATCGGCGCTCATCTTACCCGCTGTAATCGCTGGTTTCGACGTGTCGAGAGTTTTCATAGATGGCGGCAGCAGCTTAAACCTCATGTACGCAGATACATTGAGGAAGATGAACATATCCCTAGCAAATTTGAAGCCAACTGACACACGCTTCCACGGGATTACACCAGAGAAGCCAAGTTACCCATTGGGCAAGATCAACCTCGACGTTCAATTTGGAACCCGAAAATTACAGAATAGAGAACCTGGAGTTCGAAGTGGTGGATTTCCCATCGCAATATCACGCTTTGTTGGGGCGACCAGCGTACGCCAGGTTCATGGCAGTACCGCATTATACATATCTGCTGTGGAGGTTGCCTGGGCCTAAGGGACCTATCACAATCAAAGGAAGCTTTGCACTGTCCGATAAATGCGACAAGGATTTTCATCGACTGTCAGAAACTTTCGGGATGCAAGCAGAATATGCGGCACCTAGGTTCACTGATTATGATGTGCTGCCTGAGGTAGGAAGACCTTCTAAGGAGCCAACTTTCAATATAAATAAAGATTCAAAAGAGGTACAGATCCACCCGACAGATCCAAAGAAAACGACGTCCATTGCTGCAAACATGGATGTCGCATAGGAAAGCGCTCGTCGAGTTCCTCCGTGAGCACTGGAAAATCTTCGCATGGTGTCCAGCCGACATGCCAGGAGTACCCAGGGAACTTGCCGAGCACCACCTCAATTTGGATCCTCTCGCACGACCCGTAAAGCAACCTTTGCGGCGTTTTTCGGAACCTAGCCGCAAAGCCATGTTATCAGAAATAGATCGACTCAAAGATGCGGGTTCATCAGAGAAATATCTACAGAAGCCACATGGGTAGCTAACCCAGTGATGGTGCCGAAGAAACACACAATAGTCCTTCGCATGTGCGTCGACTTCACGTGTCTCAATAAACATTGTCCCAAGGATCACTTTCCCCTCCCAAGGATCGATCAAATCATCGACTCCACGGCAGGATGCGAACGTCTTTCCTTCCTGGACGCATACTCTGGTTATAACCAGATCAGATTAAAAGAAGAAGATGAAGCCAAAACAGCGTTCATCACACCTTATGGCGTGTTTTGCTACAAAACAATGCCCTTTGGTCTGAAAAACGCGGGAGCAACATATCAGCGGATGATGCAAAAGTGCCTAGCAACACAGATCGGAAAAAATGTACAAGTTTACATCGATGATGTCGTAATAACATCCAAGAAAGGGTCGACTTTGATCGAAGACTTGAAGGAAACCTTCGACAACCTCGACAAGTTCTGCCTCAAGCTGAACCCGACAAAGTGCTCTTTTGGAGTTCCCGCAGGAGAACTTCTCGGGTTCTTAGTATCAGCAAGGGGAATTGAAGCTAATCCCGAAAAAATACAGGCCATCGTTACTATGAGAAAGCCAACAAAGCTGAAAGAAATACAACTAACGGGGCGAGCGCTTTAAGCAGATTCGTCGCCAGGCTAGGAGAAAAGCGCTGCCGTTCTATGCGTTGATCAAGCAAGGGGAAAAATTCCAATGGAACGACGAGACAGGCTTTCGAAATCTCAAGCGAGCAATTTCGACACCACCGATCTTGGTGGCGCCAAAAGAGAAAGAACCTCTCCTATTGTACATTGCAGCCACACCTCAGGTGGTCAGCACGGCCCTAGTAGTCGAGAGAGAAGAAGAAGGCAAGCTTCATGGAGTTCAACGGCCAGTATATTTCATCAGCGAAGTACGTCGCCGTCAAAACAGCGGTACCCGCAATATCAAAAGCTAGCATATGGAGTATTCACGACAGCAAGAAAATTGCGGCACTATTTTTCGACTCACCCGATAATAGTGGTCAATGAAGCTCCCTTATCAAATATATTGAACAACCCGGAAGCTACGGGTCGTGTCTCCCTTTGGGGAATAGAACTTTCCCCTCGGGACGTCACGTATGAAAAAGAAAAGCAATAAAGTCACAGGTCTTACCAGATTTCATTGCAGAGTGGATGGAGCTACAAAACACGGGACCCCAGATTTATCGAGACTTGGACCATGAACTTCGACGGGTCCAAGAGATTGGAAGGTGCTGGAGCAGGCGTGATATTAGTTTCACCTGAAGGCGACAAGTTGAAGTATGTTCTGCGGATGACGTTCCCAAATGCATCTAACAATGAAGCAGAATATGAAGCTCTCATACACGGGATGAAGATGGCGAAAGCTTGCGGTGCAACCCGATTGAAAATTTTCGGCGACTCACAGTTGGTAGCACAGCAAGTAATGAACCAATGCGACGCAGTCAACGAGAGTATGATAGCATACAAGGAGGTGTACAATGAGCTGGAGAAGCTATTCGATGGTTGTGAGGTAAACCACATTAGCAGGATGAGCAACGATGAAGCCGACGTTCTGCAAACATCGGGTCACAATGCCTCGCAATCCCTCCAGGTGTGTTTTGGGAAGAGATAAGCGAAAGATCAACAAAGCCAGCAAAAACAAAAAAGGAGAAGAAAGAGAAAACCTCGACTGTCACCAAGGCAGAAGAAGAAGAAGAGCAAGAACTAGTCATGATGGTACAAGTTCCATGGATGCAGGCTACATATCATACATCCTAAAGAAAGTCATACCCGACGATCCAGTCGAAGCAAGGCGAATAATTAGGCGATCAAAAGCTTTCACTGTGGTAAAAGGGGAACTGTACAAACGCAGTATTTCGGGTGTGCTACAACGGTGTGTTACACCCGAAGAAGGAAGGACCATCCTAAAGGACGTGCATGAAGGGATATGCGGACACCATGCGAGCAGCAGAGCCATCGCGGCAAAGGTTTTCAGAGCAGGATTCTATTGGCTCACAGCAATCGAAGATGCAAAGGAAATAGTGCGCACTTGCGACGCGTGTCAAAGATTTGCGGCAAGACCTCACTCTCCTGCTGCAGAACTTATGCCAATCCCACTATCTTGGCCCTTTGCTCAATGGGGTCTCGACATGGTGGGAAAACTACACAAAGCTTCGCCAGGAGGTTATGAGTATATGCTTGTTGCTGACAAGTTTACAAAATGGATTGAAGCAAAGCCGATAAATTCACCGGACGGCGCGTCAGCGATTAAGTTCGTGAAAAGCATCGTCTTCAGATTTGGAGTTCCTCACAGTATTGTGACAGACAACGGCAGCAATTTCACGTCCAAGGAGTTCAAAGCATACTGCGCAGAAGTGGGCATTAAATTGAGTTTTGCGTCTGTCGCGCATCCTCGGACCAATGGACAAGTCGAGAAGGCCAATGGCATCATCTGCAATGGCATCAAGAAACGCCTGCTAGGCCCATTGGAAAAAGCTCGGCATACTTGGCCGGAGGAGTTACAAAGTGTGTTGTGGAGTATCCGAACAACACCAAATACGGCGACACAGGAAACACCGTTCTTTCGGTTCATGGCGCCGAAGCAGTCCTGCCGATAGAAATAGAGCACGATTCTCCAAGAGTCACAGAATATGACGAAGAAACATCGAGAAAAGCTTTGGAGGATGATGTCGATGCACTCGATGAAGCTCGAGACGAAGTCCTGTCAAGAGTCGCCAAATATCAGCAGGACCTGAAAAACTATCACAGTCGACGATTGCGGCCAAGGTCTTTTCAAGTTGGTGACTTAGTTCTGCGGCTCAACCAAAAAAGTCACGAAAAACTCGAATCACCATGGCTTGGACCCTACATCGTCACGAAGTAATCGAAGGAGGAGCATACGAATCAAAGACAAGAAGACAGGGATTGACGAGCCAAATCCCTGGAATGTGGCACAGCTCAGGCGTTTCTACGCCTAGGTGTCGAAATATAGTCCTCCTTTGTAAAGCTTCAATGTACTGAAACGCCGAGTTTTCATACTCTTTTCCTTTTTCGGGCCCGAGTGGGGCCGGAAAGGTTTTTAATGAGGCGGGCTCGTGGTGCTGCAATATAATAAAGATAGTGGAATTATATATCTTCTTCTCGACAAGATCAGGGGTTTTCCCCTACATGATACAATATATATATAAACACAGTATCGACAAATACAAAAGAAGCATCCGGCCTTGGTAAAAATACCTCGCCAAAATAAAAAGAGATACAGACAAAATAGTGATCAACAAAAGACTCGGGGGCTTACACCCACAAAAATAGTATACAGTGTATATTATCTTGCCTTGGGACAACCTCGCATTATAATAAACAAAAGACACTGCAATCAAAACGCCCGGGGGCTTGGCGATAAAAATAAAATACAATGACTTTACAATATAGCTCGTCTATACAGGATACAAAGTTCGGAATAAATGTCAAGGATTTCCCAATATATTATCTATGGTTAAGCGCTCGTTATTTACAGCGCGAGTACTATGCTCAGCATAGCTACCCTTCACGAAGAATTCGGAATCCATCCGAAGAAGTTCATCCATCATATCTTCAGCAACAGGAGTAACTATGTCATCATATTTGCCGAAGTTCCTTTTCCTCTTCGACATCTTCTCCAGGCACTTTGGGACAACTTGCCCTATGTCTAACTTCGGGTAGCAAATTTTTATCATGATCATCGCAAACCTCGCACCAGCAGCTAGTTGAGCTCGTACAAAGCCGTGGATGCGAGGAGCATCTCGAAATTTGTCCATCAATGCAGGAAGGGTCTCTGGCATCTTATTGCGAGGAAACATGGTACCATAAACCAGAGATAAAGTCCTTGTACAGAAGTCAAGATATTCGCGAACCTGAAGTGCACGATCTTGAAATCTCACGATTTGGCGGGTCCGCTCAGGTGTACCCCAAAAAGTCGACCCATGTTCACGTGCAAGCCGAAGAAGAACATTGGAACGAGCCTCGACACGTTCATCTTCAGTTGTAGTATCCAAAAAAGCACCTATTGTTTCTTGAAACAATTCAGTGGGCAATAAGGAGGCAAGCGGCAAAGGAAAAGAAGAAGCAAGATAGATAATGAAACTTACCCGCCATATCCAAGCTAGCATCTGTTAGCAGCTGGAGCATAGAATTCTCTCGAGATGCAGCTGCGTCAGCTTCAGCAACAGCAGTATCCCTCTCAGATATGGCATCCTGAGCTCGTTGAAGTGCAATTTTCTCCTTTTCAGAAGACTCTCGAGACTGCTCCATAAGTATAAGCGACTGCTTCTTCACAGACTGAAGTTGTACTCGAAGTTCTTTCAATTCTTCTATCAGACCCATACTCGAAGAATCATCAAAGTTAACAGGGACAGAAGACTTCTTCGAAAGGGACGAAGGAAAAACTTCGGGAGGATCAGGAATTGGCGAATAATTGTCAAAAATCAACTGAAAAATAGAAAAACGTCGACATCAATCACTGAGACAAAAGTTCGACTTCCATTCATTCTTGTAGTATATACATCTATTACAAAAGGAGGACCTCTACAAGACCTAATCATCGCCAGGAGCGTTACAGCGACAGTACCAGAAGGAGAAGATAAACTAAAACAAAGCAAAAGAATATGAAACTAGACCTCCGGCCTTGATGAGCTGGGAGTCGAGGGTGGCTTGATCCCGAGATATGCCAAGATCTTCTTCGTGTTGGGTTTGGCTGCCTTAATCAGCGACCTCCACCTCGATTGCTCTATTTGATTGGTGTCGCCCACCTTCATCCAATCAATAGTTTGTCGGCTGTCAGCAACCAGGGCAACAGTACTTTCGACAGCAACCTTCATGTTTTCTTGGCGCATTTTCAGTCCAAGGTCCTCTGCTGAATTAAAGCTCTTGGCGAGGTCTACGAAAGTTGCGGGTTCCTCTTTCTTCGGGAAAAAATAAGGAAAAAGCCGCGACAACCCTGCTTTGGCTTGATCAATGCCTTCGCGTGCCTCTGATCCATGAACCTCGAGAAATGACAGGGCGTCAAGAAGAGGATCATTGGCGGGTTCTTCAAGTTGAAACTCTTGAGCTGTTTTAGCTGTTAAAAAAAGAAACTTATTGAGCAACAAACGAACACAGAGAAGGAAATACAAAAAATGATAAGTGGTACTTACCGACAAAGCGGCGACTCTGTGTCTTCAAGCGTTTAAGGATCGCCTCTTCGCGAGCTGATTGAGCGGTTATATGTTCACTCAGCGAAGTTTCGGCATCATGAAGTCTCTTACGGAGATCTTCGACACCAGCAGCATCAGACTTGGCCTTATCAGCCTCTGCACGAGCACCAACAGCATCTGACTCAGCCTTTTTGCGAGCCTGTTCACTTTGCTCTAACTGTTGAGCAAGTGTGTTGGCACGCTCATTGGCTTCCGCCAGTTTTTCTGGCAAGGAAGAAAAATATAGTTAAAAACTTCGACAGCAAAGGAGCAAAAGGGCAGAAACAAAGAGTAAAGCATTACCTTCAGTTTTATTAGCATATTCACGGTACCCAACAAATTGGGCACCGATGCGGAGAAGATCCTTGATCATAGGCTGTTAAAAAAAAGAGGACAAAGAGAAAATGGGGGTATGAGAAAAGTATAATGATACACAGAGGTAAGCAGAAAAAATATAAACAATGACAAAAAAGTGGAGAGCTTACATCTTCCAGGAGAAGGTTCGAGGAGCTACTCAATTGAAGAGTAGGTTCCGCGATAATCTCCGTCCTTGCCCTTTTCGGTGAAGGGGCTCGGGGGCTTGTCGGAGGAGTCGCGGCGTCGACATTTTGTCGAGGAGGCGACGTTTCTTCCCCTTCAACTGGCGTTTCCGAGGCAACTAATGTATGTGACGTACTCGTTCGAGTAGCCACATCAACACTTGGTAACACTTCCTCATCATCACTACGAGTACAAGTCGACAGTATAAAGGCAAGATAGACAAAAATTTTAAAGGCAAAACAAAACAAGAAGGTGGTACTTACGAACTGATAAGAGTTTCGAGGTATGGATCATAAGCTGACCCCGGCCGAGAAGGAACAGTTTTTTCGGGTTTGGAGGTGCCGGAAGCTTCGGCGTCATCCCTTTTCCTTTTGTTCTTCGGGGAAACAGCAGGAGGAAGGGATTGCGTCGACTCGCTAGCTTCAGATTCAATTTCCTTTTCATGGGAAGCCGCAGATTTGTGAGAACCTGCGACCTCACTTTCATGAAGAGAGGAACCTTGATTGTCTTCGGCAACGACAGCTTGTTCTTCGACTTCTCCATCCTCAGGAAGGGGAGGAAGAGAAGACATAGTAGGATGGTTCTGCAAAAATAGCGACAAAGGAAAAAATAGCGAGATATCAATACAGTGATGCAGGAAACATTTGCAACAAAGGTAAAAATCGAGAAGACAAAAATACCTCGGGGAGAGGATTGGTGGAGCTGTATGGTACCACGCGGCAGGAGGAAGGAACAGGATCTTTCTTGTTCAAACGAGAAATTCTTCGAATCAGCTTCTCCAAGTCCTTTGCAGAAAGATCACTGGAGAGCCTATTGGCGTCGTTTACACCAGTATATGTCCAAAGGGGATTTTTGCGAGCCTGAAGAGGCTGCACCCTAATTCTAAGAAAATAGGCAGTGATTTGAACACCAGATAGCTCTTCGCCTCGAGTATTTTGCAGCTGACGAATACGAGACATAAGTGCTTCTGTCGCCTTTTTCTCTTCTTCGGAAGCTTCAGCATCCCAGGAGCGGCGGCGTTGAATTTTGGCATTTCCGTCGAATGGGACTATGTTGTGCTCCACAGAGTTGGCACTTTCTTCGTGAATGTAGAGCCACTTTTTGCGCCACCCTTGGACAGAATCAGGAAATTTGACGTCGAAGTATTCAACATCAGTTCGGACACAAATAACAACGCCGCCTATGTTATAAGTGGCGTTGCGAGAGGCATTGCGGCGAAGAAGGAAAATGCGTTTCCAAAGAGCCCAATTGGGAGGGATTCCAAGGAAACATTCGCACAGCGTGATGAAAATGGAAATATGGAGGATAGAATTGGGGGTCAACTGGTGTAGTTGAATCCCATAAACAAAGAGAAGGCCGCGGAGGAAATCGTGAATAGGGGCAGAAAGGCCGCGGATGAGGTGATCAACGAAACTAACCCGATACTCCATTGGAGGGTTGGGGTAGCTTTCTTCGCTGGGAAAGCGGATGGCGTCATCTTTCTTCATCAGGCCAAGCTTCTTCATCAGGTTGAGGTCTTGGTTGGAGATTTTCGATCTCTCCCAGTCAAGATCTCCGGCGGCCATTGCAGATTCTGGAGTGCTGTGGCGCGTAAGTCGCGTGCGTGGTGGCATCAACAGCAATGGACAAGGCAATGCTTGAGCGTGCGGAAGACCAAACAGAATTGGGCGCAAGGGAAATTTTTGCAGAGGGGAACAGATGTGCGGCGCAAGCGAAGGACTGGACCGAGGTTGAAGAAAGGTTTATATAGGGTTCGGGCGAAGCAGTGCACCGTTGGATGAAGAAATCGTGTGGTGAAAAAGGATCTCGTAGATACAAGGGTAAAAAGGTATTTTTACTGGAGAATGGAACAGGCGTTACCGTACGTGCGCCACGAAAAGCGGAGGACGTGTGTCCCCCACTTGCACGACGTGTCAATGTGGTGGGAACAGTGGACCCACAAGGCAGAAACAAAATCCCAATTATTGACAGAGATGAAGAGAATTTGGCAAGGGAAAATATGTCGACAAGAAAAATAAAAAGAGAATGGCGATAGGGTAAATATTCGAATACTCTTGGAGCCTTTGATCAAATACAAGTTTTTGCCCAAATGCTCGGGGGCTACTTTGGAAAAATAGAAAATTTCGAGTATGACAATATAGAAATGGCGAGAGCCTATGACCAAATTCAAGAATTTGTTCATAGCCTCGGGGGCTACTCCCATCGGGAGCGCTGGTCGCGCACCCGATAAATATGAAAATATCGAGAAGGATTATAAAAATAGCGGCAAAGGATATTAATCTGTGGAGCCTACACCCAAGCACAAGTTCTTGGCTGTAGCCTCGGGGGCTACTCCCATCGGGAACGCTGTTCGCGTGCCCGATGAATTTGATCAGAAATAGAGAAAAGAAGTGAGTATATTTCGAGTTATACAAATAACTCTACATATACTCCCATCGGGAAGACAAAATAAAGTCATCAAATATGACTCAATAAAATGTGCTATTCCAAAGGCGAAAAGCACTCGACAATATATTCTCAGAACGCCAAAGTTGCGATCAATTTCTGAATGCCGCAAATTTGCGAAGGTAAGACCCCAGATCCGTTCTGCTGGGCGTGGCATCGCCAAAGACTGCGCTCTGCTACTTTTATCCGTATCAACAGATACGAAGAAAAATCTAACGGACGCGTTAGGTACCGATAAATTTGACTGGGACTCGACAGAATGGTAAGACCTTAAGCGGCACCTGTCGAAGTTTACACCAGTATCCCGAGATCATGTCCGGGACGTGATCTTGAAGTAGGTTTTTGCGGATTGCCACTAGAGCAGTTAACTAGTACCTGATCCGTCGGATGAACTAGCCCCAACTACCATTATCCCTGTACAATATAGAATTTTATGTGAAGGAGTATGAATAAAAGCTCTCGAACAAAAATAAACGGGAGAGATTTTCCCTGACTCTACGATTCAAGCAAAATCTCGGGGGCTACTGACATAGGCACCCCAAATGGGCCTGCCATAGATAGTACCCGGGATTTACCGAAGGCCCACTATCCGAAGAATAAGAAGATTCGGGAGCCCAAGATATATTAAGGAAAGCTAAAGTTGTAATAGGAAGTATTATTTGTAATCTGCGGGACGAGTTACAAACCGTCCCGGACTCTGTAACTTGTACAATACGAAACCCTCGACTCCACCTCCTATATAAGGGGAGTCGAGGGACAAAGGAATCGAATCTCATCAACATAACCCTAGTTTTCATAATCGCCGAGTACTTTTCGCCTAAACCTTCGAGATCTACTTGCCCTCTACTTCTAGCAAAACCCTAGTCTACAATCTGTAGGCATTGACAAGTTAATCCCTTGTCACCTCTCCCCATGAGCTTGGCCTCCCAGTGATGACCAACTGTCATCCTGGGAACTGCACATGGCTTGGCCGTACAATTCACCTTCAATTCACATCATTCATCAACAACGGAGGCAGCCTCGGCATAACCCCTATGATGTGTGTTTAGAGGGAACCCATACTAAGGTACATAAACTTCTAGTTAAGCCCTTACCCATAATCAGGTATTGTGGGGGTACTTATGAATTGGAAAGGTATCGCATCCAAACCAATATTAGGTTTATATCAAAAATCACTATCTTCTCTTGGTCATATCCACCTTCAAAGTTCATTTCATCATCATCATTATTTCACCACACATGTTCCCATCTAGAGTAGTCATTTTTAATTTAGCACTAGCATCTAGATATGAGGGGTGCTAATTATATTGCTTTGCTTCTAGGCTAATTTTGATACTCTTGTACTAATCTAACATTAACCCCCTGAATCATGAATCAAAAAGTACTTGGATAACCCAAAGCAATAAAGCTTGTAAATAAAACTGGTAATAAAACTTGGGATAGGCTTATGCTTCATAAGAAAAGATGAGAGTGCCTTGTCCTTGGTAGGACTTTGCACTTGCAAGAATATTAGCTTGCCTTGGTAGTTCTCAAACTGTTCCTCCTCCTCTTCTGGGTAGCAACCTTCCTCTTCCGGGTATTCTCCGGTACTAGCGTCTAAATTGGAATACGAGGTATAATCACTCACTAATTCAATGGCTATTCCAAACAACACATATAATCACACAAACTATTCTATGCACACAAGTAATCTAATTAGGGTGCATTGGTTGTGTTGTTTGAGAAGAAAATAATTTCCTCTCATTACATATGTAAATGATGGTTTCCATAAAAGTTCTTGAGGAATAATTTCCTCTTGTTGAAATCTTCTTAAGATTTAATTTCTCAATAATCATTCATGAATTTGTTATTGACCTGAGTCCACCATTCATGATCATCAATTGAGAAAACAATTTAAATGAGGTAAACCACCTCATACCATTTAATAATACTACAAGTGAGTTAAATCCCCAAGTAATTCATATAAGAGAGTTTGTTCCAGGGGTCCAAACATCACATGAATTTATTTGGGACAAGATTTAAATGAAGTATAACACCTCATATGATTTGCATAATATTTTAGGACAATATCACTTAGAGAAAATAGCCATATTGTCCCTTACTTAAGCTAGGGCATGATCATGCAAGGTGACCATACCATTTTATTGCATAATCAATTAGTGTAAGTAATATGTGAGCTACTAGAGTTGGAATTAACTTAATATCTATTTTATTTGATTTTTAATAATTATTTGAGTAGGGAAAAGTCCCTGCCTTGTTATTTTTATCGAATTAATTCTACCACGAATCTGGTCATGAGACCAGTGGCATTTTGTAGATAATTTCACTAGCTTTCCAACCATATGCAGTTTGCTAAATTTGGCCAAGCCAAACAAATTCTATGCAATTTCAAAGTTGGGTCCAGTGGGGAATTCAAACTAAATTATTTAAATGAAATTTGAATAAAAGGGCCGGCGGGAAAATCTTAACGGGCCAAAAGAATTAACCAGGCCCAAGGCCAGCCCAGCCACGGTCCAGTGCCGCGCGGGCTGCCTGACAGCGGGGGCCACCCGTCAGTGGGCGTTTAAACCCGAAACGGTAAGGGCTAGTGTGGGGCGTTGGATCAGATCCGCATCGGACGGCTCACGAGCATCGTCGTCGTCGACGAGATGCCGCGGCTTCTCCGGCGAGCCTAGGGGGTCGGAGAGCTCACCGTGGCTCCAGCGGCGGTGGGCAGTGTGCTTGACGAGGTTGTAGACGACGGCGCGTCGACTGGTAGCAGTGGCGTCGCTCGGGGAGGTCGGGATCGTCGGCGATTGCACCAGGGCTTCCGCGGCTCCGATCGCTCAATTGAGCTTGCTCCGGCGACGATTGAGGTGGCTAGGGTGGCGTTGAGAAGCAGGGATGAGAGGAGAAGGTGGTGATGTGCTCAATGGCGTCCAGGGAACGCCGTATTTATAGAGGGCGTGGGTGCTGCGGGGCAGTGGAGGTGGTGACATGCGCGCGGCTGCTCCGGCGGGCTAACGGGCTGGGCGACGACGCGGCGCTGTTCAGGACGTCAAGGCGGTGCTCCTGGTGGCGACAGCAGGGTCGGGGGTGGTCTGGTGGCGTCGCATGGCGTCCATGTCTGCGGCGGCGTTCACGGGATCTGGTCGTCGTCTCCGGCGGCGGCGGTCCAGGGCAGCGTGGGTGAGCGTGTCGGGCGGCGTCGTGGTGGCGTGCTGATGCTCGACTCGCTCAAAGGGGGTCCAGGGCATGCGTGGGGTGGCCGCGCGGCGCGTGTCCAGGGCGTGCCCGCGCATGTCCATGCGCGACGTCACCGGCATGGTGAGCGCGTCCAGGGCGCGCGTCGGCCGGCCAGGGTCGGCCTCCTCCTCGACAGTGGCCATGCTAGGCGTGGCTAGGGGATGCGTTGGCGTGCTGTGGCGCGGTGGCCGGTGGAGAGGAGCAAGGGAGAGAGGGGGTGCACGACATAGTGGAGACATGGCCGGCATGGCCATGCCATGGCCATGCTTGGCCTCCTCCTAGGGTTTCTGTGGCTCCTTGATGGTGAGAGGGGGCAGGGGAACATGTAGAGTAGGTTGGGTGTAGTTTGGGTAGGGTAGATCACTATTTGCAATAGTTGCAAATAGTGCCCAATTTGTAAAATTCGAAAATATCCAAATTTGGAAAATTCAAAAGGTGAAAGTCTTTGAAATGTGAGTGTTGATAAAAGTTGTAAAAGACCAGAGATGATCAGAGGTGGTGGTGGAATTTTTAAATTCCAAGAATTCTCAAAAATGCTAAGTGTGAGATTGTTGAATTTAATAAAATGTTGCAACTTTGGAGGAGCATAGCCATTGATCTAGAAGTAATTTGGCATGGTGGTCTTTACAAAAAGTATTCACCTTGATGTTGTCTTGGATGGCATGAAAAGGGTTGAGAAAGTTTAGTTGGAAAATATTGAGATATGAGGGCCCAAAGTAGTGACCAGATTATAATGGGCAGATTTGACCATTATTCTATGTGAGCAAGTTTTGCATTTAAATTATATTTGATTTATTATTCTTTGATCCCAAGAGTAGTAATAAGTGTTTAATAACATTATTCAACTAATGGTGAAGACCAAATTGGTCTATGGTCAAAATTTTAATATAATGCCATAAGGCATATGTGAGGGTTTTAGGGTTTTTCTTTTATTTGATTTCTTTCTCTTTTTGATTTATTTATTTGGTGATCTTCTCCTGATCCACTTAGGGTTTTAGAGTATAGCACAAACACATATTACCAATCCTCATGGCATAGCAATCAAATGCACAAGTCCTGGACATGATACTATATGCAAAAAGAAAAGTTTTTGTTGGTTTGAAATTTTGCTCTCTGGAATTCTTCTAATTTTCTTTTACTTAAATTTGGGATGTTACATCTTGATCCATAGAGTGTTCGGTTTCCTCTACATTGTTAGTCAAACAACTAGAGGAGATAGAAGCATTTTGATTATGGGAGCAAGACAAGGCAAGCATATCATCATGGGATTTATGTGAGCAATTTACACATGATATGCGAGGACTATCAACACAAGCATGTAGATTATTTTCAATGCTAGATGTGTTTAAGTCCAAAGAGGAAGCATTGCAATGGGATAGAGATGAAGAATCATCACTATTGAGCACAATATCAACATTGCAATTTTTCTCACCACTCACCATATCATTACCTCGTGTCTTGCTACACGTTGGTGAAGTGGAAGAAGATGAGAACTCATCACGGCCGGAGGTGGAAGCAACTTGAAGCTCTTCATGATGTGAAGGAGAAGAGAGCTCCTCGGAGTCACCACCAACCAAATGAGAAGTGGATCCACCAAACATTTCCTTAAGCTTGATCCACATCTCATGAGACGATTTTCGCTTTATATATATCAAGAACCTATGAAAATCTGGTCTCAAAGAGAATACAAGCTCATTAGATACTTGAGCTTCAAGATGTAAGTTTTTCTCATCCTCTAAAGATAGATTTTGAGGGTCCATCGGAGGAGAAAAACCTACATCTAGAAATTGCTCAATGTTTGGACACAAGGTCCGAAGTTTGCAAAGCAAGCAATTTCGCCACAAAAGATAATTTGTGCCAACAAAGATAATTGTGTCATTGTGCACTAAATTACTAGCCGACATCTTTACTCTCAAGGCGGTGAAGCCTTAAACAAGGAGAGACCTTGCTCTGATACCAATTGAAAGATCGAGATGTCGCCTAGAGGGGGGGTGAATAGGCAATTACAAACTCTTTCGGATTTGTCTTGTTAGAATGCGGAATTAAACTATCGTTTAGTTTACAAGCACAAACCCTAAATATGCTAAGCTCAACTAAGTGTAACAATAGCAACTAGAGCTAAGCAAGATAGGCACAAGATATATGTAGCACAAGTGATAGCAAGATATATGTACTTCAAGCACGATGGCTATCACAAGGAAAGAGAGCTCGGGTATAGAAATAACCGAGGCACGCGGAGACGAGGATGTATTCCCGTGTTCCCTTGCTTTGCAACAAGGTACGTCACGTTTGGAGGAGTGGAGGTCCCACGAAGGATTCCCCGCGCCACGAAGGCTCACCCTATTCTCCGAACCACACCCACGAAGGATAATGGCCCTTTCCTTATGGTTAGCTTTTCCTCCGCTCCGGAGATGGCAAGCTCCACAACCACTTCACAAGCTCCACGAAGGAGAAGCCCGGGCCTCTTCACAATCTTCTTGAAGAGATCACCGGAGCACCAACCGCCAAGCCAACTAGGAGGTCTCCCTCCAAGAGTAACAAGCTCACGGTCTCTCACTCGAACTAATCGTGGTGGAGAGCTCAACACTATGCAATGATGCAAAGCAAGAACACCGGAGGTGTTCAAGTCCTTCACACTCAAATCCCACCAAAGCAACGAATGCTAGGATGAGATTGGAGAGGAAGAACAAGGGGGAAAGTCAACCAAAGGCTCCAAGATCTAGATCCCAAGAGATTCCCTCACTTAGAGAAGAAACGGTTTGGTGGAAGTGTAGATCTAGATCTCCTCTCTCAAATCCTCAAATATGAGCAAGAATGGTTGGAGGAATCAAGGGGGAGAGCAAGTTCTTCAAATAGCAACAATGGAGGTGAGAGAATAGGAAGAACTACTTGGGCTCAAGGTGGAAGAAGGGTATTTATAGCCCAAGTGGAAAAATAACTGTTGGGGGAAAAAGACAGAAAAACGGGCAGCAAATTGGGCAGGAAAAACGGCCCAGCCGGTCACCAGGCCGGCCGACCGGAGCAGCAGCCGGCCAGGCCGGTCAGCAGCCCGGTCGGACCGGCCCAGCCCGAGCAGAGCGGCAGCCGGTGGCGGATAGAGCCGGGCCACAGAGCGCGGGAGAGCGCGCCGCTGGCGGGCGGCGCGGCGCGGGGCGCGACGGGGCGCGGGCCGGACGGAGTGGCGGCCGGTTAAATTCCCGTTTGGACCGAAGGATGCGCCGGCAGGCCGGTCACGGACCGGGCCTGCAGCCGGACTTGGGCCAAAAGGCCCCGGGAGCGGCCCGGATGGCACCAGCCGGACCCGGTCGGGTGGGCCGGTTGCTGGGCCGGTCGGCACGGCCAGCTCCCTCCCCTTTTTCCCTTTTTCTTTTTATTCTTTTCTCATCTTTCCTATTTCTTTAATAACAAATGCTCCCGAACCCCGATTCGACATGAAACCAGTTTTGTTGGAAAGATAACGACGAATAGAACCCCAACAAAAGGGAAATATGGAGACTCCTCACAGGATATTTTTAGATGCTTTTAGAGAGGGAGTCTCCCACCGTCAAGAAACGGTGAAGACGTCCAAACTCGAAAACGCAATAGAAGATGCATGCGGATTCCGTTTTCGATGAACTTGGGCTTGTTGTAAAGCTAGCAACAAGCTCAAGAACCTCACACAGAGAAACACCAAGAAGCAATAAGTATATGCAAAGTATGCAAAGGGTTGAGCTCCCTAAGACGATGTGATCAAGTTACCCAACCGAAAGCCCCTCTTAATAGTGCGGCTATCTATCCTATAATCCGGTCTCCCATCAACCACCTTGAGACCGGTAAAAGGAAAACCTAGCGAGGTCATACCTTTGCCTTGCGCATCCCGCTTGATCTTGATGATAGCTCTTCATGCTCCACTCAAGCCGGAATGCCTCACATGACCAATGTTGCTTTGTGAAGACTCACAAATGCTCCCCCATACACTATGATGGGAAAGCTTCATTGATGCACATCTTCACATGTCCAATGTCACCAAATGGACGGCAAGCTTCAAGCATGTGATCCACTTGAGATGCTCATCTTGAACTTGCACGACTCAACCTTGTACCTTCTCATACTCTCATAAGATAGAGCATGGCTAATATTGAGTTCCTCATAAGGACTCCATCTTCATTTCTTCTTCTTGATCATATCACATATGTATCTTCAAACCGATGATCTTGATGCCAATACACAAGGTATACCTTTATCTTCATGGCATCCATACTTGAATCCAACACATGGAATACAAGTAGTACCTATGGAATATTCCTTCATATAAACTCAATGAAAACATTAGTCCATAGGGGTTGTCATTAATTACCAAAACCACACATAGGGGCAATATACCCTTACAATCATTCTCTTCATGGCTTGCCAATGCCCACATATGATCAATCAAATCCTTGGAAATGTGGCTATCAGAGACTTGAATTTTCATATGCACAAACTTCTCTCATGCTCCTTTCACGGGTTGTGGTTGAACCAAGTCACCCTGAAATTCTGTTCGTGGTCATTTATGCCATCAGAACGCGATGGTCTAAATGATCATATTGTGCATGATCACAACATGTCATCACCTCATTCATGGTCTTCAAAGACCATTGATACGTCTCCAACGTATCGATAATTTCTTATTTTCCATGCTACATTATTGATGATATCTACATGTTTTATGCACATTATATGTCGTATTTACGCATTTTCTGGAACTAACCTATTAACAAGATGCCGAAGAGGTTGCTTTTTTGCTGTTTTTGGTTTCAGAAATCCTAGTAAGGAAATATTCTCGAATTGGACGAAATCAACGCCCAGGTTCCTATTTTGCCCGGAAGCATCCAGACACCCGAGAGCCGTCGAGAGAGGGGCTACGTGGGGCCCACATGGTGGCGGCGCGGCCAGGCCCTGGCGCGCCGCCCTAGTGTCTGGTCCCACGGACCCTCCGAGGCTGCCCTTTCGCCTACAAATAGCCTCGTCGCGAAACCCCGATCGAGAGCCACGATACGGAAAACCTTCCAGAGCCGCCGCCGCGAATCCCATCTCGGGGGATTCAGGAGATCGCCTCCGCACCCTGCCGGAGAGGGGATTCATCTCCCGGAGGACTCTACACCGCCATGGTCGCCTCCGGAGTGATGAGTGAGTAGTTCACCCCTGGACTATGGGTCCATAGCGGTAGCTAGATGGTCGTCTTCTCCTCATGTGCTTCATTGTTGGATCTTGTGAGCTGCCTAACATGATCAAGATCATCTATGTAATACTATATGTTGTGTTTGTCGGGATCCGATGGATAGAGAATACTATGTTATGGTGATTATCAATCTATTGTTTATGTGTTGTTTATGATCTTGCATGCTCTCCGTTATTAGTAGAGGCTCTGGCCAAGTTTTTGCTCTTAACTCCAAGAGGGAGTATTTATGCTCGATAGTGGGTTCATGCCTTCATTGACACCTGGGACAGTGACAGAAAGTTCTAAGGTTGTGATGTGTTGTTGCCACTAGGGATAAAACATTGATTCTATGTCTAAGGATGTAGTTGTCGATTACATTACGCACCATACTTAATGCAATTGTCTGTTGCTTGCAACTTAATACTGAATGGGGTTCGGATGATAACCTGAAGGTGGACTTTTTAGGCATAGATGCAGTTGGATGGCGGTCTATGTACTTTGTCGTAATGCCCAATTAAATCTCACTATATTTATCATATCATGTATATGCATTGTTATGCCTTTCTCTATTTTGTCAATTGCCCGACTGTAATTTGTTCACCCAACATGCTTTTATCTTATGGGAGAGACACCTCTAGTGAATTGTGGACCCCGGTCCTATTCTTTACATCGCATACAATCTACTTCTTTTACTGTTTTCTTCGCAAACAATCATCTTCCACACAATACGGTTAATCCTTTGTTACAGCAAGCCGGTGAGATTGACAACCTCACTGTTTCGTTGGGGCAAAGTACTTTGGTTGTGTTGTGCAGGTTCCACGTTGGCGCCGGAATCCCTGTTGTTGCGCCGCATCACATTTCGCCACCATCAACCTTCAACGTGCTTCTTGGCTCCTCCTGGTTCGATTAAACCTTGGTTTCTTTCTGAGGGAAAACTTGCCACTGTGCGCATCATACCTTCCTCTTGGGGTTCCCAACGGACGTGTACATTTACGTGTACAAAAAAAAATTAGTTACTTATATTTACTTTACTTAATTTATCATGTTTCCTTTTAATTTTACCACAAAAGACATACCGGTAGGACGTGGGTCTATAGTTGGGAGAAATAATATAGAAGAATTTTTCAATCATGTTAGTATTACTGAAGATTTTGAAGATAAACACTTGGTAGAACTTGCACCTACCTATGAAATTGCTGCTGCTGCTTTAGTTCGCATGTTGGAAACTAAATTTGTTAATCTCAATCCTATAATCCAACACATGTTTCTTACACTCGGTGATATGGAAGAAGGGGAAAAGAAAGATTTTGTTTTAGAAACTCTTCTTAGAGAATTTGGTGGTCTAGCAAGAGAGGCTAGAAAGGTCTTTGCTAAATTTAATATGCTAGGTTCTCATACTAATTTTGTTGGTCTCCTTGAAAAAATGGACATGGATAGAATAAGGTATACTAATAATATTGATGATGGTGGGGAGATCAAAGCACCAATACCATGTAAACTCCTAGCTATGAATGATGCACTAGAAAATAACTATGCTTGGCTTGTTCCTGAAAATTTGTTCGATGAGAATAGCAAGCCCAAGACTAATGAAAAGGGAGACGCTAAAACTTATGTATCCAATATACTATGCTTGGTCGAGAAAACTCCCAACACCCCTGGTAATGATGTTGATGCTTCTACTCTTGATGTTACTTGATTTACACTTTCTGCGCCTAGCTGAAAGGCGTTAAAGAAAAGCGCTTATGGGAGACAAACCATGTTTTTACTACAGTACTTTGTTTTATATTTGAGTCTTGGAAGTTGTTTACTACTGTAGCAACCTCTCCTTATCATGTTTTTGTGCCAAGTAAAGTTTCTATGTTAAAGTTGATGTTATATTTGGGATCGCTGCGCAGAAACAGCATTGCTGTCTGTCACGAATCTGGGCACAAGTCTCTGTAGAAAATTCGAAAAAATCTGCCAATTTACGAGCGTGATCCTCAGATATGTACGCAACTTTCATTAGTTTTGAGTTTTTCCATTTGAGCAAGTCTGGTGCCATTTTAAAATTCGTCTTTACGGACTGTTCTGTTTTTGACAGATTCTGCCTTTTATTTCGCATTGCCATATTTGCTATGTCGGATGAATTTCTTTGATCCACTAATGTCCAGTAGCTTTGTGCAATGTCCAGAAGTGTAAAGAATGATTGTGTCACCTCTGAATATGTGAATTATTAATTGTGCACTAACCCTCTAATGAGTTTGCTTGAAGTTTGGTGTGAAAGAAGTTTTCAAGGGTCAAGAGAGGAGTATGATATACTATGATCAAGAGGAGTGAAAGCTCTAAGCTTGGGGATGCCCCCGTGGTTCACCCCTGCATATTTTAAGAAGACTCAAGCGTCTAAGCTTGGGGATGCCCAAGGCATCCCCTTCTTCATCGACAACATCATCGGGTTCCTCCCCTGAAACTATATTTTTATTCAGTCACATCTTGTGTTCTTTTCTTGGAGCGTCGGTTTGTTTTTGTTTTTGTTTTTGTTTGAATAAAATGGATCCTAGCATTCACTTTGTGGGAGAGAGACACGCTCCGCTGTTGCATATGGACAAATATGTCCTTAGGCTTTACTCATAATGTTCAAGGCGAAGTTTCTTCTTCGTTAAATTGTTATATGGTTGGAATTGGAAAATGCTACATGTAGTAATTCTAAAATGTCTTGGATAATGTGATACTTGGCAATTGTTGTGCTCATGTTTAAGCTCTTGCATCATATACTTTGCACCCATTAATGAAGAAATACATAGAGCTTGCTTAAATCTGATTTGCATATTTGGTCTCTCTAAGGTCTAGATAATTCTAGTATTGAGTTTTGAACAACAAGGAAGACGGTGTAGAGTCTTATAATGTTTACAATATGTCTTTTATGTGAGTTTTGCTGCATCGGTTCATCCTTGAGTTTGCTTCAAATAACCTTGCTAGCCTAAACCTTGTATCGAGAGGGAATACTTCTCATGCATCCAAAATCCTTGAGCCAACCACTATGCCATTTGTGTCCACCATACCTACCTACTACATGGTATTTCTCCGCCATTCCAAAGTAAATTGCTTGAGTGCTACCTTTAAAACTCCATCATTCACCTTTGCAATATATAGCTCATGGGACAAAATAGCCTTAAAAACTATCGTAGTATTGAATATGTACTTATGCACTTTATCTCTTATTAAGTTGCTTGTTGTGCGATAACCATGCTTCTGGGGACGCCATCAACTATTCTTTGTTGAATATCATGTGAGTTGCTATGCATGTCCGTCTTGTCTGAAGTAAGAGGGATCTACCACCTTAATGGTTGGAGCATGCATATTGTTAGAGAAGAACATTGGGCCGCTAACTAAAGCCATGAATCATGGTGGAAGTTTCAGTTTGGACATATATCCTCAATCTCATATGAGAATAATAATTGTTGCTACATGCTTATGCATTAAAGAGGAGTCCATTATCTGTTGTCCATGTTGTCCCGGTATGGATGTCTAAGTTGAGAATAATCAAAAGCGAGAAATCCAAAATGCGAGCATTCTCCTTAGACCTTTGTACAGGCGGCATGGAGGTACCCCTTTGTGACACTTGGTTGAAACATGTGCATTGCGAAGATCCGGTAGTCCAAGATAAGTAGGACAAGGTGCGGGCACTATTAGTATACTATGCATGAGGCTCGCAACTTGTAAGATATAATTTACATAACTCATATGCTTTATTACTACCGTTGACAAAATTGTTTCATGTTTTCAAAATAAAAGCTCTAGCACAAATACAGCAATCGATGCTTTCCTCTTTGAAGGACCTTTCTTTTACTTTTATTGTTGAGTCAGTTCACCTATCTCTCTCCACCTCAAGAAGCAAACACTTGTGTGAACTGTGCATTGATTCCTACATACTTGCATATTGCACTGGTTATATTACTTTATGTTGACACTATCCATGAGATATACATGTTATAAGTTGAAAGCAACCGCTGAAACTTAATCTTCCTTTGTGTTGCTTCAATACCTTTACTTTGATTTATTGCTTTATGAGTTAACTCTTATGCAAGACTTATTGATGCTTGTCTTGAAGTACTATTCATGAAAAGTCTTTGCTTTATGATTCAGTTGTTTACTCATGTCATTACCATTGTTTTGATCGCTGCATTCATTACATATGTTTACAAATAGTATGATCAAGATTATGATGGCATGTCACTTCAGAAATTATCTTTGTTATCGTTTTACCTGCTCGGGACGAGCAGAACTAAGCTTGGGGATGCTGATACGTCTCCAACGTATCGATAGTTTCTTATGTTCCATGCTACATTATTGATGATATCTACATGTTTTATGCACATTATATGTCGTATTTACGCATTTTCTGGAACTAACCTATTAACAAGATGCCGAAGAGCCAGTTCTTGTTTTCTTTTTGGTTTCAGAAATCCTAGTCGGAAATATTCTCGGAATTGGACGAAATCAACGCCCAGGTTCCTATTTTGCCCGGAAGCATCCAGCACCCGCGAGTCGAGAGGGGCTACATGGGGCCCACACATGGTGGAGGCGCGGCCCCCTGGCCGCGCCGCCTAGTGTCTGGTCCCACCAGACCCCTCAGGCTGCCCTTTCGCCTACAAATAGCCTCCGTCGCGAAACCCCCAGTACCGAGAGCCACGATACGGAAAACCTTCCAGAGACGCCGCCGCCGCGAATCCCATCTCGGGGATTCAGGAGATCGCCTCCGGCACCCTGCCGGAGAGGGGATTCATCTCCCGGAGGACTCTACACCGCCATGGTCGCCTCCGAAGTGATGAGTGAGTAGTTCACCCCTGGACTATGGGTCCATAGCAGTAGCTAGATGGTCGTCTTCTCCTCATGTGCTTCATTGTTGGATCTTGTGAGCTGCCTAACATGATCAAGATCATCTATCTGTAATACTATATGTTGTGTTTGTCGGGATCCGATGGATAGAGAATACTATGTTATGGTGATTATCAATCTATTGTTTATGTGTTGTTTATGATCTTGCATGCTCTCCGTTATTAGTAGAGGCTCTGGCCAAGTTTTTGCTCTTAACTCCAAGAGGGAGTATTTATGCTCGATAGTGGGTTCATGCCTTCATTGACACCTGGGACAGTGACAGAAAGTTCTAAGGTTGTGATGTGTTGTTGCCACTAGGGATAAAACATTGATTCTATGTCTAAGGATGTAGTTGTCGATTACATTACGCACCATACTTAATGCAATTGTCTGTTGCTTGCAACTTAATACTGAATGGGGTTCGGATGATAACCTGAAGGTGGACTTTTTAGGCATAGATGCAGTTGGATGGCGGTCTATGTACTTTGTCGTAATGCCCAATTAAATCTCACTATATTTATCATATCATGTATATGCATTGTTATGCCTTTCTCTATTTTGTCAATTGCCCGACTGTAATTTGTTCACCCAACATGCTTTTATCTTATGGGAGAGACACCTCTAGTGAATTGTGGACCCCGGTCCTATTCTTTACATCGCATATCTACTTTGTTCTTTACTGTTTTCTTCGCAAACAATCATCTTCCACACAATACGGTTAATCCTTTGTTACAGCAAGCCGGTGAGATTGACAACCTCACTGTTTCGTTGGGGCAAAGTACTTTGGTTGTGTTGTGCAGGTTCCACGTTGGCGCCGGAATCCCTGTTGTTGCGTCGCATCACATTTCGCCACCATCAACCTTCAACGTGCTTCTTGGCTCCTCCTGGTTCGATTAAACCTTGGTTTCTTTCTGAGGGAAAACTTGCCACTGTGCGCATCATACCTTCCTCTTGGGGTTCCCAACGGACGTGTACATTTACGCGCATCAACCATGTTCTAGTAGGGTGACGAACAATAGCCCACCGTGTTTGGAGCACACCAAATTCCCGCTCCATATCTTTTATGCAAGTCTCTTGCCTATGGGCAAACCTCTTTATTGTGATTGTATCAGGTTTGCAGACTGTCTTCACAAGTGTGGCCTAGTCAGGGTAGATGCCATCAACAAGAAAGAGGAGAAAGCTTAAGTGTAAAGTTGCTTACCTCGATCCAGGAGGAAAGAAAGAGAAGAAACCTTAAGTGTCGCTTGGGCACCTCATATCATTTTTGTTTTGTGTGAAATCAAGTGACATCATTCTCTTGGGCATTTCATCGAGCACCTCTTTTGCACAGGAAAGAAAAACAAACAAGCACACAACTCTCACACCTTCCACCAAGAAAAAACAGAGGAGAGGGCTAGCTAGGGTGAGCTGAATTTTTAGGAAAAGGGGTTACGAACCGGTGCTAAAGGTTTCGTGCCTACCATGCGCCTGGCGACAATCCTTTAGCACCGGTTTGTGCCACGAACCGGTGCTAAAGGTCCCGCACGAACCGGTGGTAAAGCTCTGCCGGTCCCTTGCGACGTCCTGGCCGCACGAACCAGTGCTAATGCACCCTTTAGTCTGGATTCGTAGCACAACCGGTGCTAATGCTCTTTGGAGCTAAAAATATAAGCCATATTTTCTACTAGTGACCAATACTATCGGATATATCATGAAGGCATACGCATCCGGGAGCCGAATTGAATTTCCCATATAGAGAGATTATTTATAAAGAAAGCATAGCCAGGGGAATTGTTGTGTCTACATATGTGTACAGCCGTTGAAGCATCCACGTGGGACTGCAATCAGATATAGGTCATTTCTTCTTCCTACCGTAACCCCAAATTTCTCGGCCATGTCTAGTGACTCCGGGCTGCCCTCGCCAGGAAGCACCCATTTAAAGTGGTAAATAAGGTTTGCACATATGTTTTGGGCAGCTGCGAAAGATATTTTATTGGTGAAACTACCAAGATTGCATCCTATTACGTGGGCAAGGGACATTTTATGTGGATCTCTTTTCCCAGAGAAGGATATTGCAAGAATAATTTCGGTGATGTATACTATATGGACATCAAGGAACAAGGTGACTCATGGTGAGGCAGTTTTCAATCCGTCAAAATCCATGGAGTTTATTCTTGAAGCTATGCATACTTTGGAGCTTCTGAAGGAGCAACGAAGTGCAAAACCTCTGAGGCCGGCGTGTACCTGGCATGGGCCCCCAGAAGGTTTTACCAAAATCAATTCAGATGGAGGTATTCAGGTGGATTTAAATCTGGCGGCATCCGGGATAGTGGCACGTGATGCTACTGGTTTCTGTGGTGCAATGTGCAAAACCTATACTGGAATTTCAGACCCAATAACAATCGAAGCCTTGGCTCTCAGAGATGCTTTCATGTATGCTACAAAGAGAGGTTTTACTCATGTGATTTTTGAGGTTGATTGTGCTGAGCTGGTGAAATGTTGGCAAAAAGGTGAGGTGGATAGGTCTGTGATTCGTCCAATCCTGGAAGAGATTAGGGATATTAGTTTATCTTTCATCTCTTGTAATGTAGTTTCTGTTCGGCGGGAGGCAAACCAGGTGGCTCACTGTTGCGCAAAATTTGCGTTGGTACAGGAGGAGTCCTTTACCTGGAATGTCGAGCCGCCGGATTTTCTTGTTCACAGCCTTAGTGCTGATTGTAATCCTGCTATGTAACTGTTTGTGCAAGGTAGCAAGTTTCAGACGCACTCTTTTCCTTCCAGGGTACCCAAGGGGGGGGCTGGAAGGTTTTTAATGAGGCGGCTTGCTGACCTAATATATATTGATTTTCAAAAAAAAAAAAAAGCCAACTCCAAGGTTGATGTGGCGAACATCATCCCTGGGCACTGCCTTCGCCCAGCCCCGAACGGGGTGAATTCAAAGTGTGCCCCAACATACTGGATGTTATTGTTCTCAAACCTCTCGGGAATAAAATCTTCAGCATTTTTCCAATACGCTGGATCCCTGGACACTGCAAAGGCGTTAATTAGGACAGTGGTGCCTTTTAGCATGTCATAACCCAGAATTTTGCAATCATTTCTAGTCATCCGCGGGATTAGAGGGAATGGTGTATGTAGCCTAAGAACCTCCTTAATGACCATGCGCATGTAAGGTAGCTCGGGAATGTCTCTGGTTGTAATGAAAGATCGATCTTCACCTAGCACCTTCCGGATCTCTAGATATGCCTTCGTCATGACATCAGGATGACGAACAAGCTCGGACATAGCCCATTCCAAAACAGTTCCTGTGGTATCTGTTGCACCAGCGAATATATCCTGGAAACAATGGTTATGGTACGAATTGTTAGAAGTTAAATATGTGTGTGTATTGTCCAAAACATTTTATCGTGTGAAAAACAATACCATAAGAGATATGATAATTTGTATGTAAAAAAAACATAGGCATATTATTTGAAACCTAAATTCCATTATGGCATTATTACTAAACAAATAAAATTACATATTATTAACAACTGTTTTCTAGCCGTAAAAAACCCAACTATTTTCCGTGTGCACGAGCCTCCGGATTGATATTATTTTTGGAAGGTACGGTTACTCTTAACGGCAGTAGTATCATGGGTTAACCCAAACAAAATGTACGGGTCTGTTCTTAAAATGAATTTTGTCGACCCTAAGAAAAGATGGTTGAAAATACTCACAATTAGTACGGCGAATATACTCTCTCTGGTTAGGGGCGATTCCGACGGGTCCTCCTTCTGCAGCCTCAGCAACACGTCCACCAGGTCTTCCTTGTCGGCGCAGCAGGCGACGTCACAGGCAGCTCGCGCGGCCTGCTGCTTCCCCTCGATGACGTTTTCGATGATGTGTTGCATGCGGTCATAGCTTCTCTGTAAGCGTCGGGCGTCGATGCTGAACCACCGTGCCAGCCGCGATGACGGGAAGAGGTTGAGGAGGGAGAAGCCGCCTAGCAGAGTGAGCATCACGTCCAGC
The DNA here is from genome assembly GCA_030979885.1 of Lolium multiflorum. Taxonomy (NCBI): domain Eukaryota; kingdom Viridiplantae; phylum Streptophyta; class Magnoliopsida; order Poales; family Poaceae; genus Lolium; species Lolium multiflorum. Next base: position 217,159,610 of record CM061752.1, on the reverse strand, counting down.
TCGCGGATGTATTCTTCCTGTTCTGCGAACTTGCCGCCAAACGCCGCCCGCGACACGACACCATTGCTTACCGCCATCACCTTCTCGCTGATGTTGATAGTGCCGCCAGTCGAGGCGGTGTCGGCGACGTAGCGCAGGAGGTTGCCCACCTCCTCGGTCCTGATGCCCTCCATGCGCCTCACCTGGCTGGAGCTGAGGAGCTCCACGACACATACCTTGCGCATCTGGCGCCAGTGGTCGCCGTAGGGCGCGAAGACGATGCCCCTGCCACCGCAGCCGGCCATGTCCTGCGACGTGGTGCTCCGACGCTCAGCAAACACGGGGTCGTTAGTCTTTAGCACCAAAGCCGCCGCCTCGGCGCTGGAGACAACGACGGTCGGGACCTCGCCTAACTTGAGGAGCATCACGGGCCCATAACGGCGAGATAACTCTATTAGTCTGCGATGAGGTAACGTGCATATGACATGGTGGAGGGCGCCGATGATGGGAAGAGTCCATGGACCAGGAGGAAGCTGTTGCTTCGTGTGTTTGGTCTTGCGGCGGGAGACGGAGAGCTTGAGGAACCAAAGGGCTAGCAGAGTGGCTAGGACTATGAAACAGAAACTTAAAGGCGCCACCTCCATTGCAGGCAGCTTAGCTTGTAGTGATAACTGATAAGTTGATAACCAATCTGCTCCCTTCCGTGATATTTATGGAGCGACTGCCCTTCCTGGCACGGGTGATCATTCTCAGCCTCTACGTTACCATTGGTGGCTAACCTGTTTAGAAAAAAACCCCACCTCCCCTCCACTCCACTCGTGTAACCCTCCCTTTGCCCCCGTGCGGCTGCCAGCGGCCCCTCTAGCCCCTCCCGGTGCACCTCCTCTCCTGCCACCGCCGGAGGCGTCGCTAGGCAAAGCCATCCTTGGCCGCCGGTTGGGTTTTGGCACCACACACTTGCCGGGCCCTTCATGCAGCGGTGGTGATGACTGATGACGGCGGTTTCCAGGAGCACAGCTTGTGAGCGGAGGCGCCGGGTGGTGTGGTTTAGGTCGGCCCGATCTAGGCCCAGATGGATTCAGACAAGCCTCGACCTATGGCACCTTACATTTCGTTGTTCAATGTCAACATACGGTTGTTCCTAGGCTTCGTCCGCAGCATGAGGAAGTCGGGCATGGCGGTGGTGGCATCCTCCTCCGCCGGAGTTGGTCGGCGGGTTGGTTGTGGTCGGCGGCAAGTTGGGAAGGCGTAGCTGCCGGTGAAAACCGAGCTCCGACTATGGTAATGGTGGCTGATTGCGTTGTTCTCGCGTTGATACCTTGTTGAAGGCTTATTTGCAAACTACGTGTAGACGCTTCATGAGCAACACGAGTGAGGAGACGTAGTTTGATGAATTCGCGCATGACGGTAGCATGGTCCTGTCTGGCTCTATGGTGACTTTGAAGACTGGCCTAACAAGTTCAATGCATGGATCTGTGAAGATGGGTGGTGGAGGAAAGGGTCTCTCTTAGACCGTTTTGCGTTCCTAGATCGTTGTTAGGCGGTTTGGTGATGGTGAAGCCTCCCGTGTCTGGATATGTGCGTATGTGTGAGGTATGGGTATGCGGCCCCGACATGGTCACCCCCTTCATTATTTTTTAGGTGTTGCGAAAACTGTGTATAGTGAGGTGGCTTCGAATTTATCTTTGTATTCTTTTTGTAAGGCTCAGTTAGATAATATATAAACAAGAAAAGCTGTATGCATTGCCGATGGTTTCAACCTCCATTTCGTAAAAAAGAGCCTGTCGAGAAATGATTAGTATTCAGTAACATGATGTAATCACATAACATGATGCGTGAGATCGGCCAATTCATCCCAGCCGTATTCCTTTTTTTTCTTGTTTGTTTGTTTTTTGGTTTATTTTTTTTGAAGCAACCATTTATTTTATTAAATAATTTGTTTAGAGAGATTACATGTATGATCATCATCCGAGACAAACATGTTTGTCAAGCAAACTTGCACAAAAAAATCCACAAAAAGTAAAATTAAAATTTCACCCTTCAAGAAACTTGTGCCTCGCCGAACTGTCGTCCACCAACGTCCTCCACCGCCACCAAGGAAGCGTCGAAAAAAGAGGCGAACGACCATCATACCCAGATCTAGGAGAGCACCTTCACATACAATGATGCTTTTCGAGCCGATGAACTGGACCGCCGCAAGCGACGAGACCGAGACTTTGTGGCACGTCGGTCGGGGATCTTCCCCGTGGTCACCAGATCTCGATGGCATCAACTTAATCCAACGCAGTCGGAGAAGAGGAACATCGCCTCCTTTAATCATCCACACGCCGAACTGCAAGACAACAAACAAACCTAAAACAGTCGACGCGATCGCCACCAGCGAGGGTGCCAAACGCCAACCACCAGACACGAATCTCACCGGATCATGAGAACGGCGAGAAGACCGGGCCACCTGCCCCTCGACGGCACCGATAGGAGCAACGCCAAGATGGAGGAAAAGCAGGGTCAAATTATTCCGACGCGGCGCCGTATCCTTCATGAAAGCAGCACCTCAAGAAAATACTGGGCCAACCTAACTACATGCCGGAACGAAACCTGAGGTCCCCACCCCCTCCTGTCGCCGGAATGGCGGACGGAGGAGGCAGGGACCGGGGGCTTGCCGGTGTAGCCGGAATGGCGGACGGAGTGCTCTCGTCAATCATGCCGCTCGATCCCCCAGCCGTATCTCTCGCCACGTGCACAGCTCTACTAATTGGAGCAAGAGTTTTAGTAACGAAATTCATTCGAAGTCGATAAACATGGGGATTTGGTAGGACCTACGAGTCATTGAAGCTTCCAATACTCAATCATCTATGACACTGACTTCCAATACTAAATTATTACAATAAATCAAAACGTATCCTAGCTGATCTGTTAATTAAGCAGCAGTGGAGTACAGGAAATGCTTGTCAGTACAAGCATCTGCACGTTTTCCTTAATTTATCCGTGTCAACAAACTATTTGAAATATCTCAACTTATTTTTACAAGTCAAATAGAAATTATTGGAAGCTCTTATTTTCCCATTACGCTCTGTCAGAAATCTTACGACTCGATCATATGATATGGAAAACTTCTCAGTATAGTAATCAAGTAGAATCTGACTATTCATATTAAAATGGTCCATTTGGAAATAGAAATCTGCACCAACCCCTCAACGTGTTAATCAAGTAGAATCTAATTTTCTAAACACAAAGGGGTCCTGCAAAAATCCAAGCTTATACTTCCTCCCTTTTTATTTACCATACGATTCTAGATTCAGTTAAAAGTCAAACTTTGTCAAGTTTGACCAAATATGTAGAAAGAAATATCAACATCTAAAATACAATATCAGTATTGCTAGAACCACCATAAAATGCAATGTCATATTATATAAATTTGGTATTATGAATGGTTCTATTTTTTGTTACTTATTTAGCCAAACTTTATAAATTTTGAGTTTGAAAAAACCAAGAACGAAGGTAAATAAAAACGGTGGGATTACAAGTTGCCATTTAAGCACCAATACCGTACATGAAACGCTTGTTGGTTTTGGTTGAGGAATCCACATGGGGCTCTAAAATCTTAGAGCATCTCTACCAAACGCAGCATATGGGCCAAATCCGCACAAAAACTGCTTATATGTGGTTTTGGCCGAAAAAAGCTAGATCATGTTAGATGTATATATTTGTATATTGTAGTTTTCCCATATGTTAGGGGGCTTTCTGCATATGTGCATCTGTACATGTACTATATATTGTTGCCTTTGCCCCCTGATAATACAATAAGCATATTGCCCTAACATGGTATCAGAGCAAATATTGATCCTCTAGTTTCCCCGGGCCGACGTTGCTAGTTCAATCTCCCGTCCGTCGCCCAATTTCTCTGCTCCAATCTCCGATTCCGCCCGGCCTCGCCGCCTGCTCTCCGTCGCGTGGCACCCGATTCCACCTGCTCTCCGTCCCGCTCCCGATTCAGCTCGGGCCTCCGTCCGCACGCACGTCCCGGGGGCACGTGGCGCGCCGATTCTCCCCAGGATCCACCCGCTCTGCTCTCCGTCGCATGGCGCGTGGATTCTCCCCTGCGCGTGGTGATGCGCGTAGATGTACACGTCCGTTGGGAACCCCAAGACGAAGGTGTGATGCGCACAGCAGCAAGTTTTCCCTTAGTAAGAAACCAAGGTTATCGAACCAGTAGGATCCAAGAAGCACGTGAAGGTTGTTGGTGGAGGAATGTAGTGCGGCGCAACACCAGTGAAACCGGCGCCAACGTGGAACCCGCACAACACAATCAAAGTACTTTGCCCCAACGATGAGGTTGTCAATCTCACCGGCTTCCTGAAAACAAAGGATTAAGCGTATCGAGTGGAAGATGGTGTTTGTTTGCAAAGAACAGTAAAACAGTAGAATGTATTCAGATGTAAAAGAATGGACCGGGGTCCACAGTTCACTAGAGGTGTCTCTCCAATAAGATAACTAACATGCTGGGTGAACAAATTACAGGCGGGCAATTGACAAATAAAGATTCAATACATATCAATGATGATTACTATGTGATTTAATCAGGGCATTACGACAAAGTACATAGACCGCTATCCAGCATGCATCTATGCCTAAATAATCCACCTTCAGGTTATCATCCGAACCCCTTCCGGTATTAAGTTGTAAACAACAGATAATTGCATTAAGTATGGTGCGTAATGTAATCAACACAAATATCCTTAGACAAAGCATCGATGTTTTATCCCTAGTAGCAACAGCACATCCACAACCTTAGAACTTTCTGTCACTGTCCCAGATTAAATGGAGGCATGAACCCACTATCGAGCATAATTACTCCCTCTTGGAGTTACAAGTATCAACTTGGTCAGAGCCTCTACTAGCAACAGAGAGCATGCAAGAACATAAACAACACATATATGATAGATTGATAATCAACTTAACATAATATTCTATATTCATCGGATCCCGCCAAACACAACATGTAGCATTACAAATAGATGATCTTGATCATGTTAGGCAGCTCACAAGATCTAAACAATGATAGCACAAACGGAGAAGACAACCATCTAGCTACTGCTATGGACCCATAGTCCAAGGATGAACTACTCACGCATCAATCCGGAGGCGGGCATGATGATGTAGAGCCCCTCCGTGATGATTCCCCTCTCCGGCAGGGTGCCGGAGGCGATCTCCTGAATCCCCGAGATGGGATTCGCGACGGCGGCGTCTCGAAGGTTTTCCGTATCGTGGCTCTCGTACGGGGTTTCGCGACGAAGGCTATATGTAGGCGGAAAGGTAGGTCGGGGGCGCGCGAGGGCCCCACACACCAGGGCCGCGGCCGGGGCCGGGCCGCGCGCCCTGTTGTGTCGGCGCCTCGTGGCCCCACTTCGTATCTCTCCCGGTCTTCTGGAAGCTTCGTGCAAAAATAGGACCCTGGGCGTTGATTTCGTCCAATTCCGAGAATATTTCCTTACTAGGATTTATGAAACCAAAAACAGCAGAAAACAGCAACTGGCGCTTCGGCATCTTGTTAATAGGTTAGTGCCGGAAAATGTATAATAATGTTGTAAAGTATGTATAAAACATTCAAGTATTGTCATAAAAGTAGCATGGAACATAAGAAATTATAGATACGTTTGAGACGTATCAAGCATCCCCAAGCTTAGTTCATACTCGCCCTCGAGTAGGTAAACGATAACACAAATAATTTCTGAAGTGACATGCTACCAACATAATCTTGATCAACATTATTGTAAAGCATATGAGATGAATGGAGTGATCTGAACAAAATATTGCTAACAAAGATAATGACTAAACAAATGAATCATATAGCAAAACTTTTCATGAATAGTACTTTTCAAGACAAGCATCAATAAGAGTTGCATAAGAGCTAACTCATAAGCAATAAATTCTAAGTAGAATGCATTGAAGCAACACAAAGGATGATTAAGTTTCAGCGATTGCTTTCAACTTGTAACATGTATACCTCATGGATATTTGTCAACATAGAGTAATATAACAGGTGCAATAAGTAAACATGTAAGAATCAATGCACACAGTTAACACAAGTGTTTGCTTCTAAGATAGAAAGAAGTGGGTAAACTGACTCAACATAAAGTAAAAGAATGGCCCTTCGCAGAGGAAGCATGGATTACTATTTTTGTGCTAGAGCTTTTGTTTTGAAAACATAGAAACAATTTTGTCAACGGTAGTAATAATTCATATGTGCTATGCATAATACTTCCTACAAGTTGCATGTCTCATGCATAGAGTACTAATAGTGCTCGCACCTTGTCCTACTTAGCTCGAAAACATGGATTATCATCGCATAACATATGTTTCAACCAAGTGTCACAAAGGGGTACCTCTATGCCGCTGTACAAGTGTCTAAGGAGAAAGCACGCATTGGATTTCTCGCTTTTGATTATTCTCAACTTAGACATCCATACCGGGACAACATAGACAACAGATAATGGACTCCTCTTTTAATGCTTAAGCATTCAACAACAGATAATATTCTCATAAGAGATTGAGGTTGTATGTCCAAACTGAAACTTCCACCATGATACATGGCTTTAGTTAGCGGCCCAATGTTCTTCTCTAACATATGCATACTCAAACCATTTGATCATGAAATCGCACTTACTTCAGACAAGACGAACATGCATAGCATCTCACATGATATCCAACAAAGGTAAAGAGTTGATGGCGTCCCCAGAAACATGGTTACCGCTCAACAAGCAACTTATAAGAACTAAGACACATAACTACATATTCATCACCACAATAGTTTTTAAGCTATTTGTCCCATGAGCTATATATTGTAAAGGTAAAGGAATGAAATTTTAAAGGTAGCACTCAAGTAATTTAATTTGGAATGGCAGAAAAATACCACATAATAGGTAGATATGGTGGACACAAATGGCATGGGTTTTGGCTCAAGGTGTTTGGATGCACGAGAAGCATTTCCTCTCAGTACAAGGTTTGGGCTAGCAAGGTTGTTTGAAGCAAACACAAGTATGAACAGATACAGCAAAACTCACACAAGAACATATTGCAAGCATTATAAGACTCTACACTGTCTTCCTTGTTGTTCAAACATTTTACCCGAAAATATCTGGACTTAGAGAGACCAATCATGCAAACCAAATTAAACAAGCTCTACGGTAGTTCTTCATTAATAGATTAAAATACATGATGCAAGAGCTTAAACATGATCTATGAGAGCTCAAACAATTGCCAAATTTCCAAACCATATGCAGCATTTTCTGATTCCAACCAAATAGCAATTTAACGAAGCAATTTCAGCCTTCGCCATGAACATTAAAGCACAATTAAGAACACAAGTGTTCCATATGAAAAAGCGGAGCGTAATATCTCCAATATAAGGATGGTGGGATCCAACTTTATTCAAACCAAAACGAAAATAAAAGCAAACCGACGCTCCAAGTAAAGAACATAGGATGTGATGGAATAAAAATATAGTTTCACTAGAAGTGACCCGATAATTTGTCGATGAAGAAGGGGATGCCTTGGGCATCCCCAAGCTTAGATTCTTGAGTCTTCTTAAAATATGCAGGGATGAACCACCGGGGCATCCCCAAGCTTAGACCTTTCACTCTTGTTGATCATAGTATATCATCCTCTTCTCTTGACCCTTGAAAACTTCCTTCACACAAACTTCAAGCAAACTCATTAGAGGGTTAGTGCATAACCAAAAATTCACATATTCAGAGGTGACACAATCATTCTTAACACTTCTGGACATTGCACAAAGCTTCTGAAAGTTAATAGAACAAAGAAACTCATTCAACATAGCAAAAGCGGCAATGCGAAATAAAAGACAGAATCTGTCAAAAACAGAACAGTCCATAAAGATGAATCTGGCAGGGGCACTTAACTTGCTCAAATGGAAAAACTCAAAACTAATGAAAGTTGCGTACATATATGAGGATCACGCTCGTAAATTTGCATATGTTTTCGATTTTTTTACAGAGAGCTCTGCGAGAATTCGTGACAGACAGCAATGCTGTTTCTGCGCAGCGATCCAAATCTATCATCAACTTTAGCATAGAAACTTACTTGGCACAAAAACATGATAAGGAGAGGTTGCTACAGTAGTAAACAACTTCCAAGACTCAACAATACAGTAAATAAAATGAAACTTGGGTTATCTCCCAAGAAGTGCTTTTCTTTAACGCCTTTCAGCTAGGCGCAGAAAGTGCAAATCAAGTAACATCAAGAGATGAAGCATCAACATCATTACCTTGGGAGTTGGAAGTTTTCTCCACAATGCATGTTATCTTATCTATGTAAGTTTCAGAGGCTCCTTTTTCATTATTCTTAGGCTTGCTATTCTCATCAAACAAATTTTCAGGAACAATCCAATCATAATTCTTTTCTAGTGCCTCGATCATTCCTACGAGCTTGCAAGGTATCGATGTCTTAATGTCCCCTCCATCATTAACATTATTAGTGTACTTTATCCTATCAATGTCCATCTTTTCAAGGGTACTAGCAAAGTTGGTGTAAGAACCAAGCATTTTATATTTAGTAAAGACTTTTCTAGCCTCTCTTGCTACACCACCAAATTCTTTGAGAAGAGTTTCTAAGACAAAATATTTCTTTTCTCCTTCCTCCATATCAGAGAGTGTAAGAAACATATGCTGAATTATAGGATTGAGATTAAAAAATTTAATTTCCAACATGTGTACTAGAGAAGCAACAGCAATTTCATAAGTAGGAGCAAGTTCTACCAAGTGTCTATCTTCAAAATCTTCAGCTATACTAACATGAGTGAAAAAATCTTCTATATTATCTCTTCCAATTATAGACCCTCGGCCTACCGGTATGTCTTTTAGAGTGTACTTAGGAGAAAACATGATGAAGTAAACAAAAAGTAAACTAAACAAGTAAAGTAAAGACAAGTAACTAATTTTTTGTGTTTTGATATAGAACAAGACAATAAGTAAAGTAACTAATTTTTTGTGTTTTTAATATGAAGCAAACAAGACAGTAAATAAAATAAAGTAAAGCAAGACAAAAACAAAGTAAAAAGATTGGAAGTGGAGACTCCCCTTGCAGCGTGTCTTGATCTCCCGGCAACGGCAGTCTTGATGCGCGTAGATGTACACGTCCGTTGGGAAACCCAAGAGGAAGGTGTGATGCGCACATCAGCAAGTTTTCCCTTAGTAAAAACCAAGGTTATCGAACCAGTAGGAGCCAAGAAGCACGTGAAGGTTGTTGGTGGAGGAATTTAGTGCGGCGCAACACCAGTGAAACCGGCGCCAACGTGGAACCTGCACAACACAATCAAAGTACTTTGCCCCAACGTAACAGTGAGGTTGTCAATCTCACCGGCTTGCTGAAAACAAAGGATTAAGCGTATCGAGTGGAAGATGGTGTTTGTTTGCAAAGAACAGTAAAAATAGTAGAATGTATTCAGATGTAAAAGAATTGACCAGGGTCCACAGTTCACTAGAGGTGTCTCTCCAATAAGATAACTAACATGTTGGGTGAACAAATTACAGGTGGGCAATTGACAAATAAAGATTCAATACATATCAATGATGATTACTATGTGATTTAATCAGGGCATTACGACAAAGTACATAGACCGCTATCCAGCATGCATCTATGCCTAAATAATCCACCTTCAGGTTATCATCCGAACCCCTTCCAGTATTAAGTTGTAAACAACAGATAATTGCATTAAGTATGGTGCGTAATGTAATCAACACAAATATCCTTAGACAAAGCATCGATGTTTTATCCCTAGTAGCAACAGCACATCCACAACCTTAGAACTTTCTGTCACTGTCCCAGATTAAATGGAGGCATGAACCCACTATCGAGCATAATTACTCCCTCTTGGAGTTACAAGTATCAACTTGGCCAGAGCCTCTACTAGCAACGGAGAGCATGCAAGAACATAAACAACACATATATGATAGATTGATAATCAACTTAACATAATATTCTATATTCATCGGATCCGCCAAACACAACATGTAGCATTACAAATAGATGATCTTGATCATGTTAGGCAGCTCACAAGATCTAAACAATGATAGCACAAGCGGAGAAGACAACCATCTACCTACTGCTATGGACCCATAGTCCAAGGATGAACTACTCACACATCAATCCGGAGGCGGGCATGATGATGTAGAGCCCCTCCGGTGATGATTCCCCTCTCCGGGTGCCGGAGGCGATCTCCTGAATCCCCCGAGATGGGATTCGCGACGGCGGCGTCTCTGGAAAGTTTTCCGTATCGTGGCTCTCGGTACAGGGGTTTCGCGACGAAGGCTATATGTAGGCGGAAAGGTAGGTCAGGGGCGACGCGAGGGCCCCACACACCAGGGCCACGCGGCTAGGGCCCAGGCCGGGCCGCCCTGTTGTGTCGGCGCCTCGTGGCCCCACTTCGTATCTCTCCCGGTCTTCTGGAAGCTTCGTGCAAAAATAGGACCCTGGCGTTGATTTCGTCCAATTCCGAGAAAATTTCCTTACTAGGATTTCTGAAACCAAAAACAGCAGAAAACAGCAACGGCGCTTCGGCATCTTGTTAATAGGTTAGTGCCGGAAAATGTATAATAATGATGTAAAGTATGTATAAAACATTCAAGTATTGTCATAAAAGTAGCATGGAACATAAGAAATTATAGATACGTTTGAGACGTATCACGTGGCCGGCCTCTCCGCCTGATCTCTCCCCCGCGCGTGGCGCTCCCTGCTCCCCGCCTGTCCGTGCATGGTCTCCGCCCGCGCGTCGCGTGCTGCTCCAGGCCGCCGTACTACGCTTGCTCCCGGCCCGATTCTCCGTCTACTCCCGCCCTGCTCCTTTTGCGGCCTCTTCCGCGTTTCTGCCCTGCCGATCTCCCGACTTGAGTTGACTTCCCGAGAAAAAAAAGAGAAAAAAAAGGAAAAAAATTCCCGCGGTTGTGGCCGCGCTTCGTCGACTCCGTCTACGTCGGCCTGCCGCTCTACATTGACTTTCGCGGCCTCTTCACGTGGTTATGACCGCGCTTTGCCGACTCTGTCTTCATCGGCGTGTTGCTCTCCGTCGCCCCCTTTGGTGGCCTCTGTGCGTGTGGGTGATAGCTCCTCGTCGGCACCTGATTGTACGTCGACCTCTCCAGTCGCGCCCCTCTCTGCGCATGAGATAGCGCAGCTTCACCGCCTGCTTGATGCTTGGGATTCCAGTTTACGTCAGCAGCCTCGCGGTCCGAGTCTCCGCCCTCGTCCTCATTGCACCTACTGTGGCAAGGTTGGCCACACTTCCTCCACCTGCTGGACGCGGGATCCCAGTTTACGTCAGCAGTTCCAGGATCGTCAGCAGGCTGGCTCTTCAGGATCTTCTGCAGTTGCACTCTCTGATCAGGACATTCTCAGGGGTCTTCGTGGTCTGCTCGCTACTACAGACTCTTCCTCGCCGGGCGCTGCTGGTTCTGTGACTGGCTCTTCTGGCACTGCGCGACCACCAGTTTCTACACAGTCAGGTACGTCCCCGTGGTATCTGGATTCTGGAGCTTCCTTTCATATGACCTCTGAGTCTTCTATTCTGTCTGCTCTTCGGTCTCTTATTTCTCCTGTCCGTGTTGTCACGGCTGATGGTACCTCTATTCCTGTTTCTAGTAGAGGCACCCTTTCTACTCCCTCTTTCTCTGTCCCTGATGTTTCTCATGTTGCCTGCCAAAACCCACCGGCGAGCAGTGGTTAAGCAACACGAAGAGCCGGGAGGCTTCCAAGACTGCAGGGGGCCCTGGTCCCTCGACGTCGTCCCGCAAATGTTCCGGCACACGTCCTAGCGGTTGCAAGGGCGTGCCACCTGACCTATACCTGGTCAGGAAGGTGTTGCATTGCTTCGATTAGTTTCCTGCATGGCAGACATGTAAACATTAAATACGAGCCCGATCGGCTCTCAGGAAGGTGTTGGATTGCTTCGATTAGTTTCCTGCATGGCAGACACGTAAACATTAAATACGAGCCCGATCGCCCCATGGTTTGCGTCGGGTTAACGATGACATGGGGCTCCTGCTTGATCAAAATAAAGTTAAACCAATCTACGACAGTTTAGGGTTTTCACCGTATGATCGGAACATCCTACGCGTAGTTGAGCCTAATAGACACGAAAGATGATGGAAAACTAACCCTAAAAGAGGCCTAAAAACCAACATTAAGTTAATTCCCGGAACATCCCTCTTAGGACTAACAAACCATACCTAACGCACTATCGGATCGTTCAACCCGTTTGCAAGGCCTAACCATACGGATATTAAACCAATCCTTGAAGAATCAAGGAGCAACTATAACGGATCAGATCTACTAAACAACGAACAAGCAAGACGCTGCCCTTACACCTGGATAGGTGTAAGGGCAGCTAGATATCGAGGGACGGCATAGCTAAGCAGATATGCATAAGAAAAGCATCCATGCAAGCCCCAAAACATCTACGATAAATAGTGTTACTCGCCATCAACAATGCTTCAGCACGAGCAACACAAGGTAAACGAATAAACGTGTGCTGCCTAGATCGCAAGATGCGATCTAGGCAGCATGATGCTTACCCGGGAGAAACCCTCGAAAGAAGGGGTGGCGATGCGCCTGATTTGTGTTTGTTGTGAACGTGATTGTCCTCCTTTTTCGATAACCCTAGATACATATTTATAGTCCAAGGGACTTTCTAATTCGGGCGTGCACCTAACCGTGCACGAGTTAAACTCTATCTTTTAATTCTAAGCTAAGATGCGATCTACTATATTACAGATACATGGGCAATTAAGCCCAAACTCTTCGTGCAAGGCCGCTTCAAAGATGCTCCACGCGTATATCCTTCAAGCCCATCTTCACTTACGGCCCATCTCCTGATTTGGCCAAAATCCGGTGATAACACATGCCCCCTGGTTTTGGCAATGATAATTTCAAAACCACTCTGTTTTTCCTTCGAAGGGTCGTGTCGTGGCGAGCAGAACCGTTGCAGTATTCTTCATCATGATGCCTTGCCTTCTCAACTTCTCTGCACGATTTGACAGTTTTGGCACCACGTCCTGCTTAAGCATTAAATCTCCGCTATATCCCCTTTTATTTAGCCACTTCTTGCAGTTCCCTTCTTCATCCCCTTCGCATTAGCACTCCAAAAGCCCTCCTCTGCCACCATGTCGTCCTCTTCTTCCTCCTCTTCTTCGTCGGGTCTTTCCGTCCAATCCTCCCCCCTCCGGGAGCCGACGCCAGAGTGGGACCCGATGGAAGCCCACGAGGCCTACATTCGCCGCGCCATAGAAGACGGGGACGAGTCCAGCCACGACTTCTCCGTCTGGTCTGAGGACGACAAGTCCTCGACCGACGGGGAGAGTGACCTCCGTTTCCTCGCCGACGGGGAATCGGAGGAGGAGAGCGATGACGATCGCTTCTCCTGGGGCGACTTCACCTCCTCCGAGGAGGCGAAGGAGGAAGAGGAGGAGGACGACACCTCCTCCGACGAGCCGCCGGCCAAGCGATTCTGCCCCTGGCCGGGCAACCTCAGCGACTTCGACAGCGACGACGACGCTGACGAGGAAGACGAGGACAACGAGGGCCTGCCGGCGGCGCGGCAGCAGCGGCCGAGCCCGCCGGAGTAGCGCCGACAGCGGTGACGACGGCGATGACGAGGGTAGTGATGGCCCATAGATAGGATCTTTAGCATAGGACCCGTAGTAGTAGATGGGGCAATGTATCCCCTAGTTCTTCCTTTTGAGGGCAATCAGCTCTTCTATGTAAGAAATCTTATTATCAATGAAGAATTTCCTTCAATCCGATTTTGCCGATTTCTTTCATATTGATTTAGCCGATTTTCCCTCATCCTGACTTTTGCCGATTGTCAATTTGGTCGATGCTCAATGAGCCGATGGCAACGCATCAGTCCTTCACAATAAATTGCAAGACAGGTCAATTCAGTTATCTCCTCAAACGGTAACCTGCAACCCTTGCTTCAATTCAGACCCCAAATTTCCAATCGAACAGGTCCAACCCGCAGCGCGCGAATTCCAGATTTTTGGACTCCAAAACACCTGAGCGTGATGTTCGATTTAACGGCAAAACTCCTGAATTAATGCTTTCAGGGGCTCTAGGACCGTGGCTGAGACAGCTTGATGCTGAAGCTGATACTTCTGCAGAACAGGCACCACTTGCTCACAAATTCCCTTGTGATAGTTTACAGTCACCCTGCTCTGTTTCTTTGTAGCAACAAGATGGCCCAGAGCCTATCAATGATGATGGCTCCCTTTTCAAATTCCTCCCATCAACTCAGGTGGTCCTCTTCTGCAAGAACTCACCACCTTTCAAAAAGGTTGTGATGTAGAGCCAGCCGATTCCAACAAAATCGGCTCCCAAGAGCAAAGAATCTTCAGGGCTAGCTGCCCCCCGAGCCTCAGTCAGGGCGAGAACAGCAGTGAGAAAGGTAGCTGCCAGGAAAACTTTGAAGGGCAACAACCCTGTGCCAGCTCAAGAAAGCTTACTGAAGATAATATCAGCGGGGAGATGCAGTCAGGACGAAGCCCAAGTTCGGGCACCCAAGAAAACCACAGCCCCTGAACCTGCTGCCCCTCCAACTCCCATCAAAACAGGGCAGGGAAGCTTACGCACAAAGAGTCGATGCACCAAGAGGGCTCGGAAGGACCAGCAAACCCCTTTCTTGAACCAAGAAGCTTCACATGTAATGGCTCTTCAACTCCTCCTAGCTCAATTCTTGTGATTTACTGCTCCGATTGGCTCACTATCTTCTTTGCAGAGTGGGAACGTTGATGAAGCTCTGATGCTCTCCACAGCTCTGAACGTAACAACCTCTACTGGTGACATCGACCAAGTCGCCACCTTGGCCAAACCCCAGGCAGAAACGCCACAGCCGATCGCATCGTCATCGGCTGTTCCCATGGTCCTAGGAGAGGTATGCTCCCTTTGTTGGGCTCACCCTTTCTCTGATCTGCATGCTTATGCTGCCCTTGTTGTTTGTCAGGTTGTGACTCCAATGCTTCAAAGCTCTGCTTTCTTCACCCATTGAGACATTGGTCGAAAACTCTGAGGAGGTGAAGAACATCCTTGAAGAAATCCAGCTCCACGTCCCAACGACGCTACAGTTGAAGCTCTGGCCAGTCGTAACGTTGTATCTCAAGTCGATGTCCGATCATCGGCTGTGCTCAAAATTTTCCTAATTTCGATTTTTTATTAGCCGATCGATTTCATGAATCGGCTCCTCCTGGGTGCATACTTCGTGGCCTTGTATCTTCTCTGTATGTATGCCCCCCGAGCCGAATCCTTCAAGTGATTGAAGATATCGGCTTTCCAGCCAACTATAAGCCTTTCACATCACCCACCATGCTAAATAGCACAGCGACTAGCAAATGTGGTGAGAATGTGTTTTGGCCGATTGCTGGAATCGGCCTCCCTTGCAGTTGTATCGCTAAGTAAAGGTCTCTACTCTTCCTGTCCATCAGATGCTGTAAACCCCTTCCCCAGCTTCCCATTGCCTGCTAAATCAATGCTGAACACAGGCAGAAGGCATGTTGAGGTTAATTTTGGCCGATTGCTAGAATCGGCCTCCTTTTCCATTGCAATGTTTAACGAGGGTTTACAACTTCTTGGTTCTCTGCTATAGCGACGTGGCATGCTTGAGGTGAGATCCTTGCTTTTTATTTTTTGGGGCCGATCACAGGGATCGGCCTTGCCACGTACGTCCATAGACTCGGAACTTGTTACTCTGTCAGGCCGGTGGATAAGACCAGCCTCACCCCGTTTTTAGAAGCTTCGATGCGCTCACAGCCGTCCAGATTGATTCCAGAGAGCGGCTCTTGGTCGTTTGCTTCCCAGATGTTCATGGCAGCCAAAGAGATGTCGATCGAATCATCTGCATGAACAACTTCCACTTCATCTCCATCCCATTGTATGATGCACTGATGCATTGTGGATGGAATGCAACAGTTAGCGTGGATCCAATCCCTTCCTAGCAGGACAGCGTAAGTGCTCTTGCTGTCGACGATGAAGAAGGACGTAGGGATGGTCTTTCGGCCGACAGTTAAGTCCACGTTCAGAACACCCTTGGCTTCTGACGCTTGGCCGTTGAAATCGCTTAGCGTGACGTTGGTCTTGATCAGATCTTCATTGGAACGTCCCAAACGTCGTAACATGGAGTACGGCATTATGTTGACTGCTGCTCCCGTGTCAACCAGCATCTTGCTGATAGGCTGCCCATTGATATAACCCTTCAGGTATAGGGCTTTCAGATGCCTGTAGCTCCTCTCTCGTGGCTTCTCGAAGATAACTGGTCGTGGCCCGCAATCAAACTGTGCCACTGATACTTCCTCATCTCTTGGAGCACAAAACTCTGACGGGAGAACGAACACCATGTTTGTATCAGCCGATGCCTCTGCATCGGCTTTTGTCTGCTTGGGTCGCCACACTTTCTTTGGTGGGCGAGCCTCTGTCTCCAGTGTTTGCTGAATTTTCACGGCCAGATTGGGCCGTGCTTTCCTCAACGTATACAGGTATTGCGCCTCGGCTTCCTCCAAGTTTCGTAGCCGTTGCACTCTACGCTTTTGGGAGTGGCTGAGTCCATCAGGACACCACCTTGGTCGGTGATACCTATCTTCTTCCTCTGACTCCTCGAAGTCTTCATCTTGAGATGACTCAGCTCGTTTGTTCTGAGGTGGGAGAGGTCCTAGACGCTTGAACACTGAAACTTCATTTGTTCCCTTCCTCTTCTGTCTACATTGGGCAGTTCTCGATTGTAGGCAATCGGCTCATTCCCGAGTCCCAGCAGTGTTTGAAGAAAGGACAGTTCCAATGCCTATCCATGTCCTCTTGCTCTCTTGACCTCCCTCTAGCGTGACGCTCATACCCTTCGTATCGACGGTATTTCCTGTTGTCTGCATCAGACCGACGATATCTATCATCGTCTACGTCGTAGCGCCGACGTCGGTCGTATTGCTGCTCATATTTGTTAAGGAGATGTGCGGAGAGTGGTCGTTGATACCGCACGCTTATCACCTCTTCCTCAGTCAAATACCGTCTGTCATCATTCTGGGGCCGGTCGCGTGGATCGGCCTCCTCTTTATCTTTGCCACGGGAGCGACTGCTCTCTGGCTTATCCTTGCTATGGCGATCTGCAAGTCCTGCCATGTTGATCCCAAAAGAGAGACCTGGCTCGCGTCGTATGCAGTGACTGAGATCTACCATGTTGACGTCCGGAAACGGCTGCGTGTCAACTCTCATGGCAAACTGACCGAAGAGTAATCGGCCTTGTTCTATCGCCATTTGGATCTGTCCGCGCAAGACTTTGCAGTCGTTGGTGGCATGGGTGAACGTGTGATGCCATTTGCAGTATGGCCTGCCGTTCATCTCTTGTAACGTGGGGATTTTGTGGCCTTCGGGTAACTTCAGCTGTTTTTCCTTCAGCAGCAAATCAAAAATTTGCTCCGTTTTGCTTAAATCAAAGTCAAACCCTTTTGCAGGCCCTGGTTGTTTCACCCATTTGCAAGACACGGGTTTTGCCCCCCGAGTCCATTCAGCTACAGCGACTTCCTGATCTCCTACAGAATCTTCATCTTCTTCCATCTCGATCAGGGCAACGCGCTTGAACTTGTCCTGGTACAATTCCGGGTGGCGCTGTTCATACGATGTCAATTTCTGAACCATATGCGCCAGTGAATTGTAGTCCGCTTGGAAGGTCACGTCTTTGAGCGGCGCTGACAGGCCTGCTATCGCCAGCTCGACTGCTTCCTTCTCAGATAAACGAACCATCGGTTTCTGACGGTCTGAAGCGCTGAATGTATTCAGACACCGTCTCTCCTCGCCTCTGCCGAACCTGGGTCAGATCGGCAATGCCAGCTCCAGTAGCTTCTGATGTGCGTATGTGGAATCGTTCCTCCAGCTGCTTCCACGTCCGAACCGAATGGTGGCAACGAGGTGTACCACCCAAAGGCCGGCCCGTGAGAGATTGTGAGAAGAACCTCACACGCAGCTCGTCTGAAGCTGAGACCATGCCCAGCTGTGCCAAATATCGGCTCACGTGCTCGATTGAGCTGGTTCCTTCTGATCCACTGAATTTTGTGAAGTCGGGGAGCCGATACTTAGGCGGTAGTGGGATTAGGTCATACTCGTTGGGATACGGCTTGGAATAGCCGATCATTCTCTTCTTCGGCAGGATGCCGAACTGATCTCTCATGATTGCGGTGATCTCATCCACCGTAGGAGCTGCAGAAGTTGAGCGTTCATGACTTGTTCCGGTGGCATATTTAGTTAGCCACGCCTGTTTCTCAGCATCTGCTCCAGAACTGTTTCCTGCTCCAGCAACTACTCCTGTTCCGGCGACCCTTCCTACCGTGGCAGTCCCTCCTGCTGTCATCCAGTTGTTACAGTCCGGCACGTATGTGCACACGTATCCATGCGGAATCTCCTTGGGTGGCTCATACAGGAATTGGTAATCGCCGGGATCACCTCCAACCTTATAGACGACGTACGCCGGTGAACCCTGTTGCTGTGGAGCTGCCATCGTGTATTGCAGTGGTGGCCTAGTATAGAGCAGTGTCTCTCCCTGATGGGTTCCTAGGGCAGGTCCTGACGGAGAGTACTTATGCTTCATTATTTCTTGTACCACATTAAGCGCGACACGCTCCAGAGTGTTCACCAGGCTCTCAGAATGCCGATGTAGAGAATGAGCAACGGCATAGTTAATTTCCTGTCGCAGGGCTCTGGTACGTTCCTCCGAAGGGAGAGATAGATCTAGTCCCTCTAACGCACCTTCGGGTTGGAACCCTTTGAACTTAATCCCGTGCGAACGGGTCTTCTCGAAAGAGCCGATGAGATCGGCTTCGAAGGTAGCCTTGAGATCATCATATTTCTTCTTATGCTCAGCAGGCAGATCTTCGTACTTGATCGGTTCTTCCGCCATCTCGGATGTTGACGTGGTTGTTGCGGAAGATTGTCCCGATGGTCCCACCGGGCGTGCCAGAATGTGTTGCCTGCCAAAACCCACCGGCGAGCAGTGGTTAAGCAACACGAAGAGCCGGGAGGCTTCCAAGACTGCAGGGGGCCCTGGTCCCTCGACGTCGTCCCGCAAATGTTCCGGCACACGTCCTAGCGGTTGCAAGGGCGTGCCACCTGACCTATACCTGGTCAGGAAGGTGTTGGATTGCTTTGATTAGTTTCCTGCATGGCAGACACGTAAACATTAAATACGAGCCCGATCGGCTCTCAGGTTGCCCTGTGGATCGGCTCAAAGAGCCGATCGCCCCATGGTTTGCGTCGGGTTAACGATGACATGGGGCTCCTGCTTGATCAAAATAAAGTTAAACCAATCTACGACAGTTTAGGGTTTTCACCGTATGATCGGAACATCCTACGCGTAGTTGAGCCTAATAGACACGAAAGATGATGGAAAACTAACCCTAAAAGAGGCCTAAAAACCAACATTAAGTTAATTCCCGGAACATCCCTCTTAGGACTAACAAACCATACCTAACGCACTACCGGATCGTTCAACCCGTTTGCAAGGCCTAACCATACGGATATTAAACCAATCCTTGAAGAATCAAGGAGCAACTATAACGGATCAGATCTACTAAACAACGAACAAGCAAGCTGCTGCCCTTACACCTGGATAGGTGTAAGGGCAGCTAGATATCGAGGGACGGCATAGCTAAGCAGATATGCATAAGAAAAGCATCCATGCAAGCCCCAAAACATCTACGATAAATAGTGTTACTCGCCATCAACAATGCTTCAGCACGAGCAACACAAGGTAAACGAATAAACGTGCGCTGCCTAGATCGCAAGATGCGATCTAGGCAGCATGATGCTTACCCGGGAGAAACCCTCGAAAGAAGGGGTGGCGATGCGCCTGATTTGTGTTTGTTGTGAACGTGATTGTCCTCCTTTTTCGATAACCCTAGATACATATTTATAGTCCAAGGGACTTTCTAATTCGGGCGTGCACCTAACCGTGCACGAGTTAAACTCTATCTTTTAATTCTAAGCTAAGATGCGATCTACTATATTACAGATACATGTGAAAGATCGAGATGTCGCCTAGAGGGGGGGGGGGTGAATAGGCAATTACAAACTCTTGCGGATTTGTCTTGTAAGAATGCGGAATTAAACTAACGTTTAGTTTACAAGCACAAGCCCTAAATATGCTAAGCTCAACTAAGTGTAACAATGGCAACTAGAACTAAGCAAGATAGGCACAAGATATATGTAGCACAAGTCAAGCAAGATATATGAACTTCAAGCACGATGGCTATCACAAGGAAAGAGAGCTCGGGTATAGAAATAACCGAGGCACGCGGAGACGAGGATGTATTCCCGTGTTCCCTTGCTTTGCAACAAGGTACGTCACGTTTGGAGGAGTGGAGGTCCCACGAAGGATTCCCCGCGCCACGAAGGCTCACCCTATTCTCCGAACCACACCCACGAAGGATAATGGCCCTTTCCTTATGGTTAGCTTTTCCTCCGCTCCGGAGATGGCAAGCTCCACAACCACTTCACAAGCTCCACGAAGGAGAAGCTCGGGCCTCTTCACAATCTTCTTGAAGAGATCACCGGAGCACCAACCGCCAAGCCAACTAGGAGGTCTCCCTCCAAGAGTAACAAGCTCACGGTCTCTGATACTCATAGATGCACACGTCCGTTGGGAACCCCAAGTGGAAGGTATGATGCGTATAGAAGCAAGTTTCCCTCAGTATGAAACCAAGGTTTAATCGAACCAGTAGGAGCCAGAAGCACGTTGAAGGTTGATGGTGGCGAAATGTGATGCGGCGCAACAACAGGGATTCCGGCGCCAACGTGGAATCTGCACAACAAAACCAAAGTACTTTGCCCCAACGAAAGTGAGGTTGTCAATCTCACCGGCTTGCTGTAACAAAGGATTAAACGTATCGAGTGGAAGATGTTTGTTTGCAAGAAAATAGTAAAACACAATTGCAGTAGATTGTATGCTATATAAAGAATAGGACCGGGGTCCACAGTTCACTAGAGGTGTCTCTCCCATAAGATAAAAGCATGTTGGGTGAACAAATTACAGTCGGGCAATTGACAAATAGAGAAGGGCATAACAATGCATATACATGATATGATAAATATAGTGAGATTTAATTGGGCATTACGACAAAGTACATAGACCGCCATCCAACTGCATCTATGCCTAAAAAGTCCACCTTCAGGTTATCATCCGAACCCCATTCAGTATTAAGTTGCAAAGCAACAGACAATTGCATTAAGTATGGTGCGTAATGTAATCGACAACTACATCCTTAGACATAGAATCAATGTTTTATCCCTAGTGGCAACAGCACATCACAACCTTAGAACTTTCTGTCACTGTCCCAGGTGTCAATGAAGGCATGAACCCACTATCGAGCATAAATACTCCCTCTTGGAGTTAAGAGTACAAACTTGGCCAGAGCCTCTACTAATAACGGAGAGCATGCAAGATCATAAACAACACATAAACAATAGATTGATAATCACCATAACATAGTATTCTCTATCCATCGAATCCCGACAAACACAACATATAGTATTACAGATAGATGATCTTGATCATGTTAGGCAGCTCACAAGATCCAACAATGAAGCACAACAAGGAGAAGACGACCATCTAGCTACTGCTATGGACCCATGGTCCAGGGGTGAACTACTCACTCATCACTCCGGAGGCGATCATGGCGATGAAGAGTCCTCCGGGAGATGAATCCCCTCTCCGGCGGGGTGCGCGATCTCCTGAATCCCCGAGATGGGATTCGCGGCGGCGTCTCGGAAGGTTTTCCGTATCGTGGCTCTCGGTACTGGGGGTTTCGCGACGGAGGCTTTAAGTAGGCGGAAGGGCAACGCGGGGGCCACATGAGGGCCCCACACCCTAGGTCGGCGCGGCCAGGGCCGGGCCGCGCCGCCCTATGGTGTCGGCGCCTCGTGGCCCCACTTCCTTCCCTCTTCGGTCTTCGGAAGCTTCGTGCAAAAATAGGACCATGGGCGATTTCGTCCAATTCCGAGAATATTGCCTTACTAGGATTTCTGAAACCAAAAACAGCAAAAGCAATTGGCTCTTCGGCATCTTGTTAATAGGTTAGTTCCGAAAATGCATAAATATGACATATAATGTGCATAAAACATGTAGGTATCATCAATAAAGTAGCATGGAACATAAGAAATTATCGATACGTTGGAGACGTATCAGAATCTTAGTTCTGCTCGTCCCGAGCAGGTAAAACGATAACAAAGATAATTTCTGAAGTGACATGCCATCATAATCTTGATCATACTATTTGTAAACATATGTAATGAATGCAGCGATCAAAACAAAAGTAATGACATGAGTAAACAAGTGAATCATATAGCAAAGACTTTTCATGAATAGTACTTAAAGACAAGCATCAATAAGTCTTGCATAAGAGTTAACTCATAAAGCAATAAATCAAAGTAAAGGTGTTGAAGCAACACAAAGGAAGATGAAGTTTCAGCGGTTGCTTTCAACTTATAACATGTATATCTCATGGATATTGTCAACGTAAAGTAGTATAACAAGTGCAATATGCAAGTATGTAGGAATCAATGCACAGTTCACACAAGTGTTTGCTTCTTAAGGTGGAAGGAGATAGGTAAACTGACTCAACAATAAAAGTAAAAGAATGGTCCTTCAAAGAGGAAAGCATCGATTGCTGTATTTGTGCTAGAGCTTTTATTTTGAAAACATGAAACAATTTTGTCAACGGTAGTAATAAAGCATATGAGTTATGTAAATTATATCTTACAAGTTGCAAGCCTCATGCATAGTATACTAATAGTGTCCGCACCTCGTCCTACTTAGCTTGGACTACCGGATCTTTGCATGCCATGTTTCAACCAAGTGTCACAAAGGGGTACCTCCATGCCGCCTGTACAAAGGTCTAAGGAGAAAGCTCGCATTTTGGATTTCTCGCTTTTGATTATTCTCAACTTAGACATCCATACCGGGACAACATGGACAACAGATAATGGACTCCTCTTAAATGCATAAGCATGTAGCAATGATTATTATTCTCATATGAGATTGAGGATATATGTCCAAAACTGAAACTTCAACCATGATTCATGGCTTTAGTTAGCGGCCCAATGTTCTTCTCTAACAATTTTGCATGCTCCAACCACTAAAATGATAGATCCTTCAGACAAGACGGACATGCATAGCAACTCACATGATATTCAACAATAGTTGATGGCGTTCCCCAGAAGCATGGTTATCGCACAACAAGCAACTTAATAAAATATAAAGTGCATAAGTACATATTCAATACTACGATAGTTTTTAAGGCTATTTTGTCCCATGAGCTATATATTGCAAAGGTGAATGATGGAATTTTAAAGGTAGCACTCAAGCAATTTACTTTGGAATGGCGGAGAAATACCATGTAGTAGGTAGGTATGGTGGACACAAATGGCATAGTAGTTGGCTCAAGGATTTTGGATGCATGAGAAGTATTCCCTCTCGATACAAGGTTTAGGCTAGCAAGGTTATTTGAAGCAAACTCAAGGATGAACCGGTGCAGCAAAACTCACATAAAAGACATATTGTAAACGTTATAAGACTCTACACCGTCTTCCTTGTTGTTCAAAACTCAATACTAGATATTATCTAGACCTTAGAGAGACCAAATATGCAATCAAATTTTAGCAAGCTCTATGTATTTCTTCATTAATGGGTGCAAAGCATATGATGCAAGAGCTTAAACATGAGCACAACAATTGCCAAGTATCACATTATCCAAGACATTTTTTAGAATTACTACATGTAGCATTTTCCAATTCCAATCATATAACAATTTAACGAAGAAGAAACTTCGCCATGAACATTATGAGTAAAGCCTAAGGACATATTTGTCCATATGCAACAGCGGAGCGTGTCTCTCTCCCACAAAGTGAATGCTAGGATCCATTTTATTCAAACAAAAACAAAAACAAACCGACGCTCCAAGTAAAGAACACAAGATGTGACTGAATAAAAATATAGTTTCAGGGGAGGAACCTGATGATGTTGTCGATGAAGAAGGGGATGCCTTGGGCATCCCCAAGCTTAGACGCTTGAGTCTTCTTAGAATATGCAGGGGTGAACCACGGGGGCATCCCCAAGCTTAGAACTTTCACTCCTCTTGATCATAGTATATCATTCTCCTCTCTTGACCCTTGAAAACTTCCTTCACACCAAACTTCAAGCAAACTCATTAGAGGGTTAGTGCACAATTAATAATTCACACATTCAGAGGTGACACAAACATTCTTTACACTTCTGGACATTGCATAAAGCTACTGGACATTAATGGATCAAAGAAATAAATCCAACATAGCAAAAGAGGCAATGCGAAATAAAAGGCAGAATCTGTCAAAACAGAACAGTCCGTAAAGACGAATTTAAAGCTGGCACCAGACTTGCTCAAATGGAAAAACTCAAAACTAATGAAAGTTGCGTACATATCGAGGGATCACGCTCGTAAATTGGCAGATTTTTTCGAATTTTCTACAAAGGCCTGTGCCCAGATTCGTGACAGACAGCAATGCTGTTTCTGCGCAGCGATCCCAAATATAACATTAACTTTGACATAGAAACTTTACTTGGCACAAAAACATGATAAGGAGAGGTTGCTACAGTAGTAAACAACTTCCAAGACTCAACAAAACAAAAAATTGCTGTAGTAAAAACATGGGTTGTCTCCCATAAGCGCTTTTCTTTAACGCCTTTCAGCTAGGCGCAGAAAGTGCAAATCAAGTAACATCGAGAGTAGAAGCATCAACATCATAACTTGTTCTAATAATAGAATCAAAAGGCAACTTCATTCTATTTCTAGGGAAGTGTTCCATACCTTTCTTGAGAGGAAATTGATATTTAATATTACCTTCCCTCATATCAATAACAACACCAACGGTTCGAAGAAAAGGTCTTCCCAACACAATAGGACAAGATGCATTGCATTCGATATCCAAAACAACAAAATCAACGGGGACAAGGTTATTGTTAACCGTAATGCGCACATTATCAATCCTCCCCAAAGGTTTCTTTTTAACATTATCGGCAAGATTAACATCCAAATAACAATTCTTCAATGGTGGCAAGTCAAGCATATCATAAATCTTTTTAGGCATAACAGAAATACTTGCACCAAGATCACATAAAGCATTACATTCAAAGTCATTGAATTTCATTTTAATGATGGGCTCCCAACCATCTTCTAACTTTCTAGGAATAGAAGTTTCAAGTTTTAGTTTCTCTTCTCTAGCTTTTATGAGAGCATTTGTAATATGTTTTGTAAAGGCTAAATTTATAGCACTAGCATTAGGACTTTTAGCAAGTTTTTGTAAGAACTTTATAACTTCAGAGATGTGGCAATCATCAAAATCTAAATCATTATGAGCTACAGCAATGGGATCATTGTTCCCAAGGTTGGAAAAAATTTCAGCAGTTTTATCACAAGCAGTTTCAGCAGTTTTAGCAATTTCAGGCAGTTTTGTTCGCTTTGCACTAGGAGTAGAAACATTGCCAACACCAATTATTTTACCATTGATAGTAGGAGGTGCAGCAACATGTGAAGAATTAACATTACTAGTGGTGGTAATAGTCCAAACTTTAGCTACATTATTCTCTTTAGCTAGTTTTTCATTTTCTTCTCTATCCCACCTAGCACGCAATTCAGCCATTAATCTTATATTCTCATTAATTCTAACTTGGATGGCATTTGCTGTAGTAGTAATCTTATTATCAATATCATCAGGTTTAGCAGCCATTTTATTAATTAAAGAAGATTGTGATGCGGACATGTATGAGATTCGGGTTTCAGCATTTGAAATTTTAGTTTGTAGACCAGAAATCTCCCTATTCAAGTTTTCAAGTTGATTTCCTATATTTTTCAACAAAGTAGATTGTTCATTCATAGTTTTAGTAAACAATTGATTTTGCTCATATTGTGATTGCATAAAGTTTTTAGTGGATCTTTCAATTTCTAGCATCCTTTCCTCATATCTACCATAAGTATTACCATAATCATTACCACTAGCAGGATATGGCCTATAGTTATTACCAGAGTTGTTCCTATAAGCATTGTTGTTGAAATTATTATTTTTAATGAAATTCACATCAACATTTTCTTCTTGAGCAACCAATGAAGCTAAAGGAACATTATTAGGATCAACATTAGATCTACCATTCACAAGCATAGACATAATCACATCAATCTTATCACTCAAGGAAGAGGTTTCTTCAACAGAATTTACCTTCTTACCTTGTGGAGCTCTTTCCGTGTGCCATTCAGAGTAATTTATCATCATATCATCAAGAAGTTTTGTAGCCGCCCCCAATGTGATGGACATAAAGGTACCTCCAGCAGCTGAATCCAATAAATTCCGCGAAGAAAAATTTAGTCCTGCATAGAAGGTTTGGATGATCATCCAAGTAGTCAGTCCATGGGTTGGGCAATTCTTTACCAAAGTTTTCATTCTCTCCCATGCTTGAGCAACATGTTCAGTATCTAATTGCTTAAAATTCATTATGCTACTTCTCAAAGATATAATTTTAGCGGGAGGATAATATCTACCAATAAAAGCATCCTTACATTTAGTCCATGAATCAATACTATTCTTAGGCAAAGATAGCAACCAATCTTTAGCTCTTCCTCTTAATGAGAAAGGAAACACTTTCAATTTAATAATATCACCATCTACATCCTTATACTTTTGCATTTCACAAAGTTCAACAAAATTATTGAGATGGGCAGCAGCATCATCAGAACTAACACCAGAAAATTGATCTCTCATAACCAAGTTCAGTAAAGCAGGTTTAATTTCAAAGAATTCTGCTGTAGTAGCAGGTGGAGCAATAGGTGTGCATAGGAAATCATTATTATTTGCATTTGTGAAGTCACACAACTTAGTATTTTCAGGGGTATTCATTTTAGCAACAGTAGATAAAACAAACTAGATAAAGTAAATGCAAGTAACTAATTTTTTTGTGTTTTTGATATAGAGAGCAAGACAGTAAATAAAGTAAAACTAGCAACTAATTTTTTTGTGTTTTGTTTAGGTGCAGCAAACAAAGTAGTAAATAAAATAAAGCAAGACAAAAACAAAGTAAAGAGATTGAGAAGTGGAGACTCCCCTTGCAGCGTGTCTTGATCTCCCCGGCAACGGCGCCAGAAATTTAGCTTGATACGCGTAGATGCACACGTCCGTTGGGAACCCCAAGTGGAAGGTATGATGCGTATAGAAGCAAGTTTCCCTCAGTATGAAACCAAGGTTTAATCGAACCAGTAGGAGCCAAGAAGCACGTTGAAGGTTGATGGTGGCGAAATGTGATGCGGCGCAACAACAGGGATTCCGGCGCCAACGTGGAATCTGCACAACAAAACCAAAGTACTTTGCCCCAACGAAACAGTGGGTTGTCAATCTCACCGGCTTGCTGTAACAAAGGATTAAACGTATCGAGTGGAAGATGATTGTTTGCAAGAAAACAGTAAAACACAATTGCAGTAGATTGTATGCTATATAAAGAATAGGACCGGGGTCCACAGTTCACTAGAGGTGTCTCTCCCATAAGATAAAAGCATGTTGGGTGAACAAATTACGGTCGGGCAATTGACAAATAGAGAAGGGCATAACAATGCATATACATGATATGATAAATATAGTGAGATTTAATTGGGCATTACGACAAAGTACATAGACCGCCATCCAACTGCATCTATGCCTAAAAAGTCCACCTTCAGGTTATCATCCGAACCCCATTCAGTATTAAGTTGCAAAGCAACAGACAATTGCATTAAGTATGGTGCGTAATGTAATCGACAACTACATCCTTAGACATAGAATCAATGTTTTATCCCTAGTGGCAACAACACATCACAACCTTAGAACTTTCTGTCACTGTCCCAGGTGTCAATGAAGGCATGAACCCACTATCGAGCATAAATACT
The DNA here is from genome assembly GCA_030979885.1 of Lolium multiflorum. Lineage (NCBI taxonomy): Eukaryota > Viridiplantae > Streptophyta > Magnoliopsida > Poales > Poaceae > Lolium > Lolium multiflorum. Next base: position 217,131,657 of record CM061752.1, on the reverse strand, counting down.
CCCTCTTGGAGTTAAGAGTACAAACTTGGCCAGAGCCTCTACTAATAACGGAGAGCATGCAAGATCATAAACAACACATAAACAATAGATTGATAATCACCATAACATAGTATTCTCTATCCATCGGATCCCGACAAACACAACATATAGTATTACAGATAGATGATCTTGATCATGTTAGGCAGCTCACAAGATCCAACAATGAAGCACAACAAGGAGAAGACGACCATCTAGCTACTGCTATGGACCCATGGTCCAGGGTGAACTACTCACTCATCACTCCGGAGGCGATCATGGCGATGAAGAGTCCTCCGGGAGATGAATCCCCTCTCCGGCAGGGTGCCGGAGGCGATCTCCTGAATCCCCGAGATGGGATTCGCGGCGGCGGCATCTCTGGAAGGTTTTCCGTATCGTGGCTCTCGGTACTGGGGTTTTCGCGACGGAGGCTTTAAGTAGGCGGAAGGGCAACGGGGGGCCACACGAGGGCCCCACACCCTAGGTCGGCGCGGCCAGGGCCTGGGGCCGCGCCGCCCTATGGTGTCGGCGCCTCGTGGCCCCACTTCCTTCCCTCTTCGGTCTTGGAAGCTTCGTGCAAAAATAGGACCCTGGGCGAAGATTTCGTCCAATTCCGAATATTTCCTTACTAGGATTTCTGAAACCAAAAACAGCAGAAAACAGCAACTGGCTCTTCGGCATCTTGTTAATAGGTTAGTTCCAGAAAATGCATAAATATGACATATAATGTGCATAAAACATGTAGGTATCATCAATAAAGTAGCATGGAACATAAGAAATTATCGATACGTTGGAGACGTATCAGTCTCTCACTCGAACAAATCGTGGTGGAGAGCTCAACACTATGCAATGATGCAAAGCAAGAACACCGGAGGTGTTCAAGTCCTTCACACTCAAATCCCACCAAAGCAACGAATGCTAGGATGAGATTGGAGAGGAAGAACAAGGGGGAAAGTCAACTAAAGACTCCAAGATCTAGATCCCAAGAGATTCCCTCACTTAGAGAAGAAATGGTTTGGTGGAAGTGTAGATCTAGATCTCCTCTCTCAAATCCTCAAATATGAGCAAGAATGGTTGGAGGAATCAAGGGAGAGAGCAACTTCTTCAAATGCAACAATGGAGGTGAGAGAAAGGGGAAGAAGCTGTTGCTCAAGGTGGAAGAAGGGCTATTTATAGTCTAGGGAGAAAAATAACCGTTGGGAAAGAAACGGGGTGAAAAGCATAAAATTCGGGCGGAAAACAGCCCACCGGTTGCCAGACGGCCGGCCGGCCTGGCACGAGGAGCCGGTCGGTGGCCCGGTCCGACCGGCCCAGCAACGGGTGCGGCGGTGGCGCGCTGGGCGGCGAAGTCCTCAGGCGCGGGGCGGCCCGAAGCGTGGGCGCGAGCGGCAGCGCAGGCGGCGCGGAGTGCGAGGCGCGCGGGGCGCGGGCGCAGGCGTGGGCCTCCGGACGGGTGGCGGCCCGGTCAAATCCGGTTGGACCGGAGGTGGAGCTGGGCTTCCCGGCGCGTGGGCCGTGGCCGCCCGGTCGACCGGGTGGGCGCATGCGGTCCGGCAGGCGGCGGCAACCGGCCGCCTCCCCCTTTTTCTTTTTCTTTTTATTTTTCTTTTACCTTTTCTTTAATAACTATTGCTCCCGAACTCCGATTAACATGAAACAAATTCCGTTGGAAAGATAATAACAAATGCCATCCAATAGAAAGTGCAAACTCAAGAAATTGTAGGAGGGGATTTTATCATGAATATAAAAGGGTAGAACCTTATATCATGAATAACCGGTAAAATCACCCAACCTCGAAAACGCAATAGAAGATGCATGCGAACTCCGTTTTCGATGAACTTGGGCTTGTTGTAAAGCTAGCAACAAGCTCAAGAACCTCACATAGAGAAACACCAAGAAGCAATAAGGATATGCAAAGTATGCAAAGGGTTGAGCTCCCTAAGACGATGTGATCAAGTTACTCAACCGAAAGCCCCTCTTAATAGTGCGGCTATCTATCCTATAATCCGGTCTCCCAACATCCACCTTGAGACCGGTAAAAGGAAAACCTAGCAAGGCCATACCTTTGCCTTGCGCATCCCGCTTGATCTTGATGATAACTCTTCAAGCTTCACTCAAGCCGGAATGCCTCACTTGACCAATGTTGCTTCGTGAAGACTCACAAATGCTCCCCCATACACTATGATGGGAAAGCTCCATTGATACACATCTTCACTAGTCCATTATCACCAAATGGATGGCAAGCTTCAAGCATGTGATTCACTTGAGATGCTCATCTTGAACTTGCCCAACTCAACCTTGTATCTTCACATACTCACATAAGATAGAGCATGGCTAATATTGAGTTCCACATAAGAACTCCATCTTCATTTCTTCTTATTGATCATATCACATATATATATCTTCATACCGATGATCTTGATGCCAATACACAAGATATACCTTTATCTTCATGGCATCCATACTTGAATCCAACACATGGAGAGCAAGTAGTACCTATGGAATATTCCTTCATATAAACTCAATGAAAACATTAGTCCATAGGGGTTGTCATTAATTACCAAAACCACACATAGGGGCAATGTACCCTTACAATCTCCCCCATTTTGGTAATTGATGACAACCACAATAAGAGGGTTTATATAATGAATATTAGAAACAAGTACGCAACTTATCCGAGGGTAAGTTGTATACAAGAGGTTGTATTTGATATGGTCAAGTAACACAAAGCTACTAGCCCATATCAAAACCGGCTCTACTCACACAACTACAACAAATGCAAGAGATGTGAGTAGAACCAATATATATAGAGAAAACTCCCCCACAATGTATGCACGTGTGATGAACATGAATTCATTGCATATATTGTCAAGATTAACCTTTGGGATAGTTTCCACTATATATATACAACCATGCAAGACATATAAATATGGAATGCATGAGAGGACAAAGCACTTAAGCACAAACCAAACTTAAGTATAAAACCATTCCCTTAAACCCTCTAAACTTCTCCCCCATTGGCATCGATTGTCAAAATGGGTGAAAAATTTAGAAGGCCAATATAATGTGAGTTCCTCCCCAAGGTGTGCACTTTTCATAATTTGAGTGGAATCAAGTGCACATATCCAATGACGAATACTTGAAGGAAGTCAAACTATATTGAGGATCAAAGATTGCATAAAGATAACATGGTGAAGTGAGCTTCAACAAATAAAGCAAGCAATCAAAGATCCAATTGGACAAACAAAGATATCATGATAAGAGAGATATAGTGCTCTAAATAAAATAAGAAAGCTCCCCAAAGTTCGTGCATAATTTATAATGTTTGCATTTGAATACAATATGCACAAACATGGAATCCTCACTCCCTATATATCATTTAGAACACAACTAAGATAAAGAGAATATGCTTATCAAGAACAACTTGAGTCCAATAATTACGAGATATGAGTGCATGAAGAAAAACAAATAAACCAAGCACTCATAAATCTTCTTTACCAACAACACTAAAATCAAAAGGATAAGAAGATGGTTGGCAAAGAACAAGGATATCAAGGTGATGGATCAACGCTCTCATGTATATGAGTTTCTAAAGTGGACAAAGTGATCCATAAAGAAACATGCACACACAAGAGGTTAAAAAAAAATAAGACGATATCCAAGATGAAGTCATAAAATATACCAAAGGATATTTGCTTAAAAAGCATATATAGCCTATGGCTCCAATTTTCACTAGTGGTATATGAATGAGCTTCAACTAAGAAAATCTCAAAAACATCACAACCAACAATAAGGGAAGTAAAGCTAGTTGGAATGTTTTGAGAAAGGCAACAAGTATCATAAATATGGATTTATTTCGCAATTTCATCAATATTGGACATAAGAGCTCTTTGAGGAATTGATATGCAATAAATTGCTAGAGGGCATATTTGAGATAGGTGAATCATAAACATGATATATATATATATTCCTATCATATGCATCTTCTCAAATTACTCAAATGTACAATAAGAAGTTTTCTTTAAAAGGATTTTTCAAGAATCGCAATATTTTCGAAATAAAGAATTTCATGCCAAGATGCAACCTACAAGAGGTTGGATGCTATATGAGTATGCATGAATAAGATACTTGTTACCGTGATAGCAATGGCATGATGTAGTAGATAAGAGTTCATCGATCATCCTAGCTTGACTCCAATTTTCATATGGTGACAACACCTTCCTTATAGATGAGACAAGCATCCATTGCATCTCCAATGTACCTAAAACATTATTCAAGTACATCTTGGTCCCCAAACTTATTGGGTCCACAATGGTTAGAATAACCACAATACATAGGACACACTCCATATAAATATGTGCATATTTATAGATGAAATTTGAATTTCATGCACATCTTAGCCGTTTAGGATTTGATGGAGTATACCCTATATAATGGATCAAAGAAGGCAAGCACGCTACAAATGTAAACAAATTACATATAAGCATGCATAAAGACTTTAAAGATCCAAGAAAGATATACTTTGGACAAAACACCAAATGAATTTGAAGAAAGCATAAAGATGTGACCAAACAAATTTGTTGTCCAAAATATATCAAAGACGCAAATCACAAAAGATTTGTTCAACAAAGTTCAATCAAATGAACTAAGAAGAAACCATTGAGCATAAAGGATGAAATAAAACAAACATGCTCAAAGATTTATCTCATTCAAGCAAATAAATCATGTAAGAAGGAATGAGATAGCAAACTCCCAAAAAGAGCAAGGTTCAAACAAATAAACCAAACCCTCTACACTTTTCACAATGGCACAATGTACCGTAAGGAAAAGGTTTGTCTTCCAAAACAAACACTTGATATGAATCAAGAGAATTTATCAAAAGATTTTTCAAAGGGACAAAGAAGACACGTGGGAGCAACAAAGATTTCTTGGAAATAAAATAAGTAAAATAAGAAGCAATCCAAGGTGAAGATGATCCATGAATTCAACCACATACAAGGTTATCAATTGTCAAAGACAATGAGTATATTGGAAATAATTTCCGGTGGTGAATTGATAATGATAGTAAGGATCAACTTCACAATAAAAGGCATAGGATAAGTATATAGAATTAAGCACTATGCACGGATGAAGATTCTTGATAGCTTCAATTAGTCAAACAATCACGCACGGCAATGATTAGAATAACATGAAGCAAACGGTGTCCCAAATAAGATATAGAGATATGTATTTGAGGAAAAACCGTACCAAGAATTTCTTACTCAAACAAGAATCCATAAGATGAGCTAATAAAAGTTTTTCAATAGAAATGGAGCTTGTTTGAGCAAATATGCCACCTAGGATCAAGATAATTACGTGTATCAACTCCAAGTGGCATAACCTCATATGTTCACATTTTCTTAGGCTTGTGATATGTACAAAACATATTACTCCCCCATAATGTGATAAAACATTTCTTCTAAACAAGAGGCAACTAAAATTCAACTAGAGATGATTAATGGACATTTAGAATTTGAATTTCTCATGAGTATGACACACCACATAGTGACTAGATAATCTTGCAATATCAATACTAAGTGGTGGTACCCACATACACATATTTTAAAGAAAGAGAGATGCACAATGCATATCACTCCCCCAAAATGGGATGTTCCATTAATCACTCAAAGAGAGCCAAATAAGATGTCATCAAGATGCATTAGGCTCACAACAATACACAAGTATATGATGAGTCAAACAAACATACTTGAATACACAAGATAGGCAAGTAAGACTCAACACATACAAACACATATTTGATACAAAACCAAACATGCAAAGGGGCAAGTAACTTACAATGAATATGAAGAGTTGAAGTATAAGTTACCGCAAGGAGGAACATTGGATATAAGATATAGATAATGATCCATACGACTTGGCTTGGTCAAAATAATATATGAAGATCCCTTAATTCTTCATGAATTAGCCAAGTCTCCAATGACCTCCATATGTACCTATTGATCACGTTTGAGCTTGTTGGTCCCCAACCAAGTTGGGTCCTAAGAGATTAGTCACAATAGGCTTGGCAACCCAAATGGTTCTTTTCTTGAAGCCACTTTGAGTTCCAACAAATTTGGCAAACACATTGCCATCCTTATCCTTACCAAGAGAATAATCATTATCAACAATTATAGGGTTAGATAAGGTACCACTTAAACATGAAGAAGCAAAGTGCCCCTTCACACGACATAAGTAGCAAGTGTTCCCCTTTCTCTTCTTTATTGATTTCTTCTCTTGGGGAACAATATCTTGATTCTTCTTGGGAAGTGGCCTATCTTCAACTTGAGGTCGAGCATGAGCTTGACCTTGACCTTGTGGCCGTTTCCCTTGTTGTTTCTCACTCAAGTGCTTCTTCTTCTTCAATGGGCATGATCTAACATGATGCCCTTCAACCTTGCACTTGAAGCAAACCAACTTGGCCGGATCCTTGACTTTGTCTTGGCCCTTCTTCTTGTTGCTCTTGCTCTTGGACTTGTTCTTGTTATTGGAGTTGAATCCAAGTCCACTCTTGTCATTGGGGGATTGTTGCACACTTAGCATCTTGTCAAGTGTGGATTTCCCTTCATGACGCTTTTCCAAGTCTTTCTTCAAAGAAAGGACTTGGGCCTCGAGCTCTTTTATTTCCTCTACATGGTTAGTAGAAATACAAGTACTAGAGGAAGTAGAAGCTTCATTGTTAGAGCAACAAGGCAAGGCAAGTAATCCAACACAAGGTGTATCACTAGTTTGACTAGATGGATTACAAGGACTAGCACATGGCAATATAGCATTTGTAGTAGAGATTGTGCTAATGTCCACATGAGGCTCACAAGATGTTACCTTAGTGATACTTGCCTCATGAGCTAACTTTAGCCCATCATAGGAAATTAGAAGATCATCATGAGAGCTTGAGAGCTTTTTATGACTTTCTTCCAATTCCCTATAATTGCTAGTTAGCAACTCTAGTTGAGCCCTTAGCTCAACATTCTCCTCTAAGGTAGATGCTTCACAAGAATTAGAGTTAGTAGCACAAGCATCAACAATAGTTTTCTCATTTTCATGCATATAGGATTCAAATTTTTGTGTGAGCATAAAATTAGTATGCTTCTCATCTTTTAGCTCATGCTTGAGGAGAGTGAATCTCATTTCCCCATTTTCAACATGGGACTCCAACTCCACTATGGTTTCCCTATATTTACTCAAGGTATCCATAGAGTGTTCGAGATTAGCACGAGCTTCTTTATTACCATGAAGAGAAGCATATACCATTGCCATATTATGCACCAAGATATTATATTCTTCATCATTATCATCATCATCACTCTCATCATTAGAGGAAGTGTTAGGAGTCAAAGTAGGAGATACCTTTGATCCATTTGCCATAAGGCACATGTGCATACCGGAGGATGAAGATGAAGAAATTCTTGAATCCTTATTTGAAAACATGTCTTGATCCATAGAGTGTTCGGTTTCCTCTACATTGTTAGTCAAACAACTAGAGGAGATAGAAGCATTTTGATTATGGGAGCAAGACAAGGCAAGCATATCATCATGGGATTTATGTGAGCAATTTACACATGATATGCGAGGACTATCAACACAAGCATGTAGATTATTTTCAATGCTAGATGTGTTTAAGTCCAAAGAGGAAGCATTGCAATGGGATAGAGATGAAGAATCATCACTATTGAGCACAATATCAACATTGCAATTTTCCTCACCACTCACCATATCATTACCTCGTGTCTTGCTACACGTTGGTGAAGTGGAAGAAGATGAGAACTCATCACGGCCGGAGGTGGAAGCAACTTGGAGCTCTTCATGATGTGAAGGGGAAGAGAGCTCCTCGGAGTCACCACCAACCAAATGAGAAGTGGATCCACCAAACATTTCCTTAAGCTTGATCCACATCTCATGAGACGATTTTCGCTTTATATATATCAAGAACCTATGAAAATCTGGTCTCAAAGAGAATACAAGCTCATTAGATACTAGAGCTTCAAGATGTAAGTTTTTCTCATCCTCTAAAGATAGATTTTGAGGATCCATCGGAGGAGAAAAACCTACATCTAGAAATTGCTCAATGTTTGGACACAAGGTCCGAAGATTGCAAAGCAAGCAATTTCGCCACAAAAGATAATTTGTGCCAACAAAGATAATTGTGTCATTGTGCACTAAATTACTAGCCGACATCTTTACTCTCAAGGCGGTGAAGCCTTAAACAAGGAGAGACCTTGCTCTGATACCAATTGAAAGATCGAGATGTCGCCTAGAGGGGGGTGAATAGGCAATTACAAACTCTTGCGGATTTGTCTTGTAAGAATGCGGAATTAAACTAACGTTTAGTTTACAAGCACAAGCCCTAAATATGCTAAGCTCAACTAAGTGTAACAATGGCAACTAGAGCTAAGCAAGATAGGCACAAGATATATGTAGCACAAGTCAAGCAAGATATATGAACTTCAAGCACGATGGCTATCACAAGGAAAGAGAGCTCGGGTATAGAAATAACCGAGGCACGCGGAGACGAGGATGTATTCCCGTGTTCCCTTGCTTTGCAACAAGGTACGTCACGTTTGGAGGAGTGGAGGTCCCACGAAGGATTCCCCGCGCCACGAAGGCTCACCCTATTCTCCGAACCACACCCACGAAGGATAATGGCCCTTTCCTTATGGTTAGCTTTTCCTCCGCTCCGGAGATGGCAAGCTCCACAACCACTTCACAAGCTCCACGAAGGAGAAGCTCGGGCCTCTTCACAATCTTCTTGAAGAGATCACCGGAGCACCAACCGCCAAGCCAACTAGGAGGTCTCCCTCCAAGAGTAACAAGCTCACGGTCTCTCACTCGAACAAATCGTGGTGGAGAGCTCAACACTATGCAATGATGCAAAGCAAGAACACCGGAGGTGTTCAAGTCCTTCACACTCAAATCCCACCAAAGCAACGAATGCTAGGATGAGATTGGAGAGGAAGAACAAGGGGGAAAGTCAACTAAAGACTCCAAGATCTAGATCCCAAGAGATTCCCTCACTTAGAGAAGAAATGGTTTGGTGGAAGTGTAGATCTAGATCTCCTCTCTCAAATCCTCAAATATGAGCAAGAATGGTTGGAGGAATCAAGGGAGAGAGCAACTTCTTCAAATGCAACAATGGAGGTGAGAGAAAGGGGAAGAAGCTAGTTGCTCAAGGTGGAAGAAGGGCTATTTATAGTCTAGGGAGAAAAATAACCGTTGGGGAAGAAACGGGGTGAAAACGCATAAAATTCGGGAGAAAAACAGCCCAGCCGGTTGCCAGGCCGGCCGACCGGCCTGGGCCGAGAGCCCGGTGGTGCCCGGTCCGACCGGCCCAACCGGGCGGGCGGTGGCGCGCTGGGCGGCGGGAAGTCCTCAGCCGCGCGGGGGGCCAGGCCGTGGGCGAGGCGGCCCAGAGGCGGCGCGGAGGGAGCGCGGGCGCGACGGGGGCGCGGGCCGCGTGGGCCTCCGGACGGAGTGGCGGCCCTATCAAAATCCGGTTGGACCGGAGGTGGAGCTGGGCTTCCCGGCGCGTGGGCCGGTGGCCGCGGTCGACCGGTGGGCCGGCATGCGGTCCGGCCCGGGCGGCAACCGGCCGCCTCCCCCTTTTTTTCTTTTCTTTTATTTTTCTCTTTTACCTTTTCTTTAATAACTATTGCTCCCGAACTCCGATTACATGAAACCAATTCCGTTGGAAAGATAATAACAAATGCCATCCAATAGAAAGTGCAAACTCAAGAAATTGTAGGAGGGGATTTTATCATGAATATAAAAGGGTAGAACCTTATATCATGAATAACCGGTAAAATCACCCAACCTCGAAAACGCAATAGAAGATGCATGCGAACTCCGTTTTCGATGAACTTGGGCTTGTTGTAAAGCTAGCAACAAGCTCAAGAACCTCACATAGAGAAACACCAAGAAGCAATAAGGATATGCAAAGTATGCAAAGGGTTGAGCTCCCTAAGACGATGTGATCAAGTTACTCAACCGAAAGCCCCTCTTAATAGTGCGGCTATCTATCCTATAATCTGGTCTCCCAACATCCACCTTGAGACCGGTAAAAGGAAAACCTAGCAAGGCCATACCTTTGCCTTGCGCATCCCGCTTGATCTTGATGATAACTCTTCAAGCTTCACTCAAGCCGGAATGCCTCACTTGACCAATGTTGCTTCGTGAAGACTCACAAATGCTCCCCCATACACTATGATGGGAAAGCTCCATTGATACACATCTTCACTAGTCCATTATCACCAAATGGATGGCAAGCTTCAAGCATGTGATTCACTTGAGATGCTCATCTTGAACTTGCCCAACTCAACCTTGTATCTTCACATACTCACATAAGATAGAGCATGGCTAATATTGAGTTCCACATAAGAACTCCATCTTCATTTCTTCTTATTGATCATATCACATATATATATCTTCATACCGATGATCTTGATGCCAATACACAAGATATACCTTTATCTTCATGGCATCCATACTTGAATCCAACACATGGAGAGCAAGTAGTACCTATGGAATATTCCTTCATATAAACTCAATGAAAACATTAGTCCATAGGGGTTGTCATTAATTACCAAAACCACACATAGGGGCAATGTACCCTTACAATGGGCATTTAGGCCCAAACTCTTCGTGCAAGGCCGCTCCAAAGATGCTCCACGCGTATATCCTTCAAGCCCATCTTCACTTACGGCCCATCTCCTGATTTGGCCAAAATCCGGTGATAACAGTTTCTCATGTTCCTCGCCTTCAGATGAACCTTTTCTCTGCTAGCCAGCTCACCGATTCTGGTTGTCGCGTCATTCTTGACGCTGAGTCTTGTGCGGTTCAGGATCGTCGCACACAGGCCCTGGTTGGAGCTGGCCCTCGTAGCCGTAAGTCTCCGGGGCTTTGGGAGTTAGACTGGCTTCGTGTTCCTTCCGCTGCCACTCCATCTGCCAGTTCTCCTCCGGTTGTTGCCTCTGTCACCGGCTCTTTTCAGCAGTGGCATCATCGTCTTGGTCACCTTTGTGACTCTCGCCTGTCGTCTTTGGTTCATCGTGGCCTTCTGGGGTCTGTCTCTGGAGATGGGTCGTTACACTGTCAGGGTTGTAGGTTAGGCAAACAGATTCAGCTTCCTTATCCTACTAGTGTGTCTGTCTCTCAGCGACCGTTCGATTTAGTCCATTCAGATGTTTGGGGTCCGGCTCCCTTCGCTTCGAAAGGGGGCCATCGATACTATATCTTATTCATTGATGATTTTTCACGGTACACCTGGGTGTTTTTCATGCACTCTCGCAGTGAGGTGCTCTCTATTTATCAGCGTTTTGCGGCCATGGTCCGCACTCAGTATTCCTCACCCATTCGCGTGTTCCGTGCTGATTCTGCTGGTGAGTATATCTCCCAGCACCTTCGTGGTGTCCTTGCTGAGGAGGGCACCCTCGCTCAGTTTTCTTGTCCCGGCGCGCATGCTCAAAATGGCGTCGCCGAGCGTAAGCATCGTCATCTTCTTGAGACCACCCGTGCTATGATGATTGCTTCTTCTCTTCCGCCACATTTCTGGGCTGAGGCTGTTGCTACGTCGGCCCACCTCATTAACATTCAGCCTTCCGCTGCTCTACAGGGTGGCATTCCTCTCGAGCGTCTCTCTGGTGTTTCTCCAGACTACTCGACTCTCCGTTCTTTTGGTTGCGTCTGCTATGTCCTTCTGCCTCCTCGCGAACGCACCAAACTGACCGCTCAGTCTGTTGAGTGTGTTTTTCTCGGATACAGTGATGAGCATAAGGGCTATCGCTGTTGGGACCCCGTTGGTCGTCGGATGCGCATCTCTCGTGACGTCACATTTGATGAGACGCGTCCCTTCTATCCTCGCCCCACCTCGGGTACTTACCCGGTGGATGATATCTCTTTTCTTCTTTTTCCGGATGCACCCCCTGCTGTCCCTCCTCCCCTCCCTCCTACTTCTGATGCGCCCCCTTCGGCGCCATCCTCTCGTTCGTCTAGTCCACCTAGTACTCCTCGTTCTCCGGCTTCGGCTCCTTCCGATGTTGTCCCTTCTTCCTCTTCTTCTGATGACTTGTCTTCTGCAGATGAGCTTCCCCCTTCACGGCCTGTTCGTCAGCGTCGTGCTCCAGCTCGTTACTCTCCTAGTCAGTATGGTCTCTCTGTCGTTTCCGAGCCGACTTCTTATCGGGATGCCGAGCGTCATCCTGAATGGCAGCTTGCCATGGCTGAGGAGATCGCTGCGCTTGAGCGCACTGGCACTTGGGATCTTGTTTCTCCCCCTTCTGGTGTTCGTCCCATCACGTGTAAGTGGGTCTATAAAATTAAGACTCGCTCTGATGGATCTCTTGAGCGCTATAAAGCGCGTCTTGTGGCTCGTGGTTTTCAGCAGGAGCACGGCCGTGACTATGATGAGACTTTTGCCCCTGTGGCTCATATGACTACTGTGCGTACCCTTCTTGATGTTGCTTCTGTTCGCCGCTGGTCTGTCTCCCAGCTTGATGTTCAGAATGCTTTTCTTAATGGCGAGTTGAGTGAGGAGGTTTACATGCAGCCTCCTCCTGGGTATTCTGTTCCCGATGGGATGGTTTGTCGTCTTCGACGTTCTCTCTATGGTCTCAAACAGGCCCCTCGTGCCTGGTTTGAGCGCTTCGCCTCTGTGGTGACTGCTGCTGGTTTCTCTCCTAGTCTTCATGATCCAGCACTTTTCGTTCACACTTCTCCTCGTGGACGTACTCTTCTTCTTCTCTATGTTGATGATATGATCATTACTGGTGATGATCCTGAGTATATTGCCTTCGTCAAGGCTCGTCTTCGGGATCAGTTTCTTATGACTGATCTTGGTCCTCTTTGCTATTTTCTTGGCATTGAGGTTTCATCCACTTCTGATGGCTTTTCTATCTCTCAGGAAAAGTACATTCAGGATCTTCTTGCTCGTGCTGCTCTTGGGGATGAGCGCACGGTTGATACTCCTATGGAGCTTAATGTTAAGCTTCGTCCTACTGATGGTGATCCTCTTCCTGATCCCACCCGTTATCGCCATCTTGTTGGGAGTCTTGTTTATCTTGATGTCACTCGTCCTGATATTTCTTATCTTGTTCATATTCTGAGTCAGTTTGTCTCAGCTCCTACCACTGTTCACTATAGTCATCTCCTCCGTGTTCTTCGTTACCTTCGTGGCACGATCACTCGTCGCCTTTTCTTTCCCCGTTCTCTCTCCAGCTCCAGTGCTATTCGGATGCTACGTGGGCGAGTGATCCTATGGATCGTCGTTCACTTTCTGCTTACTGTGTGTTTCTTGGTGGTTCGCTTGTTGCTTGGAAGACGAAGAAACAGGTCGCAGTTTCCCGTTCGAGTGTTGAGGCTGAGTTGCGGGCTATGGCTTTGTTGATTGCTGAGGTGACTTGGTTACGGTGGTTGCTTGCAGATTTTGGGGTCTCTGTTACGACACCCACTCCACTTTTGTCTGACAGTACAGGTGCTATCAGTATTGCACGTGATCCGGTCAAGCATGAGCTGACCAAGCATATTGGTGTTGATGCTTTTTACACACGTGCTCAGGTACATGATGATGTTGTTGCGGTTCATTATGTGCCTTCAGATTTGCAGTTGGCGGATTTCTTTACGAAGGCACAGACTCGAGCGCAGCATGATTTCTTACTCTCCAAACTCAGTGTTGTGGATCCACCATGAGTTTGAGGGGGTGTTAGATGTATATATCTGTATATTGTAGTTTCCCCATATGTTAGGGCTTTCTGCATATGTGCACCTATACATGTACTATATATTGTGGCCTTTGGCCCCTGATAATACAATAAGCATATTGCCCTAACGATCATACTCCGCATATTCGCCTAGCCTGTAAAAATTTATGTGGACGTCGGCATACACGACCTCGCAACCCGGAGAAGAGCGGATTCCAGGGCCAAACTGAACGCAATCCTCATCCGTGCAAGGCATTGGCGCGAAGGACATTGCACCCACCTTTCTTCCTGCCTCCCACTATCGCAGATCCCATCGCCCCCTGCTCCGGCCTCGCCGCACCTCCCTAGCACCGCCATGGATGCTCCCAACCCGCCAATGCTAACTAGCGCGGTCATGGCGGTCCAATCAACCTCGCCCGGAGTATCATCATCTCAATCGGCTACCTCCACCGCCACCCAGCTCACGGTTGTCCCCATAGCCGCCCCAAGCAGCGGTGTCATCAAACATAAGCGGCAGGGCAACCACGTTGTCTCCATCGACACTACCGCTCCTTCTAATGTTCCCACTACTGTGGTGACCCTGTTGGGACGTCATAAAAAATGCTTGTAGCCGATGGACCGGTTGTGTTGAGCAAGTGAGGAATGCGCGTATGAGTGGCACCAACTTTGATGATTGGGTGAGTTGCACTCTATGCATTTTTTTGCATTCTAGTTTTCCATGATTGTTGCATCTTCATATGCTTTTGCATCGTTTTCAACATGTAGGATATAATGGCAATGGAAAGGTACAAGCAAATGTTGACTTCGAAAGGAAGGTCATTCTTGCTTCAACATTTCTGCAAGTTGCTTGAGCGTAGTAACAGATGGAAGTTGAGAGAACAAGAAGCACCACTAGCAAGGGGGCTTTTGTTCAATTGGACAATGATAAGCTCGTGGAAAAGAAGAACAATGGAAGGTCGTATAGAAACAAAAGTGAAAAAGAGAAGCTTAGAAAGCAAGTCGAGGCATCTAGTTTGAGGGATAAGTTTGATGAAATGGTCGGATAGAAACATTTGGTGAACAAGACGTTGGAGGTATAGATGGCGATGATGGAGAGGAGAAGCCAAGAGAAGCAAGACAAGTGGGAACTACTTCGAGAAGATGAGAAGTGCAAGACCACCGTAGAGGAGAGAAGAGCAAGTACCCATGAGAAGAGCGTCATGTCAGAGCTCATTGGAGAGTAGAACAAGATTATGATGATGGTTCCATCCACCATGGATGCTTACACAAGAGAATGGTGGCAACTGACGAGGATGGAGATCTTGGAAAGAAGAAGGGCCATGGCTCGTGTACCGACAAGTGGCGGTGATGCTTCGGCCATGGTGGTGTTGACTATCCGGTGAGTGTCAGTGATGCTTGATCCGTGTTGGATTTGCCGCGTACTAACGCGGCGGGTTTAGTGGCTGATTGCATAGATTAAGGGTCAGTATGGTTGTTCAAATCATTGCATATTGTTGGGTGTCATCAAAACTTTGCAAAACCCCGTGTTGCGATTGAATTTGCAGGTTTGGGGAGGGTAGCGGCTGACTTGACAACGCAAGAACAGACGACATAGCAGCATATTCGTATGTCATCTGGTTTTGCAGGTACGTTCTGCGCGAGCAATTTTCGAGCGGCAAAGCGTGTTCCCCGTGCCCTGCATCCGCATATATGCGGGCAGTTTGCAGGGTCTGCCGAGATGTTCTTAGGACGTGTTCAACAATCCTTCACCTTTCAGCTTCCGGAAGTTCATGGTGGAGTTGTGCCAATCTCCACAAAGCTATATTCGAGAACCTGGAATATTTTGTTGTACAAAATTCGAAGCAACACATGATCTATTCTGCGGATCAGCAAACGATGGAGCAGCCCGGAATTAGACAGAAAATGCTACCGCCCAGTCAAAAAAAGAGCTAGTTCTTTTCTAGCTCGCTCTCTATTCTCTCATCACTGACTCCCAATAGACCACGCCGTTGAGCTTCAAACCCACCTGCTCCGGCCCCCACGGTTCCCTCCTCCATCCACTATCCTCCCACTGCTCTAAATGCCACGAGCCCTAACTCTTTCATCCATTGCCTCCTCTATCAGCTCTAGCCTTCACCTCCCCAACCTTCGAATCGAGTCCCCAATCTCCTCCGCCAAATTTTTTTGGTACATCCTCGATTCCTATCTCCACACTTACCCCACCACCTCCATCCTCGACACCAGCTGCTACCCTTACCTTGCCTCCATCCGTGCCTCCGCATGTTGCCTGGAGAGACGCGCAACTTGATGGATTGACCCTCCGACCCTAACCAGGTCGTGTGTCCGCGAGGTCCTCGACCTCCTCCAGTTGCGGAACAGGTAGCCGACAATGCCCACAAGCTCATCTTCATGCGCGAGGTCATGTCCACCTACCTCGATGCCTCCTTATGATTCCGATCTGAAAATGTCTAGAAGGTAAGTGGGAGGTGCCACACAATGTATCCTATGGGTTTTGGGAGATCGACAACAACACTTACTCTAGGAGTAACTTCTTTGTCCTGCCATGGTTAGATGTTCCAATCAAAATATACTTCTATAGTTAGATGTAACATTCAAAGCATCATGTTGTCACTAGTAGGAAAAAACTGTTGGTGGTGTCAAAATCCCTTACTCATAGCGTGGCCCGACCCGCCACCATTATCACACCACTAATATCAATTATTGGTAGTGTGTGCCCCAGACAACGCTACCAATATGAATATTGGTAGCATGCTAGCACCACATGCTACAAGTATAGAAAACTACTAGTAACGCATGGTAGTATGACACACTACTACTATGGCACGCCGCAAGTACAATATATGGCACACTGAAAGTAGTAGTTCCTAGATTTCTGTTTTTTTTTGTGTTATCTCGTATTTCAGCTGGATAGGCAGCATATTTAGACATGCATATATACAAATTACAGATAGTAGAAATAGTGTGTTATCAACAAGCAAATAACGAAGAACGATTAAGAAAAATGCAGCGGAGACACAAGATTTAGCAAAAACCGCTTCCTACGTAGGGAAAACAATGCATCAGCCTAAAAATTCACTATATTTCGGAGAGTGCTTACAAACACCGCAAGTTATCTTATACGGCGTTGTTAGTATACGGGCACACGTCCTCGAGCGTGTCCACCACGGCGTGGAACTCGAAGGTGAGGCTAGCGCCCTACGTATGTGGCAACGGCTTCAGTGTTGCACTAAGGACCCGGGCTGCTACTCTCATCACATTTTTCTGGTGCACACACACGCGCGCTGGCGCAGCTATCTCTACATACTCGTAAGCGTTGTAGATGTGGAAAAACACACGAAAGCAGACAGCAGAGAACACGGTAGATTTGGTCCAGCCACTTAATTTGGGTTTGGGTGTTTTCGTTTTCTCCGAATATTCAAAGTTTACATCTTCTGGCCGACAAGCAGTATTCCCAGGTGGTGTTTCTACAGTGCACCCATCAAACACATGATCAGCTACACTAACTAACCTACTGCGATAAGCAGAACTATCGATGACTAAAGAAGCAGCAAGCCCCGGTCGCCGCCGCCAAAGCCAACACCTACCGCGCCCAGCCCCTGCTGCCGCCGGAGAATGCCATCACGCGGCGGACACCGGCAGCGGGGGCTCTCCTCAGGTCGTTCTACTTCTAAGAATCCAAACCCCCACCCAAAAATCCCCCCAAATCGAACACCAGCCAGAGTCTCTCCAGATCCAATCCGCCATTGTGCTCCGTCGAGCGGCCAGCTCTCCGCGCCGGCTGCCGAAGCTCCCTTGATCTCGGGCTCGCTCCCTGCTGATGCTCCCCCGACGCGCAGCTCGACCGTGGCCTCGCTGCGGCAAGACTCGGGGGCCCCCGTGAGTCTCAGCTCTGCCCACTGCTCCTCCCAACGAGGGCGCGCGGATGGCATCCTCATGCTACGGAGAGGGCGCCCGCCCTTGGCCTTCTCGCCAGCGCTCTGGCCGAGGCACGGACGCTCTCGAGCAGGAGGCCTATGCCGCTCACTACGGGTGTGCTCTGCTTTGGAGTCCCATGTGTGCGCGACTCGGCCTCCAAGGACCAGACGCGGCCTCAGAGCTCCCCGCTGTTCGCGTGCGGATCTGCTTCGGTGATCCTCGGCTTCAGCGCCTTGATGGCTGCTGCGGGACTCTAGGTTCTGGTATAGTTCCAAGAGAAAGCTCCGCGAAGATGGCGCCCGTGGGTGTCGTACGCCTTGTTGAAGGCGTCGTGATGGAACTTGTTGCATGCGCAAGCTCACCATCACCTGCAACCAGTGCGGTGGTTCCGAGTGAAAACTCAGTGACGACGGCGTCATTGGCGTCGTTATTCCTTATTGACGGCGTCATAGTGGAACCCCTACTGCTCGGCTGGTTGTTACATTTGGGATCGTGAGGTGCATTCTGACTTCAGCTCTTTGATGGCCTATGGATACTTGGCCTCGTATAATGGTGATGACCGTGGATAGGTGTACTCCTCACCATGAAAAGTTCCTAGGGCTGTCTCTCTAGCGGAGCTTGCGGTCAAGGTTCGTGTTGTTGGTGAAATCTCGGTCTTGCAAGCCCTTCGATGGCGTTGGCAGAGACTCCTGCAGTTCGGCACTCGATTTTGCCGGCGAGCTTTGTGTCTGTAGCGTCCTCTCGGTGGAGCAAGGCCCTTCGACAATGCCAATAACACTCGTTGGTCCGCCCATGCTCCTGTTTGCCACATAGTGGACAGTCGCTATGCAAGCGGGTGTTGGTGCTGCTCTCCACAAGGTCTCGGTGTGGTGACACCCTTTGACAACGTAGGTACCACTCCTCAAAGCATTGCCCATGCTCAGCTTCCAGCTGATGCTCGTCAGTGCTCATTGACCGGATAGTGCTTGACTACTGCACTTTTCATCATTCTTGTTATTTTTTATCTTTGTTGTAACCCTTTGCTTTAGAGAGCAAGGTCATCAGGTAGCCGTCCTGCATTGGCGAGACTACTTTTCTCTTCCTTTGCTGTTGTAACAATCCTATGTACCCTGGCCAATGTCAACCCAAATGGGTGGGCAAGAGCCTGTCTTGTAATGCTCTTTGATGCAATATATCGAGGTGGGGATTCTCTCTCCCTCGGTGAAAGCTTTAGAAAAAGCCTTGGTCAACTGAACTTCAAATAGATACATCAAGTTTGTCTCAAATACATCACCATGGCGGAGGATACTCGCCTTTGGGTGTATGAATTAATTTTCTATGTGCAATGAAAAGCAGATGGCTCTTGAATTTTGGACTCTGCAGAATGTTTGCCTAGCGCAGAAGAACCGACCAATAGAGGGAGAGGCAACTATGCAAGGCCACAGAATAAGGACACCTACACTTATTCCAAAGAAGGATGATGGTGCCGAAGACATCTCTGATTTTACACCCATTAGCCTCATCCGTGCCATTGCCAAGCTCAATCGAAGATTATGGCCACGCGCCTCACCCTCTCACACATCAAAGCTTGTCCGCAACACGTAAAGTGCTACTAAAATAAAAAAAAGTCCAACTCTACTCTTCAAACTTGGTATCAAGAAAGCTTTCTACTCCATCCATTGGGACTACTTGACGGGTCATCAACACTTTGGATCCCCCCCCCCTCCCGCATTTTAGAGGTCGTGTGTCCACGTTTTTATCCACTTCATGAAGCATGGTCTCCTCAATGATATTTCTGGTGATTTTGCCCACTAAGCATGCGAGGGGCCTTATCCAAGGTGACTCGCTTTTTCTCCTGCTTTTAGTGTTGTTCATTGGCCCTCTCCATCAAATTCTTTGCAAGGTTGCCGAACAAAGACACTTGCATAAGCTCCGTGGAAGAACCCCAAAAATTCGCACCTCTCCTTTTGTTGATGATGACACCATATTTTTAATTCCTAATAAAGATGATATAAAGATGATATAAACTTATTGGTGACCACCTTGACCAACTTTAGCAACTTCACCGGGATTGTTTCCAATTGTGCCAAAAATCCAAGTGGCCCCAATTAGACTATTGACCTTGATGACATCCTTCAAGCTTGGCTGGCACAACACACCTCCTTCCTGATCTTGGCCTCCCTTTGATGGTAACACGGCTTTGGAGAATTCACTTGCAAGAGTTGGAATAAAGAGTGTGCGAGAAGCTAGTTCTTTGGAATGGTCTGCAACCATGGACAGCCGAATGGTCCATAGCAAGGCGGTGCTTACAAGCACAATCATCAGCTTCGTCACCATGGTTCATGTTCCCATGGAGGCTCTCTTGAATATTGGTAGCATTATAAGGTCTTTTTTTCTGGATGACTTGTGACAATGTCACCGGTGGGAAATGCAGAGTAAAACGGGAACAACTTTGCAAACCAAAAGAGTATGGAGGAATTGGAATTCTAAACCTCACAGTTTGCCTCGGCGCTGAGGTTACGTCGGCTCACGGTGGGCAAAAAACCGATGACCGAAGACCGAAACCGAAAAGACCGAGACCGAACCCGAAAAGACCGAGACCGAAATGACCGATAAAATATTGGGTAGAAAATTTTATAGACCGAATTAAGTTTGGTCAATTCGGTCATTTTGTTCTGAGTAACCGAATAGATCGAACTAACCGAATTTTACGTAAGACTGTCCCAATCTTTAGATTTTGTGATATGCGTGAGATGTGATATTGTTGAATGTTCATAAACTTCTCTAGCGTTGTTACATTTTTGTTTAGATTGTTGAATATTTATTCGTGCCAATTGATAATAATATATGCAATGAAAAAACATCCAAAATACATCTAAAATGTTGCCAACCTTGTACTAAATAATGTCTAATTTTTGCGTTGCCACACTATTCGGTCATGACCGAACCCGAACCCGAATTATTGGGTACCCAAATTTATCTGGTAGTAAAAGTAACAAGTATATTTCGGTCTTCATTTTTTTCTGGCCGAATTTGAAATAGACCGAAATATAACCAAATTGTCGGGAAGACCCGGTAGGGCAATGGACGTGGAGCGGCCGGCTTGAGACGGCCGCTCATGCAAAGGCCGCTGAAGAGCAGCCGGCCGGAGCCGGGCTGCTGCCTCGAAGCCGGCTGGTCTAGTCCTAGTCGGCCGGCTGCGGCCTTAACGTCAGGGCTGGCCGGCTTCACCAAGCCATATCCGATCGGGTCAGACTGACCCACTCGAGGTCGAGAGTTCCACCGGAAAGGAACTGGGTAGGTGATCCGGGTTCAAAGGTCCACGCCGACCTCATCTCCCAAAGTACGGGGCAGAGAGCAGCAGTGCCACGCGCCAGACAGGCCATCATGGCGTACGTCGAACCGTACGCGCTACAGAGCATGATGACGACAACGACAAGACCTCGCCATGCCGCTGACCCGAGCAGCGGATGGGACGTGCCACTAGGCTCAACGGCTCCCCGATGTCGCGCCTCGAAGGAGCGGGAGCCGGAGCCGGCCATGCCGGCCACTAGACTATAGGGACTTATATGTAAAGTACCGGTGCCTATATAAGCCGGGCTACTCGTGCGGGGGACGATCGATCACTTCTCATTCACTAGTCTTAGAGCTGCCCTGTGAGAGAGACCTTCGTCTACCTTAGCCTCCCGGGAGCAGCCGGATATACAGCTCAAGGAGCACCATTGTACTGTGTCACTATCATATACGCTCATAGCAGGAGTAGAGGTGTTACCTCCATCGGAGGGCCTCGAACCTGGGTACGTCGCCGTGTCGCTCGTGCCCATACCCGCATCCGGATACCGCCGTGAGACCACAAGGAACCACATCGATTAGCCACCCTATGGCATATGTCATGACGATACCACGACATTTGGCGCCCACCGTGGGGCCTTCGGCGTCCGCGGCCGGTGTCTTCATCCGGACGGGCCTCACCACCACCACCGGCGAGAGGGTCGCTTCAGGCTTGGTGCGGAGATTCGGCTCCTCGACGCGTCGGCCGACAACTGGCTGCTTCGCCGACCGGCCATTCCTGCCGGCGGCAACATCATCAGCTTCGGCGCTTCGACGTCTACGTCGCCACCGCCGCACCACCGCGCTACCCGCGCGAGATCGTGCGCTGTGCAAGCCCTCCCCCTGGAGCCGGCGCCCGCCTCACCACCACCGGCCCTGCATCATGCAGGAGGTCATGGCCACGGCGACGACGCCGGGGGCAAGTCCACGCGCATCCAGGTGGCCAGCGCGGAGCCGCGGCGCATCCGCCTCGGGCGCAAAGGCGCCGCCACCACCGTCCCGGCGGGAGGGAAGTCCGGCAAGCTGAGCACCCCGCTCACGCCCGGCGCCGACCCCACCACCATCGAGAAGGACCCGGAGGAGCACCGCCGCCTCCTCTCAAGCAAACAGAAGAACTGCCGCGCAAAGCGCGGTGGGAGATCACCCAAAGGCGAGTTCGCCCGCGCCATGGCCTCACGCCCGCCGCGCGACAACCTGCCGAGCCCGGCCAGATCCGCCGGAGAGGAGGCGGCCTGGGCGCAGAGATCGCCCGATGGCGCAGAATCGCCGGCTCCGTCCGCGGAGCAACCCGTCTACAACACCCCCGACAAGAACATGCTCGCGGCTGAAGCTGCCGCGGAAGAGCTGCACCGCCTCGAAGGCGCAGAGTTACGCCGCCAAACGAGCGGGTGACCGAGCTGCTGAAGGCGGCCAACCGGCTGACCAAAGACCCCAGGTACGCCCATGCCCCCAGAGCTTCTCATGCTCGTGGCGCTGCAGGCAACGACCGGGACGGCCCGAGGGACACGGCCGAGTCCCCCCCCCGCACCAAGCCGGCGCGGCGACTCCCGGAACACCCACGCAAGTTCCAGCCGCACAAGCCGGCCGCCCAGTGGCAACAGCGGCCGCAGCCGGCCACCATCAAGCCGGCACGACGAAGAAGAGTACGAGAGGCCGTCCACCATCAAGCACCGCGCGGCTCCAGAGGCCAGTGGCCGCGCCGCCGGCCGGCTCCCGGCCGGGCCCGCGCGTCGAGCCGCCCGACGCCAGATCGCCTCGACCGGCTGGTCGAATCCCGCATCGCGGAGGAAGAAGGGCCAGCCGGCCCCAAGTGCCGCGGGCCGCGGATCCTCAACGAGCCCATGATCGACGGCTTCCGGCTCTCCCCCGCGACACGCCTGCACGACGGCACGGCCAAGCCGAGGACCGGTCGGCAGGACTACCCACCTGCGCCGGCACGCCAAGGGTAACAAGCGCTGGGCCGTGCGCTACTCCCCTCATGCTGCTCGGCTCCGCCCGCACATGGCTCAACAACCTGCCAGCCAGCAGCATCAACGGCTGGCTCGACTTCGAGGCGCCTTCATCGCAACTTCTCGGCACCTACCGCCGGCCGGGTCGCCCAACAGCCTTGAGATGTGCAAGGTGGCGCGGACGAGACGGACCGTGCATACCTGACGCGCTGGTGCGAGATGCGCAACTCCTGCGAGGGCGTGCACGAGATCCAGGCAGTCGGCTTCTTCATGGCCGGCTGCCGGCCCAACACCATGCTGTGGCACAAGCTGCGCCGCAGTGAACCCAAGACGATGGCTGCCTTGATGGCCATCGTGCACAAGTACGCGCTGGCTGAAGGAGCCGCAGACGCCGGCTGAGATTTCGCCGCTCCATCCAAAGGGACAACAACAAGCCGGCCGAGCACAAGCCGGCCAGGGCGGCCACCACGCAGCCGGCGGGACAACTACCGCGGCAAGAGGCACAGCGACCAGCCGGACCGCCGCACGGCTCCGCCCATGTGGCAGCTGTCGACCACGCGGCGGCTGGCGGAAGCCGGCGCGTAAGGCACGGACCGGCCCTGGAAGCCGAAGTACACCTTCGAGCAGATGCTCGACTCGCCGTGCAAGTACCACAGCGGCAAGAACCCCTCCAACCACACCACCCGCGACTGCCACTTCATGAAGCGGCTGACGAGTGGCGAGCCACTTCCGCCTCCACCCCCACCAGCCGGCGGGCCGGGTGGCCAAGCCGGCGCAGAAGCCAACAACCTCGAGCACCACGAGGCTAACCAAGTGCACCATGGCGGCCGGTACCTGGCTGAGGATGCCACCTACATCATCTTCACCTCCGAGCCCGAGGACAGACGAGCCAGCAGCGCCGTTCCCTCGAAGTCAACGCGGTCATGCCGCCGGTCCCCCAGTACCTACACTGGTCAGAGCAGGCCATCACTTTGGATCGCCGCGACACACCGGCTGTCCTACCGAAGCCGGGCAGCTACGCCATGGTCCTCGACCCCACCATCGGCACAACCCGGCGCAGCGTGCGCTTCTCGCGCGTCCTCATCGACGGCGCAGATCAACATCCTCTACCACACACCGCCCGCAAGCTGGGCATCTAGGAGGCCGAGTTGCGCCCCACCCCCACCGTCTTCCATGGCATCGTGCCGGCCACTGCTGCCAGCCGATCGGCCGGATCACCCTGGAGGTCATGTTCGGCAAGCCGGACAACTTCCGCACGGAGAACATCGAGTTCGAGGTGGTGGACCTCGGAGTCCCTACCACGCGCTCCTGGGCAGGCCGGCCCTGACCAAGTTCATGGCGGTGCCCCACTATGGGTACCTGAAGATGAAGCTACCTGGCCCTAAAGGGGTCATCACCGTAGCCGGCGACTACCGCCGCTCCATGGACTGCGCCACGCACTCAAGATGGCCCAGACGCTGGTCATCGCCACCGAGAAGCAGCTCATCCACGACGCCGTCGCCTCGGCTAAGGCCGCGCAGGCGGACATGCCGGCTGTGGGCAACCCGGCTGGGACGACTCACTTCCAGCCGGCCGACAACACCAAGAAGATCCTGCTCGACCCGCCCAGCCGGACAAGTACGTCACCATCGGTGCCGGCTTGAGCAGCAAATAGGAAAGCGAGCTCACCAGCTTCCTCCGTGAGAATCGGGACATCTTCGCATGGTCTCCAAGGGACATGCGGGTGTGCCGAGGGAGTTGGCTGAGCACCACCTCCACGTCAGGCCTGAAGCCAAGCCGGTGAAGCAGCCTCTCAGGCGCTTCGCCGAAGAACGAAGGAAGGCCATCGGTGAAGAAATCGCCCGGCTCCTAGCTGCCGGCTTCATCATGGAAGTGCTGCACCCGGACTGGTTGGCGAACCCGGTCCTGGTTTTGAAGAAGAACGGCTCCTGACGCATGTGTATCGACTACACCAGCCTCAACAAGGCGTGCCCGAAGGACCCCTTCCCCCTGCCGCGCATAGATCAAGTCATAGACTCGACCGCCGGCTGTGAACTGTTGTCTTTTCTAGATGCCTACTCAGGCTACCACCAGATTCCTTTGAATCCGGATGATCAAATAAAGACTTCGTTCATTACCCCGTATGGGGCTTACTGCTACACGACTATGCCATTCGGCTTGAAAAATGCAGGCGCCACCTACCAAAGGTGCATGCAAAAGTGTTTGCAGGATCAAATCGGCAGAAATGTTCACGCATACGTGGATGATGTCGTTGTAAAAACCAAGGAGATGCCTACCCTCCTTGATGACTTAAGAGAAACCTTCACCAATCTGCGAAGATTTCGGATGAAGCTCAACCCGGCCAAGTGCGTTCGGCGTGCCAGCCGCCAACTCCTGGGCTACCTCGTCTCTCAGCGAGGAATCGAAGCCAACCCGGAGAAGATCTGCCATTGAGAAGATGGAGCTGCCGCAAAGGCCTCAAGGACGTCCGTAAGTTCACCGGATGCCTGGCCTCCTTGAGCCGCGTCGCCGGCTGGGGGAGAAGGCACGCCCATGTACCACCTTTGAAGAAATGGGCAAGTCTGGTCACCGCAGGCGGATGAAGCCTTCCGTGACTTAAAGCGCGTACTTTCGACCGCGCCCATCCTGCATCGCCGCCGATGGAGCCGATGCGTTGTACATCGCCGCCACCAATCGTGTGGTTAGCGTCGTCCTGGTGGTGGAGCGCAAAGGCCGCAAGGAGCAGCCGGTCCAGCGCCCAGCCTACTATCTCGCGAGGTGCTGTCCCAGTCAAAGGAACTACCCCCACTACCAGAAGGTCACCTACGGCGTGTACATGGCGGCCAAGAAGCTCAAGCACTACTTCCAGGAGCATCCCATCAAGGTGGTGGCCACAGCACCCTTGGCGGAAATCATTGGCAGCAAGGACGCCAACGGCCGGGTCGCCAAGTGGGCCCTGGAGCTAGCCGCCCACACCATCATCTACGAGCCGCGCACGCCATCAAGTCGCAGATCCTCGCGGACTTCTTCGTCGATGGCTAAGATGCAGTACCGCCGCCCGTGCCGATTCCACGCATGGAAGCTGCACTTCGACGGCTCGAAGATGCGAAACGGCTTGGGAGCCGGCATCGTCGTCACTTCCCCCAAGGGAGATCGGCTGGACTATGTCCTGCAGATCCACTTCGCCGCATCCAACAATGTGGCGGAGTATGAAGCGCTCATCCATGGGCTGAAGCTGGCCAAGGAGATCGGCGTGCGTCGCATCCTCTGCTTCGGCGACTCCGACTTGGTTATACAGCAAGCATCGGCGACTGGGACACGAAGGACGCCAACATGGCCTCCTACACGCTTCCACGTCCAGCAGCTTATCCGGCTTCTTCGATGGCTGTGAATTCCACCATGTGCCACGAGCAAACAATGAGGCGGCAGATGCCCTATCCAAGATTGGCTCAACCCGGCAAGCCATTCCGCCGGCGTTGCCTTGGGATTCTTCAAGAAACCGTCCATCATACCGTCACCGGACTCGGATTCCATATTCGTGCCGCTGACCCGGGGGCTTCAGCCGAACCCGGGCTTCATTGCCCAAGTCGGGGCTCATCAGCAAACCCGCCGCTTTCTCACCGAACCCGGGGGCTTATCGGTCCAACGCGGGGGCTTCTCAGCAAACTCGGGGGCTTTCTCAGCCAAACCCGCCGGCTTCCACAGCCGAACCCGGCGACCACGCAGTCGAAACCGGAAGCTCCGAAGATGGAGGCCCTGGTGGTTAGCGTATTTGAAATAAAATGCGTACCATCATGGGCACAAGAATTCCTCTCCTACCTCACCGATGGTGTGCTGCCCAATGACAGGGTTCAAGCCAGGCAGATTGAGAGAAGGGCCAAAGCCTATACAATCATCAACCACGAGCTGTACAAACGCACGTAAGGGGGTGTTCCAGCGGTGCGGCCGAGCCGGTGAAGGGATTGAACTCCTACGGAAATCCACCAGGTGAGAGTGCGGCCATCACGCCTCCTCCAGCCATAGTGGCCAAAGTCCTTCCGGACGGTTTTTACTGCCGACTGCGCTCAGACGCAGAAGACTTGGTGAAGAAGTGCAACGGCTGCCGCGCTCGCAAAGCAAAGGTAAACGCCGGCTTCCGCCCCTAAAACCATCCCCATTACCTCGGCCGTTTGCCGTATGGGGCTTGGACATGGTGGGCCCATTCAAGACAGCCCGAGGCGGCATGACACATCTCTTGGTGATGATTGATAAATTCACTAAGTGGATCGAGGCCAAGCCGATCAAGAAGCTGGATGGCTCCACAGCCGTCACATTCCTCAAGGAGATAATCGCGAGATACGGCTACCCGCATAGCATCATCACCGACAACGGCAGCAACTTCGCCGAAGGCATTTTCAAGCGCTACTGCGGGGAGATGGGGATCCGAATGGACCTATCATCCGTAGCACACCCGGAGACCAACGGCCAAGTGGAGAAGGCAAACGGCTTGATCCTAGCCGGCATCCGGCCCCGGCTGGTGGAGCCGCTTGAGCGCTCAGCCGGCTGCTGGATTGAAGAGCTGCCCAGCGTGCATGGAGCACAACAACGCCAAACCGCTCGGTCCGGCTTCACACCCTTCTTCCTCGTATACGGGGCCGAAGCCCCTGCCGACTGACATCGAGCACGACGCGCCAAGGATCAAGCTATACACAGAAGCGAAGCCAAAGAAGCTCGCGAAGATGGAGTCGACCTGGTTGAAGAGGTCCGG
Source organism: Lolium multiflorum (assembly GCA_030979885.1). Classification (NCBI taxonomy): domain Eukaryota; kingdom Viridiplantae; phylum Streptophyta; class Magnoliopsida; order Poales; family Poaceae; genus Lolium; species Lolium multiflorum. Next base: position 217,104,019 of record CM061752.1, on the reverse strand, counting down.
CTGATGGCCGAATCGGTCCGCCGTACCCAGCAAAGCCTCCGTCGCTATCATAGCCGGAAGGTCAAGTCCTTAAGCATTCCGAGAAGGAGATCAGTGCTCCGGCTGATCCAACGGACAGCCGGACAGCATAAACTAGCATCCCCATGGGAGGGTCCCTTCATCGTGAGTGATGGCGTGTAACTCACACGTTCGTTGGGAACCCCAAGAGGAAGGTATGATGCGCACAGTAGCAAGTTTTCCCTCAGAAAGAAACCAAGGTTTAATCGAACCAGCAGGGAGCCAAGAAGCACGTTGAAGGTTGATGGTCGCGAAATGTGATGCGGCGCAACACCAGTGGATTCCGCGCCAACGCGAACCTGCACAACACAACCCAAGTACTTTGTCCCAACGAAACAGTGGAGGTTGTCAATCTCACCGGCTTGCTATAACAAAGGATTAAGCGTTTCGAGTGGAAGATGTTTGCAAAGAAAACAGTAAACACAATTGCAGTAGATTGTATGCTATGTAAAGAATAGGACCGGGGTCCACAGTTCACTAGAGGTGTCTCTCCTATAAGATAAAGCATGTTGGGTGAACAAATTACAGTCGGGCAATTGACAAATAGAGAAAGGCATAACAATGCATATACATGATATGATAAATATAGTGAGATTTAATTGGGCATTACGACAAAGTACATAGAACCGCCATCCAACCGCATCTATGCCTAAAAGTCCACCTTCAAAGTTATCATCCGAACCCCATTCGCATTAAGTTGCAAAGCAATGCACAATTGCATTAAGTATGGTGCGTAATGTAATCAACAACTACATCCTAGACATAGAATCAATGTTTTATCCCTAGTGGCAACAGCACATCCACAACCTTAGAACTTTCTTACCGTCCCAGTTTTAATGGAGGCATGAACCCACTATCGAGCATAAATACTCCCTCTTGGAGTTAAGGGCAAAACTTGGCCAGAGCCTCTACTAATAACGGAGAGCATGCAAGATCATAAACAACACATAAACAATAGATTGATAATCACCATAATCATAGTACTCTTTATCCATCGGATCCCGACAAACACAACATATAGTATTACATATAGATGATCTTGATCATGTTAGGCAGCTCACAAGATCCAACAATGAAGCACAACAAGGAGAAGACGACCATCTAGCTACTGCTATGGACCCATGGTCCGGGTGAACTACTCACTCATCACTCCGGAGGCGACAATGGCGGTGTAGAGTCCTCGGAGATGAACCCCTCCGGCAGGGTGCCGGAGGCGATCTCCTGAATCCCCCGAGATGGGATTCGCGGCGGCGGCGTCTCGGAAGGTTTTCCGTATCGTGGCTTCTCGTGACCGGGGGTTCGCGACGGAGACTTTAAGTGGCGGAAGGTCAACGCGGGGGCCACGAGGCCCCCACAGGGCAGGCCGGCGCGGCCAAGGCCAGCCGCGCCGCCCTATGCCTGGTTGCCTCGTGGCCCCACTTCGTTATCTCTTCGGTCTTCTGGAAGCTTCGTGCAAAAATAGGACCCTGGCCGAAAGTTTCGTCCAATTCCGAGAATATTTCCTTACTAGGATTTCTAAAACCAAAAACAGCAGAAAACAGCAACCGGCTCTTCGCATCTTGTTAATAGGTTAGTTCCGAAAAATGCATAAATATGACATATAATGTGCATAAAACATGTAGGTATCATCAATAAAGTAGCATGGAACATAAGAAATTATCGATACGTTGAGACGTATCAGCATCCCCAGCTTAGCTCGTCGTCCCGAGCAGTAAACGATAACAAAGATAATTTCTGAAGTGACATGCCATGTCTACGGTGCTTCTATTCTTGTAGACAAGTGTTGGGCCTCCAAGAGCAGAGGTTTGTAGAACAGCAAGTTTCCTTATGGATCACCTAAGGTTTATCGAACTCAGGGAGGAAGAGGTCAAAGATATCCCTCTCGGGCAACCCTGTAATCACAAAGCAAGAAGTCTCTTGTGTCCCCAACACACCAAATACACTTGTCGGATGTATAGGTGCACTAGTTCAACGAAGAGATAGTGAAATACAAGTAATATGGATGTATATGAGTGGTAATAGCAATCTGAATAAAATATGGCAGCGGGTAAACATGCAACAAAACAATAAACAAACGGAGATTCGATGCTTGGAAGCAAGGCCTAGGATCCTGCTTTCACTAGTGGACACTCTCAACAATGATCACATAATAGGACTACTCTACACTCTTTTGTTGGATGATGAACGCATTGCGTAGGATTACACGAACCCTCAATGCCGGAGTTAACAAGCTCCACAATGCAATGTTCATATTTAAATAACCTTAGAGTGCAAGATAGATCAACATAATTACACCAAGAACTAACATAGCATGCACACTATCACCATCATGCATATGTAGGAGGAATAATACACATCAATACCATCATAGCAATAATTAACTTCATAATCTACAAGAGATCATAATCATAGCCTACGCTAAGTACTCACACGGTGCACACACTGTCACCATTACACACGTGGAGGAGGAATAGAGTACTTTAATAACATCACTAGAGTAGCACATAGATAATATTCAACTAGATCACATAAAGAGAGAGATGAACCACATAGCTACAGCGGAGCCCTCAGCCCCGGGGGTGAATTACTCCCTCCTCATCATGGAGACAGTGATGGCGGTGAAGATGGCGGTGGAGACGGCGGTGGAGATGACTCCGGGGCAATTCGGCAGGGTGCCGAACAGAGACTGTCCCCCGAATCTTGATTTCGATGGCGGCGGCTCGGAAGGTTTTCTCCGTATCGTGGCTCTCCGTCGGTGTTTTTAGGTCAGAGAGGCTTAAATAGGCGAAGAGGGAGTCGGAGGGGCCACGGGCTGCCCACACCCTAGGGGGGCGCTGGCCCGCGCCGGGGTGTGGTGTGGGCCCCCCGGCTCCCCTCATCCTCCTCCGGTGCTCGAAGCTCCGGGAAAAATAGGAACCTGGCGGTGATTCGTCCGATTCCGAGAATATTTCGTTACTAGGATTTCGAAACCAAAACAAAGAGAACGACAACGGCTTTCGTCAATAGGTTAGTTCCGGAAAACGCATAATAATGACATATAATGTGTATAAAACATGTAGATATCATCAATAAAGTGGCATGGAACATAAGAAATTATCGATACGACGGAGACGTATCAGCATCCCCAAGCTTAGTTCTGCTCGTCCCGAGCAGGTAAAACGATAACAAAGATAATTTTTGAAGTGACATGCCATCATAACCTTGATCATATTATTGTAAAGCACATGAGATAAATGCAGAGATTCGAAGCAATGATGAAGATAGTGAGTAAACAAATGAATCATATAACAAAGACTTTTCATGAATAATACTTTCAAGACAAGCATCAATGAGTCTTGCATAAGAGTTAACTCATAAGCAATAAATTCTTAGTAGAAAGCTTTGAAACAACACAAAGGAAGATATAAGTTTCAGCGGTTGCTTTCAACTTTAACATGTATATCTCATAGATAATTGTCAACACAAAGTAATATAACAAGTGCAATGGGTAAACATGTAAGAATCAATGCACACAGTTCACACAAGTGTTTGCTTCTAAGATAGAAAGAATAGGTAAACTGACTCAACAATAAAGTAAAAGAATGGTCCTTCAAAGAGGAAAGCATCGATTGCTATATTTGTGCTAGAGCTTTGATTTTGAAAACATATAGAGAGCATAAAAGTAAAGTTTTGAGGAGTGTTTGTTGTTGTCAACGAATGGTAGCGGGTACTCTAACCCCTTGCAGACAAACCTTCAAAGAGCGGCTCCATTTTATTTTATTTTTGGGTGGCACTCCTTCCAACCTTTCTTTCACAAACCATGGCTAACCGAATCCTCGGGTGCCTGCCAACAATCTCATACCATGAAGGAGTGCCTTTTTATTTTAGTTTTATTATGATGACACTCCTCCCCACCTTTGCTTTCTCAAGCCATGGCTAACCGAATCCTTCGGGTGCCGTCCAACAATCACATACCATGGAGGAGTGTCTATTTTTGTTAATTAATTTGGGACTGGGAATCCCATTGCCAGCTCTTTTTGCAAAATTATTGGATAAGCGGATGAAGCCACTAGTCCATTGGTGAAAGTTGTCCAACAAGATTGAAAGATAAACACCACATACTTCATCATGAGCTATAAAACATTGACACAAATAAGAGGTAATAACTTTTGAATTTGTTTAAAGGTAGCACTCAAGCAATTTACTTTGGAATGGCGGAGAAATACCATGTAGTAGGTAGGTATGGTGGACACAAATGGCATGAATATTGGCTCAAGTATTTGGATGCATGAGAAGTATTCCCTCTCGATACAAGGTTTAGGCTAGCAAGGTTATTTGAAGCAAACTCAAGTATAAAATGGTGCAGCAAGACTCACATATAAACATATTGTAAGCATTATAAGACTTTACATCGTCTCCTTGTTGTTCAAACACCTCAACCAGAAAATATCTAGACTTAGAGAGACCAATCATGCAAACCAAATTTTAACAAGCTCTATGTAATTATTCATTAATGGGTACAAGGTACATGATGCAAGAGCTTAAACAAGATCTATATGAGCACAACAATTGCCAAGTATCACATTATTCAAGACATTACACCAATTACTACATGTAGCATTTCCCGTTTCCAATCATATAACAATTAACGAAGCAGTTTCAACCTTCGCCATGAAAATTAAAAGCTAAGAACACATGTGTTCATACGAACCAGCGGAGCGTGTCTCTCTCCCAAACAATCATTTATTCAAACAAAAACAAAAACAAAAGCATACAGACGCTCCAAGTAAAGTACATAAGATGTGACCGAATAAAAATATAGTTTCAAGAGAAGGAACCCGATACTTTGTCGATGAAGAAGGGGATGCCTTGGGCATCCCCAAGCTTAGATGCTTGAGTCTTCTTGAAATATGCAGGGATGAACCACCGGGGCATCCCCAAGCTTAGACTTTTCATTCTTCTTGATCGTAGTATATCATCCTCCTCTCTTGACCCTTGAAAACTTCCTTCACACCAAACTTCAAGCAAACTCATTAGAGGGTTAGTGCATAATCAAAAATTCACATGTTCAGAGGTGACACAAACATTCTTTTCACTTCTGGACATTGCATAAAGCTACTGGACATTAATGGATCAAAGAAATGAATCCAACATAGCAAAAGAGACAATGCGAAATAAAAGGCAGAATCTGTCAAAAACAGAACAGTCGTAAAGACGAATTTAAAGCACCAGACTTGCTCAAATGGAAAAACTCAAAACTAATGAAAGTTGCGTACATATCTGAGGATCACGCTCGTAAATTGGCAGATTTTTTCGAATTTTCTACAGAGGCCTGTGCCCAGATTCGTGACAGACAGCAATGCTGTTTCTGCAATGATCCCAAATATAACATCAACTTTGACATAGAAACTTTACTTGGCACAAAAACATGATAAGGAGAGGTTGCTACAGTAGTAAACAACTTCCAAGACACAAATATAAAACAAAGTACTGTAGCAAAATAACACATGGGTTATCTCCCAAGAAGTTCTTTCTTTATAGCCATTAAGATGGGCTCAGCAATTTTGGTGATGCACCAGCAAGAAATAGTATTTGAAGCAAAAGAGAGCTTCAAGAGGCAATTCAAAACACATTTAAGCCTAACATGCTTCCTATGCAGAAGAATCTTATACACAAATGAATTCATGAAGAGCAAAGTAACAAGCATAAGAGGATAAAACACGAGTAACTTAAAGATTCTCAACATAAAGAGGGGAAACTTAATATCATTAAGATGCATATAACCATATTTCCCTCTCTCATAATAACTTTCAGTAGCATCATTGATGAAATCCACAATATACCCATCACTTAAAATATTCTTATCATGGTTCATATGCATAGAAGTATCATTAATTTTGGCATAAGAAGAGTTATTCTCATTAATAGTAATTGGAGCAAGATTATTATCAAGAATTTGAACATGGTAAACAAGTTGCATATTAAAAGAATTGTTTTTGGTAATCCAATCATGACTATAACAACTTTCATAAGGATAATTGTAACATGTGTCATATACATCTCTATGGCAATTATCTAAACCAGAATATGTAATATCATCATTTTCACTAAAAGTAGAGGTCTCAAATACAGGATCTTCAAGCACAACATCCCCAAGCTTAGAGCTTTCAATATCATCGTTTAAGGGGACATGAATAATGCTATCATCATTACTTTCATAATCAGTACCAAAGAGATTTCCAATATCAAAGGTAGTGTGCTCATTCAAATCATGATCGCTAATGTATGTAAAGGGCATAGGAAGATCATCGTATTCAGATTCATTATCACAATAATCATTAGGAGCAACATACTTACGGTTACCTAGCGTTATCTCATTCACGCGGGGATACGCCGTTACCTCTTTCTTTTTATTCTCCTTCTTCTTCTTCTTCGTTCCCTTCTTCTTCTTCTTCTTCTTCTTCTTCTTCTTCTTCTTCTTCTTCCTTCTCTTCCTTCTCCTCATTCCCTTCTTTAGGAGGAAGAGGCTTGAAGGGTGGCTTGTCCGCATAACCTGATTTATTTACTTTTAGAAACAATAGAAGAAACTTGGGAGGATCCCTCCTTTTCATTAATTAGTTGAAAACACACAGCGGTCCTATCATATTTTGGCAAGGTGTCATCTTCTAAAATATTTTGTATGTAAGTATTTGTATGGCTATTATCAATGCAATAAGAAAGACACCCATGCAGGACATCATCAATATCAAGATCGTTAATATTTAACAAAGAAATTTTTCTTTATAACTCTTCACACTTCAAAAATAAGGTAAGTTCATCATGCTGATTAGGAATAATTTCATCATCACAATACAAATTTGCAGCACTCATGGGGTTTGAATTATCATTGGAGGAACATTGAAAATTAAAATGACCAACTCTATGGCAAAGTTCACAAATAAAAGGATAGAGGACACACACTTTTTCTCCAAGGTCATCTAGAGCTCTAGACCACTTTCTAGTTTTTTCATTTCTGTGATGGATACAATATTCATCTTCTATTTGATTAATTCCACAAGGTCTATGTATTCCACAAAAATTAACATGCTTATAGGAAATAGCATTTTTAGGAGTTTGAGCATGCTTATTGCAATCATTAACAACAATGTCATTCTTCATGCAAGCCTCTTTAAAAGGTTCATGATACTTATCAAAATTCTTTTTAGGCAATTCTAAATGAGAAGCAAAGGCTTTATAAAGATTTGCAGCAACTTGAGAGTCAAGACCATAAGTAGCACTCATATTTCGAAATTTATCAGTATTCATAAAAGTTTCAATGCATTCATAATCATAGTTTATACCTGACTCTTTACCTTTGTCGTTCTCCCAATCTTCAGCGTTCTCCTTAATCCGATCAAGAAGGTCCCTTTTAAACTCTTCTTTATTGCTCATGAATGATCCAGAACAAGTAGTATCCAGCAAGGTCTTATCTTGAAAAGAAAGTCTTGCATAGAAATTATCAATGATGATATTACCTGGAAGCTCATGATTGGGGCATTTGAGCATTAAAGTCTTCAATCTCTCCCATGCTTGGGCAATACTCTCTCCATCATGAGGCCAAAAATTATATATATGGTTTTGATCTTTGTGAATTTCACTTGGAGGGTAGAACTTGGAATAAAATAGGGGCACAATATCCTTCCAATCAAGAGAGCGCCCGTCCTTCAATAGTTTATACCAATGCGCCGCTTCACCAGATAGCGACATAGAGAATAGTTTCTTCTTCACTTCATCCATAGAGATACCTGCACACTTGAATAACCCGCATAATTCATGCAAAAACAGTAAATGATCTCCAGGATGGACAGTTCCATCCCCTTCATAGCGGTTATCCATAACACGTTCAATAATTTCCATAGGTATTTTATACGGAATACTTTCAGCAGGTGGATTTAAAATATCAGAAGCATCATTAGAGTTATCGCATATGGGAGATAAAGCATTATCAGAGCAAAATATTTCTTCCAAAGCGGAGGAGCTAAAAAGATTATTTTTATGTAAACCAGCTTCCCCAAGCTTAGACTTCTTCATAGCATTAGCAGTAATTGCATTCATACTAATAACATTGCTACTATCATGTAAATAAGGTTCCATAGGTTTTTTAATTTTTGTATCAAACCATCCATGTCTTAAATCAGAAATAGAATAAGAAGCTCTTTGTTATCCATTATGCCTAACTAGTGTAAACAAGAAACAAAATGTCGAATTGCAGAGTCTAAAGGAAATAGCTTCGAGCACACACACAATGGCGCCGGAAAGTACTGTACTGAACCGGAGTATGAGTGCCTTTTACCTTTCCTCCCCGGCAACGGCGCCAGAAAAGTGCTTGATGTCTACGGTTCTATTCTTGTAGCAGTGTTGGGCCTCCAAGAGCAGAGGTTTGTAGAACAGCAGCAAGTTTCCCTTAAGTGGATCACCCAAGGTTTATCGAACTCAAGGAGGAAGAGGTCAAAGATATCCCTCTCAGCAACCCTGTAATCACAAAGCAAGAAGTCTCTTGTGTCCCCAACACACCAAATACACTTGTCAGATGTATAGGTGCACTAGTTCGGCGAAGAGATAGTGAAATACAAGTAATATGGATGTATATGAGTGGTAATAGCAATCTGAATAAAATATGGCAGCGAGTAAACATGCAACAAAACAGTAAACAAACGGAGATTCGATGCTTGGAAGCAAGGCCTAGGGATCCTGCTTTCACTAGTGGACACTCTCAACAATGATCACATAATAGGACTACTCTACACTCTTTTGTTGGATGATGAACGCATTGCGTAGGATTACACGAACCCTCAATGCCGGAGTTAACAAGCTCCACAATGCAATGTTCATATTTAAATAACCTTAGAGTGCAAGATAGATCAACATAATTACACCAAGAACTAACATAGCATGCACACTATCACCATCATGCATATGTAGGAGGAATAATACACATCAATACCATCATAGCAATAATTAACTTCATAATCTACAAGAGATCATAATCATAGCCTACGCCAAGTACTCACACGGTGCACACACTGTCACCATTACACACGTGGAGGAGGAATAGAGTACTTCAATAACATCACTAGAGTAGCACATAGATAATATTCAACTAGATCACATAAAGAGAGAGATGAACCACATAGCTACAGCGGAGCCCTCAGCCCCGGGGTGAATTACTCCCTCATCATGGAGACAGCGATGGCGGTGAAGATGGCGGTGGAGACGCGGTGGAGATGACTCAGGGGGCAATTCCCGTCCGGCAGGTGCCGGAACAGAGACTTCGTCCCCCGAATCTTGATTTCGCGATGGCGGCGGCTCGGAAGGTTTTCTCCGTATCGTGGCTCTCCGTCGGTGTTTTTAGATCGAGAGGCTTAAATAGGCGAAGAGGGGGAGTCGGAGGGGCCACGGGCTGCCCACACCCTAGGGGCGCGCCCCCTGCCCGCGCCGGGTGTGGGTGGGGCCCCCCGGCTCCCCTCTCATCCTCCTCCGGTGCTCTGGAAGCTTCCGAAAATAGGAACAGGGCGGTGATTTCGTCCGATTCCGAGAATATTTCGTTACTAGGATTTCTGAAACCAAAAACCAGAAACAAAGAACGGCCTTTCGGCATCTCACAATAGGGTTAGTTCCGGAAAACGCATAATAATGACATATAATGTGTATAAAACATGTAGATATCATCAATAAAGTGGCATGGAACATAAGAAATTATCGATACGATGGAGACGTATCACATGCCATCATAATCTTGATCATACTATTTGTAAACATATTTAATGAATGCAGCGATCAAAACAAAGGTAATGACATGAGTAAACAAGTGAATCATATAGCAAAGACTTTTCATGAATAGTACTTCAAGACAAGCATCAATAAGTCTTGCATAAGAGTTAACTCATAAAGCAATAAATCAAAGTAAAGGTGTTGAAGCAACACAAAGGAAGATTAAGTTTCAGCGATTGCTTTCAACTTATAACATGTATATCTTATGGATATTGTCAACATAAAGTAATATAACAAGTGCAATATGCAAGTATGTAGGAATCAATGCACAGTTCACACAAGTGTTTGCTTCTTAAGGTGGAGGGAGATAGGTAAACCGACTCAACAATAAAAGTAAAAGAAAGGTCCTTCAAGAGGAAAGCATCGATTGTTGTATTTATGCTAGAGCTTTTATTTTGAAAACATGAAACAATTTTGTCAACGGTAGTAATAAAGCATATGAGTTATGAAAATTATATCTTACAAGTTGCAAGCCTCATGCATAGTATACTAATAGTATCCGCACCTCGTCCTACTTAGCTTGGACTACCGGATCTTTGCATGCCATGTTTCAACCAAGTGTCACAAAGGGGTACCTCCATGCCGCCTGTACAAAGGTCTAAGGAGAAAGCTCGCATTTTGGATTTCTCGCTTTTGATTATTCTCAACTTAGACATCCATACCGGGACAACATGGAGCAATGATTATTATTCTCATATGAGATTGAGGATATATGTCCAAAACTGAAACTTCAACCATGATTCATGGCTTTAGTTAGCGGCCCAATGTTCTTCTCTAACAATTTTGCATGCTCCAACCACTAAAATGATAGATCCTTCAGACAAGACGGACATGCATAGCAACTCACATGATATTCAACAATAGTTGATGGCGTTCCCCAGAAGCATGGTTATCGCACAACAAGCAACTTAATAAAAGATAAAGTGCACATATTCAATACGATAGTTTTTAAGGCTATTTTGTCCCATGAGCTATATATTGCAAAGGTGGATGATGGAATTTTAAAGGTAGCACTCAAGCAATTTACTTTGGAATGGCGGAGAAATACCATGTAGTAGATAGATATGGTGGACACAAATGGCATAGTAGTTGGCTCAAGGATTTTGGATGCATGAGAAGTATTCCCTCTCGATACAAGGTTTAGGCTAGCAAGGTTATTTGAAGCAAACTCAAGGATGAACAGTGCAGCAAAACTCACATAAAAGACATATTGTAAACATTATAAGACTCTACACCGTCTTCCTTGTTGTTCAAAACTCAATACTAGATATTATCTAGACCTTAGAGAGACCAAATATGCAAATCAAATTTTAGCAAGCTCTATGTATTTCTTCATTAATGGGTGCAAAGCATATGATGCAAGAGCTTAAACATGAGCACAACAATTGCCAAGTATCACATTATCCAAGACATTTTAGAATTACTACATGTAGCATTTTCCAATTCCAACCATATAACAATTTAACGAAGAAGAAACTTCGCCATGAACATTATGAGTAAAGCCTAAGGACACATGTGTCCATATGCAACAGCGGAGCGTGTCTCTCTCCCACAAGGTGAATGCTAGGATCCATTTTATTCAAACAAAACAAAAACTAAAACAAACCGACGCTCCAAGTAAAGAACACAAGATGTGATTGAATAAAAATATAGTTTCAGGGAGGAACCCGATGATGTTGTCGATGAAGAAGGGGATGCCTTGGGAATCCCAAGCTTAGACGCTTGAGTCTTCTTAAAATATGCAGGGATGAACCACGGGCATCCCCAAGCTTAGAGCTTTCACTCCTCTTGATCATAGTATATCATTCTCCTCTCTTGACCCTTGAAAACTTCCTTCACACCAAACTTCAAGCAAACTCATTAGAGGGTTAGTGCATAATCAAAAATTCACATGTTCAGAGGTGACACAAACATTCTTTCACTTCTGGACATTGCATAATGCTACTGGACATTAATGGATCAAAGAAATAAATCCAACATAGCAAAAGAGGCAATGCTAAATAAAAGGCAGAATCTGTCAAAAACAGAACAGTCCGTAAAGACGAATTTAAAGCTGGCACCGGACTTGCTCAAATGGAAAAACTCAAAACTAATGAAAGTTGCGTACATATCCGAGGATCACGCTCAAATTGGCAGATATTTTCAATTTTCTACAGAAATGTGCCCAGATTCGTGACAGACAGCAATGCTGTTTCTGCGCAACGATCCCAAATATAACATCAACTTTGACATAGAAACTTTACTTGGCACAAAAACATGATAAGGAGAGGTTGCTACAGTAGTAAACAACTTCCAAGACTCAACAAAACAAAAAATTGATGTAGGTAAAAACATGGGTTGTCTCCCATAAGCGCTTTTCTTTAACGCCTTTCAGCTAGAAAGTGCAAATCAAGTAACATCAAGAGTAGAAGCATCAACATCATAACTTGTTCTAATAATAGAATCAAAAGGCAACTTCATTCTCTTTGTAGGGAAATGTTCCATACCTTTCTTGAGAGGAAATTGATATTTAATATTACCTTCCCTCATATCAATAACAGCACCAACGGGTTCGAAGAAAAGGTCTTCCCAACACAATAGGACAAGATGCATTGCATTCGATATCCAAAACAACAAAATCAACGGGGACAAGGTTATTGTTAACCGTAATATGCACATTATCAATCCTCCCCAAAGGTTTCTTTTTAACATTATCAGCAAGATTAACATCCAAATAACAATTCTTCAATGGTGGCAAGTCAAGCATATCATAAATCTTTTTAGGCATAACAAAATACTTGCACCAAGATCACATAAAGCATTACATTCAAAGTCATTGAATTTCATTTTAATGATGGGCTCCCAACCATCTTCTAACTTTCTAGGAATAGAAGTTTCAAGTTTTAGTTTCTCTTCTCTAGCTTTTATGAGAGCATTTGTAATATGTTTTGTAAAGGCTAAATTTATAGCACTAGCATTAGGACTTTTAGCAAGTTTTTAAAGAACTTTATAACTTCAGAGATGTGGCAATCATAAAAATCTAAATCATTATGAGCTACGGCAATGGGATCATTGTTCCCAAGGTTGGAAAAAATTTAGCAGTTTCAGCAGTTTTAGCAATTTCAGGCAGTTTTGTTCGCTTTGCATTAGGAGTAGAAACATTGCCAACACCAATCATTTTACCATTGATAGTAGGAGGTACAGCAACATGTGGAGAATTAGCATTACTAGTGGTGGTAATAGTCCAAACTTTAGCTACATTACTCTCTTTAGCTAGTTTTTCATTTTCTTCTCTATCCCACCTAGCACGCAGTTCAGCCATTAATCTTATATTCTCATTAATTCTAACTTGGATGGCATTTGCTGTAGTAGTAATTTTATTATCAATATCATTATTAGGCATAACTTTCAATTTTAGAAGATTAACATCAGAGGCAAGTCTATCAACTCTAGAAGCAATAGTATCAATTTTATCAAGCTTTTCCTCAACAGATTTGTTAAAAGCAGTTTTGTGTACTAATAAATTCTTTAAGCATAGCTTCAAGACCAGAGGGTACATTCCTATTATTGTTGTAAGAATTCCCAAGAATTACCATAACCATTACCATTAGCAGAAGGATATGGCCTATAGTTATTACCAGAGTTGTTCCTATAAGCATTGTTGTTGAAATTATTGTTTTTAATGAAATTCACATCAACATTTTCTTCTTGAGCAACCAATGAAGCTAAAGGAACATTATTTGGATCTACATTATATCTACCATTCACAAGCATAGACATAATCACATCAATCTTATCACTCAAGGAAGAGGTTTCTTCAACAGAATTTACCTTCTTACCTTGTGGAGCTCTTTCCGTGTGCCATTCAGAGTAATTTATCATCAAGAAGTTTTGTAGCCGCCCCTAATGTGATGGACATAAAGGTACCTCCAGCAGCTGAATCCAATAAATTCCGCGAAGAAAAATTTAGTCCTGCATAGAAGGTTTGGATGATCATCCAAGTAGTCAGTCCATGGGTTGGGCAATTCTTTACCAAAGTTTTCATTCTCTCCCATGCTTGAGCAACATGTTCATTATCTAATTGTCTAAAATTAATTATGCTACTTCTCAAAGATATAATTTTAGCGGGAGGATAATATCTACCAATAAAAGCATCCTTGCATTTAATCCATGAATCAATACTATTCTTAGGCAAAGATAGCAACCAATCTTTAGCTCTTCCTCTTAATGAGAAAGGAAACACTTTCAATTTAATAATATTACCATCTACATCTTTATACTTTTGCATTTCACAAAGTTCAACAAAATTATTGAGATGGGCAGCAGCATCATCAGAACTAGCACCAGAAAATTGATCTCTCATGACAAGATTTAGTAAAGCATGTTTAATTTCAAAGAATTCTGCTGTAGTAGCAGTGGAGCAATAGGTGTGCATAGGAAATCATTATTATTTGCATTTGTGAAGTCACACAACTTAGTATTTTCAGGGGTATTCATTTTAGCAACGGTAAATAAAACAAACTAGATAAAGTAAATGCAAGTAACTAATTTTTTTTTGTGTTTTTGATATAGAGAGCAAGACAGTAAATAAAGTAAAACTAGCAACTAATTTTTTGTGTTTTGTTTAGGTGCAGCAAACAAAGTAGTAAATAAAATAAAGCAAGACAAAAACAAAGTAAAGAGATTGAGAAGTGGAGACTCCTCCTGCAGCGTGTCTTGATCTCAAAACGGCGCCAGTAAAAGAGCTTGATGGCGTGTAACTCACACGTTCGTTGGGAACCCCAAGAGGAAGGTATGATGCGCACGTAGCAAGTTTTCCCTCAGAAAGAAACCAAGGTTTAATCGAACCAGAGGAGCCAAGAAGCACGTTGAAGGTTGATGGTCGCGAAATGATGCGGCGCAACACCGGGATTCCGGCGCCAACGCGAACCTGCACAACACAAAGTACTTTGTCCCAACGAAACATGAGGTTGTCAATCTCACCGGCTTGCCGTAACAAAGGATTAAGCGTATCGAGTGGAAGATGTTTGCAAAGAAAACAGAAACACAATTGCAGAGATTGTATGCTATGTAAAGAATAGGACCGGGTCCACAGTTCACTAGAGGTGTCTCTCCTATAAGATAAAGCATGTTGGGTGAACAAATTACAGTCGGGCAATTGACAAATAGAGAAAGGCATAACAATGCATATACATGATATGATAAATATAGTGAGATTTAATTGGGCATTACGACAAAGTACATAGACCACCATCCAACCGCATCTATGCCTAAAAAGTCCACCTTCAGGTTATCATCCGAACCCCATTCGTATTAAGTTGCAAGCAAAGACAATTGCATTAAGTATGGTGCGTAATGTAATCAACAACTACATCCTTAGACATAGAATCAATGTTTTATCCCTAGTGGCAACAGCACATCCACAACCTTAGAACTTTCTGTCACTGTCCCAGATTTAATGGAGGCATGAACCCACTATCGAGCATAAATACTCCCTCTTGGAGTTAAGAGCAAAAACTTGGCCAGAGCCTCTACTAATAACGGAGAGCATGCAAGATCATAAACAACACATAAACAATAGATTGATAATCACCATAATCATAGTACTCTCTATCCATCGGATCCCGACAAACACAACATATAGTATTACATATAGATGATCTTGATCATGTTAGGCAGCTCACAAGATCCAACAATGAAGCACAACAAGGAGAAGACGACCATCTAGCTACGCTATGGACCCATGGTCCAGGGGTGAACTACTCACTCATCACCCCTGAGGCGACCATGGCGGTGTAGAGTCCTCCTGAGATGAATCCCCTCTCCCAGGGTGCCGAGGCGATCTCCGAATCCCCCGAGATGGGATTCGGCGGCGCGTCTCCGGAAGGTTTTCCGTATCGTGGCCTCTGCATCGGGGTTTCGCGACGGAGACTTTAAGTAGGCGGAAGGTCAACGCGGGGGCCACACGAGGCCCAGGGGGTGGCCGCGCGTCCAAGGGCCGGCCGCGCCGCCCTATGCCCTCGGCTGCCTCGTGGCCCCACTTCGTTATCTCTTCCTCCGGAAGCTTCGTGCAAAAATAGGACCCCGGGCGAAAGTTTCGTCCAATTCCGAGAATATTTCCTTACTAGGATTTCTGAAACCAAAAAGCAGAACAACAACTGGCTCTTCGGCATCTTGTTAATAGGTTAGTTCCGAAAAATGCATAAATATGACATATAATGTGCATAAAACATGTAGGTATCATCAATAAAGTAGCATGGAACATAAGAAATTATCGATACGTTGGAGACGTATCAGTGAGCAAGGCAGTAGGCAATGATTCCTACTATCTCATAGATGCCCAAGAGGCCAAAAAGAACAAGGCAAGCAAAACTGACGAGGAGACAAAACGTCCCTGGAATGTCAGGTTGCTTCGACCATTTTACACTTGAGAGCAGGAATGTATGTATCCCTTGTACCCCTTTTGTAAGTTATGAAAAAGCATGCGCCAAGAGCGCCGTGTCCGACAAGTTTTTCGCGCACTCTACTTCGTTTCGCCAATTGGCTTGAACCCTTTCACGCGACGGCTTAGTAACGTGATCCGATTTCCGACAGCCGGCTTCCGACCAGCTACAGACCGCAACCCGGCTGTCCGGCTGGCGGGAGTAAGGCCTAGGGAACCAACACGCGAAAAACGACTAAGGAAAGAGTAAAAGCGAGTTGACTTGCAACCTTTCATAAAAGTGTCGGACTGCCGAAATCGACTCGTTCGATGAAATACTATCGGCCTCACCCAGCGGCACGCTCTTGATCCGGCGACGGACCGCAAGTCGGACGTACGACCGGCAAGAGCACAGCCAAAGAGTGGGGCGGATGGGAAAAAGCGAACAAGTCGGAAGAAAGCAAGCCGGCACACACATGATTAACAAACACACTAAAGTGCATCATAATAAAAAGGCGATAATATTGTCATTACATAAGCACCCGGCATTCCGGGGATTTAATAATCTGTTTTGGCAAAAGCAAAGCTACATGAGCAGGAAAGCCTAAACACCGGCTGAAGGAGGACCAGCCGGATCGTTAGCAGGAGGCGGAGACTCCATCTCGATCTCCTCGTCTTCAAGCTCCTCCTCCTCATCAGAATGAGGGTTCGGATCCGCGACGAAGAGGCGTTTGTCGATGAAGTCGGCAATGGGCTCGCAAGCCGGCGGCCTCTGTTCGCCGAGAGCTCCTCCTCCACGCCGGCCGATACTCTGCCCCAGGTCCACCTCGTTGTACCAAGAGAGGACAAAAGACAGCGCCATGTCGGCGCCGCGCGCGTGGCGGACTCCTTCCGCCGAGGAAGCGATCCCGCCCGCTCGATCAAAGAGGTGAGGCGGAGATATCTTGCGCCGCCTCCGCGGCCACAGCATCGGGACCAGCTCCTCAGCCGCCTTCCGAGCTCCCAGCCAAACTTGGTGATGGGCTCGACGCGGCAGCCAGGGACGACATGTAGTCCTCCATGGTGAAGCACTCCGAGCCGCCCTCGCCAGTCGCCTGCTCCTGGACTCGCGCGCAGCGCCAACGGCCGCCAAGGCCGCATCCTGCGTTTCCGGGAAGGCCGCTGCAGGAAGCATGTCAGAAGTCATCAAAGCCGAAATAAGCTGAAAAATGCAAATTTTCAAAGTCCTAAGTAAGATGGCGGCTGGCACGAGCCGACTGCCCCAGCCCGAAGATGGAGATTCCGAAGTTTAAAGTAAGACAGCAGCGGCACGAGCCGATCGCCCCACTCGAAGATGAGATTTCGAAGGATAAAGAAAAGACGCGGCAGCCGCACGAGCCGACGCCCCACCCGAAGATGGAGATTTCTAAAGAAAAAGATCGGCACGGCAAACTGCCCCACCAAGATGGAGATAGCGAAAAAGATAAGTTTCTGCAGCCGGCTACCAACGGAGGCGGCATGACACGAAAGCCAAAGGGAAGGGAACATAGAAACACTCACCCGAGAAGCCACGATCAATCGCGCCAAGCAAGTCCGTCCGCTTGGCAAAGCCGTCACTCCGTGGACTTGGTGGTAACCTCCTCTGGAGCGCAAGCCGCCTCTCCACTTCGTCCAGCGCGGCTCAGATCCTCCACCTTCTCCTTCTCTCGTCGTCCTAAGGGAGGCGAGTTCAGCAAGATGGTTCTTCTCCAGCAGCGCAGCCGTCAACTCCCTATCAGCCACCTTGAGCTTGGAGGCGCAGATCGACCCGCCTCCTCGCTCTCGGCGCACGAGCGCGAGCAACCCGAGATCCGTCTCCAGCTGCGGAACCTTGGCGGCCTCAACTACGAGGCAGCCGGAAAGAAATGTCAGCCAACGAAGACAAAAGAAAAAAGACATCGAGCCGGAAGAAGCAAGAGCTTACCCTTGACGGCCCACCGCGAGCCAAGGTGGCCCGCTCAATCTTAGCCTTGTGGTAGCTGGTCACCACCTTGTTGTACAAGGCGGTGCGACGCCGTCGACCACCTGAAAAAGAGAACCGTTTAGGCGAAACCCGCCGGCTCCGAGCAGCCGGCCCATGCCTCGAGGGCTACCAGGATAATAACGAAATCGCAGAAAATAAGTTAAGAAGCCACCTACCTTGTCAGCCTCCTCCAGCGCGCACCGGGCCATGGCTCGGCGGCTTTGTTCTTCAAGTCGGCCCGGGCCGAGAAAAGCATCTTCAAAGGCGCCGTGCCGGCTGCCCTCCTGATTATTTCAGAGTCCGCCGTGCCAGCCTTCTCCATGGTGCCGCCCGAGCCGGCCGGAGTCCGAGGCGGACGGCACTCTCGCCAGCCGGCACCCTTGGCCACGTGAAGGCTAGTGGGCGACACCGTCGGGCCCTTCGACTTCACCAACGCCCGGGAGTCGGCGACCTGCGCGCGCCGCCTCCTCGCGGCTTCCGCCGTTCGTCTCCGGCGGCCCGGCCGGAGGCGGCGCGGGCCGGTGGGAACCACCTCCGCCTCCTCGGCGCGCAGCTCTCCGCCGACCGCCTCGCGCGGTGGCACACTCGGCACCCACCCGGCCCAACAACGGCGCGCGTGTGGAAACAGGTCGCCAAGAGGGGCCTCGGGCCGACTCGCCCGGGCGCCCGGCCCGCGCCGGGGAGGCGCAGCCGAAGAAGACGCCTCACGGCGTGCGCGTAACCACAGGCGGCACAACGACAACGGGCGGCGCGCGCACAAGTGTCGAAAGGGCGGCGCGGCTCTCTGCCGACGAGGCGGCGGCAGCACGAGCAGCCGGCCCAGAGGCACCGCCGGGGAACTTTATGGCGGCCCTAGTCAAACAAACAAAAGAAGTTGAGTGCAAAGTAAGGAAAGAAAAGAATCAAACAATGAAGAAAACAAAAGGGACTTACCCGCCATCTCCGGACCTTCTGGGCCCTTGCGGGCGCTGCTCTGCCCGGCCCTCCAGCTTGGCCGTGCTCCGCCGGCGGCCCGCTTCTTCTTCCGCGCGGAAGTCGCCGAGGCGGCAGCGGCCTCGTGCGCAGGCACCGCCCGGATCGGTCCCGTGGTGGACGCGTCGGCTCCTCCTCCTCCTCCTCCCGCTGCTCCGGCGAGGGCGGCGGGTTGTGCTCCCTTGGCCGCCCCGGGCACCACCGGCAGTCATCGTCGCCGCTTGATCGCCGGCTTGGTCAGCCGGATCCACGTGATCCGACGTCCGATCTTGTGCGCCAAGTCGCCGTCCTCGATTTCTTGGCGGGGGAAAATCTGGAAAGCAAGATGAATAACAAGTGGGCCACGCAGCCGCAAGTCGAAAAGCGCAAGCCGAAACATCAACTTACCCGCTCAGGCGGCGCGGCCCGGTCGTAAGGCGGCAGCCCCCACTCCCAGGCTTCCGGCATGTTGGCCTTGGTGATGTTGTTCACCCGGTGAGCGACTTGGGCCTTGGTGAGCGCCACCTTCGACGTCCGGGTCGGATCCAGCCGGCGGACATATGCCCGATCTTGTGGACGCGGCCCGGAGTGGTATCACCCGGCGCTCCATGTAAGTGCGAGGAGGTCCTCGCGCTCAGCCGGCCCCCAGGACGCACTCCCCAAGAAGTCCCAGAGGAGGTTGACCTCCGCATCCGGATCCGCCAACTCTTGGACCCGCTGAGCCGGGTGGTGGAGGAGCCGGATTATATTCCGGCAGTTGATCCAGAAGGCCGGGTTGGCGTTCTTCACGTAGAAGAACGACACCGCCGTTCTTCACCGAGTCGACACGGAATCTTCGGGAAGAGAGAGCCGGCGCGGGGATAGATGGAGGCGGCGCCGCAGGTCCTCAGGCGGCCCTCCGTCATCCGTGACTTGAGGTAGAAGAGCCGGCTCCAGAACTCCACGTCGGGCCACAAGCCGGCGTAGCCCTCCATGAAGGCCACGTAGCAGCTGAGAAGGACGCACGCGTTGGCTGGCAGGTGATGAGGCTGCAAGCCGAAGAAGTCCAGGAATCGGCGGAAGAAGCCGGCAGGCCTAGCCCGCGATCCAGGTGCGCGCCGAAGACGACGCGCTCGCCAGGCTCCGGCTTGGGCTCCACCTCCTCGCCAGGCGCTCGCGTGATCACCTCCCGAGGAATCCGGCGGAGGCGCACCGACGCTCAATGTCGTCGTCGTGCATGTACGAGCCCCTCCAGGACCCGCTGGCGGAGGCCATCGTCGAAGAAGAGGAGGAAGAAGACCAGGAGAGATCAAAGGGCGAGGAAGAACCGCTTCTCACCGGAGGAGAGCGCGGTGGCGACGAGCGCAGCGTCGAGCCGCGGGGCCCCGTGGCGCCGGCTTGGCGTGCGGGCGGCTGCCGAACGGCGGAGAGTTCCGGCCGCGTAGGATCGCCGGAGTTCGCCAGGAGGTCGCCGGAGAAGAAGCGGCGGCGTGCAAGAGCGCTCGGGTGAAGTGAGAAAGAGAATAGCGTGCGAGAGCGAGGAAGAAGAAGAGCTCGCCTTGTACCGCACCGGGGGCATTTATAGCCGCCCGGCGCGCCGGTTGCGTGGCCACGTGGCGATCGTGGGCCACGTCGGGATTTACTGCGGCCATAACTGCCCCCACGACCGCTGCGGTTACCAGAAACCGTCGCGCCACTTCCTCGCGACCGCACCGGATCCGAGGAGACAGCGATGTGACCATACGAAGCGGCCACGCTGACGAAGCCGTCAGAACGGTCAAGTCGGGCGCGGGACTCGAGGCGGCGGAGTTGCCGGTGCGCCCAAGCCGGAGCCGGACGATAAAATCGACCCGGCCCCAAACTCTGGCAACAAGCCGGAAATATCATCAACACTTAAGAAAAAGTGAAAACAACAGGAGCAAAAAAGGCGTCCGGCTGGAGGAAGCCGGACGGGGCGAGCCGGACGAGGGCGCAGCCGGCTGAATGAAAATTCTCAGCTGGCCCCTCCGGAGCCGCCAAACAAGCGAGAGATATAGAGCCAGGGAAACCTGCCTAGGTCCTTCTTAACGCAGACCTTGCCAGCTTCGGGGCTAATGTCGGGGAAGACCCGGTAGGGCAATGGACGTGGAGCGGCCGGCTTGAGGACGGCCGCAAAGGCCGGCAAGAGCAGGCCGGAGCCGTGGCCGGCTGCCTCTAAGCCGGCCGGCTCTAAGTCCTAGTCGGCCCGGCTGCGGCCTTAAACGCTGTAGCTGGGCCGGCTTCTACAAGCCATATCCGACTGGGGTACTGACCGACTCGAGGTGGCAGTCTTGCACCGGAAGGAATCGGGTAGGTGATCCGGGTTCAAAGGTCCACGCTGACCTCATCTCCCGTAAAGTACGGGGCACTGTAGAGCAGCAGTGCCACGCGCCGGACAGGCCATCATGGCGTACGTCGAACCGTACGCGCTACGAGCATGATGACGACAACGACAACACCTCGCCATGCCGCTGACCCGAGCAGCGGATGGGACGTGCCACTAGGCTCAACGGCTCCTGATGTCGCCTCGGGGAGCGGAGCCGAGCCGGCCATGCCAGCCACTAGACTATAGGGACTTATATGTAAAGTACCGGTGCCTATATAAGCCGGGCTACCCCTCGTGCGGGGACGATCGATCACTTCTCATTCACTAGTCTTAGAGCTGCCCTGTGAGAGAGACCTTCGTCTACCTTAGCCTCCCGGAGCAGCCGGATATACAGCTCAAGGAGCACCATTGTACTGTGTCACTATCATATACGCTCATAGCAGGAGTAGAGGTGTTACCTCCATCGGAGGGCCTCGAACCTGGGTACGTCGCCGTGTCGCCGTGCCCATACCCGCATCCGGATACCGCCGTGAGACCACAAGGAACCACATCGATTAGCCACCCTATGGCATATGTCATGACGATACCACGACACAAATTTCGATCATGACCGAATGACCACCCCTAACGTCAGCTATAGAATGAATGGACAAATGATCCAAAAAATGGATGGGGTTCAGAATCCCTTGTACACCAAAAGACTGCGAGCTATTTGTGATGGCCACCAAAATAATGTGAACCACATGTACACCAGAATTTTTTTGGAAGTAGGCTTTGGCTTTATGGGATGTGGCCAAGGGATATTGCTCCAAAATCTTTGAGGTTTGAAAGAAGAATAATAGCTTGGTGAGGATGGCGATGGAGAATTATCTTTGGGTCTGATAGATAAACAACCAACAAAGCCTTTCAGTGGAGCATATTATTAAATTCAACAAACTATGGGAGATGCTTGCAAATTTCCAACATGACCATGACGTCCCGGACTCCATCACTGAAGTGCAACCAAGTTCAACTATCAGCTGCACACCACCACTTCACGTGGAGTTTTCAATTCATTGGTCCTTGAAGGCTTGGCTTGGGCTCATTAACATTCAAGACTAGGTCTCTATTTATAGCGGGAACTATTGGTGGAGTGGAGCCATCCACAAAAGGGGTTGTATGGAAGGGAAGCTATTGCTTCCCTTTCGATGTTTGTCTCATGGGAAGTATGGAAGGAAAGGAACCCCGGGGGTTTTAGAAACAACTCACAACCGCGACCATGCTCATCACTAAGATCAAAGAAGAGGTGGTGTTGTGGGGTCTGCTACGGCAAAGGCGCTTAGTAACATCAGCTGCACCGGTAAGCTTGTAATTTATGTCGTTTGCTTTGTCCAAGGCTTAGTTTGTATGAACTCTTAAACTTTCCATTAATTCATGAAAAAGGAAATTTTTCCCTTGTTTTAAAAAATCAACAAAATGTTAGATGATGCTAGGGGTGGTCACTGTCCGCAGAGTGTGCCATACCTCCTCGCCGTTTATGGGGGCATGGGAAAACCCAACGCCTCCATTATTTTTATATTTTTAATAGAACAAAAAAAATCAGTTTTTGTTAAGAAAAGCAATGTTGCATATGGGAGGGGCTCTGTCAGTGTGGAAAGTATCAAATTCCTTGTACTACATTGTTGGATAATTAGGCAATAATTCCATGATCAATTAGATGATATACACAGCTACTACCACATGTAACTTGAACATCCTAGATGTATTCAAAATCATGATGAACATAAACATGTAGCATCGAAATCATGACCATGTTTAGATCTTGTCAGCTCTGGACTGATGCGTGAGTAGTTCATCCTTGGACTACGGGTCCATAGCAGTAGCTAGATGGTTGTTTTCTCCTCTTGTGCTATCATGTTTAGATCTTGTGAGCTGCCTATCATGATCAGATCATCTATTTGTAACGCTACATGTTGTGTTTGTTGGGATCCGATGAATATGGAATACTATGTCAAGTTGATTATTGATCTATCATATATGTGTTATTTATGTTCTTGCATGCTCTCCGTTGCTAGTAGAGGCTCTAGCCAAGTTGATACTTGTGACTCCAAGAGGGAGTATTTATGCTAGATAGTGGGTTCATGTCTCCATTGAATGGGGGAGTGACAGAACCCCTAAGGTTGTGGATGTGTTGTTGCCACTAGGGATAAAACATCAATACTTTGTCTAAGGATATTTGTATTGTTTACATTACGCACGTACTTAATGCAATTGTCTGTTGTTTGCAACTTAATGGAAGGGGTGCGAATGCTAACCGAAGGTGGACTTTTTAGGCATAGATGCATGCTGGATGGCGGTCTATGTTCTTTGTCGTAATGCCCTAAGTAAATCTCATAGTAGTCATCATGATATGTATATGCATCTCTATTTGTCAATTGCCCAACTATAATTTTTTCACCCAACATGCTATTTATCTTATTGGAGAGACACCACTAGTGAACTGTGGACCCCGGTCCATTCTTTACATCTGAAATACAATCTATTGCAATCATTGTTCTCTTTTGTTTTCTGCAAGCAAACATAATTCTCTACACCATACGTTTAATCATTTGTTTTCAGCAAGCCGGTGAGATTGACAACCTCACCGTTAAGTTGGGACAAAGTAGTTTGATTGTGTTGTGCAGGTTCCACGTTGGCGCCGGAATCACCGATGTTGCGCCACACTACACTCCTTCACCAACAACCTTCACGTGGCCTTCATCTCCTACGGTTCGATAAACCTTGGTTTCTTACTGAGGGAAACTCGCTGCTGTCTCATCATACCTTCCTCTTGGGGTTCCCAACGGACGTGTGCTTTACCGTCACAAGGAGCTGCCTCACGCAAGCAGCTGACTTCTCATGTTGCTTAGCTCTTGTTGCAGCACACGAATTTGTAGCTGGATGCAGCACACGAATTTGTAGCTGGATGCTACCAATGTCTCCTTGCCCAGTTTGTGAGATCATCGAGAGGGAGGATAGCTTACTTCTCAGGTCCTCCACTGACTGACTCTTATCCAAAGAATTCCACGTTTCTGTCAGCATTGGGGAGAAGCCATCATGCAATTCCCACATTACTTCATATCTGAACACCTTCTCCCGCCTATCAGCACGGCGTATGGGTTCACGTCTCAGAAGAATGGGGAGATGGTCTGATGTTGCATACCCTGGTAGGTGTTCGACCTCCACCAATGGGAATAGTGAGTTCCACGACGCAGATGCTAGCGCCCGATCCAAACGCACCCGGGTGTACTCACCACCTGCTACCTTCTTCTCATAGGTCCACGGGACCCCCCTGAAACCAAGATCACGGAAACCGCACACATCAAAAGTGTCTCTAAAGCCCTCCATTTGCGACCAACTCCGCTCGTTTACTCCCTCATGTTCACTTTGTAGGAGAACCTCATTGGAATCTCGAATGCAAAGCCAAGGTAGGTCATTCGACGAGCTTATAAACTTGAGCATGTCCCACGTTTTGTGGCGCTCCTGGACTTGTGCCTCCCCATAAACAACAGTGAGACGCCAAGGATCCCTCCCCTGTTTCGTAACAATCGTATCGAAATGATATTGAGAATAGGATAATATTTTCATCTTTATCTCATCATTATTCCAGAAAATTCCAATTCCGCCGCTACGGCCAGAACTGCTTACAGCAAAACAATTATTGAAACCTAAAGTTCTTGATAAACCCTCCACACGTGATCTATGCAACTGAGTCTCAACTAAACATAGCACTGAAGGGGAGTGACGAGCCGCCAGAAGGCGGATCTCTCGAATTGTCGCGTCGCCACCCAGACCGCGACAATTCGTGCTCAATAGACTTATTTTGACAGGCGGTCCTCCACACCGGAGGCCGCCTCTGTAGTCACGCATGCATTCTTCTTAGGGGTTAAGTGTTTCTGTGGCCTCTTCTGCTCCCTCACCAACGGTGGAGGCGGTGGCATGCCCGACCTGGGTATATAGCCTCCACCTTCCTTCTCCTTCCCAAAATCCAGCACCCTCTGAGCCCCATGATCAGTCTCTGTCACCACAACCCCTAGCTCCTTCCACATAAGAGCCAACAGAGCCACATCCATGGTCTCAGAAGTGCTCGCCCCAGCCTTCACTGGACTCACCTCCGTCAGCCTAGCAGCGGCTGACGATCTCTTTCCGTTCTCCGCTAGGCCTTCTCTTCGACCTCCACGACCGTTTCCACGCCCGCGTCCTGCATCGCGGCCCCATGCCGCACCTCCACGTCCTACTCTTCCAGCACCTCTCCGGCCCGACGAGTCTGGCATTTGGGCGGTCTTTGCCTTTCCATCACCTCGACTTGCGCTCTCACCACGCAGCTTGCCAAAGTTCCACTATGTGTCCGCAAGCAACCACGTTCCATACCGCACATCTCCTGGTGCATGTTCACCCGTACCGCACTCCTCCTGCTCATGGACCAACAATTCGCACACAACACAAAAGCGCGGGATCTTCTCATACTTGACTCGCATGATCACTCCTACTTCCCCTTTCGGCTTGAAGGATACGAAACGGGTCAGTGGCTTTCTAATGCCCAGCCAAACCCTCACCTTGACGTAGTCACCACCAGATAGCCCCGCTCCATTCATGTCCACAGCCAAAACCTCGCCAATGCTCACAGCCACCCCTGAGATCAGCTGCTTTTTCCTATACAGCTCGGGCATGTCATGGATTTGAGCCCATGCATGGATACGAACAAGTTGTATTGCTGACACACTACTACTCACATCATACTTTTCCATGAGCAGCCCATTGTCGCGGAAGATCCAGGGGCCCTGCTCCGTTATCCTGCGCCAATCTCCCAAGCAATTTGCCTGAACTAGAAACTTATTCTCCTCTAGATCGCGGAAGTTTACCTCATGCGCCGGAGCCCACGCAAACCCCATAGTTTTATTGAGGGATGCATCACTGAAAGGTTTCGAGGTTAACAGGCGCATCACCGCCATCCACCACGATCCCACCTTCAGCGATTCTACTTCATCCTTGGGGACAAACAGCCCCTCAATGTCCTCCTCCCCCAGGTTCAAAATCGTCAGCAGATCCTCAATCGATGGCCCCAAACTAGAACGGATCGGTGCCTCACTTGTCTCACCCTTCTCCTTTTCCGCCATCCCGATCTCCTCCGCAACCCTAGACGTGCAGCACACCAAGGCCGGGTAATCGATCTAGTCGATCCCTTGGTCAGCCCGAGCGTAGATAGCACGAGAAGAGAGGCAGCGGATCACATCAGGCGAAGCAGCAAACCCTCGTCGCCGGCGTGGAACCGCCGGAAAGGTAGGTCAAACCCTAATCGCCTAGAGGCGGCGTCAAGTAGGTTCAGACTGCCGGTCACAGCCACTAACTAGATGTGAATCACAATTAGGCTGCCACATATTTTGGTTTTTAGATTTAGTGGAAATCTGAAATCACTCATCGGCCTCATGGTATAGGCCTAATATTTCAGCAATACATATTACAATAAGTTATGGGCCGCGCCAGGGATCTTTTGTTTCGCTTAAGTAATTCGGTAGAGGGTTTGGCCCATCTGTTTGTTAGGTGTTCTTTCCGCCCTTCCGGGATCGCAATCTGTCACTTGGTTCTGATTCCTTCGTTGACTCCATGTTCTTTCTTTAATTCATTCACGTACGGTATTTTTTTCTTGTTCTGGAGTGTTGTCCGGGAGCAATTGGTGCGCTTGGTTGACTTTGATTGATTTGTTTCTACTTCACTAGATGAATACACTGCGCGTTGTGGCGAAATTTACTATACACATATGGGTGTTGATGACAACCAAATAAATTCAAATGTATCAATTATATTACATATTGGATTTCATCGCATTGGATGGTTTCTCCCACATATTATTAAGTAGTCATAGAAATAACAATAAGGTTTGCCTTATAAATTTGTCGAGAAAGTTGTCCTATACAAACAAAAAATTCGGTGTGGATTTATTTGCATTGTAAACAAACAAATTAACTGGGTGGGAAAAAAGTGCAGACCTGGGACGATGCGTCGCTCGCGTCCGCTTTGTTTTCCTGGTCAACGACGACGTGGGAGGATGCGTCCCCAACGGCTCCAACCTCCTGCGCAGCCCCGACGCCGACCATGAGTTCGACGGGAGACCAAAACCGTGCTGCCACCGAGCAGTGGTCTGCACCCGCCCTAGCAACGGCGCTCACGGCCGTCATCGACCTCATCCCCGTGCATGCTGCAGGTGCAGCATGTGCAGGCAACCTCGACGGCCATGCCACCGGTGGCATTGCATTGACGCCTGCAAACTGCTCGAGCGACAGTCTGCTCAACGACATCAGCGGAGACATACGAGAGTCGGTGTCCCTGACTCCACCACTACTCCACAGCTCACACCAACTCCATCGTTCTGTCCGTTTCCAGTCCTATAGCTTGGCATAGTGACGCCCACCTAATATTCGAGGAAATGCTCGGTGGAAGTATTTGAGTTGACTGTGTCGTGCGTTGCACGAGGTCCTTCACCGACCATCCAAGCAAGTGACAACATCACTGAATCACCACCATTTCAGCTAGCAGGAACGTTATCAACAGGGTTCCGCAGGACACCGGAATGGGCATGGGTGTTGCATGCTGCGTCTCGACCACCAGATTCATTAGGTTGTAATGGAGGTTTGTTTTCTCCTCCACGACCATTCTTACCTGCACCAGCCCCGAAGCCACCATGGTTACTGCTTGGACTTGAGATAGTAACAGGGCATGGACACCTAGCTTTTGTCATTGCTGGTCTACATCTTCTATTTGAGGCAGAACTTGCTACAATTGTTTTACCAAGGGAATTTCGTATGAAAGTTGTTAGTGCAGTTGTCCAGCCTGATCTTGGTTCCAATGCTGGATGGTGGTATTAGTTGAGATGAGGCCTTGGATTTTTTCCAGTATGATGAATGTCTTTGAGTTGACATGTCTACAGAATGGACAGAAGAATTTAGACTTGTTGCTACTACCTTGGTTACTAGGACAAGAGGATTTAAGCATTGGGTTTCAGTTACAGCAGAATATCATCCTGGCTGATTGGTACCTTCACAACCAGAGCATATTGGTAACTGTGCATCTATTTAATCCCCTCAAGTATTATTTGATACATGATAAACTGAGGTCAAGGTTACTCTGTGTGAGGTCAGTTTGTGCAGCTATTCATGATTTTGTTTTGCCTGACGGAAAACACAGTCGGAACTGGCAAAGTGCGCAGCCAGCATTTAGTCGAGATACTCTGCTCTCTCATTTCAGCTGTGGCAGAAATTCCAAATAGTGGGTTTTTTTTTTTTTTTTTGCTCTTAACTGTGGACTGCACAGAGAAGCGAACTGGCAATCACGCACCAATATCAACATGCCCAGTAAGTAAGAATGGTAGAAAAGACCGTATCTATTGTGTTGCTATTTGTGATCTGTTTTTCAACTATCTACAGTTGGATCAAATGCAGAAATTAAGAAAAAAATTACTTTTCTAGAACATTTTTCTTGTAAAAAGAAATCTACCCTATTTTTAGCAAACAAATGTGTTATGGCAAAGAATACCAGCTACAACCGAGTTCGGTTTACGATCTTCAGCCCCCAGCTGACGTCCTCGCAGTGCTTCACATAAGGCACCACCTTGCCCAGGTCTGTGTCCCTCTTCGCCTTGCAGTCGTAAAAGGGGGCCTGGTGGAAGCATGGCTCGATGGACATGGCGCGGCCACACACGGGGTCCGGCACGACGTGGTTCACTGACCTGTACATGATCCACGGTGTCAGTCCGGCGAGGCCTTGTGCGGCGTAGCCAAAAGTGGAGAAGCCGCTGGTGATTAGCTCGTCGGTCATGCTCAGCAGGTAGATCTCGGCCAGCGCCTTCATGTTGTGCTTCCTGTTCCTCGACTTCTGGTACTCCTCGTGGCTTGGCTGGTAAACTTTGACGGTGGTGCCGTCCACAGTCTGGTGCTCGCTGTACCTTTTCCGGATCTCATCACTGTACCAGGAGCTCAAGGAAGTTGCAAGAACGGCAATTGTCCTGTTATTCCCAGCGGCAGTCGCTGCTTTATAAGTCCCACCGATTTCTGGCAGCAGCTTTTCATTCTGGGAACATGATAGGATCTGTTCTAAAATGTGTGGAAATGGGCCATTTCTTTGCAAGATGCCCTTTTTCTCATATATTCTGATCTGAATTCCAACTATCTTATCAGCTTTAGCAAGGTAGGTCCTGTAGTACTTCGTCACCGAATACCAAATGTCATTTGTCGGATGAAAAAGATAGCGCCCCAAGTGATGGAAAACAGTTTCTTTCTCAGGAAATAGTTTGCTGAGCTCCTCTTGGTAACTTGGAATAAGGAAGAGCGACGGAACAAAGTACATATCAGTTCGTATGATCAGCCACGGGACACCTTTGAGGAACTGCTGGTCGTCCTCACAGTAGAAAAGCTTGTCATGGAAACCGTAGTTACCATCGAGGTGGAGGTACACATAGGGAGGCTTAGCACTGGCTAAAGACCGATACCTGTTGCCACTGATAACATTATTCTGCAACATGCTGCCATAGCTCTCAGGACTACCCAGAGTAAACTCATCATAGCTCAGAGGGAAATCAGAAGGAATTAACCATGATGTTCCAGGGAAAGGCTCGCAGAAAATGTCAGCAATCTCCTTGTAACGATCCACAAGCAAAATCCGGTCTGTAAGAAGCGCGTACAGGAACGCTGAAGTGATCTCAAGCATCCGGTTCCCTAACCCAGCATGGATTATCAGGAAGACATAGTTGCAATCCGTTGTACTGTTGATGCTCTGACCGGACCTGATCTGTTCTGCAGCACTGCGGTATGATTTGGTGCCTGGACCGCATTTCTTCTGTAGTGCTTCTTGTCTCCTTAACCTTTCTATGAGGTATGGAGAAGGTATTCTTTCGGACTTGTGATAACGTGCAAACTGGTACCTGCTGCGACAGGATCTTTCATCAAATCCCTCAATCAGAAGGCCACCAAGAAGTCTGTCATAATCAATTTGTGCCGATGGAGATAGATCGTCAAACACACCATCCTTTATATCTGAAGAACATAAGATGTTTTACGTCATTGCAAGAAAACAAATGAGGACAAGACTAAAAGTACAGTTTTGGTTTGCTGCTGCATCTTGTACTAGTTTATCAACATAGTGTACTTAAAAAAAGTTATGGTAAATCAGTTGAATTACGATTTTTAAAACCAGGATTACGACATTTTTCCATTACAATATTTTCATAACATAAACAATCATTTGATTTACTAGAAAGGTTTGGGGCTTGAAAATCTGACAACATCAGGGGAGGACTAAAAGTTGTATGTCTAGAATAAGGCAGCAATATAATACTATAACAAGGTGGGTTGTACCCAAACACAATGCAAGGAAAGAATGACTATTTAACAGACTAAACAATGCAACAAAGATAATTCATAGCAACTTGGATAAAAAAAATGCATTAGTATTTCGAGTTTTTAGATAGTTGCTTGTTCTTTCCTCACTAAAATTGCTTGCAACTTCTAAAGATCATGTAGCCTGTTTAGAGTACAATTCAGGCTTCCCTTTGTGCAATTGAATGGACATGAATATGGAAAGAAGCAGTTCTTTCCTGTCTCCTCATGCAGCAGGTGAGGTCCTTGTCGAAAACATGCAGTAGGTGAGATTTTAACTGGAGTAGAGTCTAAAATTAGTAACTGGACATAGATCTGTTCCAGCAAGATCTCCCTCATAAATCTTGTTCCTAATCCCTTAAATGGGCTTAGATCAACAAGTGCAATGATTTCTTGTATACCAGCTGTGTATGCATGCATTTCGCCAGCACAAATGTGAACAATGATATCCAAAACACTAGAAAAAGAACAAATACAGATAAAATAAGTTTTCTAGCTTTGCTAAAAACAGTAAAGCAGATCAAAATTTCAAGCTTTTTTAAGAAGTTTGAACTTAACACTTAGAAGGTTGTAGTGGATAAATCCACAGTGCATTGTTGAAGTTTTGCAATTCAAATTATTTGCAAGTGCAATCCAAACCAGCTTAATCTTTCCTTGAGTAGAAATACTTGCTATAATAATTTAACATATGCCATTGTCAAGATAAAAAATAGTTCATGTATGTCACAATTTCAAACATAGACACTAGTGGGCCCTAGTTTTCTACACGGGATGACAAATTCAACATTTGTACATATTAGTTTGTCACGTGCACGTACGATACAACATATTTTTAACTTTCAACCCATCAAAGTGTGTTTTTATCAACATGTGTTGTCATGTACAAATTCCTCCAACTTTCTTACACGTGATGTCCGATATATGCTAGAAATGTAAGGTGGTATACTTCAATATATTAATATTTTCCAAGAAAATGTTTTTGTTTATGATAGTATTTAAACACACGAGATAGTACTTCCTATTTAGTTGTCATGGGTGACCTAATACGACGTAACCATGCTTGATCTAGACCATTGCATAAAAAGAAATAGGCGGCTCAAAGCAGTTTCAGAGAGTCTTATGGAAGTATCATTTGCTTTGGGAAGCTTTTTCCAGGGCAGACTAAAGTAAGCTAGCATACATGATTGTAGCTGCTCGGCTATAATTTTATTGGCTCAACATTACCTTTAATATTTATGTACATGACTAATTCTATCTTATCCACCATTGCATCATGAGAACTAACTCTATATTCATTTGTTGAATAAGCACCTGGAATCTATTTGTGCATGTTTGGTTAGATATGTATCAAGAACAACAAGTCTCGAACGGTACCATATTCCCTATGTTTCTTTATTCATCATCATCATCATCTCTTTGAGAAATAGGCGTGACATGAAAAGATACTCTCTAGTGGGCATCTACTATCATTGGTGCAAAACAGTAGGTACGATTGGCACAGGTATAATCTTTTTCTTTTCTTTTTGGGAGGAAGTTTAATCCAATTTTATACACGAACAACAAGTACAATTTTAATGCGGCAAATTCGCATATGATAAATTGATAATTTCTATATAACCTTATTTTCAGCAATAGTTGTACTACATGGTCACCAAACTACTCCAACTCCCGTTGCCCAATTAAACCAACCCCGACGGCCCAATTAAGCTGTTTGTGTCCGAAACATTTTTTAAAAATATTAGGCTGTAGCCCTACCTTAAATTAATAAAGCCGTTGCCGGCAAGATGATACAAGATGCTGAAAACCAGCTAACAGGAACCGGAAACTACAAGCAAAACAAGAAAAAGGAGTGAAACACAGCTTGAGCTCCGAGACCAGCGTCCGAAACATTGCAAGTTACACAGGTGAGCCACAATACTCGCAGTTAAGTAGGGGTTGGACTAATGCCAGTATGACACTATGCTACTAGTACAGTTCACACAACTGATGCCTAGCTACATCTACAGCTCAAGTACAGTTCTATACGCTACAGCAACCAGATTTATCGTCACAAAATGAAAGGCCAGGAGCTCACTCCTACATATAGATAGATGCAAAAATGGCATACGTATACAGTACCTCGGTTTACCTCCGGCGGGAGATCGGCCGCGAAGACCCACTCCGGCGCGGGGCCGGCCTGCCACCGCTGCAGCAGCAGCACTGCCGGGACCAGCAGGAAGCACACCGCCAGCGCGGCGCGCACGAGCCCACCGCGCGGCTGCTTGCCCCGCGCCGTCCTCTGCGTCTCCAGCCGCTTCCGCAGCGGCGCCCGTACCCCCTCGCCGGCGCCGGTCCTCTCCATGAGCTAGCTAGCTACTAGCTAGGCGCCTGTCTGCCCAGCTCACCTCACATGGCATGAGCACACCTCACTGAGCTAGCTCATACCCCTCTTTCTTTAATTTCAGGGAGAGGGAGATCGAGCAGCAGGTCGATCCCCGGCCATGGACGCAAGTTGCAGGAGCGTAGCTGGCTTGGGTAAGCGGCGCGTGTGGGAGGCTACAACTTGGATAGTGAGTGAAGTGGAGCTAGCACTCCGAGCCGTAGGCAATCGAGTGTCTGAATTTGTTTTGCTCTTTTTTTCTTCTTCTTCCCTCTGTCCCACCAGCTGCCTGGGCGCCGCCCACGTTATTTTTCCGTAGCCGGCGTCGTGCCGCGGTTGTCCGCGAGCTAGGGGAATCGCGAAGAGGAGGAAATTAGTACCCTCTTGCCGTAGGCATTCTCAAAATGGGATCTTGATCATATCTAAATCGAGAGAAATGGGGCAAGCTCAAGCAACACAACTGGAAACAGCGCAGTAACCTACTTTGGGGAGTACGATGGCTAAATTGGGGTAAATCAGGCAAAGATAGTGGAGTAAAGGCGATACGAACAATGCGAAGATATATCCCGGGAGAGAACTCCGAGGTCATCAAGACAGCCGGCTTTTGTCCAGTTATGAGCTTCAAGGTCAATGCGCTGTCCTTTGCCAATAAAAGAAAAGAAAGGAAAACCGCTAATTTTGTCTGATCGACATCCATCCAAAATCTATGGCTGCCGGCGAATGCTCACAGAGGAAAATGCCGCGAGGCCAGCTAAACTCATCGTTAATGATCCACTTGCCCTATGACGGACGCCATGGCGACCAGCTTCCGATTGGGATTAGACCCAGCCGCTCCGAATAAAATAAGCGACAGAAAGAAGGCACGGGAGAGGGGAATCTGCTTTGCAAACATGTTCGTCCTCTAATCGTGCGTGCTCCGAGGATTCTCTCCTATCATTTCCTGCTTTACCTCGCGCTTGTCTCCTTCGATCGGAATCACAAAAAACAACGCAACGAAGCAACTACAAATCATTGGATTAGAGCATATGCCCGTGTGACCGGACGAGCAGAAGAATCAGTACCTTGGTCGTCGTCGTCCTCGTCCTCCGTTGGCAGGTCGACGTCGAAGAGCCACTCCGGCGAGGAGGACGCCCGCCACCGGTGCAGGAGCAGCACGAAGGCCGGGAGCGTCAGCAGGCAGAGCACCAGCCCGGCGCGCACGCAGCTGCGCCGGTGCCTGCCCCGCCCCGCCTCCTGCGGCTCCGCGGCGTGGGAGTGGCCGTGAAGGTCCCTCTCTGTATCCAGGCCGCCGCGCAGGGGCAGCTTCTCCTCGTGGCCGCCAGCCTCCACGACGGCGCCGCTGCTCCAGCGCCTGCTGCTCGGCTTCTCCATGGTCGAGCCGCCTCTAGCTCAGCTGCGCGTCGGTCTCATGCGACAGCTCTCGTTCGGAGCAAGTAAACATATTTGGTCAAAGTTGGACGGCCGCGTCCGCGTGCGATGCGTGCAACTTGCGAGGAGAGGCTGGCTTTATCGTTGTGCGTTTGTGCGTGCCGGGCAGCGAGCGTCCTTCTTTTGGCCAAACTCGTTACCTAAATTTGGATCGATCATTCGTTACCTAAATTTGGATCGCCGATGCGTCTAGCCGGGCAGCGAGCATCCTTCTTTTGGCCAACTCGAGCCCTCCCGCCAGTGAGATGAAAGCCATTGAGAAGAACTCATCTGTCTCAATCCCTTGCCCTCCATCTTCGCCGCCACCCCTAGGTAGCGTCATTGTCTGCGCTTTGGGTTGCCGATGACGTCAACAGTTTCCAGCGGCCCGTGGTACCCACTAGGTACATCAGATGTTGCCTCCCTCGGCCGTCGTCAACTCCTCCCCATTTCCAGGAAGGATGCGCACTGTCCTCCATCACGCCGCCGGGAAGATTAGCAAATCTTCTGTGGGTCGCTCGGCGGTGCACTCACAACCTACTCGTGTTGTCGTCAGAGCAAGTTCAAGGCATGAATCGCGTCCAAGTTTCTTCTCGTCCGTTGCACCGGCGTGGGCATAGACATTGAAGTAATCAAAAATCATTGTCTTGTGCATATGAGTAGCAAGGCAATCGAGTTTTTCCTACAAGAATATCATAGAATCATCGTCGGGTGAGGAGTCTGACAGTGAGACCGAACTCTTATTTGCCGCTGCAAGCATGGCACGCGACCATTCTCTGCTATCGAAGCGCAGAGGTGGGTCGTGGGTGAAGCGCAAGGCCAACAAAGACCGAGATCGAGTCGGTGGA
This sequence comes from Lolium multiflorum, assembly GCA_030979885.1. Lineage (NCBI taxonomy): Eukaryota > Viridiplantae > Streptophyta > Magnoliopsida > Poales > Poaceae > Lolium > Lolium multiflorum. The sequence goes on along the minus strand of CM061752.1, from coordinate 217,068,518 downwards.
CACGCTGGCCTTATGCGAGACTATTTCCACCATACCAATCCGATTTTCGACACGAAGAGATTTCGTCGACCCTATCAGACATCCAGAAAGTTGTTTCTGGATATTCTTCATGGCGTGAGGACGTAAGATGACTACTCCGATGCCAAGCTCAATTGTACAAGTAAGGTTGGCTTTTGCTCATACCAAAAATCTTGCATACGGAGTACATGGTGATCTTGTTGATGAGTACTTGTGCATGAGTGAGTTCACATGCATTGAGGCCATGTACATGTTTTCCAGCGTTGTTATTGCGGTGTTTGACGAAGTTTATCTACGAGAGCGGACCACTGAAGACACTGTCCGCCTCTTTTCCATCAACGAAAAGAGGCGGTTTCCTGATATCCTGGAAAGCATAGATTGCATGCATTGACAGTGGAAGACTGTCCATTTGGTTGGCAAGGGCCCTTCAAAGGGCATAAAGAGGGGTGCACGATAATATTAGAGAGAGTTGAGTCGCAAGATCTCTGGATTTGGCACTCCTTCTTTGGCATGGCAAGATCCAACAATGATATCAACGTCCTTCAGTGGTCTCTGGTGTTTGTTAGGCATGCAAAAGGCAATGCTCCTCATGTTTCCTATGAGATCAATTGTCACTCTTATGACAATTGTTATTATCTAGTTGATGGCTTCTACCCTTCGTAGGCAACCTTGGTGAAGATAATCCGTAATCCTAAAGATGAAAACTACAAGAGGTTCGCAAAAAGCAAGAGGCAGCTCAAAAGGATGTAGAGCGTTCATTTGACGTGTTGTAATCACAGTAGGAAATTGTTTGGCACCCTGCCATAACATGGAGCGCCGAGAGAATGTGGGAGGTCATGACATCATGTGTCATCATGCACAACATGATCATTGAGGATGAGTGAGATGACAACATCTATGATGGTGACTGGGAATTCCAAGGTGTTTTGGTTGAGCCACAGGCTGGTGCAGCTTCTTAGGAATAATTCCTGCATATGCATAATACGTTGCGGGACCAGACCACCCATGACCGCCTTCAAGCTGATTTGACTAAGCACATGTGGACTCATGTGGGAAACCAACATGGCTAGTCTATTTCAATATTCAATTTAAGTTGCCTTATTTGTAAAACTCTGTGGTGTGTGATTATGAACTATTCTTGTTTGAACAATATTTACTTTCGTATAATTTGAATTGCCTTGTCCATAAAATTACTATTTGAAAGGCAATGCCCAACTGGCTAGGCCTATCCAAGGCCAGCGCAGACCGAGTGGGTCGCGCCGCTGTGTGTGTTGTCCTAGCAGGCCGGACAGGCACCACAAAACAATCCGCCGGCCAGCCCAAACGGACAGAAACAGACCATTTGGGTTGGCATTTTGGGTTAGCCCATTGGAGATGCCCTGAAGGCGGGTACTGGGCTCTAGTGGGTCGGCATCTCGGGATTCCTAAGGGCAACTTCAGCATGGCAATTCATCGGCTCCTGACCTATCTAGAACGGCTCGCGCACACATGCGGACTGGCCGTCCATGTTTCAGCAGGGCAATTTAAACGGATTTATCCGTCCGGCGCGACCCATCGGCCCATTTAATTTGGAGAACCCATGTGATGCATGTAAAAGGTGTAGATGAAATTTGTAATTTATTGTACTAATAAAATTGTAATATAATAAGGATCGGGTACGGAACGATGATATACGGGAGAGAGTTGGGGTAGCACCGATTGAAGAGAGGCTGGTCCAACATCGTCTCAGATGGTTTGGACATATCCAACGAAGGCCTCCGGAAGCGCCAGTGCACGGATATAAAGCGTGATGAGAATGTTAAGAGGGGTCGTGGTAGACCAAACTTGACATGGGAGGAGTCCGTTAAGAGAGACCTGAAGGTTTGGAATATCGACAAAGATTTAGCCATGGATAGGGGTGCGTGGAAGTTAGCTATCCACGTTCCGGAACCATGACTTGGTTTCGAGATCTTATGGGTTTCAACTCTAGCCTACCCCAACTTGTTTGGGACTGAAAGGCTTGGTTGTTGTTGTTGTGTTGTTGTTGTATTGTACTAAAATCCTTATTATATTACAATTTTATTATATTTATTGACACTAACCTATTTCTTGTTCTAAAATTTGTTGTGTAGGAAATAGGCAAATATGAAAGGAAACCGGTCATTATGGTGAAATCACTAGTGGTGTAATTGCTCATGTTTATAGCTACACCTATCTATGGCTCCTCTCTAGAAGAAACTACAAAAAGATTATCTTTGTGCTTCACTAATTATGACAACCACACAAATGAAGTAGCAATTTGCTAGAGCACTTACTTCCTTGAGTTACTCCACTTTACTTCACTTCATCTCATTTTACTTTATTGCACTTTACTTTTCTTGCACTTTAATTTCAGCACATATAGTTCCATACTAAAAAAAACTCTACACGCACATAATAGATCCTAGCTTTGCATAGAAGGTCATATAAGTGGGTTATAGGGCTTTAGAGAATAAATAGTTTACCTTCAGCTCCTCATGGGTTCGACACTCAAATATTATCGAATTGTGCTGCGGTGATCCCCTCCACTTGAGGGTTATCAAGATACTTTTCTGGCACTGTTTGTCGGGGAGCGTAGTGCTAGACCTATGTTCTTGTTTGCATTGCTAGTTTACTTTCAGCACCTTGCATATAAAATGAAAACCATAAAAAATATTAGATAGTGAAAGATGCTATGGAGATTTCTCGTGAGTGTCGCAAATATATGAAGGATATGCTAGAAAACGATGTTAGAAGCTTGAATATTCCCTTGTGTACTGATATTTTGAATGCAAGAAATCATGTTGAGAGTGCCAAGAAAGAACAAGATAAGGAGGATGACAAAAGCATAAGCTTGGGGATGCCCAAGCAACCCCAAGAAGAGGATAAAGAGGAAAAAGTGGAGGGAGAATGGAGTAGATACCCGTCTCCAACTCCCAACAATGGTAACTGATGATCCACAAGTATAGGGGATCGCGACAGTCTTCGAGAGAAGTAAAACTCAAATTTATTGATTCGACACAAGGGGAGCCAAAGAATATTTATAAGCTTTAACAGATGAGTTGTCAATTTACATGCACCTGAAAATAGACTTGCTCGCAACAGTTTATCAGTAGTAATAGTTTTATGGCAGTGGGGGTAGTGAAGTAAGAGCAGTAGCGAAATAGTAGTAGCGATGATTGCAGTAGACAGCAGGATTAAAATAATGTAGGCACATGGATGGATGAACGGGCGTTGCATGAATGAGAGATTCCAAATAATAGTAAGACATAGGCATTGCAAATAATAATGATAAAAGCATCCTAGCATAATATAACCATAGGCGTGTGTTCCTATTTAGTCGTGCGTGCTCGCAATGAGAAACTTGCACGACATCTTTTGTCCTACCAGCCCGTTCCAGCGGGCCTCTAGGGAAACTACTGGTAATTAAGATACTCCTTTTAATAGAGTACCGGAGCAAAGCATTAACACTCCGTGAACACACGTGATCCTCACATCATAGTCATCCCCTCCGGTTATCCCAATTTAAAGTCACTTTGGGGCATCGGGTTCCGGACAACAACATGTGTATACAACTTGCATATATGATAAAAAAACAATAATTATCCTCATGATTCAATAACATGTTCAGATCTGAGATCATGGCACTCGGGCCCAAAGTGACAAGCATTAAGTATAGAAAGTTGCAATAATGTCAAAGATACTAACAACGGATACTAGGCACTATGCCCATAACAATCTAATAGCTATTACATGACCAATCTCATCCAATCCCTACCATCCCCTACAGCCTACAGCGGGGAATTACTCACACATGGATGGGGGAATCATGGATGGTTGATGGAGAGGCGTCGGTGATGCCGATGGCGATGATCTCCAAATCCCCGTCCCGGCAGGGTGCTAGAACGGAGCTTTCTGTTCTCGTATTGGGGTTTTTGGTGGCGGTGGAGGAACTCTTTCGGAAAAAACCCCCTCGGTTCAGGTCCAAGGGCTTCTTATAGTGTGAAGGAGAGGTCGAAGGGGGCCGAGGGCCAGACCACGCGGGCCCGCATCTCGTCTTCGGCTCGAGAGTCTTCAGGTGAAATATTGGTTTTTCTATATTTTCCGGAAATTTCCCGAAAGTTGGATTTCTGCATAAAAATAAGACACCAGAGCAATTCTGCTGAAAATAGCGTTAGTTCGCGTTAGTTGTATTCAAAACACACAAGATAGAGGGAAAACAACAGCAAAAGTGTTCGGGAAAGTGGATACGTTTTGGACGTATCAACTCCCCCCAAGGTTAGATTATTGCTTGTCCTCAAGCAATTCAGTGACAACTGAGTGTGATAAAAGAAACTTTCACGAACCTATTTTCTTCATATGATGTATATACTCTCACTACATGATCAAATGCTCAGGCAATTCATAATAAGAAGAATGCAACTAAGAATACTCAATAGTTATGCAAGTCATGAAAGGATACTAACACAATAATAAGCAACATGAAACATAAGTATTTGCAGGATTGCAATGTTCATAATATGATACTCCCTCCGTTTCAATCTATAATGCCTATAGATTTTCTGCACGGTAATTAGCGCAAGTCATTTTTTTAACACAAAACCGCCTAACGAGTCCATCCACGATCTCAGAAATAGGAGAGAAATAAGGAAAGTCAAAACAGAATCTCGGAAACCTCTCTGACGTTAAAGAAAATCCCTTGATTTTCTCCCGACCCCTCCATCCCGCGTATCCCCGCCATACTTTTTTCTTATATTATGAAACAAATGCAGAAAATCTATAGGCATTATAGCTTGAAACGGAGGTATCTCGCTTGCCCTATTTGTGGAGCAAAACATAAATGTCGCGGCACCTCTGAAGTTCAAGAGAAGACTAGAAGTAAAAATATCAAAAGATTCAAACATCACAGTTATACCACAATTAATCCTATTCTGGGACAAGCACATTAAACTAATAATGACAGCTATGCTTTCAAGAAAATGCTCGGAGAACGGATGGTGACTCAACATAAAATTATAAGGTTGGCCCTGTGCAGAGGGAAATAAGATTGCTCATGTGCTAGAGCTTTACATTTTAATGCAATAGGAGTGTGAATTTTTTTTTTTGAGAAGTGCAACTCATGTCAACGGTAGTGATAAATAATATGGCTCTTGCATAACGCTTCCTATAAGTTGCTCGCTCGTGCATAATATACTAATAGTGCTCACACCTTGTCCTAATTAGCTTGGATTTCCATGGATTTTCATCGCATACTTATTTCAACCAAGTGTCACAAAGGGGTACCTCCTTGCCTCCTGTACAAAGGTCTAGGAGATGAATCTCATTTGATTTCTCAATTTTGATAAATCTCAACTTTTTGGATATCCATACCGGGAAAACAAGGACAACACATATTTGGACTTTTGTCCAGCTGAAACTTCCACCATGTGAACATGGCTTTAGTTGGCGGCCCAATGTTCCTCTCTAACAATATGCATACTCCAATCTTTGCAACTCATGGTAAATCTCACTTACTTCAAACAAGATGAGCATGCATACTAATTCACACGATATTCAACAAGGGCATATTGATGGTGTTCCCCATGACAGCATGGTTATCACACAACAAGCAACTTATAAGAACTGAAATTCATAAGACATAATACTTACCACAATAGTTTTTAGACTATTTTCCCATGAGCTATAAAGTACACAAAACAAGTGATAATAATTTTGAAGGTTTAAAGGTGGCACTCAAGCAATTCACTTTGGAGTGGCAACGAAATACCACATATAGGTATGTATGGTGGACTCAACTGGCACTTTGGTTTTTAGTAGTTGGATGCATGAGTAGAGCTCATACTCAGTACAAGTGAAGGCTAGAAATAGACTGGGAAGCGACAATCAAGAAAACAGTAACTGTCATAATCATGCTTGCTACGGATAAAATTAATGGAAGCATAAAAGTAATACAAGAACTCCAAGTCAAGACAAATCATCGAGGCTTAAATGACTTTTGTTTAGTCTTATGCATGCTTGAGCATGTGCCAAGTCGAGTCAAATGAAACATTCAGAGGAGGATACCACAATGTCATACCGTTATACGAATAGAGCAATGCAAGCAAACATCTATATTACATGTTACCTAATATCAGTAAATTGGAACTAATCATGAGAGAGCATAAATTACTGAGCATCATTAAGTAGCATACACCTTACACAAACAAACTAAGCATGTCCACATAAATGAATATATGTACAAAAATGAAAACAAATAGAGTTCATACCAGCCTCTCAGCACAACTCGAATTGTCGTGACCATCATTATTGCTCTTCACTTGAGTGGATTGAATAATATGAAATCATAACCAAGCTCCCATGAAGTCACGGAAGACCGTTGAACCCTGCAACAACTTTACAAAACCAAAGATGAACAACAAATATTTTTGGGTTTTCGATTTTTAATCAACACACAAAGCAAAATCTTTTTGGATTTTCGCATAGCAAACCATAATGAGAAGATGAAGCAAACTAAGAAGCAAATGAAGAGAAACAACAGAAATATTTTTGGTCTTTTTGTTTTTTGGAAAGTAGAAACAAAAGCAAGAACAACAAAAAGAAACAAAACTAAAATGAACACACAAATGCAACAAGTGGCAGAAATCTGCCAACCCAGAACAGCAGGCAAAGATCGATTTTTCTGAAAATGTTCTGTAGCTCATCTCGAAAAGTTCTCAACTAACGAAAGTTAGATAACAACCTAGGGCGCATGATCAAAAATTGTAAGCTCAAAATTCTATTCTGGCTATTTATATGAATTTTTATGGTGACAGCATAGAATCTGTTTTTAGACAGCAACTCCCCAAATTCTTACCTCCTTCCTATTAGAGGCTATCATTGGTATAAAAACGAAATAAATAAGCTAAAGAGAGGTTATTAAAGTAGTAACAACTTCCAATATTCAAATAAAGAGAAATTACAGAAATAAACTAGCAAGAACAAAAAAGAAAGCGAAACATGGATATACAAAGTTTCGACGGAATATAATATGTAGATGAGTGAGATGTCGGTATACCTCCCCCCAAGATTAGGCTTTTGGACTAAGTGGAGATCAACCCCATGGTGACCAAGCATCGAAAGAAATGTTGCCCCCATAATATGACGAATAGGCACCTTCATCCTGGTATGAACTTGATGACGGCTCGGTGTAGTGCGCGGTGTAGTCCTCAGGGGTTGCCTCCTCCTCCTGATGTTGCAGCTGGCCATGGAATCCAAGCAGTCGAAGCTTCTCATCCAACTCCTCCTTTGAACACCAAACAAACTAGGTTGTGGTAGGGGGAACCTCCCTTTCTTCCCCATCAACAAATAACATTCTATACACTAAATTCCCTGCACAAGAGTTAGCAGTAACAAAGTGGTGATGTTTCATTGCAGCAAGATCAAGTCTTTGTGGTTCCAACAACACATCATTTGGGTCAATAGTAAGATCCAAGGCATCTACAATACGTGCAGCAAAAATTCCCCCATAAATGGGTACTCTAGCAGACAAGCGACGAGCGATAAGAGAACCAAGATTATACTTAGTACTATCATCGAGTGCAATAGCTAGAAAGGCCAAGTGATAATGGGAAATGTTACTAGTATTTTCCCTACCAAGAATACTAGTAGCAAAATAATAGGTAAAGTATCTGATAGCTGGGAGTTGGATATTTCTTATCTTCCCACGTTGGGCCTTGCGGTCATCATCGTTCGTCACCTCCCGGTAAAGCTCCAACAAGTCGGCGGGGTTGTCCTTAATCTTCCTCGCTGTCCCTGTAGTAGGAATACCTAGGATCGAACAAAATTTTGGCAAAGGCAAACTGATAGACTTGTCATAGATTTTGAATGCGACACTCGGATTGTACTTAGTGTTTCTCAAGTGGAAACTCTCCACAAATATTTTAGTGAGCGAAGCATATTGCTCGCTCTCATCATTCATGTAATCGGTTAAGCCAACCTTGTTAACAAGAAATAAGAAATCATCATGAATCCCTGAATCAATCATGAAGTCAGTGCAAGGAAAAGTAGATGGATGTGCCTCCCCTTCATCCCTTTCACCAAAATCTTGAGCAATGAGATCTTCATTCTAAAATCTACTGTATTGGGTAGATGATCTTGAAGACCTCCTTGGTCCAGGTGCTTCCCTCTCAAAGATCTCTCCATATGCGTGGTTTTCCATACTTGTTTTATGAAATTTTTAACAAACCTCATAAAAAATGATTTTAAGACAAACAAATGAAGGATAACACTATGGAGACTTATAAGAGGACTAAACATGCATCAAAACAACTTATCCCATCATAATACAAGCATGAAATCTCACTTAACATGTCATCTACAGTAGCAAAATATTCAAGATATACTTCACCAATGAAAATTCTACTTGGATAATTGGAGGAATCACATATCGGAGAGCAAATGCTTCAAATTTCAGCAAGAAATATGGGATGAGGAAGGAGATCGAAAATTTGCGATGTAGAACAGCAAGAGCACGGGTTTGAGTAATGGTGGGAGTGTTTTTTCGGGAGAGAGGAGGGAATGGCAGAGGAGGGATCAAATGGAGGGCCAGGGGGGCCCACACCTGGCCTTGGCGCAGCCAGGTTGTGCCCCGCACCACCACATGGTGTGGCCGGCCTGTGGGTCCCCCTAGGCTACCCCAGGTGTCTCTCTGCCCCTTTTCATGCGTAAAAGTTTTATACATTTTCTGGAATTTTTCGAGAAAATTTATTTTTGGGCATTTTCAGAATTTGAATTATGATTCTATCGTAGAAAAACAATTATGGAATGATGAAAAACAAAATCAAAACCAAATCTACAGCAACTCTAAGACATTCTAATATAAAGTGTATCAATGGTACATAGGTGAAAACATAGTTTCATTCATTCAAAATTATTTTGTTAACAAGATCGATCAAGTCTTGTTATCAAAAGAATTTGTATGAAGCAAAACTTTGTATTTAACACAATGATTATGTTACCTCAATCTTGATATCAATAGTTCCAACCATGACAATATCATTCTCCTTCTTTGGCTTGGGCAAAGGCAAATGAAATTTCCCAATTTAGATAGTATCAACATTAATAATTGAGTTTAGACCATAATTTCCATACATCCAAACGCGGTGTAAAGGTAAATGGCCACGAGTGGATTTGTATTGTGTCCATGACAACCACTGATTTCTGTCGAAGGAAACGGAGAAGGTGCCGTGTCTTTTACAGCCCGACCAGGACAGCGGAGGGGATTGTAAGGTCCGTCATGCTTGATCAAAGTCTCGATCGATCTCAACTAGACGCATTTCAACACACAAAGGTGTAATCCAGCTGACCAAAGGATGACTTTGTGAGTGGGACAAGAAGGGCCCAAAGGGGTCACAAGTGGATTTGTATTATGTCCACGGCTACTTCTGATTTATGTGGAAGGTAACGGTTGTGTGTTTTACATGCATCCCCACAAGGACACAGATGAGAAGGTTGTAAGGTCCGTCATTTCTTTTTGTAAAAAAATAATATTAATGTTGTAAGATATTAAATACACCTATCATCTGCAACAATGTAATGTCTTAGCGGTCTTAAGGATTCACAAACCAAAAAAACAAGAAGAATTACAATAAAAAAAATCCCGCTAAAGTGATATATTCCTTGTAGCATTACTACCACCACTAAGATAGCACTAGAAGTTCGGATCTCCTCCAAAAACGACGCCACCAAGAAGAAAGCAGTGCATAAGTTTTGTCGCCGCTCGATTAAGATCTTAGATTTTCACCCTGAAGAAAATTTCCTCACTCACAAAACAATGCATTCAACAAGACCATTGCCAAACACACAACCAATTAAGGCCATACCTTAGATTTTTACCTTGTAAGGTAAGAGTTTAAACTTCTCATGTGTTGATGTCCCCACTAAAATGCCGCTGCCCCAAGTCATAAATCACCAAGTCAATTCCTTGTTGTCACTAAGACTGGAACCACCATTGCCAGTCCTCAAGTCACGACTTCAATGACATTCCCCGCCGGCTGACTTCACTATGGAACTGAGAAAGCATGCTCCATGATGGTAACAACCACCAGAGCTTCACATCGCTCCTCTGAAACCAAACGGCCAAAGAAAAACATATGTGCGCACAACTGAATCCCACCCGATTCAGCAATCTTCGAGCATAACTCGCTCAATGAATTTTGTCAGCGGAGCCTTCCGGAACACGACACTCCAGCCAGATCGATGGGGACTCACCACCGGCAGATCATCATCTTGGTGTGAGTTGGAACCCTAGGACAACCACATTTATTCAAAGGCTTGCTAGTAGCCCCAGCGCCACCAGCCGACAGCCGATGAGGAGGCGAAACATCGAGATGCCAAAAGGAGAGCACACGCGGTCGCCAGACGCAAAGCAGGCTTGCTGCACCATGTGGCTAGTCCGGAACTAGCCCAGATCGGACCCACGCGGATCTCGCTGGCGCCTCCCATGCATCTATGCCTTGCCGCACCACCACGCCGCCATGGCCGTGCCGCTGCCTCACCATGCTTCGTCTACACCAGAGCGCGCACATATCGGCACTGCCACCTGCGCCTCTAGACCGCCGCCGCTCCGCGGGAAGGGACGGGCCGCTGGGATGGGCCTTCCCTCCCACTCGTCTTTGACAGGTGGGTTCCTCCATCACCGCTGGCACCGGCAGTGGCGAAGGTCGGGAGAGGCTGAGATCGGAGGGTGCCCTGGGGAGGCGGTCGAGGAACCTCCAGAGCTGCCCACGAGGACGACCCAGGAGGGTAACTCTAGACTAAAGCTCCCGATCGAACCGGGACTAAAGGTGGCCAGCGTACTAGCCGTTGAAACAGGGACTATTGCTAACATTAGTCCCAACTCGAATCACGGCCGGGACTAATGCTTCTTGCAGCTCCGAACAAAAAAACTCATTTCTACTAGTGTTTTTGGGAATATATAAGTATCTATTTTCTTTTTCTATTTTTCCCCACGCTTCGAGAAAGTAAGGTCCGTCATGTTGGATCAAAGTTGGTCGATCGATCTCAACAAGGCGTATTGCAACTTTTAAAGGTGTAGTCCAGCTGACAAAGGATAATTTTGTTAGGGGACAAGAAGGAGCGAAAGGGATCATGCAGCTCATCACTAAATGTCTCTATTTGGTTTTAGTCCAAGGTATTTGATCCGTGCTAGGTATATCAATTGAATTCCAGGATGAAAAATGTTTAAAAAACTGGTGTGGCTAATGCTTGCAACTGATTTTAGTTGCAACTGCATTTAGAACTGAAAAAAAATGATCCGTGTAATCCAACTTGGCAGTCATATGTGCACGAACCGTGGTGAAATCAAACAGTGTACGACCTGACTAAGAACTAACTTAGTTATGTTGTGATTGGACAAAAACGCTCAACTGTAGCATATTTAGTTTAAATTCTTTCAGAAGCGAATGAATTGAAATGAATATTTCCATGATAATGGAGTGCATGCATTAATTATATATGATGATATTGCATGGTGACTCGTGCAGTTGAGTTGCAACTTAGAGTTTTCAGTTGCAAATTCGGTTGCAACTGAAAATTTTCAGCTTTGCAGGTAGAAAATGCCTCCACACTAGATTTGATTGCGATTAGTGAACTGCAATATGAATTGCAACTAAAATTTAATGATATCATCTGACTGAGAACTAGTCGCACCTTTTTGTGTGATTAGTTTTCTACGGACTGAAAATTAATTTTCAGTCATCATCATGTGTAAGTAGTTAAATATTAGTTGCAATTCTGTGTGCAACCGGAAAAGTTCAGTTGCAACATATGTTGTAACTCATAGCTAGCATAAATCACGACATAATCCTATGGTTTGGAAGTTGATTGATAACTAAGCTAATTCTAAGTCCACTGAGAATTAGTAAAATTGTTTATTTTTGGCACGGGAACCGGCGGAACGAAATAAAGTATCTTATCGGTGATGTAGAGGGTAATTTTTAACAAATCCAAATTTTTGGAAGGATAAACATGTCATTTACGGGTAGACTCACCAAAACAAAAGGAGAAGCAATATTTCATTATTATTAGGTAGGTATAGAGATATATGTATATATTTAATAGACTTGTTTACGCGAGCCGAGGTTTAACTTAAAAGTGTGTGTTGAAACACTATTATATAAACAAATAGATTTGGGCCCAATTCTTGTGGCTCATGTAAAATTTCAGAATTCTATTAAATCTCAAAGCCCATGTTTGTGCCATCTCATGTGTGACATGGCGAGTGATAGAAGTGTTAAGTTTAGTCTCACATGAAAAATTAGGAGAGAGTTAGATTTGCTTTTAAGGGGGAGTGTTCCACCAATTGGTAAGTAAGTAAGAATAGGAGTAGTACACAAGATGGTCCTCTTGCTCCTCCGCTTGCTCGTCTAGTCAAGATGCATGCTCGTGTTTCTATGTGAACATTATTTCTTGCTATTAAGGAAAACTGAATTTTGACGAATGTAGCATGTCACAACCGAGTTAGGGCTTTGCCTCCTCTCTCTTCTTGCACCGCGCTGCCATAGTCTACTCTATCCCGAGCGTCGGCATGCACGATGAACGAGAGCGGGTCTCCGGGATCACTCGCCTTTGTGATCTTGTAGGTGGAGTGCATGTTAGGTTTGTAGAAAGCGCTCCCCGCTGCAGTTTGCAGTCTTTGTCACGGATTGTCTTCAATCTTTGGTCGCGGCTAGGGCTCGAATTCCTCACCAAGTTGTTGCAGCCATGCAACAAATGCTATTTCATCCGCAAATGGCCAGGACATGCGCTGGGCTCATGTTTACCTGTTTTAACATGTTTTGCAAGTACATGTTTATTTTACATATTCCTGTTCATCTTGTCTAATTCGAATAAAAATGATGGCATAAACAACAACTACCATGTGTAACTCGAACGTACTAGATGCATTTTCCCCTAATTCTCAACCATATACTATATAATTTTTTCTCTATTTACCAAGTTAAACGAGTACTCTGCAAACTCGGCTTGTTTAATTAGACTCGCTTATACTTGCCTCTACTTATTACACGATGATCGAGTCTGAGTCGAGCCGAGTTGTGGCTTACTCGTTTTAGTTTTAATTCCAAACCTAAGAGGGGTTCTGAATTTCTGAAGATATGGCAACACGTCCCTATCTGTATACTTTCGTCTTTCAGAGACCCCGCGGTTATAAAGAACTAAAAAATTCGACCAGAGCTAGTACACACAATACAAATTTATATAATTTACAACCTATTACAAACAATCGAGCAATCGCACACCCAACCCAGCTAACAACAGGAGGAGATATACGGATCGATCAGCAGGAGATTCAGAAGCTAGTAAGCTGGCCTTCCTGCTCCTGCAGGTCGCCCATCTTGAGGTGGAGGTTCCTGCGCGCGAAGGCGTAGAGCCTGCCCATCTCGTCGGGGTCGACGAGGCCGTTACGGTTGGCGTCGGCGTCCCGCAGCGCCTCCCGCGCCTTCCACCACGCGAACCACACGTCCAGGCTGCGCAGCGCCTCCCGCAGCTCCTCCAGGCTGATCCGCCCGTCGCCGTCCGCGTCGAACTGCGCCAGCCACGCCCAGAACTCCTCCACCGTCGTCTCCCCCTGCGGCAGCGCCCTGTAGTCGTACCGCATGAACGCCATGATCGATATTTGCTTGCTTCCTCGCTGAGTGTTTTGCTTCTTCTCCGTGCCTCCAGACACCCTATCTGTATTCGTTATCCACACACCTGATAACTTCGTCCTTTATATAGCACATGCCTGCACTCCGGTTGCCGCACGTTTTATGAGAATTCCGGCGAGTTGTTAGGCGAGGCAGAACGGACTAAGCGGCGCAGATCGCCTGCTTTTTCGACGGACAACTACATAAGATTCGATGCTTCGTAGGAGAACATGGTAGCATGCTCGCGGATGCACGGAAGAAGTCGCCGAGAATCGGATGCCTTCGCCTTCAACGGCAGGCTAGCTTGTGGCACATTTTTCCTGCGCACGCATGCAGTGATCCTTCAAATTAAGATGACGATGAAACGGGTTTGACCAGGCATATCTCTATGAAGATATCCACGAGACAATTTCTGCACGGGTATGCATATCTCGACTGAGTACAGCATTTTATTTAGAAAATTTGAAAATCATAGTTTGAAGCTTCAAAAAAATTCGAAAATAAATCTGCATGTAGTTGGTGATATACGTATATCACAAGTCTGTAAAATTTCAGTACGAAATTCGTTTTGATCTGGTCTATACAAAAATGACAAAAATGTAGAACTAGGAATAGTGAACAGTAGACATTTTACTATCAGAATTTGTTGTTTTTTGTATAGCCCAGATTATAATGAGTTTTGGGTTGAAACTTTGCACGATTGTGGAATGGAATACATGATTACCTACAGCCAGATTTTCTTTTCCACAATTTTTTGTAACTTGGAAATACCGATTTTGTTTTTTTGTGTGTGCAAAATGGTCTATTTATAGCCCGAGCTACAAAGTGAGTTTTCGTATCTCGACTATCCTATTGTCCCCGGATATGGAGAACAATGACATATTTATGAGGGCGTGTTAGATATTTAGCTTATGGATATGGAAGATATCATGGGCCTAACCCTTTGGGATTCATGGGCCAATGGGTTATGGTTTGGGACATGTCTATAGAGTTTTAGGATCACTTTGCATGTCCACTTTTTGCTTAAAAAAAACTTGCATGTGCACTCCACCCATTAGTGCTCGGTTACTATTCATGGAGATAAATCTATACCCATGTTTAACTGTGAGCTCGTGGGTATCTACCCGCGAAAATACATGGTAAAAAGCGTTACCCAAATTAACTTTGTGTTCAACTTTTTTTTTAAATGGGGAAAAATCAGCTCAGCTACTGCATCCAATGCACACGATTTTTTTATTAGATTATTCACAACACCTTACAAGAGCAATACAAAAGATTAAACTCGAAGCCACATCGCTAAACCTACAGATGGATGAAGGGGATGACAAAACACCAACTCACATCATCCAAAAAATCAAATGCCTTCCCAAGCCGCGCCAATAGCAGGTGAGAAGCACATCCAGTCAAGCAGACTCCCAGCGCACACCAACGCACACGCCACCGAAGTTGCTACTGCCGTCTTCCTCGACCCGATCTTCAAGAGGGATCATCGCATTAACCTTGCAAGGCATGCCGTCGATGCCACCATGACGCCAGACGACGCCGCCATCCTGCACGCATACATCATCCCGAATCCGTCGTCGATACCCCGCAGCACCATGCTACGTAGACTCAACGCCATCGATGTGGTAGATGAATACCACTCCACCAAGATCCACCTCCATCCAGCCGCTGCTCAAAAAACGATGCCCCAAGAGGTAGAACGACGCAGGAAGCGCCATCATCGTCCGATCCGGAGACCCGGATCTAGGGTTTCCCAGCGACGAGTGGGTAGATGCAGGCTGCGACAATGATGCCTTCAAGAAGGAAGCGACGCTTAACGCCGCCATCGCCTGCCAATCGTGGCACGGTTTTCACCGACAACCGCGAGCCCCAACTCGGCAAGAGCAAGCAGAGAGGCCAGCAAAGATGATGCCTTCGCAAGGGAACGACGCCAATAGCCGCCGCCATCATCCGCCAAGAACGATGTCAAGGCGCGGTTTTCACCGGTGGCCCCTTCACCGCTAGCTCGTCGTCGACTAGATCTTCATCACCGGAGTAGACGGATCTCGTGATCCGCCACCCCAACAACCATCCAACCTCCTCCCGCGAAGAAGGAAGCCACCACCAACAAACCCGGATAAGATCCTGGGCGCCCTCTTTGACTCAGAGATAGCCAAGAGGAAACCCTGCAACCGCCGAAGGTCGGCAGCGCCGCCGCCCGCCGAGGCCCAAAGGGCTCGGGGTCAACGACCACCACGAACAGCGCCGATGCATGATCTCCCCAGTCGCCGCCATCTTGGATCACTGCCGCTTGAAAGGAGTGGAGGGACGCCGCCGCACCCCGATCGCCTTGCTGAGGAAGGCCGCCGCTGCCGCCGCCGCGCCGCAGGGGCTTTGCCCGACGACACTCCGGGCAGCGACGGCGGAGAGGAGACCGCACAAAGGAGGGCTAGGGGAGGGAGGAAGGGGCGCGACGGCCGCCGCGCGGACGCGAGGTTTAGAGGGGTTCACTTGTGTTCAACTATCACGATATCCATTAGTTACCTAGATTCATGAATATTATCACTCTTAGTGATTCCATAGGATTAAAAGAGTGAATGACATCCATGGCCATTTATGTCTTGTAACGTGTACGCTCAATGAAGACTGCTATTTCGGTATCTAAACTCTAAGGTTTGGTATGTATTTCATTTTCGTCGAATGGGTTTTACTGCAAACAGATCTCATGTAGACCCTATGATGTGGTAAAGGGCGATACTAGGGAAAGCAATGAGAAGACATTCCCCGAGCCGAATGAGGGCAGACCCTCACATCTGGTAGTAGCAACCACTGTAGCGAAATACACACATGCCCCCACCGACCACAGAGTAGCCGTGATTTTTCTTACCCCTTGTAAGGAAAAATACTTATCTGCCCCTTCAATCTTCCATTATGCACTTCGAGAGGGAAAGAAGGGGCAACTCGGTTGGTGATTGTCACTACGAAGGTGATTCTGCAGTTAGTGTAATTAAGGAGTGAAAAAGGTCCAAAGCTCAACGAGACCCTCTGGCCTAGCCTTGTTCAACTCTTCGCAAATTGTTCACCCTTCTTTGGCCTTGCTTAACTCTTCCCAAATTATTCTCATTTGGCGTCGGACTTTATCGTGGTGGTGTCACAGCATATGCGATGGTTAGGGTTAAGATAGGGGCCGATGGACACCGGAGGATCTAGGAAGGGAAAATGCACTAAGAAGCGCACACAGAAGAACACAATAATCTACTCAGGTTCAGGGCCTTCGTGAGGAGGTAAAACCCCTACTTCGTTTTCTACGCCGGTGTTGCAATTATCTGCATCTTGGCATCTTGAATCTTCTCTGGTTTCTTGGCTTTCAGCACGTGGCAGCAACTTGCCACCCACCGCCTCGATTTACGCGAGATAAGTGGCACGTTTCAGTGTTGACTGCTCTGCAGGCCCCATCGATGGGTCAAATCCGACAGGCACTCGAGTGGTTTGCAGGCCCACTTACGACCTCCTCAATAACCGTCGGATTTATTGCATCGTTACCGGTGGTTCCTCTTCTTGTGGCCGATTGTGTGGCGCGGTTACCACATTTATTTGTTGCAGTTATTGATATCGTGGGCGGGGGCCCCTGGGGAAACCCTTGGTCACTTTTTCTTCCCCGCTCCTAGTTCATCTTCCTCACAGCGCCGTTGCCGCCGCGCTCTCCTCCAAAATCTGGCCGCACGAGTCGCGCTGCCGCCGCTCCGTGCTGCTCCGACGTCAACGGTCCTGGGATGCGCCGCCGCGGGCAATTCTGCTTCCTCTTCATCTTCAAGATCCGATTCACGGCAGGGCGCCGCCGCTGCCACGGGGCGCATGCACTTGCGGCTGCTCCTTGACGACAAGAAGATGGATTCCGGCGAGATCGTCCCCTCCCCCATCCTCGAGGACAAGGAGATGGACGAAGGAGGTGTCTCTATATGCCGGTTTATTCTTCTGTGTGCGCTTCTTAGTGCATCTTCCCTCCTCGGATCCTCTAGTGTCCATCGGCCCATATCTTAAGCCTACCCATGGCATCTTCTGTGACACCACCACCACAGTTATTCATGCCCGATGACCTGGTGGCGACATTCATTGGTCTCCGAGTCCTCACGCTTCAACTCCGGTCACACAAAATATGCCAAATGAGTGGCCCTCTTGACCCAACTCGGATAACAACGGTCGAGCCATAGAAAACATGGAACTACCGAAGTGCATCAATGATGCCTATAAGTTCACCGGTTGCCTAGCATCTTTGAGCCGCTTCGTTAGTCGGTTGGGGGAGAAGGCACTTCCAGTATACCAACTGATGCAGAAAACCGACAAGTTTATCTGGACACCGCAAGCAAATGTGGCATTTCGTGATCTCAAGAAAATGTTAGCCATAGCACCGGTATTGGCATCTACCTTCCCAAAGAGTCGAGGTTTCTCTACATTGCAGCTAGGCATCTTGAATCTTCTCCGGTTTCTCGGCTTTCACCACGTGGCAGCAACTTGCCGCCCAACGCCTCGATCTACGTGAGATAAGTGACATGTTTCACTGTTGTCTACTCTGCAGGCCCCTTCGATGGGTGATCGATCATTCTCCCCCTTACGCATAGTGAAGCATTGCTTCTTCCTCCTCTCGCATGCAACTCAAGGAGCACCATTGTAGTGGGGTTTCCACCTCGAGATATCCAGACAGACAAACAGGAATAGGGATTTTACTTCCTCATTGTGTTCTTCTGCATGCGCTTTTTAGTGCATCTTCCCTCCTCGGATTCTCCGGTGTCCATCGGCCCCTATCTTAAGCCTATCCATGGCATCTGGCGTGACACCATCACGAATACTTCAAGTCGCTGGAGGCACACAAAATCTGAAAGGTCGTCAAGGCGAGTACATTTAGTCCTTTAGGGATTAGAGTGATTGAGAAAGGCAGGAAATGCCCAGAGTGTTAAATATGATGGAACAAGGACCTTAATGCAACAAAAAAAAATCAACCCCAAATGTACACGAAAGTGCTACTGCTGCTGTCAGCCATGTGACGTGTGTAAATATTGCCAGGATCATGATTTTGACCATCAGCAAAAAACAGAGTTCGACGACTGGAAATAGTTGCTTTAGGAGGCATCATACAAAGTTTAGAGGCTGTGGATGTGATTCACTCAAAACTCATTACATTGTTTTGTGCCTGATCCCTTGAGCAAGAGAAAACAAATAAAGGTTGGTCCACCTAGCAGCAGTAATGACAAATGACAATAGGCGCTGGTTTATCAAGTCGTCGGTCGTGACAACTAAACCATCATTCCCATCAATGTCAAAAAAAAATCAGCATTCTCAGATTCTAGTCTTCTGTAAGATAAGAGGAGACTTTGCTCGCAAATCAAATACCGGTAAGCTTCCTTCCGAGAAGCAGCAAATACAGTCAATACTTAGCCATTAGGTAAGCCGTAAACGTCAGTCCACAGTTTCAGCAAATCCGAAGTTGATACTGCCATGTACCATAAGATATCCATCTTACACTGCTCACTGCCGTTGTATATTAGTATACAGAGGAAAAGGAAATACAGCTAGCGGTTGTAACCAAACCAAGTTTAGTGGTAGTACACTATTGCTCATTATTTAACGTCCCAAGGTTTCGCATGTGCCCGAGTACCTGTCTTCAAGACAAGCAGCGCAACCCGATGAGAAAAAAAAACTATATCCATCGACATACCCCAATGCTTTGCTGTCACCTCGTCTGATTAGACTTCGATAATTTTGAAACCTAACACCCGTTTTTATATGTTCAACGACAGTTAGCCCCCCAGATACCAACTTTTGCTGCATGGTTCGTCGACAAGTTGGCAAGTACGGATAGGAAAAGTATATCATAGCAAGACCATGACTCTCCCTCTATCTTTTTTGCGAGTTGGCTAGCGAGACCAAGACTTGGCATACGAAAATGGTTCTATAATCTCAACGTGCATAGATGAAGTGTCATGTCATGATATGCAAGTGTTACTCCCTCCGATCGGAAAAAATCGACGCGGAAAAGAGCAACACTAGATACAGTTTCACGTCGATTAAATTGGATAGGAGATACTTCTGTTGAATGAAATTTAGGAAATATTACAGCCTCAAAATTGATCAGACACAATCATACAAACTACACATAGTATCATCTTCTACGGATACAATGCATAGCTAGTTACTCACTTACTCCCTCGGTCTCATAGAAGTTATCTTTAGCTTTGATCGGACGGAGGGGAGTACAAGTAGTACGAAGCATCCAAGATATCACCGTGGTGCACGTACTGCTTATCAGTACTTGACTATAGACTTGTCGGAGGCCAACTGATTGGCACAAAAAAAGAATAAAGAAAAGACTTGGGAGAGACTCAATACTGAATCCTTTAAAGAGGAACCAGGTCTTGCCTGGCTGTCTCTCGCTTTAGCCACTGATAAACGACCAAAGCACGGCCGTATTCCCAAGCAATGTATCCCACCACCCCTAGCGAGTCGTACGACGGCAGGTACAGCAGCAACGGGACTCCGGTACCGGCAGCGCCGCCGCAGGCGACGTACAACCACGCCATGAACCACTCGCGCCCCGCCGCCGGGCTGAGGAGATGGTCCACCAGCCTCTTCCACTGCATGGACGACCCTGGAAACTGTAAGTTGGTCTCTGTCTTCCAGTAATCGATGGATTTCCCCTCTTGTTCTATAGAGCTAGAGGCAGCTAAGCTAGCAATGGCCGCTCAAGTTTGTCCATCTTCTGTATGAAGGTCTCATCACATGCCTGTGCCCCTGCATCACCTTTGGGCAAATCGCTGACATCGTGGACAGAGGATCCTGCTGTGAGTTCATCCTGCTCCTCGTTCTTCATTCAGTTTATTCCCTTGCCATGTAAAACGAGTGAAAGATCGATCTCTGGTTAGTCGATCTGATTGGTAATATTTTGTGATTGATATGATTTGCGCAGCGTGCGCCGGGAGCGGAGCGGCCTACGCGACGATCTGCGCCTTCACGGGGATGGGGTGCCTCTACTCCTGCGTGTACCGGACCAAGATGCGGGCGCACTACGACCTCGACGAAGGGGAGTGCCCGGACTTCCTCGTGCACTGGTGCTGCGAGTGGTGCGCGCTCTGCCAGGAGTACCGGGAGCTCAAGAACCGCGGCTTCGATATGGGGATCGGTAGGTACAGCCGTACAGTGCACTTGGTGCCAAGTGCCATTGCTGACGACTTGATCCGTTACTTCAGCGTAAGCAGGTGATTTTAATTTCTTGTGTGCTTGCTTACACTGACGATGGGATTTGCCGTTCGCGTGACAAAGGTTGGGAGGCAAACATGGAGCGCCAGAGGCGAGGCGTCACGGGGACACAGGTGATGGGGGCGCCGGCCACGCCGGTCGGCATGATGAGATAGGTGCTGGTCGCGAAATGATCGATGGTGATTTGCTACGGTGATTCGATTCTTGTGCTGCTCCGCTGTGTCATTTCTCCTCTCTCTTTTTCTTTTTGGTTGCGAGATCGCCGCCTCTTTCAAGTAGCGTGTGTATCATATCTGCTTAATGAATTTGTGCAATGTGCTTGATTCAGTGGATTTTTCGTGTCACTTGTGATGTTTTCACAACTTATGCAAACGGTGATTGATTTGCTGGTTGGCCTGCCCAACTTGGCCAAAGAACTAGATAAACTACACTTGCATAATTTAGTTCTCCTTTCTTTTTCTCGTTTGCTATTTAATTAACAGTCGAGCGTCTTTCAGTTCATCAATGCTGAATTTTCTTTTCCCATTGCATACATGGTAGATCGATTGGGCAAATTGCTTTTTTCGTGTCGATTTCCTATGTGACACAAATCACAACCCATTAGCACTAGTATATACATGTAAATTACTAGCCCGCTCGCAATGAAAATTACATGTTATTAGCACATATATATATATATATATATATATATATATATACGTGTAAATTACATATTTACAATGTATATAAAGTGTAAATTCTATGGAACAATTTGACTTCTAAAAATAGAAAGCATCAAATATCTTGGTGTCATTTTATGATTGAGTGAAAGATCGACTGATGGAGAATTAGAAAACATCGTGAGTGTTAAATAGACTCCCTTCTTTTCTATATTATTTATTTCCCCATTTTGTTGAATTGAAATGTTTTTCTGCAATTTAGTTGCAGTGTGTTAGTGCAATGTACATGATGCCTTATGTGTCCTTCACAAATGCACGGTGCGATCCATGTCCCTTTTTCATGAATATAGACGTGTCAAAACACTAACAACCAGTGGCGAAATGTGAAATATTACTTCCTCTGACCCTAAATATTTATCGCAAATTTAGATAAAATGTAGGCTAAAATATACCTAGATTCACTTAATTTGTGTCAATTATTAGGACGGGAGGGACAGCCTCAGTTCATCTATGTAAGGTACAAAATAAATCTGCACATTCACCGGAAGAATGGAAGAACAAAAATGCAAGATATACCATTCCCATTCATCTATGTAAGATACCAAATGCTCTAGTGTATCATACATGCGGAATATTTTTTCAGTGGAAGACGATGTTCCTGTCGATAGAGAGGCGTATGTGGTTGCTTCTTTAATATCTAGACCGTCTTGCACAGTCTCTCGTAATCAATCTCTCGGAAGTGCTCATAAGGGTACGGTTTCTGTGCGTTCATAAGGATGAATGTATTCACGTTTTTGTGAGGGTTTGTATTTCTACCGTGTTTCTCTAAAAAGAAATAAGGATGCTCTCTACCATGCATACAATTTTGTTTATACTTTTGTCGGGTATAGTTTCATGGTCGTTTCAAGGAAAAAATAATACCATGATATATATTTATTTATTTATTTATTTATAGTAGCAAATAGTACATGATAGAGATACATGAGATGTCATAAGCTTTTAAAAAAGTTTAAAACAAGCAAGCAAATCTTCAAGATTTTCAAACCCTTTCTTCTTCTAAGACATAATCTTGTAATCTTTTTTAATAGAACCATAGAATACCGACGTAGATACCAAACCATATTCATGCCAATGCCAAAGAGTGTTCTCTCATGATTTTGAGCTACGCTGCCAAGGCTACGCCGAGCGACACATGAAATAAAGTAATCAAATAACATTGGCAAGGGTACC
The DNA here is from genome assembly GCA_030979885.1 of Lolium multiflorum. Lineage (NCBI taxonomy): Eukaryota > Viridiplantae > Streptophyta > Magnoliopsida > Poales > Poaceae > Lolium > Lolium multiflorum. The sequence goes on along the minus strand of CM061752.1, from coordinate 217,045,717 downwards.
AACACCAGTATTCTAGTGAGAGCAAACCAACATCCTAGTCGACATCGCCAGGGGCCGATAATACGAATCACCGTTAATGAAGACACGTAGAAGCTGGAACAAATATTGCTAGTAGAACAACCCTCCTCATAGCAACCATGAGAAAAAAAACCACAAGTGGTATGAAAAAGCAAGATCTAAAGGAAAAACCTAGAGATATTAATCTTCCAACCCCACCATTAACGACATAATTTTGTGTGGGAGATCTCGTCGTTGAACGAAGGGACAATGATCATTTATTTGTAGAGATAACATTTCCATTGACATGGAGGACAAAAGCAAGTTGGCTACAAAAACCGTAAGCTCGCTCGGTTAGGGAAGTGGATATACAACCCAGCCACCCAGGTTCAAGTCCCTAGTGATGCGAATTTAGGTTATTATAACTTAAAAACAAAATCACTGTAGGGGCTTCCCCTACCGTATTCGTTTCAAAAAAAAAACCGTAAGCTAATATATTTGAAAATCCTACTTATATTTTTTGAAATAGATGTATAGATCGGGCTTCCCACCTCTCCTGACACTTACGAGGCCGGCTGGAGGATTATGAATCGGCGTATGGAGGATGTGGATGTGGAGGCGGCAGCTGAGTGAACATTTCTTATCTTCATGAGCATAAGCTTCTGTTTTCATATGATTTTTTAACACATTTCAAATTGTAAAAAAATAACTAATAAAAAATGCCACGCCCGTCTCTATGTTCTATGTGGTCACAAAGTTGTTTCTCAAATAACTTTGTGTCCTTTGTAAAAAGTAAAAATATTTGTGCTAAAATAAAATTTTCATGCGCTGATCTCGACATTTTCGGCAATGGGCTCTTTCTCTGGGCTTACTATAGCTGTTATATATAATCATAAGTTTATTTTTGAGCTTTTCTGTTCCTTCTCATAAGTACTACGCTCTTCGCCTGCGGCTTGCTTTGCTAGTTAGCACCAACGAAAAAAATAGCGTGCTATTTTAGCGTTTTGGCGACGCTATAGCATAATTAAAGAGTGAACGCTACGCTATGTATATTTGACTCGCTACAACGCTACGCTATGTATATTTGACTCACTACAACGCTAATCCCGTTATTAGCGGCGCTATGCGCCCTATTTTTCATACCATTGTAGTGGCGCTATTTTTCGTAGGGAAATAGAGAAGCCGACTAGCCATTTTCGGTGTTTTGGCCCACGAGCTGCCAAATCCCAATTTCTAACCCTAGCTATTCAGCCCGGCGGCAACAATGAAACCACATTTGTTCATACTGAAGAAAAATCAACATCACAACGATGTAGAGTTGTTGTCGCAACAAAAAGAAAGAAAGTTTGTTAGTCTAGGAAGAAGAAGTTGATTCCAGTCAATCCAAGTTCTCACCTCTTTCCTAAAATTAGTACTCGCACTAGAGAGGAGAAGCATGAGACGGGCCGCCTACCAGTTTTCTTATTATTGGGTTTCTGATGACCCCATGCATTGTCTTTCTGGTTCTTCTGATTTTGATGAGCTATAATCTGCTATGTTGCTGGCTCGTTAGTTGTTTATATGGTATATGCATGTTGGCTGCTTGTCTTTCTGAAATCTTATTCATCATCTAGTTATGTGGAATTATTGATGATTTGATGTTACTTATTAGATTGTGACAAAAAAAATCAATTTGATTTGTTGATCATTGTGATCTAGACAATTTTGTAGCCGCTGAAATCCTTAGTATACATGCTACATTTGTCTATTTTTTCTGAAACGTTTTTTTCTGTAAAATAACGCTATTAACACGTTATAACATGCATAGCATATTTTGAAAGGACACACTATATTTAGGGCTCTATTTTTTTCATTGGGTAACACAGGTGCGTAGTCCGTTTTCTCCGGTATGCTCCACCGCTGTTCCAACACTGCACGCTGGACGTACGCAGCTCGCAGCAAGGCAGCAGTGGGCTGTAGTGCATCGCGCAATCATCCGCGCGGGCTGTTGTGTCTTCTCTGTGAGCTCGCCAACAAGGCGACGACCCCTGGTCTGGTCGTCGGACTGGCCATGTGGCCGACTGGGCGGGCCATGACATGATGCAGCCAAGTGCCTGGACAATGGACATGGACAAGCCGTGAAACTGGGCCAGCACACACCTCTAGCCAGTACATCCTTAATCATGTACGGGCCGATGCAGGCATGGAGCGCACCACTCGTGTTTGCAGTTAAGCCCGACGACCTATCCACCCTCACCGCCGGCGACCACACGTCCGCCGCGAGCGATGGACACGTTTGGTTGGGTTCGCCGCACCTACTCCGATCTAACGCGCGCACGCCAACTCCTTCCACTCCGAGATCACTCCGATGCTGACAGATAGTGGCATTTTATTTTTAATTATCTGATAAGGCGGCCTGCAGATGATCATTGCTAATGCCGCTTCTGAGTTTTGGTGAATGGTGACCGCCGCATCGATCATAGAGTTGCTGATTCATGCTCCCGTTTCTCGCTGCCGCCCTGCTTGCGGCAGTAGCTGGAACGTAGCTGTTTCTTATGGGTTTTACTTTGTATATATCTTGTGCAATACCGCAATTAGGAGAGAGGAGCAGCACGAGATATATTTGTGGCCATTTCACGAACCACCAATGTCAGATAAATACTTGTGGAACCAGTTCCCTCTCCGGTGCAAATCAATGCTGGACTCTTCAGGGAAAGCATCTCTAGTGGCCCGACCTTTTAGGTTGGCTTCCATGCACAAAATAGGTTGGATGTGTGTGCTGGTGCGGGGTAACGGGCGGCATCACATGTCTCCCCTGCACCAGCAACAATTCCCACAGCTAGACCGCGAGCCACTCTAGTTGGCCAGCTCCTCCAGCGCGCTCTGCACGATAGCTTTCTAGCTTCTCCTTACTACACACTTTTTTGGCAATACAAGCTTCAAGTAGGAAATAACAAAAAAAATACATACAACTACATGTATTCGACTACACAAGTTTTAACTGACTACACAGTATTGATGTTCTGGCTCCGCCACTGCTTAGCACGGGTTGCACCAGCACCCTCCAGGAGTTGAGCAACCAACCTGCTGTCAGGTTAACGTCCGAATAAGGCATGTCATCCCCGTCTCGTACAAGTAGCGACACTTGTTGGCGGCTACCGTCGGTCCAACTCGCTACGACGGTTGCCTTCGCGTGAGGATCTTGCCTGGTGGTCGTTCCAGCATCTCCTGAATGGCCATAACTTGCCCATCGGTGCGCTTTGGTTCTTTGACTGTACGCGTGGCAATGAAACTCTATGGGTGTAGGCAATGTCACTAGTGTGGGCGAGAACCGCTTAAAAGGCAAGGGAGAGCGCCCTGCCATCAACGCTGACTCTGACCTCTAAGACATTGATGGTGGCGCGGAAGGCTGGCACCGTCCGCCAGCACTGGCACCCAGAAGGTGAAGCGAGCATCATTAATTGTGGCGCAGAAGGCCACATTGTCACCGCCCACCAGCATGGACGCGCAAAAGGCGAAGCGGAAACAGAAGCTGCGGGACGGGCCCGAGGGTGCAGAGGGAGTACACATGTGTGGTCCGCGGCACGCCCGCGACGATACGTTTCCAGCCCAAATTTGGGCTTGAAATGGGTCGTCGCGGACACGTTGGTACATTTGCGTTGGACTACTGTGCTGGTTTCCCCATCCTCTTATCCACGCAGATCAAAACAGACCGCGTCTGTCTATTTTCATCTGTCTATTTTCATCTGACAGCTGGAGATTTCCTCACTAGGCGTATTTGGTTGCTCGCAACCATTTTGGATATGTATGAATAATTTTCCACAAAACCGCGATTTACTAGGCCAACTTCAAATCCACCTTACACTACTAGGAAAAAGCCTAACGCCGGCGCACCAAAAATGTTTACCGCCGGCGCACCATCGCATGCTAGTGGTAACACGTGAGTGGTATTGTGCTATCGCCGGTGCACCAGCCTGGTGTGCCGGCGGTAAAAACATATATCGTTGGTGCACCAGGCTGATTCGCTAGCGGTATTCTTTTTCAAAATTCTAAAAAAAAACCCTGATCTTTATCTAAATCTAGTCGTCGCTCGCGAACCGTGGCCGTGGGCGTCGTGCGGGAGGGACAGGACATGGTCGCCGGAGCAGGGAGGAGCTGGTCGCTGGAGCATAGATGAGGTGGCCACCAGAGCAGGGAGGAAGTGGACGTGCCCGGCACTAGAGTAGGGAGAAGGTGGTCACCGAGGTAGCTCAGCAGCAGGAGGAACGAGCTGGCTCACCGCATGTGCCGCCGACGAAGAGGATGAGCAAGGAGGAGGTGGATGTGGCCAACGACCAGGAGCCGGTAGAGGAGGACATGGAGGAGGAGACGGTGATGAAGAGAGGGGAAAGTGAGAGAGGGAGAAAAAGGATAAGAAGAGAGACACAGGTTGCTTTACATATGATTAGGTTACTTCCGCCGCAGGCCAAGCGGTATGTCTAAAAAAATTCGCAGCAAAATCTAATAGTTCCAAAAATTCTATTTTTCTTTTTGAGTTTTACATATTTTGATGTTTCTACATATTTCTTTTATTATTTTTTGAAACTGAAAAGGCGGTCCAAGAGGGGGTGTCGCGCCGGCTGTAAGTGTGGTGCACTGTAGTGACGTGGCCTAGACCTGGGTGAGGCTTACCCCGGCACGCGAAAATTTTATGTCCGCCGGTGGTATTTGAGCAGCACCGACGCACCAATATTAGATGTGTTGGGTGTAATACAGCACAGGTGGACCTCTTTTCTGGCGCGCCGGCTGTAAATGGAGGCCTATAAACCTTTTCCTACTAGTTTCTTCACTTGCTTTGGTCACCAGCGTCGATCCAGAACAATAATGGCATGACGATTTGGTTACACTGCTTCTTAATTCCTTCTAGTTTACCCAACCGTGTTTCAATTCGAGATAAGCTTTGCATGAAAAAGATTCATATCGATGTTGTGATTACATTTCCGCGATTGGTTTCTAGTTTCTTTAAGTGTTTTAAGCTCTTGTTTGTGTTCATATTTAGAGATATTTTAGACATTTTTTAAAATACAACACACAATGTTGTTCGGTTGAAATTTGGTTCGAAGAGTAGCTTCACATAACTTTTGTGTTATAAGTTTTTCGTTTTGGCTTTCATAAACAAGTAGATCTACATGTTTTATACAATCTATTAGGAAAATGTAGATCTACTCGTTTAACAATGTCAAAATGAAAAACTTACAACAGGAAAATTGTATGAAACGGCAATATGTAGCCTCTCCTCGAATGAAATTTCAAAAAACATGGGCAATAGTCAGCACAATCTCACTATCGTGGAGAGAGTTTACACAACACCGGGATTTCAGCGATTCAACTTATCTAGTGCGGAAGGTTACAAAATGGTATACATAGCGGTGGTGACGTAGGAACTTATCCCGCCTCACTCGGCCCAAGTCCCTGGCAATGGGCCTCGTGCCGTTCGTTGGAAGTTACCCTTTGTATAAATTTGGATCATAATATAGCAAACACGACTTAGAGACAAATTGCTTCCTGTAGCATCAAACAGTAGACATCTTCTTGAACAATAAATAAAAAACTTTCGGCACCAAACAATCACTAGAGCTAAACAGTGATATCGACTAAGCTTGAGAAAAGCTCAAACTCAGCAACATGAATTGACTTTGTCATCATATATATCAATAGAATTATCATAAGTATTTATCGTGCATCACCTCAGTTTACCTTGAGGTACAATGTCTCGAACATAATGTCACACTACAAAGTAATGAATAATTATCTCCACAAAGCTCAGCATACAAACATTTCAACCAAACAGACTCTTTGCATGCTTAGCTATGTATTCTGCTTCGGTTACCGATTGGTCAGTAATAGATTGTAATGTTGTATTCAATAGTGAACACATAACTTGTGAATTATCTTCATTCATCCAAATCGGTAGCAACATCTAAATCCACATAGCCAGCGAGTTCCTCGTCTATCTTGCCAAATTTCTAGCAAGCATTGGAAGTGCCACAAAGGTACCTGAAAATTCACTGAGTAGTTCCAATGTTCTTTACCAGATTAGCTATGTATGGACTGATTTAAACTCGTAGCATATGATAAAGCAAGATGAGAACAAGCCATGCCATACATCAGAAAACGAACAACACTAGAATATGAAACTCATGTACTCATAATCTTTATTAGAACTAGTACATTGCAATGCTGGCAATTTGAAGTGAAGAGCAGTAGGAGTAGTAATGGACCTAGCCACATGCATGTCAAAAGGATATAGAACTTTCTTACTGTAACTTTGCTAACTAAGAAATAATAAAGTAGGATTTCCACCCCTTGTAATTTCCATACCTAATATTTTCTTAGTGGTGGCAACTGGCAAGATCGTTCATCTCAAACTCACTACATAATTGCGGCTTTAATTTACTTATTTCTTTCTTTCCTATGGCAGTAGTCAGCATATCATCACCATACAAAAGCTAGTACATAAGTGATCCATCAACAAAATTAATGTAAACGCAACTATTTGGATGTGATCTCTTAAAACAATGTGCAATCATAAACAAATCAAAACTTGTAAACCACTATCTTTGATACTTATTAACTCTTTAATCAGAAAATAAGATCCTCGTATTAGGCACAACAAAACCTTTAAGCTGGTCCATGTATATCTCCTCCTTCAGTTCTTCATGTGGAAATCATTCTTTACATCAAATTGATCAAGATCAAGATCACGCATAGCCACAATACAAAAAAAAATGCACGGATGAAACTATGCTTCACAACCAAAGATAATACATCATTATAATCAATATCTGGAATCTTGTAGAAACATGTTGCAACTAACTTTGCCTTAAACCTTGGAGGCTCATTAGGAGACAAATATTTATTTATCATGAATGTCCACTTACAACATACGGCCTTTTTTTTGTTTAGGCAAGCACACAATATCTTAGGTTCCATTATTTTTTCTCAAACAATTCCATGTCTTCTTGCATAGTAGAAATCCACTTCTCGCGCTCAATGGATGCAATAGCTTCAGTATATGTAGCATGCTCAAGGTTATTATCTACATATTCAGCACAATTCAAATCATAATGAACAAGATTAAACTCTTCAATCAAATGATGGTGGTGAACTTTGTTTCTACTCGATCTATTACCAGCAATTTAATTTTTTTTGCTGCAAAATAGGTGGTGAATGGTGAACAACAATATTATCATTATCATTTTTAGCAACTTCATTTACTTTCTCGTCCATGTGCTCCATATGCATGCTAATGCTCATCATCGGAAGCATCCAAAAGATGAAAAGCATCAGAAACACATGTAAATTGACTATCATGATACATAACAGTCTCATCAAAAACCACATTCATGCTCATTAAAACCAATTTAGTTTCACAATTTTCAACTTAAAAGTCTTAACTTCTGAACCATAACCAAGGAACACACTTAGTGGCCATAGGCTCTAACTTCTCATTATTAATTTGTGTGTAAGTAGTGCAACTGAAAACTCTCAAATGTGAAATAGTTACTAGGTAAACCAGTACATACTTCAATAGGAGTTTTGTTATCAAGTCAAGCGCATAGTGACATGTTTATCAAGTAGCAGGCGAAGTAGGCCGCTTCCTCCCAAAAACCTATGCTCATACTAGCGTTACAAAATGCAACAACCCTTGAAGGTGATGATTATGTTCATACACTCTGCCACACCATTACGTTGTGGCGTGTATCTGATGGTGTGGTGTCTGACAAGGCTTTTGTTGTTGCAGTAATCATTAAAAGTACTAAAATAAAATGCGCCTACACGTGCAAGCAAGCATTCCTCGGTAACCATAAGACCGATCTATTGGAAGAGACTAGATAATTATATTCAACAACTCCCCTCCCGTCAAGACAGGTGGGCCTTTTTCTTAGATCTCGCACGGACTTCTGACGTTAACCATTGAATTTTCCTTTAGAGAGACTGTAAATATTTTTTAATATTGTGTTGGCTAGGATTTGAAAACCCATGACCTTATAGGTTTGATAAGTGAAATTACACTAGACTAGGCAATTATATTTAGCAAATGTGGACATCTACACAGATTCAAGTCTAGGCATACAGGAAAGCTCTAGCTTTTTAGGCACAACACTTTGACTGCACCTGTGAAATGGTTACATCACGCGGACGGGGGCAAATTATCAGTCGACACCTACCGCGCCGAGTGATGTGAGGTGAAGTTACTAGCTAAAACATATGCACACACGAGTCGTAAAAGGATGTCATGTTTACCAAGGATGTGTCCATGTCTTGCTAAAAAAAATGTTGTAATCTTTAAATAACTAGCACCTCGCATATAAGAGAGCATTGTCTATATCGTGTCCTAATATTAATGGTTTAAAAGATATTCATATTATATAAAAATAACATGGTTGTGTGACCATTAAAATTTGCTGTTAAATAAGACATCAAAAAATATTATCTATTATCTATATACTAAAAACAATATATGAAACTAAAATAGAGCCATGAACAAATATACCGATGATTGTATCACTAACGTTAAGATTCACTAGATGTAAGAGTTACGTAAAACTAAAAACAAGTGGCAGGTATGTTACACATCTGCACGTTTTGAGGTATAACACAAGACCACAAGTTGTAGTACTCCCTCCGTCCCGGGTTTATAGAACCTGCATGTATTCCTGATCGTAAATTTAACCAATGTAATACAAGGTATATATATTACAAAATATATGATTAGAAAGTTTAGATGTTCTATTTGTTAATTATATAATTTTGTTGTTATACAATTTATATTATGGTAGTCAAATTGACGATCTAGGATTGCATGTAAGCCCTATAAACCTGAATAGAGGAAGTATCTAAAAAGCTGTGTCATAATTCCCTGTAATAATTGTTATGTGCAGAAAATAAAATATGTACCCAACACGATTTGATTGAGCTCGTCTGCATATATACACGTCATGTGTCAGCTCTAGGAAGGAGTCCACCAGCAGCACTACGCCATGTTTTAATAATTTTTAAATTAATGTCAATGCTAATTGGTCTCCAACTACAACGCATCCATGCACTAGATGAATTTGAAATATTATTTTCCCCTCCCAAGCGCAATGAGTTGATTAGTTGCATCCACATGAATGTTGTTAATGTAAGAAATAAAATATTTATAAATAAAAATGTTATTCTAGAATATATATGAGAAGCTATATTGTCATTTTTTCTTCGGTTAAGCTCCAGGTCATGATAAAACAAATGAAATTTGTGAAATTTCTATTGGGAAACAATGCACCCATAAGTCTGCACACCCCATTTTATTAGTAGATGGAACTCGATAGATCAATCAAATATGCAGCTACATAGATCAGCACGATCATCATAATTGTAACTAACGAAATCACAACCAACAGATCTTCGTAAGGAAAATAAGTCATAGGAAATAACGTATTTATAAATAAAAATGTTATTCTAGAATATTTATGAGCAGCCATATTGTTATATTTTTCTTAGATTAAGCTTTAGGTCATGATGAAACAAATGAGATGCGCCGAATTTCTATGAGAATGGTTTTTGTACATACACGCATGGGTACGATCATCATGACTGTAACTAACGAAATCACAAAGAATAGATCTTCATAAGGTAAATAAATCATTAGAAATAAAACATGTAGTTGTACCTACACATATCATAGTTGATAGATCTTTTCTTTGCAGGGATAGTGAATAGATCATTATACAAAGATATATCAGGTAAACTGGTCGCAACCGATAGAACTTCGTAGTCTTGTAGATGCACTTAAATGCATCACAGTAAATACAACATTTTTTTCGTGAAGCACTATTGTTTAATGAAACAAATACCAATAAAGATATAGACCGGGAAAGTCATTGTTATCTATCTTAATATTTATGGTGGATATAGAACAAATTAGTTATGATTGGCCCTCTAATCAAGAAGTACCATGGTTGCCCCCCGCTAAATCTCAATCATGCCTCCGCCCCTGGTATGAGTATCTATGAAATCTAATCTCTCAGTTCACTAAAATTTACATCAAAATATAGATGATGTCCTCGCATTTGCGAGGGCCAGCGTGTCAGTTTGTTGCTAAAACAATATCAAACTAACTCTACATTCACTACGGGAGATCACAGATGTGCCGACGGCCAAATATCGGTACTAGTGGAAAAAGGGCTAACTGTGGCGCACCAAATTGAGATTCTGTGGCGCATATGACCGTCGCCACAGATGCCACGCGGCTAGTATTTAAATTTTGTGGCGCAGCAGCGGGTGCGCCACAGAAGTTTGGAATTCTGTGGCGCATGCGCACCAGTGCGCCACAGAAGTTCTGTGGCGCATTAGCCCGCATGCGCCACAGAATGTTTTTATGGCGCACCGGTGGATATGTGCGCCACAGAACACTTACATTTTTTTATGGCGCACTGCCAGCGCATGCGCCACAGAATGTTAATTTTTGGATTTTCGAATTTTTGTCATTTCTGCGGTATATATACATAGCACATTCCAGAAATAACAGAAATAGTCAGAAATGACACACAAATGACATAATACACACAAGTCTTCATCATTACATCATTTAGATCCAAATTACACAAGTAGAAATGTGTTGATCGTCGCATACACATACATGTGTTCATCTCGTCTCATGCACATGCATCGTCACCGGCCACCTAGACTAAAGTAAAGTAGAGTACAACCGCGGTGGCGGTGAGTAAGAGGGGGACCAAGAACTTCAGCCGGTTCTTCTTCTTGCCCACGTGTGCCCTCCACTGTGCTACCGCCTCCTCTCTAGTCGCGTATCCCTTGTAGCTGTTCCCGCTGAACTTGTGCACCTGTTCGAGACAGTCCTGCCACTCCTCGTAGACACCTGGAACCCGACCCTTGTACACAACGTACGTCGGCATCTCTATTGACAAGGGCATATTAGTATATCATATTAGTACATCATGCATATATATATATATATATATGTTGATAAATATTAGAGCAAAGTATATAGTAAAGTTGAGCACGGCAACAATAAGTTTGCGACACGCACACACAAGACGACGTCCACCGATACACATAAACCGATGAACATAGTACTTAGAGTTTAATTACGACCCACACAAAAGACCACGTCCATCGATATATATACAAACTAACCGATGAAGATAACTAGTTTATCACACACTAAGTCAAGGCTCGCAGGGCTCCGAGAACGGCTTGTACAGATCTTTTGTAATCCACGTCCTCGTGTCACCCTGCGCTTTGAGGCGGTGTTCGATGTCCCTCTTGCATAACGCTCTACCCTGGTTCAAGGGCCCTCCCCCTGTGGTGACGTCTTGAATGATGATATGTGATAACTTGACCTTGGTATCATGGAAGTCTTCTCTGAGGTCATCATCGTTGATCCGCGCCAACTTTTCGGCCCATCCTCGGAGAGCAGATGGCAGCAACAAGTTCTGGCTATCCCGGACAAACCCTTTTAGGTGATGCATGACATAGACAGAGTGCTGTTTTCCGGCTGCTTGACACAGGGGAACTCGAACACGTGCTTGAACTTGTGTTTACCATCATCCCTGAAACATTCCGCCTTTTCTTTGAAGGCGCCTCCCTTTTTGAGCCTTCGAGAGCATCATCTAGCACACCCCTTATTGCGTAGTTCTTCTTTTTCGCACTCCCCGAGTCGAAATAGGTGGCAGAGAATACTTCGGGGCAATGGAGATGAGTATGAGTGTGTCTGCGCAACACAAATTTGGAACAAGATCGAGGTTGGAAATGAGCAATGGAAAAGAAATTTATTACGGGGCTAGCGGATGTGTACTTACTCGGGAAAGTAAGCCAAGAGGATGTTGTCCTTCCTCTTGTTGTCCAAGAAGCACTTCTGTAGGTACAACGAAGCCCGGACCCGCACCGATAAGGCCAACTGGCTTTCACGCATGTAGTAGGGATCCTTATCGCGACGTCGGGGTACTCTCTCTGATCTTCATCGCAGATTGAGCGTGAATAGGCGGACCAAGTTATAGTCCGGCTGAGTGGAATAGCTTGAAGATGTCCTCGTACGCTATAAAGAATATATCCGGGGGCATCAGTGACGAAGCCCACATCTCTTGGCACCCTGACCGTGAAGACCGGGTAATTTGGATATTTGTCCTTAAGAAGGATACTCTCTAGGACCAGGATACTGTCCTGCAGAGGCAGCATATCTCCGGACCCAGTATTGGTTTGCCAGCTTCATGCATTCTGGTCAAGCCATCCTTGCTGGGAGGTACCATGGAGTCCCGATGACGGATCGTCGGAGGTGGCTGGCTCGCAGACTTCTCCTTGTTCTTACTAGGTCTTTTACGGGGCTTCTTCGGAGCAACGGCCCCGACGCTGCTCGTTGACCTTCTTGATCAGCGTATTGGGACTAAAGATGTTTGCGGCGGTTGGCTCTTGTGTATCGGCTGCGGCGTCTCTTGAGAAGCCGCGGAACACCAGGCGCTGTTTGGTTGCCTTGGGTGGGCTGCTGGTTCGTCGCGAGCGCGGTATGCTTCTTCATCCGCGCCCGCCATGTACAAATCATCTATGTCGGCGCCGGTGTTGAGGTAGGCATCGACGTCTACCGGCCCATCATCGATGTCATCTTCGTTGGGTGATGGGATGGGCGATAGCGGTGCAGCGGCCTTGCCTTTAGTGGCGGTTGCGGTGAGACTCTCCCAGCAGTTTCTTGTGGCGGCTTGTTGTGGCGGTGACGGGAGGAGCTGCCCTCCGAGCACTGCCGGACGATCGGCCGCGGATGATCGAGGAGGCGCCGGTGGAGCGACCCCCAAGACGGATCCGGGTCTTTGGCCATACCATGGTATAGCCATGGCCGTTCTCAAGCGTCAGGTGCTCGTCGGCTCCCTCGTCTTGGGGGTCCATGTCTTAACGGCAACACCGACCCAAAGTGACCTTCAAGACGTTGGCGTCCATAGCCACGGTGTGCAACGTGGTGCTCTTCGGTTGTATGATCATTCCCGTGACAACATCCTTCAACTCGCCGCCGGGCGCGCAGTGAAGGAGCACGCAAGGAGTGCCCTGAGTAATGTTGGGCATCATTAATTAGATAGCCGGGTATCAAAACGCATGAAGGAGATGGCATGGAATAACTAATTAGTTAAGTCGATGGCGTTGAGCTGTGCTAATGTGGAGACAGTGGCGGCCGGCCTATCAATCTTCTGCGGCTCGGGTGCATTATGAAGCACCACCGCCGTGCTGTGGTAGCCTCGGCGGGAGCGGGGCACCGGTTCATCCAAATCCATCGGCTGCCCGCGGCGATGGTGGGCGGCGGGGTAACCAGATCCGGAGATGGCGACGCGTTGAAGATCGAGTTGCTGGCCTCGGCGCTAGGCACTTTTCGGCCCCAATGACCGGCCGCATTCCACGCAGCTATCCCCTCGATACCCGAGGGGCAGGAAATCGCGGGCTTCTTCTCGAAAAGCTTGTCCACCTCTTCTTTGTCCATCGAGTTTGCCTGGTTTTCCTCGAGCATGGAGACCTTCTTCCTCAGCTCTTCCACCTCGGCTTTATCCGATGACATCGCTCCTCCTTCTCTTCTTCTTTCCTCTTTGTAGTACTCATGAAACTTCATGCTTGTACCAAAGCCGCAGACACGTCCAGCCGACGTCGGCGGCTTGGATATTGGCCTCTCCTTGTGGATATTCAACGCCCTGTTGAAAGGCGTGTCCCACGGCTCCGTCGAGCCCTGGGACGAAGATTCGGCCTCGAGGAGATCGGCGCCGCCGCTCGTTCTGCAGACAAGGATAGGGTGAACACATTTAGGGCATTGCATTCACGTCAAATATGTAATATGTGCAGCAATGGATCCCTTACCAGCTTTTCCGAACTTCCTCACGTCGTCATGCTCGGTGAATTCCATTGTAGTCCTGTCCGAGTGTAGCGGGCCCGGACAAAGTACCTCACCTGCAGGTTGGTCATTTTCAACCATGGGTTCGGTTTCCCACGTGCAAGTTCTTCGTCCTCCTTTTCCCAAATGGGAATCTTTCCTCTATAACCGCCGCTTCCAAGGTGATGTGCTCCTAAGTTGAGCTCATGCATTTGTCTACCCCACTCCGTCCATGCTTTCGCATCCTCGCTTTCCAGCTGCTCCTTGAATATCTGGAACTCTGCTTCATCGAGCATCGGCTCACCCTTCTTAATACTCTCAAAGCTTTCACCTTTGTCGATCTTGGCCTTCACCCGGCTTTTCCAGCTGCTCAGGGCGTTGCTCATCTTCGTGATGGCCAATTTATTCACCGGGTTGGATCTTTCCAAGTTATTGTATGGCGCCGGGAACGTGTCGGTGAAGCTTCCGAAGGCAGAGCTCGACCAAATGCTCATTGCCTTCACCTCGGAGATTCACCGTGTTGATCGACATGCTTTCCCGGACAATGCACCCGAGTTGCATGCCGTACCCGCGGCAACATCCAAAGGCTCCTGTGGTTGCCCACTTTCGGAGACCAATGTGATCTCGTGGTGGTGTTGGCGAGCACCGTCGGCTTCCGATCCTTCCGCGGCTTCTTCTTCTTCTTAGCGGCCGGGTTGCCGCTGTCAGCCTCCCCGCCGCCGTCACCCCCGTGTGGTCGCCGCCGTCGGTGGTGGGTTCATACTCCTCCTCCTCCCCCGGTCATCGACGGTCAGCTCCGCTTCCTCCCGCCAAGTCCACCTCCTCCTCCTCTTGTCGGGGAGGGCGAATTCCCAGAACTCGACGTTCGCCGCTCGGCTTCCTCTTCGAGGGTCATGGCGGCCTTAGAAGTGCCGCCACGTTGTCGTTGGCCGACATATTTGCAATTTCTATAAAGTAGAGGATGAAATCTATTAGTGCAATTGTCGGCCGGAAAATTCGGCATGACCTTTGCTAATTTTTGGACATAGGAGCCCCATTTCTCAACCGAAACGGAAGTGAATCAACGTTTCGGGAGAAATGGGCAGCTCATTTGAAGTCCCTGCAACAATTTACATAATAAAATGCCATACACACAGCAAATACCACATCCCTCCACCATACACTTGCAAGAACTATAGAAAAAACATCACCAGTACCACCAACAAGTGGTACACTGCTCCAGTATACCAGCAAGTGGTACTGCTCCAGTATACCTGTACATTTGCTTATTATACCAACAAGTATAGCCAGTAAGCAAGCTCCAGTATACATATAAAAATGACTACCAACCAAATACAGTCCATCAACAGCAACTACTACAGCAACTACTACTGCTTGGAATTTGCAGAGGGGAAATGACTTGCTTGGCTGCAGCCAAGCAACAGCAACTACTACTGCTTGCAATTTACCGCCACTACTACTGCTTGCAATTTAAATAAATCTTGCAATTTACTGCTTGCAATTTACTCAAAACTATACATGTACAAAATTCATAAAATAAGCAAAGGCACTTCTCTGGTTAGTAACTGTAGCATATTAGATAAACCAACAGCTTCAGAACTGTAGCATATCATGTACCATATGAGAAAAAAATGCAAAGTTGCGGCCAAGTATGAGAAAAACCTATTGTAGCATATCATGTATCATTGTTTCTCAAAAAAATGCAAAGTTGCAGCCAAGTATGACAAAGGAACAACACCTACTGCTTGCTTGCTTGCTTCATCACAATACAATATAGAAATATATATCAGGAACAACACCTACTGCTTTACTCATTGTATTTCTTCTCTGACTGAAATATATAGAAAAATCCTAGCTACATAAAACCATTTTTGCACAAGTCAACACTTCTCTGTGTAGCATATCCATTTTAGTGTACTGTAGCATATCAGAAATATTGTAGCCTATCAGAAAATTGCTAGCTCATTTTATTTGCTCATTTTATAACCAGTGGGCATTTTAACAGCTTATAGGATGACTAACAGTAGTAATTCTTCTCTGACTAAATTAACCAGGGCATTTTATTTTGTAGTATTGATTATTTAAGAATAACATTGATAAACCAATATAACCAGTAAGCATCCAAAATACAAAGCTGTATCCATCTGAACATTCTAAATGTTGAATAGCTCTAGTATACAAGTATAACCAGTAAGCAAATATATATAATTTACCTAGCTACTGCTACTACTGTCAATATACAGGTGACATAGGCATCCCCAATGGGCCTGCCAAAGATGGTACCCGGGGTTTAATCAAAGCCCAAGACTCGAAGAATAAGAAGACTTGGAAGCCCATTTAGTGTTAAGGAAAGATAGTTTGTATTAGGAAAGATAGAGATTTGTAATCTTACGGGTTGGGTACGAAACCCTCCCGAACTCGTAACTTGTGTACTACGAAACCCTCGGCTCCGCCTCCTATATAAGGGGGAGTCGAGGGAAAAGAAAGAATCGAATCTACTGTCAACATAACCCTAGTTTTCATAATCGTCGAGTACTTTTCGGCTGAAAACTTCGAGATCTACTTGCCCTCTACTTCCAGCAAAACCCTAGTCTACAATACGTAGGCATTGACAAGTTAATCCTTTGTCAATTGACGCCGTCTGTGGGAATTAGAGGTTGCAAGGAGCTGATCTCGATGGCACGTTCAAGATCGTCGACTTCGTCGGTGGCAAGCAATGCGATGGATCGAGGTAACCGGGGAAAAACTGATCTAGTCAAATTTATTCCTCACCCGCCCTCCCGTGTGGATGCATGTGCCTATCTGGAGGAGCCCATCATCATGACGTTCGGAGAATTCCGATTTGGCGTCAACAAGGAAGGATCCTACCGTCTCGAAGTTCCGATCTCGTCGGAATTCTCGTGTCGATTCTAGCTTTTCGTCGAGTGACGGGGAGTTTTCGTCGCCACGCTTCGTCGACAGCAAGTCAAGCGGAAAGCTCACCAAGATCTTCAGCAACACATCCTTCGAGTCGTCTGCGGACTCCTTTATAAGCAGCAATTCCGACAGCGTCGACAACTTCAACTTCATCGACAAATGCGCAACGGGAAGGTCTTCACCACTCTATATGATGGTGTCACCAATCTGACAAAATCAATACACAAATATCATCAAATCGTGCGAGTAGAAGCAGCGACCGAACCGAAACGTCGAGAGGCTTTTGACGATTTGGGAAATCCATACGTCGATCCCGCTGATCAAGAGCAGGTCTAGGCACTAAATATGCCGGATCTTCAACTCGCGCAAAAGTCCAACTCCCGCAGCGTGGGATAGGGCTGCAAGAGCCATGGATGGTTCGGAACCAATGACCACCACTGCTACTGTACAAGAACTACAAGCATATCAATATAGGCGGCTCGGGTAAGTAGAGAATTGGAAGCAGGGACATCCCGAATAGGAGAAGAGAAGACTTCCGCGTCCGGCGTCGAGCGAGCTAAGTCGACAATCGGGAACTTGGGAGACATCCAGAGAAGCTCGGAGGAGAGCAATGTCTCGGTTGCAAAACATGCCCGAAGCAGAGAGGAAGCATAATTCAAAATCTCGACATGTCCTTTATGTCGATTGAAGAGGAAATATCATCCCAAAACGCCATAAGCAGGTTACATGGCAACGCAAGCTTACATCTGGCGTCCAGACCACCCCCGGGACCCGGAGAACCATTGTTCAATATGGCGATGGCTGGAGTAGGAGTTATGGGAACAACGTTTGCAGCCACGCCTCCGAAGGAAATCCTAGGCAAAATAGTCCACGACCCACCGCAGTTCAAGACCCACCAAGAACAAGTGGAGCAAGAACACACGGTCCAAGTAAGGGTGGACGGAGCGCGACAAGAAAGAAGAGCGTCGGCACTCACGAAGTTGCGACGAAGATATGTGTGGGCTCCGGTGCTTTACGAGAAGGGTTCGAAAAACTCGAGTCCCAAAAGGATTCAAGTTACCCGAAAATTTCAAGAAATTCGACGGTTTGCAGGATCCCGGATTGGCTCGTTGATTACCTAGAGATGGTAAAGCTGGTAGGAGGAACCAGAGCAATAATGCAAAGTATCCAAGTTCACTTAAGTGGTGTCGCGAGATCTTGGATAAAGAAACTCCCCCAAGTTCCATCGACAATGGGATAACTTTGAGGATATCTTCGTGAAAAATTTCCGATCCACCCGCAAGAAACCTGCGTCATTGGAAGAGTTGAGGTGTGACAAAACATGACGAGTCGATGAGAAAATATATACAGCGGTGGAACATTATAAAAAACTCGGCAGAAGATATATCCGACGAGAGAGCAATAGATGCGTTCGTGGCGAGAATTCGGCGAGACTTCGTGGAGGACTTAGGGAGAACTAACCCTAAGACAATATCAGCACTCATGGAGATAGCCAATAAGTGGGCAGATGGAGAAGACGCAATATACAACAAGCGACACAGGTCGCCAAGAGGATCGTGGTCGAAATTATCAAAATAGAAGGCGATTTTCTCGCAGTTCTACAACAACGATGCTCCTGGCCATATATCGCTGGCTTTGAGGAAATCCTGGAGGCAGTCAGATGACTATCAAAGGAGTAATGAGCATCAAGGCGACAATAGAGGCGATTCTCGCGGCAACAGACAGTGGACCAAGGTTTCAAAGACCTTATGTGTCCCCCGAAGAGATGATGAATGGTCCGTGTCAAATGCACTTTTATCTTGACAATAATGGAAAGAGGCAGTCAGGACATCTCCAAAAAGCCGAAATTTTCGGCAATGTTGCGAGCCGCAGGAATCGCAAATGCCCAAGCCACGAATAGAAATCCCCAGGGGCCAAGGAGCGAGATCCACCTTCCACCTCCTCCCGCAATTACGGACGAAAATCGGCACCAGCTCAGAATAGCGGCAGCACCACACCCACCTCCATATGTTGATCCTAATTCTAACGGTGCGGTCTCGATGATTCAAAAGCTAGGCCATCCAACAGGGCGCAGAAGGTAATCTCACGACAAGTGTTCATGGCGGAGAAGATGCCTCCACCAATCAGTACTTAAATTGGTCGGGGCAAGACATCGGCTTCACAATCGAGACCATCCGCAAGTTCCTCGACCAGGACAATCACACTCATCTTACCCGTAATCGCTGGTTTTGACGTGTCGAGAGTTTTCATAGATGGCGGCAGCGGCTTAAACCTTATGTATGCAGATACATTGAGGAAGATGAACATATCCCTGGCAAACTTGAAACCAAGCGACACACGTTTCCACGGGATTACACCAAGAAGCCAAGTTACCCATTGGGCAAGATCAACCTCGACGTTGAGTTTGGAACCCGAGAAAACTACAGGATAGAGAATTTGGAGTTCGAGTTGTGGATTTCCGTCGCAATATCACGCTGTTGGGACGACCAGCGTATGCCAGGTTCATGGCAAGGCCGCATTATACATATCTGTTGTGGAGGTTGCCGGGCCCAAGGGACCTATCACAATCAAATGAAGTTTCGCGTTATCGATAAATGCGACAAGGATTTTCATCGACTGTCGAAACTTTCGGGATGCAAGCAGAATATGCGGCGCCAAGGCTCACCGATTATGACGTGCTGCCAGAGGTAGGGAGATCCTCTAAGGAGCCAACCTTCAACACAACCAAGGATTCAAAAGAGGTACAGATCCACCGGACCCAAAGAAAACGACATCCATTGCAGCAAACATGGATGTCGCATAGAAAGCGCGCTCGTCGAGTTCCTTCGTGAAACCGGAAAATCTTCGCATGGTGTCCAGCTGACATGCCAGGAGTACCCAGGGAACTTGCCGAGCACCACCTCAATTTGGATCCTCTCGCAAGACCAATCAAGCAACCTTTGCGGCGTTTTTCGAACCTAGCCGCAAAGCCATGTTATCAGAAATAGATCGACTCAAAGATGCTGGTTTCATCAAAGAAATATCTACAGAAGCCACATGGGTAGCTAACCCAGTGATGGTGCCGAAAAACACACAATAGTCCTTCGCATGTGCGTCGACTTCACGTGTCTCAATAAACATTGTCCCAAGGATCACTTTCCCCTCCCAAGGATCGATCAAATCATCGACTCCACGGCAGGATGCGAACATCTTTCCTTTTTGGACGCATACTCTGGTTATAACCAGATCAGATTAAAAGAAGAAGATGAAGCCAAGACAGCGTTCATCACACCTTACGGCGTGTTTTGCTACAAAACAATGCCCTTTGGTTTAAAAACGCGGGAGCAACATATCGGCGGATGATGCAGAAGTGCTTAGCAACACAGATTGGAAAAAATGTGCAAGTCTACATTGACGATATCGTAATAACATCAAAAAAGGGGTCGACTCTGATCGAAGATTTGAAGGAAACCTTCGACAACCTCGACAGATTTTGCCTCAAGCTGAACCCGACAAAATGCTCTTTTGGAGTTCTGCGGAGAACTTCTCGGGTTTTTAGTATCAGCAAGGGGATTGAAGCTAATCCCGAAAAATCCAGGCCATCGTTACTATGAGAAAGCCAACAAAGTTGAAAGAAATACAACGACTAACGGGGCGAGTCGCAGCTTTAAGCAGATTCGTCGCCGGGCTAGGAGAAAAGGCGTTGCCGTTCTACGCATTGATCAAACGAGGGGAAAAATTTCAATGGAACGAGGAAGCGATAGGCCTTCGAGAACCTCAAGCGGACAATTTCGACACCACCGATATTGGTGGCGCCTAAAGAAGAAAGAACCTCTCCTCTTATACATTGCAGCCACACCGCAGTGGTCAGCACAGCCCTAGTAGTCGAGAGAGAAGAAGGCAAGCTTCATGGAGTTTAGAGGCCAGTATATTTCATCAGTGAAGTATTGTCGCCTTCAAAACAGCGGTACCCGCAATATCGAAACGGCATATGGAGTATTCACGGCAAGAAAATTGCGACACTATTTTTCGGCGCATCGGATAATAGTGGTCAATGAAGCTCCTTGTCAAATATCTTGAACAACCCAGACGGGTCGTGTCTCCCTTTGGGGAATAGAACTTTCTCCTCGGGACATCACGTATGAAAAAAGAAAAGCAATAAAATCGCAGGTTTTACCAGATTTCATTGCGAGTGGATGGAGCTACAAAACACGGGGCCTCAGTTTATCGAGAACTTGGACCATGAACTTCAGGGTCCAAAAGGTTGGAAGGTGCTGGAGCAGGCGTGATATTGGTATCACTGAAGGCGACAAGTTGAAATATGTCTTAAGGATGACGTTTCCAAATGCGTCTAACAACGAAGAGAATATGAAGCTCTCATACACGGGATGAAGATGGCGAAAGCTTGTGGTGCAACCCGATTGAAAATCTTCGGCGACTCACAATTGGTGGCACAGCAAGTCATGAACCAATGTGATGCAGTCAACGAAAGTATGATAGCATACAAACAGGTGTACAATGAGCTGGAGAAATTATTTGATGGATGCGAGGTAAACCACATCAGCAGGATGAGCGATGAAGCCGATGTTCTTGCAAACATCGGGTCACGATGTCTCGCGATTCCTCCAGGCGTGTTTTGGGAAGAGATAGCGAGAGATCAACAAAGCCAGCAAAAATAAAGAAGGAGAAAAAGAGAAATCCTCGAGTACCACCAACGACACAATAGAAGAAGAAGAGGAGCAGGAGCTAGTCATGATGGTGCAAACTCCATGGATGCAGGCTTACATATCATACATCCTAAGGAAAACAATACCCGACGATCCAGTTGAAGCAAGGCGAATAATTAGGAGGTCAAAAGCTTTTACTGTGGTAAAAGGGAGTTGTACAAACGAAGCATTTCGGGCGTGCTACGGAGATGTGTTACACCCGAAGAAGGAAGAATCATCTGAAAGATGTGCACGAAGGAATATGCGGGCACCACGCGAGTAGCCGAGCTATCGCGACTAAAGTTTTCAGAGCAGGATTTTATTGGTTAACGGCAATCGAGGACGAAGGAAATAGTGAGAACTTGCGACGCGTGCCAAAGGTTTGCCGCCAAACCTCACTCTCCCAGCAGAACTTATGCCAATCCCATTGTCTTGGCCCTTTGCTCAATGGGGTCTCGACATGGTGGGAAAATTACACAAAGCTTCGCCAGGAGGTTATGAGTATATGCTTGTTGCTGTCGACAAATTTACAAAGTGGATAGAAGCAAAGCCGATAAATTCACCGGACGGCGCGTCGGCGTTAAGTTCGTGAAAAGCATCGTCTTTAGATTTGGAGTCCCTCATAGCATTGTCACGGACAACGGCAGTAATTTTACGTCCAAGGAGTTCAAAGCATACGCGAGAAGTGGGCATCAAATTGAGTTTTGCGTCTGTTGCACATCCACGGACCAACGGTCAAGTCGAGAAGGCCAATGGCATCATCTGCAATGGTATCAAGAAGCGCCTAGGACCATTGGAAAAAGCTCGGCATACTTGGCCAGATGAGCTACCAAGTGTGTTGTGGAGTATCCGAACAACACCAAATACGGCGACGCAGGAAACGCCGTTTTTCCATGGAGCCGAAGCGGTCCTGCCGATAGAAATAGAGCATGATTCTCCAAGAGTCACAGAATATGATGAAGAAACCTCTAGAAAAGCTTTGGAGGACGACGTCGATGCACTTGACGAAGCTCGAGACAGTCCCGTCACGAGTCGCTAAATATCAACGGGACCTGAAGAATTACCACGACGATTGCGGCCAAGATCTTTTCAAGTTGGTGATTTAGTTTTGCGACTCAACCAAAAAAGTCATGAAAAACTCGAGTCACCATGGCTTGGACCCTACATCGTCACAAGTAATCGAAGGAGGAGCAGACGGAATCAAGGACAAGAAGACGGGGAACGTTGAGCCAAATTCTTGGAACGTGGCGCAGCTCAGGCGTTTTACGCTTAGATGCCGAAATATAGTCTCCTCTGTAAACATACAATGTACTGAAACGCCCGCGAGTTTCAGACGCACTCTTTTCCTTTTTCGGGGCACCGAGTGGGGCCGGGAAAGGTTTTTAATGAGGCGGGCTCGCGGTGCTGCAATATAATAAAAATAGTAAGGATATACTTCTTATTCGTCGACACACTCGGGGGCTCTACACCTTCAAGCCTCAAAATACGTACAAAACAGACAAACTCGACTTACCGAAATATTTCGCCTTGGTACAATAATACCTCGCCAAATACATAAATCGAAAGCTGGTAATGCTAAATATAGTATACACGTCAAAAATCTCATTGCTTTGGTCCAAGAAACTGGCAACAGAAATATAGAACTTCGACACTAAGATACTCGAGGGCCTGCAATCCATCAAGATGTTTTATTACAACAAAAGGAGAAATCTTTGAAAGGGAAAAATAGTACAAATCCTAGCCAAAAGGCTCGGGGGCTCCAGCAATATAGAGCACTTTGCAAAATACAACAAATTTCTTTGACAAGGTTTTGCCATATGGAACAAATCAGTCAAAACCTAAAATACTATCTATTGACAAGCCTCTGCTTGTCTTATGCTCAATAAGATCCCTTGACGAAGAATTCCGAGTCCATCCGAAGAAGCTCATCTATCATCGACTCGGCCACAGGAGACACCATTTCATTAATCGTGTCAATATCATTCTTCCGCCGCGATTTTTTCGCCATGCAATCAACGACAATCTTCGTCGGGTCTAATTTTGGATGGCAAATATTTATCATAATCATGGCGAATCTTGCTCCAGCAGTCAATTGGGCTCGTACAAAATTATGAATACGAGGAGCATCTCTGAAGGTCTCTAGCAATTCGGGAAGAGTCGCAGGAACCTGAGGAAACAAAGTCTTGAAAACAAGGGTTAATGTTGTTGTGCAAAAATTGAGAAATTCGCGCACTTGGCAAGCACGATCTTGGAACCTGACAATCTGGGGTTCGTTGGGGTGGCCCAAAATAAACAGCCATGGTTAAGGGAAAGGTTGACAAGAAGATTCGTTCTCTCATTCACTCTTCGATCTTCGGCAGCAGCATCAAGAACCGAGCCTATTAGGCAACAAGGCAAGAAACTTGGAAGAAGGCACAAAATAAAGAGGAGGCATCATGAGGTTGGAGATACATACCTAACATATCCGTGCTAGCTTCCAACATTAGCTCGAGCATGCTATTTTCTCGGGTAGTAGCTCCTTTTGCTTCCAATACAGCAGCATCTTTGGCAACCATAGCCTCTTTGGCTTGTTGAAGAGCAAGTTGTTCTTGTTCAGACGCTTTCCGAGATTGTTCCATCATTGTCAGAGTTTGTTTCTTCATGTATTGAAGTTGTTGTCGAAGTTCTTGTAAATCTTCCGACAAAGGTTTGCTTGAAGAACCTTCAAGGAGATTATCATCGACTAGTATTTTCGAGAAGAAGACGCGGCGCGGCATCGGGAGAGCAAGGGTTGGTCGAATAATTATCAAATATTAACTGGAAAAGAAAATCAATGATAGTACCAAGAGGAATTTCATTGATTTTTAGAAAGTTTACACGGATATTACAAAAGAAGTTCTCTAAAGGGATTGACAGGGTAATTGTCGCCAAGGCTAGAATGGCGACAACAGCAAAAGGAATAAAGAAAGCAAAATATAGAAAAAGCAAAGGCATTCAATTAGACCTCCGGCCTTGACGAGCTAGGAGTTGAAGATGGTTTGATCCCGAGATAGGCCAGGATTTTCTTTGTATTCAGCTTTGCTGCCTTGATCAAAGATCGCCATTTTGCTTGCTCTATCTGCTCCGTGTTGCCCACTTTCGCCCAGTCAATGGTCTGTTGACTATCAGCAACCAAAAGGTGCTTTCAACGGCAACCTTCATATTTTCATGGCGCATCTTCAGCCCAAGATCTTCGGGAGGATTAAAGCACTTGGCAAGAGCAAGGAAAGTTGCGGGTTCCTCTTTCTTCGGGAAGAAGTAGGGGAAAAGCCGCGACAGCCCTGTCCTGGCTTCATCAATGCCCTCACGCGCTTCTGTCCCATGAAATTCAAGGAACGAAACGGCGTCAAGAAGAGGATCATTGTCGGGATCTTCAAGTTCAAATTCTTGAGAGGTCTTATCTGTCAAAATAAAAAAATTCGATCAACAAACGAGCGCAGAAAAGAAGAATCCAAAGGATATAAAGTGGTTCAGATACTTACTGACAAAGCGACGATTTTGCGTCCTTAGACGTTTAGTAATCGCTTCTTCACGAGCGATTTGTGCAGTTATGTGCTCGCTTAACGAAGTCTCGGCATCGTGCAGACGTTTCCAAAGATCTTCGACACCAGCAGCATCAGCCTTGGCTTTGTCGGCTTCTCGCCTAGCTTGAACGGCATCGACTCGGCCTTCTTACGAGCCTCTTCACTTTGCTCTAATTTTTGAGCAAGTGTATCGGCACGCTCGTTGACCTCTGCCAGTTTTTCTGCAAAGAAAGTTAAAATTAGTTAAAAACGTCGACAACAAAGGAGCAAGAAAGCAAAATCAAAAAGAAGCAACAAGGCACTACCTTCAGTTTTGGCATAATCACGGTACCAATGAATTGGGCACCAATGAAAAAGCTCTTTGATCACAGGCTATCAAGGAAGGACAAAGAAAGAAAATATCGGTATGGTGAAAATGATGGCATACAGAAGCAAACGAAGGAAATATAGATAATGACAAAGCAAATTAAGAACTTACATCATCCAAGAGAGGGCTAGAGGAGCTACTTATTTGGAGAGTAGGCTCCGGGATTGTGTCAACCCTTGCCCTTTTTGGTGAAGGGACAAGGGGGCTTGAAGGAGGAGTAGCGGACGTTTTGTTGAGAGGCGAAGTTTCCTCTCCTTCAACTGGCGTCTCCGAGGCGACTAGAGTATGTGACGTGCTCGTTCGAGCCGCCACATTGGAAGCAGGTACTACTTCCTCATCATCACTACGAATTAAATGTCGGCAATATAAAAAGCAATATAGACAAAAATCTTCAAGTAAAAAAGAGAGAAAAGAGGGACTTACAACTGATGAGGGTCTCGAGATATGGATCATAAGCTGCCTTCTCGCGTGAAGGAACAACTTCTCTTGGAGGTCTTGGAATCCTTCGCATCATTCCTTTTCCTTTTGTTCTTTGGAGAAACAGCGAGGAGGAGGAGATTGTGTCGACGAAGTGGCTTCAGAGGCACCCTCCTTTTCATCGGATCCCGCAGATTTTCGAGAATCTGCGGGTTCATCACAAATGAGGGGGCATCTTGGTTATCATCGGCAATAACCGCCCTTTCTTCGACTTCTCCACCTTCAGAAGGGGAGGAAGCGAAAAGATTTGATTTCTCCTGATAAAAATAGGGAAGGATGTCAAAAAAGAAGTAACAATAAAAATAGCACGGCAATAACAAATTAAGCGACAATGTTTACCTTAGGAAGCGCATTGGTGGCGTTGTATGGTTTTACACGACAAGAGGAAGGGATGGAATCTTTCTTGTTGAGAGATGAGATTTTTCGGACAAGCCTATCCAAATCCTTGACTTCCAGTTGTCAACAAACGATACGTATCTTCATCATGACATAATTCCGAGAGAGGTTTTTGCGGGCTGAAGAGCTGCACTGCTCTAAGAAAATACGCCTTAATTTGGATACCGACAGTTCTTGCCACGAGTATTCGCAACTCATGGATGCGAGTCATCAGGCCTCTGTCGAAGCTTTTCCTCTTCTGTAGCCTCTGCATCCCAAGAACGGCGGCGAAGGATTTTTCGGCACCATCAAAAGGAGGGATATTGTCTTCAGCGCATCCATGGTTTTCTTCTCGAATATAAACCACTTCTTGCCATCCTTGAACGGAGTCGAGTTTGACATCGAAGTAATTGACGAGGAAGAACGAAATAACAACGCCGCCTATATTATAGGCGACATTGGAAGAGCCATTACGGCGACAAGAAAATGCGCTTCCATAATGCCCGGTTAGGCTGGACACCAAGGAAGGCTTGCAGAGGGTGATGAACATGGAAATATGAAGGATTGAGTTGGGCGTGAGGTGGTGAAGTTGGAGACCGTAAACAAAAAGCAATCCTCGAAGAAAAGGATGAATGGGGGCGGAAAGACCGCGGATGAGGTGATCAACAAAACTTACCGATACCCCATTGGAGGGGTTGGGTAGCTTTCTTCACTGGGGAAGCACACCGCTTTGGGTTTCTTGCTAATCCCTTCTTCAAGAGATTCATGTCCTGGTTCGTGATCTTGGACCTTTCCCACTCCGCGGTTCCTAGATCCGCGGCAGCCATTGATGATGGTGTGCCTGGTCAAGCGACGCGGTGGCATCAACAATGGCGGAGGAATGCGCTGCGAAGGATGAGCTCGAGTTGTGGGCGCGGAGGAAGTTTTTAGGGTAGAAGCGGGGGAACGGCGCGAGCGAAGTGCTCGAGGTAGAAGAAGGAGATCTTATATAGAGGTGCGGTGAAGCGGCGGACCGTTGGATGGAAAAGTATGCGGCAGATGATAACCACGTGGAGACGAGGGTAAAACAATATTTTAACATTGAGAAGTTACGGTACGTGCGCCAGAAAAAGCGGAGGACGTGTGTCCCCCACTAGAACGACGTGTCAAGATAATGGTTACTTAGGACCCACAAGGCAGTGAGAGAAGCGGTCATCGCATATTTCCAAAACAGAAATTGTGGCTATCATCAGCAACGACGTCATCAAGGTAAAAGAAAGCTCGACTATGAAGCTTGGAAAGTTTATCGACAACGCAAGATTATTTCGGGAGCCTTTGATCAAATACAAGTTTTTGCCCAAACGCTGGGGGGCTACTCGGAAAAGAGAAAATTTAGTATGACAAGATAGAATTGACGAGCCTATGACCAAATGCAAGCACTTGTTCATAGCCTCGGGGCTACTCCCATCGGGAGCGCTGATCGCGCACCCGATAAATAGAAAAATATCGAGAAGGATTATAAATATAGCGGCAAAGGATACTAATGTGGAGCCTACACCCAAGCACAAGTCCTTGGCTGTAGCCTCGGGGGCTACTCCCATCGGGAACGCTGTCGCGTGCCCGATGAATTTTCATTAAAATAAAGTAGGAGTGAGTATATTTCGAGTTACACAGATAACTCTACATATACTCCCATCGGGAGGACAAAATAAGTCATCAAATATGACTCGATAAAATGTGCTATTCCAGCAGCCGAAAAGCACTCGACAAAATATTCTCGAGAGCGCTAAAGTCGCGAATAAATCTCTGAATGCCGCAAAACTTTGCGAAGGTAAGACCCCAGATCCGTTCGAAGGCGTGACACCGTCTCCGACGGATTGCTACTATTTTCCGTATCAACAGATACGGAGAAAAATCCTAACGGACGCGTTAGTGCCCGATAAAATATGACTGGGACTCGACGAATGGTAAGACCTTAAGCGGCACCTGTCGAAGTTTACACCAGTATCCGAGAGATCATGTCCAGGGACGTGATTTTGAAGTAGGTTTTGCGGATTGCCACTAGAGCGATTAACTAGTACCTGATCCGTCAGATGAACTAGCCCCAATTACCGTTATCCCTGTACAAAATAGTGTTTGCATATCGAAAGATTATGTAATGAGTAAAATTGGAGATTTTCCCCGATTCTTCGATTCAAGAAAATCTTGGGGCTCTTGACATAGGCATCCCCAATGGGCCTGCCAAAGATGGTACCCGGGTTTAATCAAAGCCCAAGACTCGAAGAATAAGAAGACTTGGAAGCCCATTTAGTGTTAAGGAAAGATAGTTTGTATTAGGAAAGATAGAGATTTGTAATCTTACGGGTTGGGTACGAAACCCTCCCGAACTCTCGTAACTTGTGTACTACGAAACCCTCGCTCCGCCTCCTATATAGGGGGGTCGAGGACAAAGAAAGAATCGAATCTACTGTCAACATAACCCTAGTTTTCATAATCGTCGAGTACTTTTCGGCTGAAACCTTCGAGATCTACTTGCCCTCTACTTCCAGCAAAACCCTAGTCTACAATATGTAGGCATTGACAAGTTAATCCTTTGTCAACAGGTATAACCAGTATTTTGCACAAGGGAGGACTAACAGTGCTGACAATTATGTGAAGGTGTCAATTACAGCATAAGCTCACCAACCAGCCATCAAGTAAATCATTATATAAGCAAAACCATTTCTATTTCCTCTATAACTGCTACTGCTACTCTAGCTTGCTACTGCTACACTTGCCACATCAGTATAAATGAATACCAAAATATATCAACAAGTCAGTAACATGTCAGTAACAGTGACTGTCAAGAGCAAACATCAAGCATAAATTCAGTATAAATTCAGTGCCTTTAACCTCTCTGCAAGAGAACATTTTATTCCCATTTTATCAGTATAAATTCAAATTTCTATGTACTAGGTTGCTTGCTTGCTTGCAATTTCTAACCTACTGCATCAACTAATTATTACTACATGATTTCATATGCAGGACAGATATTACACAATCATGTGCATGAACTGAAGTACTTTAGTACACCCAACGGAGATTAAATTACTCGAGAGCTAGCAGCACAGGGGCAGCAACCTCACATCTTCTTCCTATCCCAAAATCGACCTCGTCTAAATAATAATTTGGCCAAACCAGACCAATAAAAGGGAGACAATTTGAACTGTAAAATGGCGGCACCTAAATGATGGGAAGGGAGAGGAGAGGGGCAGAGGCTCACCTGCGGATGAGGGGTCGTCTGGGCGGCGGCGAGGCTCCTCTGGGCGGCGAGGCTCCTCTGGGCGGCGGGCTCCTCTGGGCGGCGGCGATGGTGCTCTGGGCACGGGCTCCTCGCGGCGAGGGTTAGAGCGGGGAGAGCAAGCGGCAGAGCGGTTGAGCAGGAGAGCACGGCGGCGAGCGGCGGCAGTTGGGCGCGGGAGAGAAGCACGGGGCGAGCAGCGCGCGAGAGTTGGGGAAGAATAAGATGCTAGGGTTGGGGAAGAAGAAGGGCGAACCGTTCGTATATGGCTAAGTCAGGGAATTCTGTGGCGCACCAAAGCCAACATGCGCCACAGAATCTAGATTTCTGTGGCGCATGTTGGCTTTGGTGCGCCACAGAATATCCATAATAGCTATATGGCCAATTGGGGAATATGCCTAAGTGTCAAATTTCTGTGGCGCACGCAAACATGCGCCACAGAATCTCATGGGGCGCATGTTTGGTGCGCCACAGAAATTCGACACTTAGGCATATTTCTAAATCCCTGCATCATATGCCCAAGTGTTTTATTAATTTTTAAAAGTATTTCATTTAATACATTACTAGTGTTTTATTCAAGAAATAAATGTTATGCAAGTTAATTAATATAGATAATTCAAAAAAAAAATATACACACATGCATGCATGGATGCTTGTGTCATACACACACATATACACATATGCATGGATGCTTGTGTGTCATACACACATATATACATACATGTGTTTTTGCCAAAGTACATAGTACACAAAAAAAAGCAACAATTGAACTTCTCGGTTCCGATCGGTGGCTAGCTAGCGTTTCTTGACAATGTTCTTGCCCTTCTTCATCGCGGTTGTTGAATACTTTAGCCGGCCACCTTGAGACTTCTTCTCGTGTACGGGCAACCTTTAGCCGGTAGGGTGGTCTTCCTTCTTACTTTCGAATAAGTAGTAGGCTTGTCGAAGTACTTGTCAAATTCCTCTTCGATCTTCGGATCGCCGTTCTTGTCGATGTCTTGCTTGTCGGCTTCTCCTTCCATTCCGATGATGCTCCTCTTGCCCCTCCTCACGACCACACGGCTGGGCTTTGACGGTCGGTAATGAAGAAGCATTGGTCAACTTGGCTAGCGAGCACCCACGGCTCATTTTTCGCGGAGGGGGCCTTCGATTTGGCATCGGGTATAACCATGGTGGTGAAATATAGTCCATCTTTTTCGACGCTCTTGGCCCATCTCACACGGAACATCGGCATCGTCACTCCAACGTAGTCGAGTTCCCAAATCTCCTCGATCCTTCCGTAGAATCTTTCCTTGACATCGGTCTTGTCATCGGTGTAGGATAGCATAGTTACTCCTGAGTTTTGATATTCGCTATTCTTGTCCTTTTCCTCGGTGTAGAATCTATACCCGTTAATGTCGTACGACCGATAGGTCCTTACGTTGTGCCGGGTCCCCGTGACGGGGAGAATATGAGTTTGCTCTTCAGTAGAAGGCATCGGTGCGGGACTTTCCAGTAGCCTTTTCTTGAACCACCCCGTGAAGGTGGAGTTGTGCTCTTTCGTAACGTCCCCTGTTTCCTCGGCCGTCCTAGGTCGATGAACTTCTGCTCGATTAAGCTTTTGTGCTTATCCACCCAAGGGCTGACCAATTCTATGTGTTGTAGCGCGACTCGGTGTGCCCTGTCAAAGTCGGCGTGTCGACCAGCGATGCCGACATGCATTGCGCGGTAGCCCTCGCGGTGACCAAACCCTGCTAGCCTGCCGACGTGCTTCCTGGTGGGCAGACCGACATCCTCGTTCTCGGTGCTTAGGTAGTTCTGGCAGAAGGAGATGCACTCGTAGGTGAGAAAGCCCATGGCTATGCTTCCATCTGAACGGGCCCTGTTGCGAACGAATCCTTTGATGACACCGTTCAACCTTTCGAATGGCATCATGTTGTGCAGGAATGTCGGCCCGAGGTGGATGATGTCATCCACTACATGGACAAGCATATGCACCATGATGTCGAAGAACGCTGGCGGGAAGTACATCTCGAGCTCGCATAATATCTCGACGATCTCTTCTTGTAGCCTGTTGAGCTGCTTAACGCCGATGGACTTCCTAGAGATGACGTCGAAGAAGTTGCAGAGGCCAAACAGCGTCTCGCGGACGTGGTCGTCCATTATCCCTCGCATCGGAAGTATCTGTGTCATCAGCACGTGACAGTCGTGAGACTTCATCCCGCTAAACCTCTTCTTCGCTACGTCCGGATATCTGCTTATCTTCCCCGAGTAACCGTGAACTTTACCTAGGAGGCACTCGAAAAACCTCTCGAGCTCCTCCTCGCTCAGAGTGAAGCAGGCAGGTTTAAGCACCACCACCTCATTCTTCTTAGCCCTTTTGTGGTGACCCTGAGTCGTTTCCGTCTGTTCATCATCATCATCATCATCACTATCGGTGGGGTACTGAAGTTCTTTCTTGAGGCCAAGCAATTTCAGGTCGGTTCTTGCTTTCGGGCCATCCTTGGTCCTCTCCGGCATGTTCATCAGAGTGCCAAGTAGGCTCTCGGTAACGTTTTTCATGATGTGCATGACATCGAGGCTATGGGGCGTGTGGAGGACCTTCCAGTACGGCAGGTCCCGGAAAACAGACCTCGCTTTCCATACTCCCA
Source organism: Lolium multiflorum (assembly GCA_030979885.1). Lineage (NCBI taxonomy): Eukaryota > Viridiplantae > Streptophyta > Magnoliopsida > Poales > Poaceae > Lolium > Lolium multiflorum. The sequence goes on along the minus strand of CM061752.1, from coordinate 217,013,605 downwards.
GCAGCGGCGATTCCCGCGGTCGCTTCTTTCTCGGCGTGGGGCACTCTTCCCAATTTTCCAAAAGCTCGGATATTTCTTCGCCGCTCCTTGGTCGTGGGGCTCTTCCGAGCTCCTCTTCGCCGTTGAACAGATCCTTGCGTTTTCTCCACGGGTGATCGAAGCGAAGCCACATTCGAGTCCCTTGGAACACAGTTTTACAAGACCCGGGAGCCTTCGGCAGCTGCAGATGCGGGGTCTTATCCATGCACTTGACACATGCCTTGAATCCGTGGTTCACCTGGCACGATACATATGCGTAACCAGGATAGTCCTGCACTGTCGTTAGCAATGCGGCTCTGAGAGGGAAATAATCTCTTTTGTACGCGTCCCAAGTACGGGGCAGGCGTCTGCCACGGCGTGGCTAACTCCTCTTTCAACAGACCGAGATACAGATGCATGTCCACGCCCGGTTGTTTTGGCCCCTGAATAAGAATACTCATGTGTACGTACCGCTGCTTTGTGCACAGCCGGGGGAGGTTGTATGGCCATACAAACACGGGCCAGGTGCTATGCGTGCTACTGGTTTCCAAAGGGATTGAGTCTGTCGGTGCTCATGCTCAGACGAATGTTCCTCGGTTCGCTCCCGAACTCATCCGAACTCAATGTCCAACGCATTCCACTGGCTAGCGTCTGCAGGGTGTGTCGGGATCTTGCCCTTCTCCGGATCATCTGCGGGCTTCTCCCTTTCCGCGTGCCATTGCATGAGCTTTGCTTCCTTAGAATCTACGAAATACCGCTCCAGACGGGGAGTGATAGGAAAGTACCAGACAACTTTGAGGAACTTTCTTGTTCCCTCTCTTGTACCGTCCTTGGCCGCACACCGGACATGTGGTTCTATCCTTGTACTCATTCCGAAAAAGTGCACAATCATTGATGCATGCGTGGTACTTTACGTGCGGTAGGTCGAGTGGGCAAACTACTTTCTTGGCCTCGTCGATACTTGTCGGCAATGTGTTGTCCTTGGGAAAGACGAGCATGCCAGGATTTCATGTTATCGCTGAAGCTGTTGTCGGTCCATTTGTGTTCCGCCTTCATCTCCAGGACACTCGAGCGTTACACTCAAGCGTGTATCCTCGGGCCGGCACCCTGGATACAATGGAGTCATCCCGTCTACCTCCATTTGCGCCAGCTTGGCTTCAGGTTTGGCGTTGCCCGTGTCCTTCAGGAGAAGCTCTTGAACATGAGGGTCCCGCAGGGCCGACGTTAGCGGCGTCTGCTTGCTCTCGGCATCTCCACCACCATCTCCTCCGGCATCATCATCTCCTTCATCGGCCTCTCCTTCCTCATGATGAACACCATGTTCGAGAGACTCTTCGTCTTCTCGCCCGATGTCGGCCTCTTCTTCATGACCAACATTTGCCGCCGGCTCCTCGTTGAAGCTGAGCATGAAACCGCGCCTGAGCAGGTGTTCCTCTAGTTGTCCAGAATCAGGGTCGATCCACTGCCGGAGTCCGCATTTTCGACACGGACATCTTATCAGGGTCATGTTGTTCCTAACCATGTCGGCCTTCGCGTTCACCTTGTATCTAACCACTTGTCCTTCCCTCATATGGACGACCATGGTTGATTGCATCATACATATATAGAGCAAAAGAGAGTTAATTAGAACCACACACACCATGCACAAACACACATGCATGCATGATCGCCGGAAAATTTCGGCATGACCTATCCTAAAAGTAGGACATATGGCTAGTGCAAGAATTTGCCGAAATGGAAATGAATCAACATTTCGGCAAACATCCATGCACCACACGCCGGCACAAACCAACAACACAAATAAGCTTCTTCGCAAGCAAACATTCAACCACAACACAAAGCTCAACACATATAAACATCATCGTCTCGCCACCGCAAACCGTCCGGGAGCGCGATAATAATCTTCACCTACAAAACATCCATACACACAAAACATGCATCCAATAGTACTCAACCTCTCACAAATCTACCAAGATCATGGTGGAGCAAGAGGATGGGGTGGTGGAGACAAAACAATGGACCATGCAAGAGGGAAAGTGGAGGAGGAGGGAAAGAGAATTGTGGTTTTTAGTACCCCTCTACAAGTTGGAGTGGCTTCCCCTCACAAATATGCCCACAAAATAGGCTTAGAGCTATCAACAATGGAGAAAAGTATGACCAAAATGGAGTGGGAGAGAGGAGCAACACGAGCTGGTTGGAGGAGACAAGAATGGAAAGGGTGGTGGGTGGAAGAAAAGAGGGGGAAAGCTGTCTCCAAAAGTGAGATCAACTATTCACTTTCTGTGGCGCATATGCTGATATGCGCCACAGAAACAAGAACTTCTGTGGCGCATATGAGCTCATGCGCCACAGAATCATGGTGGCGTGAGCCGGGGGGTGGTCCCCGCAGGATATTCTGTGGCGCATGGATCCAAGTGCGCCAAGAAAGTTAAGTTACGTGGCGCACGCCCTACCATATGCCGTTGCCTACCGACGGTACCTCGAAGGAGGGATCCTCACGAGGGGAGAAGAAGTAGGGGCATAGGGCGGAGTGCACACGGGACGGTGGTACGCGAGTTACCCAGCTTGGAACACCTGCACGATGATGGGCCTACTACTGCTTGTCTGGAATTATCCGGGCGCTTTCGCGTTGTTACAATGAGTTGTGGTTGTGCCTCTAGGGCTCCCAGATCCGGCTTATAAAGGCGCACGGATCTAGGGTTTACATGGAGAGTCCTAGCCGGACGATAGCCTAACTACGGTATAATATCTTGTCGGCACGTCACGGATCCGCCTTCCATGTCATCTGGATCCGGGTTCCCTCAGGCCTCCATGGATCCGGGTTACTCTCAAGGTTGGTCGGATCCGGCTTCCTGCTCTGGGTCGGACATCTTCGTCAGGATCAACAGCAATGAGCCGCCCGATGGGCCACATGCCTCATCACCATCTGTGGGCCACCAGGAGCCGGGCTTGTCGATGGTACACCCATGAAGTATACCCACAACAGTGGCCCCAGAGTTCTCCGAGTTTCACTGCGGTTTCCGCCATGCTTACACTTTGACTTTCCGGCATCGTCGGTAACGCGGAGAAATTTGAAGAACTCCAACTTCACATTTCTTCTTTCCCAACCTTAGTCAGAAAATTCCCCATCCTGCGGGACTTCATCCATCGACAATGTCAAACATGTCTCCGGGTTACTCTCCCCTGCTTGCGAATGAGAATTGTTTATCTTCACGCTTTTACCCGAATCTTAACAGACTCAAACGGTTCCGCCAATTCTGGCGCCATTGTCGCGCGATTTGCGCGGTAACTTATCTCTAGCCATTTTTACTGCTAGGGTTCGGGACACGTGTCACGCATCCAACGACGCGACGCTTGCGTTCCGACCACAGGATGCGGAGCACGAATCTCATCCCCTCAGCCTATAAGTATCCACCGTCGCCCCTAACTTCCCATTCACCCCCCATTCTCACCTCTCTACGCAGCGCCGCCGCAGGCTTTGCCTCCGCCGTGCGGGATCCGCCGGAAAAGTCGCCGGAGCATCACCGGAGCGAGTCCACCACCGTGGTGTTCTTCGTGTTCTTAACTCCGGCGAGCCACCGCACAAAAACCTCGCCGCCGGCCCCGGCCACAGAAGCCCATTACGGTAAGCTCTCCGAGCTTCGATCCTTCGCCGTAGTTGGTAGGGATGATTGCTAGGTTGACGATGAAGATCCGGCTAAATTACGTTTTCCGCGACTGTTTTTACATCTTCAAATGTCGTCCATGACTCCGCCTCCTGCCGATGAACCGATCATGGCGACGCCCATTTCCTCCGCTCCGCCTCCCTTCGTCCCAGTTCAGCTCGATCCCTCTAAGGATTCCGGCAAGGACATCGAGGGGACCTCTGCTGTTCCGGAAAAAACCTCCGAGGTGGAGAAGAAGGCGGAAGAAATTGCTGCCAAGAAATCCAAAGCTGCGGGATTTGGAATCAAAAGGAAATGGTGGCCACCTGACATGGAGCTGAAGAACGGAGCAGAAGGTTTTACTCTGCCGGAAGCCGGCGAACGATCCGGGTTCCAGCTCCGGCCCCACGGGATGGCGAAATGGTGTGCGAAGGCGGTGGAGGCGGGGCTTCTCTTTCCGCCATCGATTTCTTCTGAAATCCTCGACGTACGGGCTTCAACCCCACAACATATCGCCGAACGCATCCTGGCGATTAGCAACACGTCACTCTCTGCGAGGCCACCTCCGGGTAACTCCCGAGCTCCCCTCTTCCAATACTATTTCCTTGTCAAGAAGGAGGATCCGGCGGTCCTCCGAGCTAGCGACATGCGGAACCATCACCTTCATGATTCGCCGAAGCCGTGTCTATCCCATCTGACCGCAACGAATCCGCGCGACTGGTCCGCAGATTCTTCTATCTGAAGGATATTTCCGACCCCGCGAACGTAAAAAGTTGCCAACTTTCAAGAACCGCCCCGCCAGGAGCTTCGACATGGTCGCATTGCCCCCACCTCTCCGAGTCACCCCAACTTACGCGCGCAGTTAGGCGATCCGCAGGCGACGGAGGAGGGTTGGGAGAAGGACGACCCTTTCCCGGTTCACCAAGGATCAACCGCTCCAACACAGGACCGCTTGATGTTCCAGTACACAGACGCGATGACCCGTGCGTGCCACAAAAGACAATCTTTCGCCGCCGCCATCGACAAGAGGATCCGGGTCCTCATCAAAGTTCCGCGTGAACTTCACGTTCACGTGTGCAACAAAGACATCCACATGAACGGTTCCGGAACCGCGGTACGTCGGCTTGACTATGCTCTTGTTTTTCTTCGCATTCAAATTTTTGTCTAAGTGTTTAACTTGCATTAGCTCGAGGCGCTTGAAGAAAATGAACTCGGAACTCTACTCCGAGTCCCATCCACAACGCGGATCCGAAGCTGCATCGGAGGCGGAAGCTCCGAAGCCTCTCGCCTGCTAAGAGGAAAAAGCTGGCTTCTTCGGCCCTATGCGAAACGCGGCGCGAAGTGCTCAGCACTGCGCCCAGAAAGCGGAGGCGGAAAGAAGCGCCTCTCAATGATTAATACCAGCAACAGGGGTCAACCTGCCACGGCATTTCTTCAAGCCTTCCGGGTAAGCTTCTACTTCCGAGATCCAAGTTCTGGTTTCACGCTCGCTCTTACACTTATGTTTTTCCTGAAGCTCCGGAAGCCAGCCCCCCAAGGCCCCAAAGGTCCCAAAGAAGAGGGCCAGGCCATCTCCGGCTTCTTTTCCCATTACTCCTGAGGTTGAAGTGCCGCCGAAAGCTTCATCCGCCTCCAAGCCGGATCCGAAAGATGTCATCAACGTTGATGACCTTCCTGAAGACCCCGCTCACCACGACGACTCCGCCAAGGGGACCTCCTCACCCGTTCCTCCGCCAGATCAGCCAGGCTCCGCTTTCGCGGAGCCCACAGAAGAAGAAAAGGAGCAAAAGGCTAAGCTCCTTCAAGTTACCAACGCGACTCGAGTCCACCTCCAACCAACTCCGTCCCTTCAAAAGCTTACCCTCTCACAGCGTCACGCGGAAGTTTCCGACATGCTGAACAAAGTATGGGGAAAGCCGGACGAGGAGGTGCGTGAACTTGCCAACCTGGAGGACAGCCTGAAGGAGTTTTTCGCCAAGCACAAGGAAGTGCGGCAGGTAATACTAGCCCCCAAGCATTGGGTGATATATTTCCGTGTAACATGTATTAGCCGATGCTTTCCCAAAATGTACCTGAGGCGGAAATTTAAAATTTTTATACCAAGACTTTGAATTCCTCGCTAGCCCCCAAGATTTTAAATATCCGACTAACTCCTTGCTGCTGCAGACCACGCGGAAATTGCACGAAGACCTGCGCGTGCACGTCTGGAGCAGATTACAGAGATCGAGGGGCTGCGCCAGAACGCGGAAAATAGCCAAAAAGCTATCCAGCTGCTCGAGACCCGCCTTCAAGGTACGAGATCTGGGTCTTGCTTTTTGTTCTGATATAGTTGTTCAAGATGCATAATATGTGCAATTATTTCTACTTACAGAAGAGACTGCCAAGCACTCCAAGTTTGACGAGCTATCCGCCAAGGTCCAGGTGCTTGAGGCGGAGAACGAATCCCTCAAGAACTTTGTGAAGACATCCGCTTCCAAGGAAAATCAAGCGAGGAAAGAGCTGTCCGAAAAACATGCTCGTGACACGCGAGCTGAATGAAAAACTCGGAGAAAAGCCAGGCCGCGTGATTTCCGTGGTATTCAAGAACAAAGACGGAGCGGAGGCCATTGACAAACTTATCTTCCGTAGCGTTTTCCGTGTCATTGCTCCGATTATCTTGTAAACTTTCTTCTGACGGAACTTAACCTCCTTCCACAGCAAGCCTCGGCTTTGAGTGGTCAAAAGTCGAGCCTGAGAGGACGGAGGCATACGATGAAGCGCGGATTTCAATCGACGCGTTATTTGAAGCCTGTCGCGGAATTGCCAAGACCACTGCTCTCGAAGAAGGCCAAAACCACGATCGTCGACACGATGACCAAACTTATGCAACAGGTGCCGGATTTCATCAAGGACTGGCAAAAGTCTTCAGCACGCGGAGCCGCCTCCCTAGTCCTGGCCACCTGCAAGGCTCACTTCCCCACGCTCAACCTGGCGAGTGTTGCACGCGGAGCCCCGAGGATTCCGACATGGGTGCCCTCCTCGCGGAAACCGAAGGCTATGAGCAGTTGTTTGTCAGCGAGTGGATCACTCGTTCCGGTATAACCAACACGATCGCCCTCGTTTTCGATGCGAGAGGAGGAGGCAGGTGAGCCGGAGTGTGGGGGTTCCGGGTCCGGCGAGCATTCGGAGAAACTCGGCGCGACTCCGAGCCGGATCTGGCGACAGCGATGACGACTCCACCTACCAGCAATCTGAAGAGGACTCCGAGTAGAGTTCCTGTTTAGAACAATGAAACAAATTGCATCATTTTGGCCGGAGTGGGTTTGTAATAAGACTTAAATTCTTAAGTAGCTAGGGACGAAACAACTATGCGTGAGCGGAAACAACTTATCCTGCTATCCTTTAATGTTATGCATGTTTCGTTTTATGTCGTAAAGCAAGTGATTCGTTGTTTTCCGGCTTGCTCGCTTGACCTTCCGCGAGCCGGAAGACCTTAGCCGGAAATGCTCGCGCGACGAAACCCAATGGTAATCCGTCAATAACCGCGGAAACAAGCCCCCAAGCATAGATGCCGGAAATCGCTACTAGGAATCCACGAGTTCGCAATAGATAACAATTTAATCAGAAAACTTAAGCTTACGTCCTGAAGGACGATTTTTGAAAATCACAACTTTCATACACGCCTAGGCGGAAATATCCAGCTCTGCGGTTTTAGTCGGAAAACATACACGATCTAAAAATGAACAAGTAAAGGAGGTAAATGACTCAAAGAGTGAACCATAAGCTTTATTTCATTGATCATGTATAACTATTACAGAGTTTGTAACTCGGAAAAAATATGCTAAGTGTGGAAAGGACGTAGCTGTGCGATGTTCCAGGCGATCTGTTTCGTCGTAAATGTCATCCGGATCCTCACGCTTGCGTTTCCGGTGCCAATTAGCAGGTCGTCTCTCAGCTCTCGGAAATCCACAAGGTAGTACGACCCGTTATGGAGCACTTTGCGACGAAGGGTCCTTCCCATGGAGACGCAACTTATGGTCTTTCACCTGCCGAAGGCGGAGGACTAGGTCTCTGCCATAAAAGAGCGGTTCCGTACTCGACACTGTGATAGCGTGGAGCTTACTGCGATAGATGGCGGAGCGCTAATTCGAGCTCGATGGTCCACAGATATGCAGCCTCGTCATTGTTTCTTCATTGTGGCGGAAACTCGCGGTGAATCGTGGATGATGTCGGAGGAATCACGGATCCGTATACCAGGAAAAATGGTGTAAACCCTGTTGACCTGTTAGGGGTAGTTCGCAAACTCCACAAGACAGCGTCCGATTCGTCAGCCCAAGCTCCGTGCTCGTCGCGGCGGTTCTTCAAGGCGTGGCTTGATTCCCGATAATATTAGACCGTTAGCCCTTTCAACTTGACCATTGGATTGTGGGTGAGCCACGGATGCAAGGTCCAGCCGGATCCCCATTGTCTCACAATAATCCTTCAATTCTCCCTGGCGAAGTTTGTGCCATTGTCTGTTATGATGCTGTGTGGGATGCCGAATCTCATCACGAGGCTGCAGACAAATTTTAGTGCCGTGGCACCGTCGGCCTTTCTCACTGGCTTTGCCTCTATCCACTTGCTGAATTTGTCAACAGCGACCAAGAGGTATTCAAAACCACCAGGAGATGATCTTTTTAACTTACCAACCATATCAAGCCCCCAGACCGCAAATGGCCAGGTGATAGGTATGGTCTTCAGCTCTTGAGCTGGAGCGTTTTGTTGAGTAGCGTAGTACTGGCAACCCCGGCAGGTTTTGACTATTTTGTCGCGTCTTCTTTAGCTGTGAGCCAATAAAAACCTAGCCGAAAAGCTTTGCGAGTGACCTGGGGCGGCGTGATGCAATCCCTGCGTGGATCTCTCCGAGGATTTCAATGCCATCTTGATTAGAGACGCATTTGAGAAATACCTGTTGCACTTCGTTTGTAGAGCTGTCCATCAACAATTGTGTAGGATCTTGCTCGTGATGATCGTCGTGCGAGGACCTCGTCCTTCGGCAACTTCCGATCGAAGGTAGTCCAGGAAAGGCTGTGTCCAAGCCGGAATGATAGCCATCACCTCTTTGGCGGGAGATACTGCCACCTCGGGTTTTAGGGTTAGCGCCTTCACCGAAGGTATCCTGGGAATGCTCCCGGAAAATTCCAGGCGGAATTGGCTTCCTACGGATCCGAGCTTGGATAGCATGTGCGCTGCGTTGTCGTCTCTCGGACATACTTGACTTCGTATCCCGAAAGCACTTGGCGATCTCGTCAACTTCGTCTGTAAGCCGCCATGACGGAATTTCGCGTTCCAGGTTCCGGCTACTTGCTGTGCCACCAGGTCGGAATCTCCGTGATGATGTGCTTGATCCCTATTTCCTTAGCGATGCGCAGTCCGTGTAGTAGAGCCTCGTATTCGCCATGTTGTTTGTAGCGAAGTGAATGCAGAACGTCTGCAGTTCTTCTAGGGGACTTCAGGGTGACTCCGGCTCTGAGCCTTGATCTGCTTGGATCCGTCGAAGTGCATAACCCATGTCTCGGTTCCGGCTCCAGTTGCATCCGGAGCTTCTGTCCAATCTGCACAAATCTGCCAAAACCTGGGATTTGACCGCGGTCCTGGCTTTATAGCATGTCGAAGGCGGATAATTCAATGCCCCATTTTGCTGTGCGTCTGTTGCGTCGGCATTGTTGAAATCGTTGACATGGAGCTTTGCTCACGACATTCTTGGATGTTCTTGGAAGTAATGTCTCATTCCTACGCCGAGAATACTCAGGCTAACTGAAAGTGAGGGTAGCGCTGTTTGGACTCCGTAAGGACCTCGCTAATATAGTAGACGGCCTTTGGACTCCATATTCGTGACCTTCTTCCTGTCGTTCCACCACGATGACGGTGATGACCCTGTTGGTGGCTGCAAGGTAAAGGAGCATAGGCTCGACTCTCTTGGAGCTGCTAGGATAGGTGGGGAGGTAAGTATCTCCTTCAACCCTTGTAGTGCTGCATCCGCTGCCTCGTCCCAGACAAACTTGTCTGTTTTCTTCAATAGCTTGTACGGGGAAGTGCCTTCTCGCCAAGACGGCTAACAAACCTGCTGATTGCTGCGACACAACCGATAAGCGTTGCACATCTTTGAGACAAGTTGGCTGTTTATGCACAAAATTGCCTTGATTTTTTCCGGGTTTACTTCAATGCCCCTATTAGAGACAATGAAGCCAAGGAGTTTTCCGGCTGGTACGCCAAATTCAGATTCAACATCATCTTGTGACGGAGATTCTCAAAGGTTTTACGTGAGGTCGATCAAGTCGGATCCTTTCCGAGTCATGACCGCAATGTCGTCGACGTAAGCGTGTATGTTCCGGCCAATCTGGTCCTTCAAGCACCGCATCATCGTACGTTGGTAGGTGGCACTGCGTTTTTCAAGCCAAAGGGCATAGTAACATAGCAGTAAGTGCCAAATGGGGTGATGAACGAGGTCGCCTTTTGGTCGGACTCCTTCATCCGGATCTGTGATACCGGAATACGCATCAAGAAAACAGAGAAGTTCCGCCCCTGCCGTCGAATCAATGACTTGGTCAATGCGCGGGGAAACGGATCTTTCGGGCAATGTTTGTTCAAGCGAGTAATCGATGCACATTCTTAGTATTACGGTGTTCTTTTTGGGTACAAGGACGGGATTTGCGACCCAATCTGTGTGGATAACTTCTATTACAAAACCTGCCTCTAGTAACTTAGCTAATTCCATTCCTATGGCGCGGCGCTTCTTATCTCCAAAGCGTCGCATAGCTTGCGGTTTAGCCCCGGATTTATGTTGAGGTAGTGCTCGGCGAGTTCCCTAGGTACTCCGGACATGTCAAAAGGTTGCCATGCGAAGATATCCATGTTAGCGCGGAGGAACTCGACGAGCGCGCTTTCCTATGGGGTCCATGTTGGCTCCGATTGAGACTTGCTTGGTATCGTCGCCTTCCTTGAAGTTGACTTTTTGGTCTCTATCGCGGCCTTGAAGGACGTTTTCTGTTCAGAGATTTGCTTCTTGGTGGTCTGCATCTCAGCGGATCCACCGCGGCTCTGTAGCCTTCGGCTCCTCTCCGGATATCACAGACTCTGCGAAGGCGGCTTCGCCTAACTCACTCATGAGCCTTTTTGTAGTCTCCGGATATGGTAATCATACCTTTAGGACCGGGAATCTTGAGCTTGTTGTAGATGTAGCACGCCCTTGCGTGGAACTTGTGGTAGGTGGGCCTGCCGAAGATGACGTGATAGGAGCTCTTGAAGGGCACAACTTCAAATGTGATCTTCTCTTCGCGGAAATTGTGAACATCGCCGAAGGCCACGGAAGTGTGATGCTGCGGGAATTTGCCTTCTTACCCGGAACCACGCCATGAGTCGTGTTGTGTTTGAGCTGTTCCTTGGTGAGGTTCATCCGCTCCAGAGTTTGTACATGATGTTCAAGCGGCTCCACCATCCATAAGGCACTTGGAGAAGTCATACCGTCTATGCGGGGACTTACAACCAAGGCGTAGCACTCCTTTGGCACAATGACGGGATGATCCTCTCTGTCAAATGTGCACGGGACTTGACCACGACATGCTGCGCACAGGCGGAACTATAGCGTTCGGGATCTGGCAGCTGACTTGGTGGCGCGGACTGTTGGGGTTCCGAGGAAAGTGTGGTAAGCCCCCACGCTCTTTTTCTCAAACGGGTTGGATTTACCTGCGGACCCTGCCTTGGGATCCGGCGAGTTATCATCCTCATCCATTGCCTCGGAGCTGTCCTCATCCTTGTCTTTGTTCTTGCCCTTGCCTCCTTTGCCGCGAGGGCGGTGCTTCCGGGCTGTATCCTGCCTCCGGGTCGTTCTTTAAGTCGTTGACCCACTTGCAGTTGCGGTTGGTGTGAGTGGACTTCCCTGTAGCCGGATCCAAGTGGGCCAGGCAGGCATGTCCCTATACTCCTCGTAGGTTTGCGGGGCGCGGGATCCGCCGGTGTGGCCTGTGCCATGCTGCCCCTGCCGGCTCCGCTTCCACGGCCGCGTCCTCTTCCGCCTCCTGAACCTCCGCGTTGGAACGCCATGGCGACCAAGTCGGATCCGCCACTCTTCTGGTCATCGGGGTTTTTGCGCTTATGGCTGCTGCTATTGCCGTTGTCACGGTTCTTCTTTTGTTGGTGTAGGGGATTCTTGTGGCTGCGATGTCACCGCGTCGTCATCGGCGGCAGTGTGGTCACTGGCAATGGAGATCATCTCATCCAAAGTTAACTTATTTGCATTAGCTAAACAAGTGAGCTTATGCCTCAGCAGTCCTCCTCTTTGCAGTCCGCCGATGAAGGCGTACATGGCAGTGGTGTGGTCGACGTTTCGCTCTGGTGGGCAAAACCGATGACCAAGAAACGAAAAGACCGAGGCCGAACCGAAAAGACCGAGACCGAAATGACCGATAAAATATTGGGTAGAAAATTTTATAGACCGAATTAAGTTTAGTCAATTCGGTCATTTTGTTCTGAGTAACCGAATAGACCGAACTTTTTACGTAAGACTATCCCAATCCTTAGATTTTGTGATATGCGTGAGATGTGATATTGTTGAATGTTCATAAACTTCTCTAGCGTTGTTACATTTTTGTTGAGATTGTTGAACATTTATTCGTGCCAATCGATAAGAATATATGCAATGAAAAAAACATCCAACATACATCTAAAATGTTGCCAACCTTTTACTAAATAATGTCTAGGTTTTGCATTGACAACTTCACTGTTCGGTCATGACCGAACCCGAACCCGAATTATTGGGTACCCGAATTTGTCGGGTAGTAAAAGTAACAAGTATATTTCGGTCTTCATTTTTTTCTGACCGAATTTGAAATAGACCGAAATATAAAAACCGAATTTTCGGTCATGACCGAATGCCCACCCCTAGTTTTCGCACTCGTTCCTACACGCTAACCATCGCGTGAGGAAGTTCCGTGAGGATTCTCCCTTCTTCTGGATACAAGCTTGTAGGTCGCTTGCCGTGGCAGGTCTTTTGTAGGTGCCTCTGAAGTGTCTAAAGCGGTCTTCAGGTCAAACCAGCAAAAGATGGAGTTTTCTCGAGGTCGCCGAGATCCGGGCTGGGCCTACAAGGTACAATTGGAGCATGCGGCAGGCGATGTTAGGGGTCCCTCCGGCAAAGGTTACTGCATTATAGTAATCCTCAATCCAGGTATCCGGCCTTTCGGTGCCATCATAATGCTTCAAGTTTCCGGGTAGCTTGAGGGAGCTCCTTGGCTTTGGTTCCTCTCGAATCATCCTGCCAAAGCACTTTGGTCCGATGTAGTCGGTTCTGTATTCGTTGAGACGTTCCCGTGCGTCGCGCGAACCGTGGCGGGGGGATTTTGCGAGATCTCCGGCGCTGCCTCCGCCTCCACCTCCGCCGCCACCGCTAGGTGGTGGCGAGGAGACCTGCGAGGGGGCCGATCCGACCTCTTGCTTCCGCCTTCGATTCTCCCGGCCTTCCCGGTGCTGGCTCCGGCTTGGCTGCCTTCGCCGTGGCGCTGGCTGCCCAGTGGGCTCGGTGGGGTTCCGGGTCGCGCTCCTCATTCCGGCTCCTCCTAGGCTCGGGCTCATGATCATTATTCTGATTCCGGCGAGGTTCCGGCGTGCGCTCCCTGTTGTTTCTTGAAGGCAGCACGTTGTCGCGGATAACAATGGCATGCCCTTGGGCCTGGTGTTTCCGGCTGGACTACGGCGGCGAGGGGGACGCGGGTGACCATTAGGCGGAGGAGTGGGGTGCGGTACTTGTCTCGTCCGGAGTACATTGCATCCTTTCCCCTTCTCGGATCCGATGGAGGTGTTTTTGATGGTACGGGGATCGGATTTGGGTGTTCTCTGGCTTGCCTTCGCGCTCCGAAGATCCGGTACGCGATTCGTTATCTCGATGGCGATGTCATGGGCGTCCTTCTGCGCAGTGGAGACGCAATGCTCCGGGTTAGATTCTAACCTGCGCAGTGTCTGCCTTGCTCTGCTGTGCCACTGCGCGCGACGAGCTTGCGAACGTAGTCGATATCGATCTCCTCGTTCTTTTTCTTCAAGATCTCTGCAGCCTTCGTCATATTGTCCTTCGGGGTGGCAAGCGGTTGCTGCTCTGTTGGGGTTGCGAAGGTGATCCTGCGGGGAGTTACCAAGCCACGCCGGACCCTTTCGACCTCGTGATGAGCTTCAACGATTTTGTCCTCCCAATGCTTTCGGAGTTCCTTGACCTTTGCCAGTCATTCGTCCACTTCCTGCTCACGCTGGATGAAGCCTTCCACAAAAACTGCGGCATGCTGGCGTTCTTCAAGCATGGCGGCTGCAGTGTCCTTAAACTTTTTGGCTGTGGCCAGCAGCTCCAATCTTTTAGCTTCCAAAGCTTCTACGTCTTCGGGAGTGATAGGTTTGTTAAGAATATCCGAGCGATAAGCCGCATCCATGCCTGCTTGTGCGATCATATCTTCAGTTGACGAGTTCCTCTGGGAAGAATCCCGCTCCCGTGACATTGGGGATCCCCGACGAGATGGCTGGGGGTCAGATTGGGTGTCTGCTGTTTCTGATCCGTTTTCTCCCAGCGCAGCGACGGTCGCAAGGACCTGCTTTGGCTGGGCGGAATCAACTTCAGGCTGGGCACCGTATCCATATTCCTTCACCCTGCGATCGAACTCTTCCGTGTCCATGGATTGGGTATCTCCGGAAATTGGGCTTAAGTTTCCCAGAATCGACTCTTCCACCGGGGCTCCGCTTTCTCAACACCTCCTGGCGATCGGAGCAGCGTTTTCCGGCGCCTCAACCTGCACGGGACCAGCTCCGTCCTCTTGAGGGCGGCTCCTGCGGTATGGGCTATGAAGTGTACGAAGTGACACCTTTGCTTCTCTAACACAGGGAGACCCAGGCGGATGCATTGGTCTTCCACCGTTATTTCTTGCTTAGGGGCGGATTGGGTGGGTTTGAAATTTTTCAGATCTAAGGCGGAATCTTCCTTAGGAAGCTCCTGCGACTCAGATCGGAACCGCGGCTGCGTCTCGTCAGCGTTACTTACCAGTGGGTTTCCGTCGGAATCGACGGTTTCCCGATGAAGATGTGGATGCCGCCGATTGGGACGATGGAGAGCTTGACGGGGTTTGACCTAGCCGGAATCCAGAATTCGTCCGGGGACGATCGGAAAATTCCCGGCGTACCACGCGATCGAGTCGTCGTAGCTTCCCATGGCGGAGCCCTCCCGGTTCCGGCCTCCAGACGCCTCGGGCCCACGGTGGGTGCCAACTGTCGTTGCCTAATCGACGGTACCTCGGAGGAGATCCGAGGGGGGAGAAGAAGTAGGGCCATAGGGCGGAGTGCACACGGGACGGTGGTACGCGAGTTACCCGGAAACACGCGATGACGGGGCCTACTGCTGCTTGTGCAGAATTATCTAGCGCTTTCGCGTTGTTACAATGAGTTGTGGTTGTGCCTCTAGTGCTCCCGGGATCCGGCTTATAAAGGCGCACGGATCTAGGGTTTACATGGAGAGTCCTAGCCGGATTACAGATAGCCTAACTACGGTATAATATCTTGCCGTGCACGTCACGGATCCGCCTTCCTTACATGTCATACTGGATCCGGGTTCCTACTGGGCCTCCATGGATCCGGGTTACTCTCAAGGTTGGTCGGATCCGGCTTCTGCTCTGGGTCGGACATCTTCGTCAGGATCAACCGCGGGCGCGGAGTGGGCCACATGCCTCATCACCATCTGTGGGCCACCCGGGCTTGCCGGATCTAGGCACTGTCGATGGTACACCCATGAAGTATACCCACAACAATATCCTTCGGCCATGTGCAGTGGTGGACCCAGCGTGGGTCCCACAAACTTTCTGTGGCGCACTGCCCACGGTGCGCCACGGAATCTCCATCTTCTGTGGCGCATATGCTTGCTCATGCGCCACGAACATCCATTTTTTATGGCGCATTATAGTGGTGCGCCACAGAAATATTTTTGTGGCGCATGGGCCGTTTGGTGCGCCACAGAGGTGGTTTCCACCTATAATGGTTTTCCTACTAGTGCGGGGCCGTCGGCACAGGAGCCTCCGGAGAGCGGCGACAAGGATGGCCGTCGGCGTTAAAGCGCCGTCGACACGGAGCTGCCGGCCACCGTCGGCATAGTTGGCCGTCGGCAGAACCAATGCGTCGGCACAACATTTTTATTTTTTTCACTTGGACACTGTGCCGTTATACCGTCGGCATAGCTATTTTCTATTTCTCTACATCAATCTTCGAAAAAGCATAACTAAATCACTCTAATTGAGAAAAATAAGTATAATATATCAAATTTTGCAGAAAAATAAGATCTATCATAGAAAAATATAAAAAATGGAATATTACAAATACCTAAAGAAACCTCTTAGAAATTAGCTATAATGTTCGAGGTTTCACGGCTTTCACACACACCAAAAATGAAAAAAATGGTCGACCGTGGGTCGGATTAGAAATCCGCGTCCGGGGTATTGCTTCCATCCTAGGGCCCACACACATGCTAAATATGACCTCGTTTCGGCAAACTATGCCATGCCGAGGCCGTTTCCCACCTCATTTTCCCCTGAAATCCATAGAACTCCGGACGTGATAGCCCTTTTCTTGAAAGCGTTTTTCAAAATGATTGCCGTATCCCAATTTTGACAAATGGAATAGTTACTATGACATATAAAATAACACCACAGGGCTCCGTGGGATTTTTTAGCTTCGTTCAAATTGCCATCGGGCCAAAACAGGGCCCCCGGGACATGCGGTATCGTTGTACCGGGGCGTATGGGTGCACCCATTCGCGTACAAACTAAACAGACAAAAATTAGCACATATAATGATGCGTCATATAACTAAAAACATTTTTTCCGGAATTTCTGGAACAACGGATAGTTGACCCCTAGTTTAAATCCGGTCAGTTTCCAGCGGATTTGGCGGGACACCACCGGAAGCCGCACGGGTTCCCAAAAATCTAAAGCGTGCACATGGCATGTGATAGGTGGTGCGTAGGTGGTATACTATCACCGCACGGTGGTTTCACGTCATACTAATATGCGCCACATGTAGCTGCTTCACAAAAAAACTGTTTGGGCACGCTAAAAATGAAAAAATGGTCGCTTGTGGGTCGGATTAGAAATCCGCGTCCGGGGTCTTGCTTCCCATCCTAGGGTCCACACACGTGCCAAATATAACCTCGTTTCGCTAAACTATGCCATGCCGAGGCCGTTTCCCACCTCATTTTCCCTGAAATCCATAGATTTCCGGACATGATAGCCCTTTTCGTGAAGGGTTTTTCAAAATAATTGTCGTATCCCAATTTTGACAGACGGAATAGTTATTATGACATATAAAATGACGCGGCTCCGTGGGATTATTTGGCTTCGTTCAAATTGACATATGGTCAAAGCAGGGCCCTCGGAACACGCGGTATCGCCGTACCGGGCGTGTGGGTGCACCCAGTCTGTGGCGATGGTGATTGAGCTGTCCCCGACCAGATCTTGCCCGACGAGAAGAAGTCGATGGTCACCGTCATGCCGACGGCCTTCCTTGATGTGCCGACGGCTGGCGGCCGTCGGCAACTCCCAGTCTCCCGTAGTGATTAGCATTTCCTAAGGTCGAAAAATCTACAATGGACTCAAAAGAATTCTTTAAAAGGATCTGGGTTGCTTATAATTAATGCAGATCGCTGGTGTCCATGCCTGCATGCAACAGGATCACATTGACACATACCTTGTCGAAACCGAATTACATGCATTACACATAAATTTACGTCCAGTCATATCCATCAATTTTATATCTTTTTTTTCGAGAAATCCACCGATCTATTAATAATCATCAACAGTAGTACAAATAACTCAAAAAGTAAAGAAAATTACAAATTGGTACTCGGACCACCTAGCGATGACTACAAACACTAGCACGAGCCGAAGGCGCGCCGCTGTCCTCGCCCTCCATCGCCGGAGTCAGGCTTGTCGTAGTAGAGCTTGTTGTAGTAGACAGACGGAAGTCGTCTTGCTAAGGTCCCAAAGGACCAGCGCACCAGAGCAGCAACCATCACCAATGATGACAACCGTAGATCGGAAGAGACTATCTTAAAACCACACCGATAAACACGAAAACCGACCAGATCCCAGGAGATCCGATGGACACACAACTCCACGCGTCCTCCGTCAGCGTCAGCGCTAGATGCACCACCGAGCGATGATAGGGCGGGAGGACCTTATTCGACTTGGGATGTAGCCGCTGCATCCAAAAAAAAGACAGAAAAGCAAACTAAATTAAGACCGAAAACTCGTGAGGGACGTGCCATCCAAGGAGGGCCACAACGGGACCGGCAACAGGAGGACGGAACCTAGATGGGTTTTGTGGCTTCTTTCCGCCGCCTCCTGAGTTCCTCCGCACGTAAAATAATTTAAGCGATGTGAATCAGCGTGGTATCTCAAAAAAACATGTATGTTATTTTTATAAAATATATAAACAGATCCTATAATTACCGTTGGTGGTCACTACATAATTAAACTTGTGGCGGCTATGGGTTGAGTTGTGTCTGAACCGTTGGACGGAATAAAATGGATTTTGAGAGTAACAAATCGTGCGTCGATGCGTCTATGACCCATTAGCCTATTTGGCGTTGAAAGATTCCAGGGAGGGTCCATGTTCTTCTAGTGCTACTACTCGACCACCAACCACCGTCTAATCAAGCTGGAACAATGGATATCCCGAACGCTGACGTCACATCAGCCTATGAAAGCGAGGCAGCAACCATGGTTGAAGAATCAACCCACGTGGCCTCAACTTGAGAGGTCGTCCTCTTGCGATCCATCAATTTCATCTGAAAAAGAGAAAACTAAGTACATGGTTCCGACGCAACTGTACAAGTCCATGTCTCAAACTGACAGGCCACCATGTGGGGTTACCCAAGGACAATGGATCGTGATGGAGCTAATCGTGTGCCATCCAGTTTTATCTCCTATAAAAAGGAAGAAAGGTACAACACTGCAAATAGCATGAGTGTACTCCAATCAACCTCTCCTTCGTGCATCTCCAGCGGCTCGATGCAAACAGACCCTAAGTAACCGTTTGCGTCTGTCCGGGCCGAAAATACGTCTGGCACCACCTCCAGCGGGGCGACGCATAGTGATTGGGTCGTCCGCGGCGACACAAACATGGTCCAAATATGCGTCAAGTTTGCGAGTCCGCGGACGCTACGCGGACGCAGCGGTCGTCCACCCGGTCCTCGCACGGGCCCGCCTAGCAGGGCACAACTGTTTCGTCTTCCGCGTCATTACTTACGGGCGGCGCGCTGCAGTTTTTCCAGGGTCGCGTTAATGGCGCGCCTCGGCTTTCGCGAGCGTGCACAGCTGGGCGGCGTTGCAGGACATTGAAGACGAGATGGCGTCCAATCCTCTTAAAGGGACACTACCGGCGCCCATTTCCCCGACCACACCATTGCCAGAGCTCACACTATCCACCCGACCGACGCCATGGGGAAGAAATGATGGCCGTTCCGCAAGTCCAAGAACGACCACGAGGCTAGCGGCTCGCGGTCCGACAAGAAGCGACGGGTGGGGCTGTACGTCCCCGTCGAGCTCGCGCGCCGGCTTTCGGAGGAAAACCGGTCGGTACCATGGCCGGACGCAAACCTGCCTGGAGGGGGCTAGTACCTCAACTCGAGGTGCGTGCTAGTCCCCCCCGTGCGCGCGAGGGCCGAGAGCGGCGGGACGAGGTGCGCCACCGCCGAGCGATCTTGCCGCCGGATCTCCGGGAAGATCAGGCGTACGCGCTCAACTTCTACAACTGGATCTCTTTTGGGATGTGGGAGTTCGACGTGCGCCATCGCGTTGGCTATCTCGGCGACGTCGCTACTTTGACCGTGAGATCGCCGCGGAAGAAGAAGAGAACAACCAGGAGGACGAGGACGCAGACGAGGACGCGGACATGGCAGAATACGACCACGACGACGATGGACCGGCGTGGGATCCGGAGACCCAGCCGCCGGACATTACCGAGGAGGCCATTGCCAAGGCACCGGCAGCCAACAAGAGCTCGCTTTGTGGGACGGGCTCGCAATCCAGCTCCACGAGTCCGCGCTCGCGCAGGGGAGGCCGACGACTCCTCCGGCCATGCCGACGCGTTCCAACGACCACGCTCCGGCTGCTGCTCCGGCCTAGGATCCCTAGCCACCTTCACTACAGCCTCTGCGCGCGGCGACGGCCTGGCCGCAGTTGCCGCAGCCTGCCCTACCTCCTCCACCGTCGGCGTACCAGCTTCCATGACCGAAGCCGGAGTTCATCGACTTCGTCAGTACCTACTTTTACCACGCCTTTATGGCCTTTTTTATTAGGGATTTCTATTTTCGTGCCCCTGCTTCGTTAGTTGTACTCAGTTTTCCCCAGGTCCTTAGTTTTTCCTCAGTTTTACCCAAACGTTTGTCTGAACCGCAGAAGGAGCTCGGACGGAAGGAATCCGTTAAGTTGACCGTTCCGTGCTGACGAGTGGGGTCGTGTCTTTTGTGGGGTCGCGTCGTGTGGGACCGCGTCGTGTGGGGCTGGTAGGAAGGGACCGCGTGGGACAGGACGAGGCCGTGTTTGTGGGGCCGTAGCGTGTAGGGCCGTAGCGTGTGGAGCCGTGTGGGTCCGGGACGGGGGCACGAGTGGTTTCTGTCTCTTTCGCCCAGATTAGCAGTTTTCAATGTACCTTTTTCCTCTCTATCGCTCGATCTCATTCATATTTGATAGCCCAAATTGGTAGCAAATCTAGAGAAGCTTCTCCTTCTGTTTTTTAACGCCATTCATTTCTTTATGCCTTCGTTTTTACCCAATCAGGTAGGAAATCTAGGGCACAAATCGAGAGAAAATATAGGATAAGCTGCATACAACAACCAACATAGCATAGATATATTCAGGACAGATCCAAATGTAGTACCGATAGATCCAACATAAGCTACATTTTACATGAATTTAATCTGCTCTACAGATAGAGCAGTCACATACAGAGAGTGCAGTAGGCACGTTCAACGCCTCCAGGTGGCGCGTGTGACTCGCTTGGAGGTTGCGCAGGTGAATCCCAAGTGCTTTTGTTTGGCCATGTACGCATGCACGTTCACGGTACTTCCAACTCTAGCGCCATGGCTGCCAATGGATTCAGCATGGTTCAGCAGGGTGTTGAAGTTGGTGTCGAAGAGCCTCCTGTTGCAGAAGGGCACTTGTAAATGCCTTGAGCAAAGGGCGACCGTATTGGCCGGACTGCAGCCTCCTGAGGACGTGACGAGTCTTGGTGTGGAAGGACTCGTCGTCGCTGTCGACGTCGCTGCTCTCGACCTGTCACGTAGCACCAAAGATCGTGCAAAAAACACGGAGTCAATTGCAACGATGATTGAACAGAGAGTGAACAAAAAATCATGCATGATAATATGGGCTCGAAAAAAGAGGTAGCCTCAGTTACATTGGACACACTTATATCCAGGATTTGAGTAAGTAAACCAAAGATCATGCACAACAAATTTGTACACACCAATTGTTTACTGACCAAACCCTGAATCAATTTAGGGATGCCCAAATATTCATCATCATCGGCACAAATCTGAAACAAAAGCAAATCACAAACACTAATAACGCAAGATCTAACACAAAAGGATCGAACTAGGAACAGACGAACAGTAATAACGCAAGATCTAACACAAAAGGATTGAACTAGGAACAGACGAACAGTAATAACGCAAAAAAAAAAAGGATTGAACTAGGAAGAGACGAACAGTAATAACGCAAGATCTAACACAAAAGGATTGAACTAGGAACAGACGAACCGTAATAACGCTAGATCTAACACAAAATGATTGAAATGAGATAAGAACAAGGGAACAAAGGGTTACCTCCGAATCGTAGTCGACGATGGTGGTGTCGTAGGGGTTCTTCGGCGACGATGGTGGTGTCGTAGGGGTTCTTCGGCGCCGAATCGTACCGGACGGGGCGCGGCCGATGCGCCGGGCGCTACGTTGGAAGCAGCGACAGGGGCTGGACGGGGCGGCGGCCGATGCGCCCTACTGGAGCGACGAGGGCCTGGACGGGGCGGCGTGCGCCGGCTGCTACGTTGGAAGCAGCGACGGGGCCTGGACGGGGGCGGCGATGCGCCGACAATGGGCATCTCATTCTTCTCCATCGCCGGCGGTTTTCTTCGGGGTTTTTTCTTCGGTTGTGGAGAAGATGATGGGACAGGAGATTGCGTGAGCCAGTGAGAACGTGCGTCGAGGGAGAGAAAGAGGGCTCTATAAAGACGAAGGTGGCGTGTACCGCAACACGCGTCCGCTATGCACGGCAGCGTGCACCGCTACAGTCTAACCCTGGGACGTTTGGTGTACTCGGTTATAACCTCGGGCCTTATACGAAATTTTATATCGTACTCAGTTTTCCCTCGAGGACTTAGACCGGCAAGTGCAATATACTCAGTTTTACCCTCAAGTAGCTGGTCAACAGAGAGTCAACAAATGAGATTAACATAGCTAATTGAGTCATTTCATGCGCAAAAAAATCCAAAAAAATAAAAACATAGTGGCAACTACTCATGGAGTCTTCCTACGCAACCTGCCACCTAGAAAACCTTAACAAACATATATAAATCAAGTTTTACCACAAATTGCCACTTCTCAGAATCACTAGTGTAGCTATGAAGATGCATGGTTTTCCACCCAAACCCCTTTGCAAAACATCTTTCCCAAAACATAGTTTGTCTAAATGATGCCATAATTGTCACACTCATGTATATTTGAATTGCAAATAATTTGATGTAGCCCAATATGAATTATATTGTACAAAACACACATTTTTCATTTTGTAATTCTTTTGTTTGAATCCCTTAGTCTATTTACTATTTATGTGCCCTTGGATTCTTAGTACTACTCAGTTTTGCCCTCAAGTACTGTCACAAATGCTCTGAGAAGCCCAAACTTATCCTGATTGGTTGAGCCGTTGTCACACGGATCGACTCCACGAACCGTTGATCCACTGATCTAACGGGCAGTATACCCCTATCCGTCTCTTCGTGGCAACCTCTCTCTCTCTCTCTCTCTCTCTCTCTCTCTCTCTCGTGGCCACCCATCTCTCTCTCTCTCTCTCGTCGGTGGAGATTTTAGGGAATATAGTTTGGGATATAGTATTGGTATTTTGAAACGGCCTAAAAGTGGTATAATTTTGTTATAAACATGAGGCATACATTTTTGCTGATTTCGGCGATTGCATTATTTGTCACCCCTCTAACAATTATCAACTATCTTTAGCTGTCCTTTTCTTTTAGGGAATATAGTTTGGGATATGGTATTGGTATTTTGGAAAGGCCTAAAAGTGGTATAATTTTGGTATAAACATGAGGCGGATTTCGGGGATTGCATTATTTGTCACCCCTCTAACAATTATCAACTATCTTTAGCTTTCCTTTTCTTTTAGGGAATATAGTTTGGGATATGGTATTGGTATTTTGGAAAGGCCTAAAAGTGGTATAATTTTGGTATAAACATGAGGCATACATATTTGCGGATTTCGCATTATTTGTCACCCCTCTAACAATTATCAACTATCTTTAGCTTTCCTTTTCTTTTAGGGAATATAGTTTGGGATATAGTATTGGTATTTTGAAACGGCCTAAAAGTGGTATAATTTTGTTATAAACATGAGGCATACATTTTTGCGGATTTCGGCGATTGCATTATTTGTCACCCCTCTAACAATTATCAACTATCTTTAGCTGTCCTTTTCTTTTAGGGAATATAGTTTGGGATATGGTATTGGTATTTTGGAAAGGCCTAAAAGTGGTATAATTTTGGTATAAACATGAGGCATACATATTTGCGGATTTCGGGGATTGCATTATTTGTCACCCCTCTAACAATTATCAACTATCTTTAGCTTTCCTTTTCTTTTAGGGAATATAGTTGGTAATTTCGGTGAATGCACACACTAACTTTGAAAACAACTACAAGTACATGTAACTGAATAATGGATTTGTAACAAGGTATCCCTTGTAACAACTTCTAGCGCCTGAGCAATGATAAGAATCCGATCGTAATTATACAACAAAAAAAACAACCAGCCATCATATTAGCTTGCTTCTTCAACTCGATCAGCTGCCTTAACTGCTTGTTCATTTTCTTCAGTTCTCCCTTCACTTCCACCAGTTCGCATTGGGAGCATTAGGCATAATCGGAAGGTCCCTAATCGGAACGGCTCCTCTCTCCGCCGCATTCTCTACAGCAAGTCCCCCCTCCCAAATTGCGCCCCCAATAGCGCCAATTGATTCCTGCAACTGAAGCCTCTGAACGTACACATCGATCCACTCGAAATGCCTGCATTTCTTCAAGATCTGAAAACAACAACGTGAACCCTAAATCCCAAATTCGAGGGAATAACAAGAAAATCGAGAGAAAACAGAGAAATTGCGAGATCTAACCTTATCCCCCTCTCTATATGGCAAGCTCTCGCATGCAACGAACTCACGTCCACGGTTGCCGTTCTCGTCCGTCTTACAGATCGACCGCTTCAGAGGCTCCTGGCGTGGGCAGTCAGGGCATCTTGTCAAAGGCACGGGTCCATACTGCGGCCATGAAGAACGGGAGGTCGAAGAGAAACTAGACATCACCCGCGTGCCGGAGAAGGGCTGGCGGAGAAGAAGAACAATGGGGCGCGGAGAAAGAAAGGGGAAGCAATGGCACGGGCACGGGCACGGGGCTAGCTCGGGCTCCCATTTTGCAACGGTCACCTGGGTAAGCTGTGGGTCCGCGCTAACGTGGACAAGTTGTGGGTCCCACGATGATCTGGATAAGTGGAGACGTGTCCACTGCGGGGCACCAACAGCGGCCCCCGGCCACAACCAACGTCAACTAAGCGGGATTCCTTCCGTCCGAGCTCTTCTGCGGGTTATAGACAAGGCGAGGAAAAACTAAGGATCTGGGGAAAACTGAGTACAACTAAGGAGCCGAGGGCACGAAAATAGAAATCCCTTTTTATTAATATAAATTATGACTTTATGAATGGAAAAATAAATTATGCATCGTGTCGCTGGAGCCACCCCCGACGCAAATGGACGCGCGACGCGACCGTTTGGACGTCAGAAATGCGTCGCCCCGTTGGAGATGCCCTTGCTGCTGTGGTTATTCACAAAAAAAAAAAAGCATTCGTGTGATACTGAATTACCTTGCGCAGAAGAATACTACTGGGAAATTGGAAAGCTGACACTTGATGCCTTAAAAAATAATGAAGCAGCGCAAAGGGTTTGGACACCTTTTTTTTTCGAAATCTTAACACGATTCGATTATTCTTCTTGGATTCCATTTTTTTCAATCTAGTGCTTTCTTTCACGGCTTATAATTAACTCCACGAGTTTTGGAACAACCATGTTCTTCATCATTTATCAGAATAGCATGGGCGATGACAAAAATCCGCTTGTACAAATACAATTTCATTGAACCCAATAAAATATTATTATAATTCGCAAAAAAATAAATATTATAGCAATGCAGGACAAGTCCTTTAAGAAGGGTCCGTCAGTTATGCACCGATGTTGCATGTTCCAACCAGCAAGTCGGATCGACTATGGGTTATCACTAAAAAAATAAAGCTTAATGCAACACACGGACAATGGATAGCAATGTTTTGGCTGCCAACTCTCCAAATGCTAGAATGAAGAAGGAAGGATGGGTGAAGCCGTTAAAGGACTTCGTTAAAATCAATGTGTGTGCATCATTTGATGCTGATTTGCTTTGGGGCACAACAGGAGCGGTAATCCATGGTAGTTTTGGTGATTTTGTAGCAGCGACGAATTCTAAACTTGAGCATGTTTATGATGCAATGTTAGAGGCACACACCATGAAGGATGGACTTATCCTTGCACAAATCTATTGGATGTAACCGGTCATATATACTTGGGTCGAACTGCCTTGAAGTAAATAATATCATGCCTGGCGAGAAAGGCAACTCTCTCGCCATTGAGGCAGCAATTATTGACGATTGCTACTATCTAGCTAGTGAACTTCCGAGAGTTATTTTTGAACATTCTTACTGTAGACTTGTGTAGCTCATGAGTTAGCTAGGGTAGGTAGGGGATCTGTGGAGCAAGTTTAGCTCAGTGATCCCCTGCTTTTCTTATTCCACTTTTGCTAGACGACGTAAGCTCTATTTTGGATGAATAAAGTGATTTTAATATGTAAAAAAAAACATGGATACGACGGACAATGTCACATGATATGAATGATAAGGCTAGATCATGCCTTTTTTCACTGAGAGTCAATTGAACTAGTCGCCGACACCTGCACTGCACCGCATATATGTCTGCTTATAGGGTTTATTTTAGCGGGTATCTATCTGCCTATAATTACCATATATATTGGTCAAGTTATGGTGGGAAATTGAGGTGAGCGAAATGCTTTTCTGAAAAGAAAGAGCAAGTAGGCCACGAAATCCTACAGGTTGACCAATGAACTAATCAAACATCACGAAATCTAACTACTCTCGCCACACAACGTACACTTATTTAAGTGGTGCTTGCAAAGTGGGTGTTCTACAAGTAGCGTCCATTAGACTACTTTTTTTAGGGTGCCGTCCATGAGACCGCGGGAGTATTATAGATGTAGTATCATATACTCCCTCCGTCCTAAAATGTAAGGCGTCTAAGGACTGGTCAAAAATCAAACTTTACTAACTTTGACTAAATATTTAGAAAAATATATTTACATCTACAATATTGAATGGATATATTAAGAAAATATATTTTATGGTGAATCTATTCATGTTGATTCAGTACTGTAAATGTTTATATTTTTGTATATAAACTTGGTCAAACTTTAAAAAAACGTTGAATTTTGACTAATTCTTAGACGCCTTACATTTTGGGACGGAGGGAGTATTTCATACATATACAAATTTCATGTGGCGGTGCAATTAAAAATGAGAAAGAGGATATTAGTATCATACTATGTAGATACTGTATCATAGCACGTAGTATTAATTTTTTTAATGTCAAATAGATCTTTTTCATAGATTTGCATTAAAATTTTATAAATCAATTAATATAAGAAGATTATGGTACTATTATACTATTATATTATATCATGCATTGTGGAGATAGTAACGTATTATATGATACTATGTTAATTGCAGAAACAAAGGGATCGATGTAGCCGTTTCCAATAGAAAAAGAAAGGAGCTGGCAACTCTATTTTCATTTCAGATCCCGGGAGAGAAAGTTGGTGCATCGTGCACACGTCGGCGTCTCTCGCTCCCTCATTTCTAGACCCCGTAGACATTTGACCGGCTCCGAGGGGCGAAGCCGTCAGGAGAGACGCCGGAAGAAGCAAAACCACCACAGACACACGGATCAAAACAAGCGTTAGCTAGCTTGCTAGCTCAGGAGGCAGATCGAGGAGAGCAAAAAGAACCAGAGAGGGGGTGGCGAGGAGGCCACGGGTCGTGCCAGAGGGAGGGAGATGGACGTGAAGTGGGCGCGGAGCCCCCGGTCTTCGGCCGACGGCGACGACGACAAGCGGAGGGCGCCCAGGTGGGGCGGCGCCGTCCGGCCGTCGATGGTGCTGGTCGGCTTCCTCTTCACTCTGTCCCTCCTCGTGCTCATCTTCGGTGGCCGCTGGGGAGGCTCCCTCCCCTCTACCTCGCCGTCGTCCTCCTCGTCGTCTTCCGCCGTCCCTGAGGTCACCAGTCACCACGTCGTCGCCGGCGGCGATACCGGCACCGTGCCGGCTCAAAGTAAGTTTCTTGTTTCCCTTCACGCACTTTCAACCTCTGAATTGTGAAGATCACGCCCCACGTAAGTGACGTAGGCAGGAAAAGGCCGATCGTTGACCGCCAGTACGCAGGGGAAATTCTTGGGCGGGGCTGTCCTATGAACGAGCAGCTACTGTCGTAAGCACATCTGCTATCTTTATTCTCTTCACCATTCAGCAAAGTGGTGCGGAAATGGCCTTTTTGTCAGCAAGTACGAGGATGCCATCTCTACTACTCCTTAATGCACTGGCATTATGAGTTATAGCCATGGCCGCAGCACCTGCTGAGTAGATCGCTCAATTTTGTGCAAGAACTGCAGATCTAGTTTGCTCAGGAAGCCCAAATTTGCCTGGGATCACTGGTCCACCTGTTGAACAATCTTGTAGATCAGATCCCAATGGCGGCAGCGCAGTTGAACAGTCAGCTCTGGCTTGGTGCTGTGGCTACAGTGCTGATGCCATCCCGCCATGACGCTGGCGCATCCTTTTGCGGATCTTGTCCTACCTCATCAACCTTTTCCCAAAGGGATATAGCTTGCCCTATAATGTCGGTGGTTTGCCCTTGCAAATGGTGTTCCAAAATGTCCCTGGCTTCTTACTTGAGTGGTCCCTGACTTTGGAGACAATCTCTACTGTTAGCTTAAAGTATCTGGGTGAGGCTCCAGAAAAGAAAATTCTTAAACTACTGGGGTCCCAATGTTTGAATGTCAACATGGATAGTTTCCTCCCTGAACATTCAAAAATAATTTCATTCAGTAAGACAGTAAGAAATATGCATGGAACTTTACACTGTTTTAGGCCAAAATTAGCCTTTTCTGGGGGTGTTTGGGCAACAGATGATGGCCAAAATACTGCTGCTACCAATGCTGAATTCTCAACATTGCATTTCGTCTTAATGATCCTGTATGGCTCTGTATACATGTCGTTTGTCATTTTTTAACACTGACGGATTATAACATTCAGTTAACTTCTCTGCAGAAACCACAATTCCTCCGAAGAACGTGTCTGCGCCAGCAGCCACAACTCTGTCCCAGGACAAGCTTCTTGGGGGATTACTCTCTGCAGCGTTCGACGAATCCTCCTGCCAGAGCCGATACAAATCATCTCTGTACAGGAAGCCGTCGCCGTTCCCGCTGTCCCCATACCTGGTGAAGAAGCTGCGCAAGTACGAAGCGCGCCACAAGAAGTGCGGCCCGGGCACCAAGAGCTACCGGAAGGCCATCGAGCAGCTCCAGGCGGGCCGCAATGTCGACAACTCGGAGTGCAAGTACGTGGTGTGGTTCCCCTGCAACGGCCTCGGCAACCGGATGCTCACCATCACCTCGACCTTCCTCTACGCGCTGCTCTCCGGCCGCGTCATGCTCGTCAACGTGCATCAGGAGCAGCAGGGCCTCTTCTGCGAGCCCTTCCCGGGCACCTCCTGGGTGCTCCCCGCCGGCTTCCCCGAGGGCAACCCCGGGAAGCTCCACTTCGACGCGCCAGAGAGCTACGTCAACATGCTCAAGAACGGCGTCATCCGCGGCGACACGCCGGCGGGCGCGCTGCCGCCCTACGTGTACCTCCACGTCGAGCAGAGCCGGCTCAGGCTCTCCGACAACATCTTCTGCGACGACGACCAGGCCACACTCGGCAAGTTCACCTGGATGATACTCAAGTCCGACAGCTACTTCGCGCCGGCGCTGTTCCTCACGCCGATGTACGAGAAAGAGCTCAGCAGGATGTTCCCGCAGCGAGAATCCACGTTCCACCACCTGGGCCGGTATCTCTTCCACCCGACCAACAAGGTCTGGGGCATCGTGCAGAGGTACTACGAGGCGTACCTCGCCAGGGCGGACGAGAAGATCGGGTTCCAAATCAGGATCTTCCCGGAGAAGCCGGTCAAGTTCGAGAACATGTACGACCAGCTCACCCGGTGCATCCGGGAGCAGCGGCTCCTCCCTGAGCTCGGGGAACCGACGGCAGCGAACGCGACCGCTGACGGGAAGGTGAAGGCCGTGCTGATCGCGTCCCTGTACCCGGGCTACTACGACAAGATCCGGGGACTCTACTACGAGAACCCGACAAAGACGGGCGAGGTCGTGGCGGTGTACCAGCCCAGCCACGAGGAGAAGCAGGAGTACACCTCCAACCAGCACAACCAGAAGGCGCTCGCCGAGATCTACCTCCTCAGCTACTGCGACAAGATCGCCATGAGCGCCTGGTCCACCTTCGGCTACGTCGCCTACGGCTTCGCCGGCGTCAAGCCCTGGATCCTCATCCGCCCGGACTGGGACAAGGAGGTGTCACAGATCGCCTGCGTCCGGTCCACGTCCGTCGAGCCGTGCCTGCACTCGCCGCCCATCCTCGGCTGCAGGGCCAAGCGGGACGTCGACGTGGCCACCGTCAAGCCCTACATACGCCACTGCGAGGATGTTGGATTCGGACTCAAGATCTTCGATAACTAAACACTAGGCTACGGCCTACGAGTATCTAAGATTCGGATCAGTTTTACCTGACGGAAATTGCGTAAGTACGTTTCACCCCCTTCTTCTCCCAGCTGTGGATTAATTAGGTGTTTGGGGGCACTTGCTTGTGTTCGTCTTGTGCTGTATTCAAATTCAATTCTTTGTACTAGTACTAAACAATACCGGATGCTCACATGTGTATACATAGATTGCTGTTTACCTTTTTGATTATACACCGATCTGAGTAGCATTCTTTCTTTGGACGCGGCGTTTTTTCTTCTGGGTGCATATTCTCCCTTTATTTGAAAATACGTTTTAATGAAAATGTTAAAAAAAAATCAAAAGAAAGTCGCATGTACATCTCTACATCCTACATGCTCACAAAGTATTTTCAGCCAAAATCGATTTTTTATGCATCATATGTAAGAAAACACAAAAATCGGTGCTAAAATAAAGCATTTTTCGAGACATTTTTTGACTTTCTTACACAGGACACAAAAAATATGGCAGGAATTAGCGAAAATTTAAATGCCCACGTAAACATGGACATATACATGAAAAAAAAAATCCTAAATTGTTTACATTTTGCCCTCTTTGTTTGCTAGACTGTAGACGATATAACAGTGATTAGCAGTATGAGCGTCTATTGCACCTTTCTGGAGACCTCCGTGCCGTAGACGTTCCTGCGTCCCATCAGCGACTTGCGCGCCCACCACACGGTTGACAGTTGTTCATCTCTATTTTACTTTCTTTTCTTGCGGGGATGTTTCCTTCTGTTTAACCTGTCATGCCTAACAGATCAAAGAGCACACGTCCACGTGTATCATATCCCTTTCACGCCTTGTATATAGATGTGTTTACGATAGCGATGGAACCAATGTGCAACATGGCAAACTATACTCCATTTTGCATGTCACGACTTATGAGTACGGACTAAACAACCTAGTCAGTGTTAGTCTGGAGATCTCCCAACCTTGCTTTGGGCGTTGGAAATGGGTTGATTCGATTGATTGAGAATTAACCTAAACATACTAAATTGGGAATCATCGTATTGTACTTGTATCAGAAACAATATCCATCTTAGCTAACAATATTCATCTCCGTATAATATTGTGCTATAAAAGCAAACTTTAACTAAGGTGGTGGAATCATTTCCATCTAATGTGACGTTAAGAGCAGATCTTGTTAGGTCCGGGCTTGCATTTTGGAATGCATTGCTTCAACGTCTACCTTTTGTCCATTTGACGCAAGGAACTAACGAGTTTCGATATAACCTACAATGGTAAATTATGAGTGGATTTCATATATGTAGATTTGATTCGGCATGTTGAGTCGGTCGCTAATAATAAGTTAATTTAGAAAATGAAAATATCACTAAAGAATAAGATCTTTGTGTGGTATCTTCGTAGAGGTTATTCTCACTAAGGACAAGTTTGCAGAACGCAATTGTCAGGGAAGTAAAAAAGCATGCTTTTGTCATCATGATGAGATAATAAAACACTTGTTCTTCTTAATGCCATTTTGCTAGACCTATATGGCCAATCATCGAAATAGGTTCTACATTTTACTCTCCACGTATCGTTTTCAATATTTTTTGTCAATTGGCTAAATGGGGTGGATCATAGGTTTAAATTACTTACTAGTGTGGAAGCGCTGGCCGTTATTTGGTCGCATTGGTTATGTAAAAAATTATAAGGTTTTTTAATGAAAAAAATTATTCTCTTATATAGGTAAAAATAATAAGGTTTTTACATGATCGTCTCTTCAAAGTATGTATAACTATGACCTCTATACGGAGGTGTCTACATGGTTGGATGTCATGGTTGGGTGGCAGCGTATTCTTAGGATATATTTTCACTTCAATGTCGTCCTTCTCTCTTAGTCCTTGCTCCGAAAGTCGTCTCATAAGCATATTGGCCTCGAGCATTGTATGCCCCCCATCTTCTCGGTAACCCTTAGCCCTAAAACCCCAAGCCTTTTGATGGTATGATTGCCCTCGGTGTTGTGATTTGCTAAGCATAGCTCTTTTGTCTGGGGGATCGGCTCTAGGTCGTTGAGATGGCATATAGGACTTGGCTTTGGTTGCGTTGTGCTTGTGTCTTAAGTCACCCATGTCTTGCCCTTTGATGATGTGGGCAACAAACTTGTGTTTGCGGTGTGTCTCGGCTTTGTAGGTCCTCCGTCGTCTATGGCTCGCCTCGCAAGGCCGCCGCATATGTGACTTGAGGTATCCGACTCCAAAGGCTTTTGGTTAGCTCTAGTTGCTAACTTGTCCCTTCTATTTTCGGTTATTCTTTATAATATGTTTTGTATGTGCCTCACTCGCGCCTTCCTATCTCTTTTGTCTTCTATTCCTTGTTCGATGTACTGGTGACCTTCCAAGCTTGGGATTCGCCACCCTCCCCCGAACCTCGAAATAAAATATGCTTATTTTTTTTCGGGTTAACAACTTTAGGCATTTCTATATTTGAAGACTGAAATAGTACATTACAAACTTAGAGATCAAAATTGGCTCTACGAATAAGTTGGTCTGAACATTGAGATTCATGCCGTGCGTGTACATATAGTCATATAGACATTGTAGATTTGTAGTCGATGACTTAACATATTCAAAGTTGATCACAAATTCACGGTCACTCCTCGTACGAATACATGTGTGCTTCATGGTACAGTGGTCAACTGCCGTGCACGTTTGCAGCAGAAGAGAAGGCATGGAAGCCGCAGTCGGCAAACTCGGCGCTCGAGGAGCGACCCCCAATGAAGTCGTCGACTGCCGGTAGCACCTGGGGTTCTGGACGGCAATCTAAACTCTAGTTTAAGGTTGATCGACACCGTGGCCTCCGTGCGATTTCAAATCATCCCGTGGCAGTAGCACCGTGGCAGGCGGCGTATGTATATGTTCAGGTGAAAGAGGCGTCGCCTCCACACAACAGCGGGCGCCAACAGATGGAGGCCAACAGGACGCCGGCAGGAGCGCACAACAAGGCGGCCGTCGGCGTCTGGACGGTGCGCGGCGGCGACAAGGAGACGTGGCGGGGATGCCGTCCGCCGCCGGAGGTGCTCGTGGTCGGGTTCTTGGGCACCATGGCGTTGCTCGTCCTGTCGTCCGGCGGTGGCGGCAGCCTGATGTCGGTTGCACTGCCAAAGACGGAACTCGTGCAAAGGCCAGGTAAGCCCTGATCGACGACGAGGGTATGCACGGTGGAACTTGCACAGACGTGTGCTAGTGCATCAAATGAAAATTCATGCGGAGCTTCAGTATTAACTTGTTGAAGCCATGTATCGTGCAGATGCGGCGTCACCCGTGCATGGAGCTCCTGATCGTGACAAGCCGGCGGCGTCACCTCAACACCGCCAAGCAGACGTCCGCCTCCTCGGCGGGCTGCTATCTCCGGCCTTCGACGAGCAGTCATGCCGTTCCCGGTACACGTCGTATCTCTACCGCCGTCCATCACCATTCCGTCCATCACCGTACCTCGTGGAGCGCCTCCGGCGGTACGAGGCCCGGCACAGGCGGTGCGGCCCCGGGTCCCCGCTCTTCAAGGAAGCCGTCGAGCACCTGCGCTCCGGCCGCAACGCCGCGCGCTCCGATTGCCAGTACGCGGTGTGGACGCCGTTCAACGGCCTGGGAAACCGCATGCTCGCGCTCGCCTCCACGTTCCTCTACGCGCTGCTCACCGACCGTGTCCTGCTCGTGCACGCGCCGCACGAGTTCGACGGCCTCTTCTGCAACCCCTTCCCAGGAAGCTCATGGACGCTGCCCGCGGACTTCCCGATCGCCGACTTCGAAGGCACCTTCACCATGACGTCGCCGGCGAGCTACAAGAACATGAAGCAGGCCGGTGCGATAAGCGGTGACCACCTGATAAACGTCACCGCCGAGGCGCTGCCGGCGTACGTGTTCCTCGACCTGATCCAGTCCTACACGGGCGCCGCCTTCTGCGAGGCCGACCAGCGCGTGCTCGCAAAGTTCAACTGGATGGTGGTCAAGTCCGACGTCTACTTCGCCACCGCGTTCTTCCTCATGCCGGCGTACCGGCGCGAGCTCGCGCGGCTGTTCCCGGACAAGGAGGCCGTGTTCCACCACCTCTCGCGGTATCTCTTCCACCCGTCCAACGACGTGTGGGGCATCGTGAGTCGTTTCTACGAGGCCTACCTCGCCGGAGCGGACGAACGCCTCGGCCTCCAGGTACGCGTGTTCCCGGAGTTGCCGGTGCCGTTCGAGACCATGTACGGCCAGATCATGCGGTGCTCGGCGCAGGAGGACTTGCTGCCCAAGGTCGCGCGGGAGGACGGCGAGGCGAGAAACTCCTCCGCCATGCCGCCGCCGGATGGCGCGAGGAAGATGACATCGATACTGGTGACGTCCTTGTCGCCGGAGTACTACGAGCGCATCCGCGGCGTGTACCGCGGCAACAGGACGGGCACCGGGGGACGCGTGGCGGTGCACCAGCCGAGTCATGAGGGGGCGCAGCACACGGAGGCGCGAGGTCACAACCAGCGGGCGCTGGCGGAGATATACCTGCTGAGCTTCTGCGACCGCATTGTCACCACGGCCGTGTCGACGTTCGGCTACGTCGCGCACGGATTGGCTGGGGTGCGGCCGTTGATGCTGTTGCGGTCGCCGTCGCCGGAGATGCCTGCCGAGCCACCGTGCGTCCGGTCGTTATCCGTCGAGCCTTGCCTTCATGCCCCGCCGCAACAGGTGTGCGATGCGCCGGAAGGGAGCGGCATTGGAGCAATCGTGCCTTATGTCCGGCATTGCGAGGATGTGCACAGAGGTGTCAAGCTGTTCAGTTAGCGCGCCAATCTGTTATTGTAGTTGCAGTATTTGCTGCTCATGCTGTACACGTAATTCTTGATGGTGCACACCCTTTTGGGGGCTACCTATTGTACATTCTCTTCTGATGGCGAAAGGAAGCATCATCTACGTACTCGATCCGCCTTAGTTCCGCTTCAGTAAGAAGAAGGGCGACAGACAAAATACGCAACGCCTAAAGATGAGACAAAAGTCGTAAGAGAGAGAAAAACACAAACAAAACAACACTTTGTGCTCGATTTCTTAAATCTTAATTCTCAAACCGCCAGATTAAGACCTTTAGGTGATACTCTGCGTCAAGTGATGTATACAACACTTTCATTTTTAAGAAATTATAGGGGAGCATTTTACTCCCCGGCACTACACCAACTAAAGATGCACAGATCCATTTTAAGCATGATGTACTATGACTTTTAATCTTGGGTTTAACATCAAACTTAGTGATGTGGCATTACCCTTCGGGTACTCGATATTGTCCTACCTCCTCTGGCTCAACAAGGGGCCCATCTGAAGCACTGCAGCCTAGGATGGACCAAGACGTCGGTTGCGTGGAGGAAAGATGGACGTCGGTTGCGCGGAGGAAAGATGGAAGGAGATAGTTTCTTGAAGTACAAGGCTAGGAGATGTTTGAATAAGGAAATAATACATATACTTTCTCTGTATTGTAAACGAATTCGGGCAGGACTCTCGAACCTGCCCTCCTATATAAAGGTCAGGAGAGGGCCAGTCGGAATCTCTCTCATACAATCACGCAACCCTCACGCATACACAAAACCCTAGAAACCTTGCCTCTCGGCGAGAACACCACCACGCAGTCCTTCGGCTGTCCCATTGTAACCAATTTTACTCATAATCAAGATCAGACATGCAGGACATAAATGTATTACGTCATCGAGAGCCTCGAACCTAGGTAAATCTCGCTCTCTGCTTGTCTGGTATCCGATGTCTCGTGCTAACCTGCAGGATTCTGCTAACCCTAAGCCCCTCATGGTGGGCATTGTCGAGGATCCACCTTGTCAATTGGCGCCGACTGTGGCCTGTTCGTTCAAGGCACACCATCGGCTGTTCCGATCATGCCGGCTGCATCTGCATCGACATCGCCTACGCTGGCTTCGCCTTCATGGGCTCTAGAGGATTCGATCTGCTTCAGATCCTTTGATTTCACCCCGCACCCCTCTCTCTCCGCGTTCAGTCTTTTTGGGTTTACGCGGCGGGATGGATCTGGCAATCGGGGGCGTCCACCTCAACATCAGCGTTGGTGGCATTCTTCTACTCCCCGACCCAATCCTGTCAGGGCCTACGGCACGAAGACGTCGTTGTAGGCCGAGAGGAGGTATGGATGAAGAAGCTTCTGCAAGCTGGGGTGGTCGTAGCGGCCGGGGCGAAGTCACGGCCTCTCCCCTCTGTCGCGGGGGTGGCTGGGAGAGACGGCGGAGGAAGAGGAGCAGTGTATGGAGAAGCTGCTAGGATCTGGAGCGTCTACGACGGTCGAGGCAAATTTGTGCCCCCTCCCCTCCACCGCGGGGATCGCCGGGTAAGACCGAGGAGCGGTGGCTAGAGAAGCCGCGGTGAGCTGGGGAGACTGCAGCAACCAAGGCGAAGTACGTGCCATGTCATTGGGCCGCAAATGCGTCGACACGGACACAACACCTACACAACAAATGTTCACGTCCTGCAGACTCGGGCCCGCCTGGTGGTGGGGGAGTGGCCTGCATCGCGTCGCCTCTCCGCGCGGCGTCATCGCTTCCCTTTTGCGCGTGCCTGGTCGGTGCGGCGCCATCAATAACACGCTTCGGCTTCAGCTGAAGCTACCAAGACCTGCCTCAAAGTAGATATTTTGGAAGAAGAAAGCCGTCCCCTTTTGCGACAAGTGGGCAACATCGCTTTCCCTCGCGCCAGGACTGGAGGGCGTCTCTCCACCTCCTCGGTGGCTGGCTCCTTAGCCACCAGAGGGTTCCCATGCCGTTGGTGCCACGACAGGGCCGGTCAAGGCGGCATGAGATTGCCTGACGCAGGCCCCTTCTCTTGCGTGACCTGCTCGCCGACCCCACGTACGACATTAACTCGCTGTTGTGGGACTCGTTTGGCCATCTCGAATGGGATCCGGCACGCTAAGCTAGGTTCCTCGATGATGACGAGTACAACTATGTTTCTTCGCTCGCGCCGGTGAAGGAGGAGGAGGCCATCGACATCGCCCAAATTCTGCGAGAGGAGGAGCGGGACGACACCGAGGACTACCTTGGCTACCTCGCGTACATGGTGGAGTAGGCCAAGGAAGCGGGCACGATGGACCAGCTCCCTCTTATGTCGGAAGGCGTGGACGAAGAGGAGGCAATGGGGCTCGCATTGAAGGCCTCGCAGGAGTAGCCACCGCCACAAGCGCCGCCTCTCTTTGCAGCGGTTGTGAGACATGCCGACCTGTCCGAGGAGGATGGCCTAAGGGTGGCCATGGAGGCCTCGCGCGTCGCGCCACCACCATCTTTGTGGGATCAATGGCTTGCGCAAGCCTCGAACTATCCTCAACCACCTCCAACGGCGTATCTGTTGCCTTCTTAGGCGTCCAACTTGCTCCGGGATCAGCAACCACCAGCGGTAGTCCCTCCTCCTCCACTGTTGGTCCACCATCTACCCGCGCCGGCACCCAACTAGCCGTGGCCATTGCCGAAGACAGTGGACGAAGCTGACCAGTAGAATATGCCTGGGTCTAGCCCCGTTTTTTTTTTTTTTTTTTTTGAGAAAAGCTTAGGGCTTCATTTATATATTTCCAAGCAAGTTACAATCATGTTCGATACAACTTACAAGGAAAGGAGGTGTCATCCCTACCCATGAGATATTAATATTTTCACAGCTAGCTTGCTTCGCACACAAGTGTGCCGCATAGTTTGTTTCTCGTCTAGTAAACCGTAAGCTACAACCAGCTAACTGTGAGGCATGCGTTTGAACTTGATGGAGGATTCCCATAATTTCTGATCGCTCGTTTTGATGACTGTTCCAGTGATTCACTATGTTCTGACAATCCGTTTCGATAATAACCTGTTGGACTCCAAGGGACTTCGCAAGCTCAATCCCATCACGGCAAGCCAAAGCCTCTGTTATCAAAGCATTCTGTGCATAATTGTACCAACGGCTTCGAGCCGCTAGAAAACGACCATCATGATCGCGAGCTATACATCCGGTAGAACCAGTTGTAGATGAAGGATTGAAACTGCCATCAACATTGATTTTAACCCATGCATTAGGAGGAGGTTGCCAACGAATAGCATTATTTACGGTGTCATGGTTTGATGGTCTGATAGCTGAGCAAACCTCCTGGATAACTTCTGCGATCCAGAGTGCTAACTGGCGGGTACTGAAGTGTTGCTCCCCTCGTTTCTGCTTGTTTCTACTCGTCCATATGCTATATGCTGCAGTTGTGATAACTTCAGCATCATAGCGAGAGCAAACTCGCCCATTTATAATGTCAGATGCCCACGTATTCGGGTGCAGATGGGGCAATGTAACACCTGTGGCATCCTTGATCGCCTTCCATGCTCCAATGACACATGGGCAAGATATGATTGCGTGAAAAATGGACTCATCTGGATGCCCACAAAAAACACATGTCCCAGATTCCTCTATGTGGCGCCTCTTCAAAATTCCCATGGTAGGTATGTAGCCATGAAGAACTCGCCACCAGAAGTGTTTAATTTTTGGCAATGTATTCAGTTGCCAACATTGTTTCCACATAGGAAGGTCGTGACCTGCAGAGGAAGTCGGACCATTGTGGCGTCTTTCCATAGCAGCATTTGATAAAAGATGGTAGGCCGAGCGCACTGTGTACATACCATGCTTCTCAAAACCCCAGGCTAGAGTATCACTTTCAATTCCACCAAGAGGGATGGAGAGAATTGCATTTGCATCTGGAGATATAAAAGTGTCACGTACCAGGCTTTCATTCCAAGTTCCTTGAGCTGCATTTATCAAATCGGCCACCCATGTTAGCTGGGTGTTCGGTGGTTTCCATAAGGGTCTAAGTGATCTGTTTGAGGGGATCCAATTGTCCTCCCATATTTTAATATCCTTTCCATTCCCGACTCGTTTGATCATACCACGTTCCAGCGCATAACGCCCACTGAGGATAGCGCGCCATGTATGCGAGGAGTGTTTTCCTTTCTTTGCTTGCATGAAGTCACAATGTGGAAAATACTTCCCCTTCATCACTCTAGCATATAACGAGTCTGGTTTCATCAACAGTCGCCAGCCCTGTTTTGCGAGAAGTGCCAAATTGAAAGTAGGCAAGTCACGGAACCCCATTCCTCCTTGCAACTTGGAGCGTGTCATATCTGGCCAGTTTAACCAGTGCATTTTCCTCTTCTCTGGACATCCACCCCAATAGTAATTTGACATTGATGAGGTGATCTTTTTACAAGTCGCCGGACTGAGCTTAAAACAGCTCATAGAGTAAGTTGGTATTGCCTGCGCCACCGACTTTAAAAAGACGTCCCTTCCTGCCGCATTCAGATTCTTCTCGCACCATCCAGATACTAATGCATGCACTCGCTCTGGTATGTACTCAAAAGCTTCCTTTGTCGACCTTCCAACAGCCGTAGGGAGGCCTAAATATTTCGCACCTAACGCCTCCTTTTCAATGCCCAGACTATTCAGCACTTCCATCTTCACTTCCTCATTGGTATTAAGACTAAAGAAAACTGAAGATTTCTGCTTGTTGACGAGCTGGCCAGAAGCTCTGTTATAATCCTCAATGGCTTTCTGAATTCGATCTGCACCTTTTTTGGTTGCCTCCGAAAATAGAATGCAATCATCAGCAAAAAGGAGGTGTGATACCCAAGGAGCATGAACTCCCACCCTAATTCCTCTTGCCAAATGTCTTGGTCCTAAATTATTAAGTAAAGAGGAGAAACCATCAGCACATAATAAGAAAAGATAAGGTGAAATAGGGTCACCTTGTCGAATTCCTCTAGATGGTCTGAAGAAATTTGAGAATTCGCCATTTACACGGATAGAGAAAGACACTGTGCGGACACATTCCATAATTCGTTGTGTCCATGCCTCACTAAAACCCAACGCGATCATCATACTTTCCAGATATTGCCATTCAACTCGATCATAAGCTTTGGCCATATCAATTTTTATAGCACACGCACCCAATTTTCCTTTCTTTCTCTTTAGATAATGGATGCATTCATATGTTGTCAAAACATTATCGGAAATAAGTCTTCCCGGGACAAAGGCGCTCTGTTCTTCCCCAATTATGTCCTGAAGTATAAGTTTTAGTCGGTTAGCCAAAACCTTTGAACACATTTTATACAAAACATTGCATAAAGATATAGGACGGTACTGCGAGAAAAATTGTGGGTGCTTAACTTTCGGGATTAGAACAATTAGTGTCTTGTTTATATCATGTGGCATCCTTCCCCCATTCAAGAAACCTAGTACGGCTGACACGACATCATGTTTGAGCAAATCCCAATGCTTTTGGAAAAACCCAGCCGTGAACCCATCAACACCAGGACTTTTGTTTGGCTTCATACTGAATAAAGCTTTTGTTATTTCCTCCTCTGAAAAAGGTGCATCCAAGATAGAATTCATTTCGTCTGTCACCTTCCTTTGTACAAAACGTGTGATAAGAGATGGTTGTAGCCCTTCTTGTGCCTGGAATAGATCACTAAAGAAACTCACAGCCATTTCTTTTAATTCAGACTGGTCAGATGTGATGGAGCCATCTTGGTTTGTCATTGGTCCGATGCGATTCTGGCGTCCGCGTTCTTTCGCTTTACTGTGAAAGAAACTTGTGTTTCTATCCCCCTCTCGCAGCCATTGCACTCTCGATCGTTGTCTCATCATTGTTTCCTCGCGGCCCAAAATGGTGTTCAGCTCGCATATTAGTTGCCGCTCCTGTTCAGTGGGCCCATTGTAGAGTGACGAGGACCGGATATCTTCTAGCTGTTGGCGCAATTCTTTTACCTTCCTGCGGACGGAACCGAAGGTGTAATAGCTCCAATGTTGCAGTTCTTTCTGAACCCCTCGTAAGGTTGTAGCGACTGCGCTTAAATTATCACCCTTTCTGCTATCATACCAAGCCTTTCTGATAATCTGGTTGTACTCCTGATGAGATTGCCACATGTTCTCGTATCTGAAAAGCTTCGACGTTTTCCTAGTAATTTGATTGTGCAAGCCTTTCTTTATTTCAATAATTAGCGCACAATGGTCGGAGGTTGTGGTCTGGACATGCTGCACCCAGGTGCCCTCAAAAATATTTATAAAATCTGCATTGGCCAATGCACGATCAAGGCGAACTTTAACATTTCTGATGCCATTCTGCTTGTTATCCCATGTATAAGGCAAACCAGTGTACCCGAGATCAATGAAGTTACAGTAATCCACTACTTCCCTGAATCCATCCATCTGCCACTCCTCCCTCTCTCTGGAACCAAAATATTCAGAATTTGACAACACCTCATTGAAATCTCCAACACATATCCAGGGTATTTTAAACTGACGCTTCAAGTACTTCAACAAGTACCAGCTTTGAGGACGGAGATCACGACGTGGTTCACCGTAGAAACCAGTTAGTCTGAACTCTTTCCATCCTGACTCATCTGGGGATATAAACACATCTATGTGAGCTTCGGCAAGAGATTTCAGGCTGACAGAAATTTCTCTTTTCCACCACAATGCAATGCCACCACTTCGCCCTTCAGACTTGACACAAAGTCCATGGGGAAAACCCAACATCCATTGCATCCGCTCACATTTTGCCTTGCTCAATTTCGTCTCCATCAGGAAAACGAGGTCTGGACGGTGGTTCTCCATCAGACTGCGGAGCTCTGGAATCGCCCCTAGCTTGCCACAACCCCGGCAATTCAAGCTTAGAATCTTCATTGATACAGATGACAGCCACGTGGATTTGAATGAATGTAGAATTTGTTGGAAGAAGGACAAAAATTTGGGGGGATTTAGAGGAGGTAAAAATGAAAGATTGAGGGGAGTAATCGGGACACTCTAAAGGCGGCTCGGGATTGGGGATGGCGGCAGGGCGGGTGGACGCGGAGGCGGAGGCGGATGGGTGGGCTGGTGACCTGAGTTGTTTAGGCGACTCGGGATTGGGGATGGCGGCAGGGCGGGTGGAGGCGGAGGCGGATGGTGGGCTGGTGACCTGAGTTGTTTAGGCAACTCGGGATTGGGGATGGCGGCAAGGCGTGTGGAGGCGGAGGCGGATGGGTGGGCTGGAGAGCTGCCGGTGGCGGAGAACCTACCGGCGGCGGAGGATCAGTATTCTAGAAACGCCTGGAAGGGAAAGAGGGGGAGAGAGAGACGGCATCCGCCAGACAACACAAGCAAAACAGTGATTTTAGTTACAATGTTTTATATTTTTTACATCTTGCCACTGAGCAGGCCTCCACCCAAACAGATAAAAGGCACGGTGCGATCGATTTTAGTGCCCGTGGCCGACGCAAACGGACCGGAGACATGCCTCGGCCTGGTCAGAGCTGTTTGACGATTTTGGGCCTGTAATATGGGCTTAGAAACAGATCCACAAGCCCAGCCCAATCAGGTCTCCGTTTCTCCTTTCACCCGCATCTTCTCCGATAGGGTACCACTACCTAGAGACCGACCTTTGAGAAGGGAAAACCCATCCCGCGCGCGTGCTGTCGCGACTACACGTGTCGCGCGCGGAACGTGTCCCCGGGAAAAGACGCGAATCGTTTTCCGGGTTCGGTTTTTTCCCTTTGCGCTCCGGTAGACCCGTTAACAATATGCGGACCCGTTACGCTTCTTTTTCCCTTTACGCGCGCTGTACGTTTTCAAAAAATTGGGCGGGACTTCCTTTTTGGCTTTTTCCCTTTGTATTTCCGGGCTGTGAGTTTTCTGGGGAATTAATGGGAGGGAGGTAGCACTTTCAAATAACATTTTTTTTAAATTCCAACAGAGTGCTACAAGATGACATACGTCGAAGCGAGTGCTACGGCTCGGCTTCGCCTCGTATCAAGGCGCCTTCGGCGCATCAAACATTAATAAACATAATGAATGGCAAACATATGTCGTTGTCCCCGTTTGTCGTTACCCCCATATGTCGAAGCGAGTGCTACGGCTCGGCTTCGCCTCGTATCAAGGCGCCTTCGGCGCATCAAACATTAATAAACATAATGAATGGCAAACATATGTCGTTGTCCCCGTTTGTCGTTACCCCCATATGTCGAAGCGAGTGCTACGGCTCGGCTTCGCCTCGTATCAAGGCGCCTTCGGCGCATCAAACTATTGTTTTTTTTTTCTATTTTATTCCTTTGGAAATATTTTCGTTTGATTTTCTCTTTTATTGTCTGGAAAGATTTCCGTTTTCTCTTTTATTGTCTGGAAATATTTCCGTTTGATTTTCTGTTTGTTTCTCTGGATATTTTTCTTTACCAATCGTTGTGAAGTACATCCCCGCCTTAGAGACGAGTACAGTGTAGGAACCAAGAGGAGTACGAAGGCCGTTGTTTCTCTGTTTGTTTCTCTTGATAGATTTTCCGTTTTGTCCAGCGCAGGTACATGTTCCAAGGGTTCTGGAGTACAACCCCGCCTTATAGACGAGTACAGCGTAGGAACCAAGAGGAGTACGAAGGCCGTTGTTTCTCTGTTTGTTTCTCTGGATAGATTTCCGTTTTGTCTAGCGCAGGTACATGTTCCAAGGACCGTGAAGTACATCCCCGCCTTAGGGACGAGTACGCGTAGGAACCAAGAGGAGTACGAAGGCCGTTGTTTCTCTGTTTGTTTCTCTGGATAGATTTCCGTTTTGTCTAGCGCAGGTACATGTTCCAAGGTGAAGTACATCCCCGCCTTAGGGACGAGTACAGCGTAGGAACCAAGAGGAGTACGAAGGCCGTTGTTCTCTGTTTGTTTCTCTTTGATAGATTTTCTGTTTTGTCTAACGCAGTACATGTTCCGAGGACTGTGAAGTACATCCCCGCCTTAGGGACGAGTACAGCGTCGGAACCAAGAGGAGTACGAAGGCCGTTGTTTCTCTGTTTGTTTCTCGGATAGATTTTCCGTTTTGTCCAGCGCAGTACATGTTCCAAGGGTTACTGGTACAACCCCGCCTTAGCGCAGTACAGCGTAGGAACCAAGAGGAGTACGAAGGCCGTTGTTTCTCTGTTTGTTTCTCTGGATAGATTTCCGTTTTGTCTAGCGCAGGTACATGTTCCGAGGTGAAGTACATCCCCGCCTTAGGGACGAGTACAGCGTAGGAACCAAGAGGAGTACGAAGGCCGTTGTTTCTCTGTTTGTTTCTCTGGATAGATTTCCGTTTTGTCTAGCGCAGGTACATGTTCCAAGGACCGTGAAGTACATCCCCGCCTTATAGACGAGTACAGCGTAGGAACCAAGAGGAGTACGAAGGCCGTTGTTTCTCTGTTTGTTTCTCTTGATAGATTTTCCGTTTTGTCCAGCGCAGGTACATGTTCCAAGGGTTCTGGAGTACAACCCCGCCTTATAGACGAGTACAGCGTAGGAACCAAGAGGAGTACGAAGGCCGTTGTTTCTCTGTTTGTTTCTCTGGATAGATTTCCGTTTTGTCTAGCGCAGGTACATGTTCCGAGGACCGTGAAGTACATCCCCGCCTTAGAGACGAGTACAGCGTAGGAACCAAGAGGAGTACGAAGGCCGTTGTTCTCTGTTTGTTTCTCTTTGATAGATTTTCTGTTTTGTCTAGCGCAGGTACATGTTCCGAGGACTGTGAAGTACATCCCCGCCGTAGAGCGAGTACAGCGTAGGAACCAAGAGGAGTACGAAGGCCGTTGTTCCTCTGTTTGTTTCTCTGGATAGATTTCCGTTTTGTCTAGCGCAGTACATGTTCCGAGTGTGAAGTACATCCCCGCCTTATAGACGAGTACAGCGTAGGAACCAAGAGGAGTACGAAGGCCGTTGTTTCTCTGTTTGTTTCTCTGGGATAGATTTTCCGTTTTGTCCAGCGCAGGTACATGTTCCAAGGGTTTGAGTACAACCCCGCCTTAGACGAGTACAGTAGGAACCAAGAGGAGTACGAAGGCCGTTGTTCTCTGTTTGTTTCTCTTTGATAGATTTTCTGTTTTGTCTAGCGCAGGTACATGTTCCGAGGACTGTGAAGTACATCCCCGCCGTAGAGACGAGTACAGCGTAGGAACCAAGAGGAGTACGAAGGCCGTTGTTCCTCTGTTTGTTTCTCTTGATAGATTTTCTGTTTTGTCTAACGGTACATGTTCCAATAGCTGTGAAGTACAACCCCGCCTTATAGACGAGTACAGCGTAGGAACCAAGAGGAGTACGAAGGCCGTT
Source organism: Lolium multiflorum (assembly GCA_030979885.1). Lineage (NCBI taxonomy): Eukaryota > Viridiplantae > Streptophyta > Magnoliopsida > Poales > Poaceae > Lolium > Lolium multiflorum. The sequence continues at coordinate 216,968,638 of CM061752.1, read as the reverse complement.
GTTCTCTGTTTGTTTCTCTTTGATAGATTTTCTTTTGTCTAGCGCAGGTACATGTTCCGAGGATGTGAAGTACATCCCCGCCTTAGGGACGAGTACAGCGTAGGAACCAAGAGGAGTACGAAGGCCGTTGTTCTCTTTTTGTTTCTCTTTGATGGATTTTGTTGTCTAGCGCAATGTTGAGGACTGTGAAGTACATCCCCGCCGTAGAGAGGCAGTAGGAACCAAGGAAGTACGAAGGCCGTTGTTCCTCTGTTTGTTTCTCTTGATAGATTTTCTGTTTTGTCTAACGCAGTACATGTTCCAATAGCTGTGAAGTACATCCCCGCCTTAGGGACGAGTACAGTCGGAACCAAGAGGAGTACGAAGGCCGTTGTTCTCTGTTTGTTTCTCTTTGATAGATTTTCTGTTTTGTCTAGCGCAGGTACATGTTCCGAGGACTGTGAAGTACATCCCCGCCGTAGAGACGAGTACAGCGTAGGAACCAAGAGGAGTACGAAGGCCGTTGTTCCTCTGTTTGTTTCTCTTGATAGATTTTCTGTTTTGTCTAACGCAGGTACATGTTCCAATAGCTGTGAAGTACATCCCCGCCGTAAAGACGAGTACAGCGTAGGAACCAAGAGAACGAGTAGTACGAAGGTGACGGAGAGACGAGTACAGCGTCCGCATCAAGGGAACACGGTGCTGTGTTTCTCTTTGTTTCTCTTCAAAAATTTCAGTTTTGTCTAGCGCGGGTACATGTGCTAGGATTGTGGAGTACGGAGGTGACTGAGAGACGAGTATAGTGTCCGCACCAAGGGGAGCACGGGGTCGTGTTTCTCTTTGTTTCTCTGTAACAATTTCTGTTTTGTCTAGCAGAGGTACATGTGCAAGGATTGTGGAGTACGAAGGTGACGGAGAGACGAGTACAGCGTCCGCATCAAGGGAACACGGTGCTGTGTTTCTCTTTGTTTCTCTTCAAAAATTTCAGTTTTGTCTAGCGCGGGTACATGTGCTAGGATTGTGGAGTACGGAGGTGACTGAGAGACGAGTATAGTGTCCGCACCAAGGGGAGCACGGGGTCGTGTTTCTCTTTGTTTCTCTGTAACAATTTCTGTTTTGTCTAGCAGGTACATGTGCAAGGATTGTGGAGTACGAAGGTGACGGAGAGACGAGTACAGCGTCCGCACGGTGAGGAGTATGGTTCCATGTTTCTCTTTTTTTCTCTTCAAAAAATTCAGTTTTGTCTAGCGCGGGTACATGTGCTAGGATTGTGGAGTACGGAGGTGACTGAGAGACGAGTATAGTGTCCGCACCAAGGGGAGCACGGGGTCGTGTTTCTCTTTGTTTCTCTGTAACAATTTCTGTTTTGTCTAGCGGAGGTACATGTGCAAGGATTGTGGAGTACGAAGGTGACGGAGAGACGAGTACAGCGTCCGCACCAATGGGTAACACGGAACCGCGTTTCTTTTTTTTCTCTGCAGCAATTTGTGTTTTGTCGGCGGAGGTACATGTGCAAGGATTGTGGAGTACGAAGGTGACGGAGAGACGAGTACAGCGTCCGCACCAATGGGTAACACGGAACCGCCTTTCTTTTTTTTTCTCTGCAGCAATTTGTGTTTTGTCTGGCGGAGGTACATGTGCAAGGATTGTGGAGTACGAAGGTGACGGAGAGACGAGTACAGCGTCCGCACCAAGGGTAACACGGAACCGCGTTTCTTTTTTTTCTCTGCAGCAATTTGTGGTTTGTCTGGCGGAGGTACATGTGCAAGGATTGTGGAGTATGAAGGTGACGGAGAGACGAGTACAGCGACCGCACCAAGGGTAACACGGAACTGCGTTTCTTTTTTTTTCTGCAGCAATTTGTGTTTTGTCTGGCGGAGGTACATGTGCAAGGATTGTGGAGTACGAAGGTGACGGAGAGACGAGTACAGCGTCCGCACTAAGAGGAGCAGAAACTTATGCACCAACCAACATGGTTGTTCGAAAGAGTAGACTTGTTACACATTGATAAACACTGGTTCGAAACATATGTTTGCGGAGTTTCAACTTTGCATACGTTACAAAAGTACAGACACTACAAAAGTTGTAGGTAGTTCAAAGCAACTTCTTAGTACAGAGGTTTGAAAAAGAAAAGTATTGCATTCGCATCTTTTATCAAACTTCAGTTGTAGAAGTAAAAGTTTCCTGATGCTTCCACTGGGCCATCATCTTGCACCTTTAAATCAAAAATTAGGAAAACATTATTTATTTTGTAAATTCACTACAACAACTTAATAATATTACTTTATTTTGTATTCAATGAGCAACTTAATATTATCTTTATTTTTTGATTGTACCTGAATCCTTTGTTTTGGAGAAGCAGGTTACTTCGCACCCTGTTATGATACATTAACAAGTTTAAAAAACAATTTAAACGGTTGCTGTATTGGACATGTAGTTGAGGTTAACTCACATTTTTTCCACTTCTTGTTTTTTCTGCAGTGCCTTCTTGAGTTGGAGATGCAGCTTCTTTGTCGACCTGGTTTTTTGTATTTAAATTTTGTTAGTCTTAAATTGTTGTACTTTTAACTTTAAATTTATGATTTGTAAGCAGTTCAATTAGTTAAATTTGAACAGAGACAACAAAAAATTGCAAGTGTGATTATGTCTTTTGTCGTACCTCATTATTTGCTATCCTTTCATCTTGCTGAATTTGCTTGCAACGTTCATCCTGTGCTTTCTTGAACAATGCGAAAGTTTGTCTGAGATGAAATGTTGTCTTCTGTAAACTTTCTATAACTTTAGCTTCGTTGTCAGAAATTTCTTTGACAGTAGTTGCTTGGTTTTCAGCAGCTGTTCCATTTTTGAGTAGGTCAAATGTAGTTGGTACTTTGTGTGATAGGTCGTATGCGCTAGTCAGCAAGATGTCAATCTGTTCCAATGTATCTTCTGATATATTGGTGTTTTCTTCTTCAATGGAACCACCAGTTGGAATGCTTGATCCTCTGAAAGTACGCTTTGCCGACATCATTTGGTCTTCATGATGCGGATACATTCTTTTCAGTGGATTCCTTTTCTGGTAGTAAACTATGTCATTTGGTGCTTTCCACTGTTATGATGAGAAAATGAAAACATTGTATTAACTTATGCAGTACGAGATATAATTAACAGAAAAGATAAAGGGTCATTGAAATTTTCTTACAGGTAAGTTTCCAAATATCCAGGTATTGGGGTCTTCCCCGCCTTTTTTAGAACAGTCTGCTGCAGCGATGCTCTTTAGTTTTTCATAATCCATGAAGTGTGTACGAGGTGTTCTTGTGTCCAGGTCTGAAAGGCCTTGTTTCATACAACAGTCAAGATATAACAGAACTGGTGCTATGATGCAGCCAGGCAGGGCAGTCCATTTTGATTTAGATTTTCTGTACTGGATGACTGCTCTCTTGAGCTCATCTACAAGCAACTGACACAAATCCATGTCCTTCAACTTTGATATGTCCAGATTTTTTACCATTGCTGCCTCCCTTGACACACGGACAGCTGTTCCAGGGCATATGAATTTCATGTACATAATCAACACAAATACTTTCAGAGCTAAATCGTCGTTTGCTTCGTCTTTAACCAACAGTCTTAGGAGCTTGCGAAGGTCATCAGTATTCATATCCTCATTTTTCCTAAATCCAAGCTCAATCTTCAACTCATGTAATGTTTTGTCGTTGCCACTTTCTGATGGTCTAGGAGTTGTGTTTGAACCGTCTGGCAGCCCAAACAGCAGATGGATAGCATAAGAAGTAATCTCAATTACTTTGTTTGCTACTCCTAGATTCAGAGTCATGGTTGCTGGATCTATTCTATTCATAAGGAAGCAGGCAAGTCGGATATTAATGTTTTGCCTGATCTTGCTGTCAAGCAAAGGACCCAAACCTGCATCCCGAAGCCTTTTTATATGCCGTTCCTCCAATATTTCAACACAGGTGAATAGCTGTCTAAGTGAGCATCTTACTGTCTTGTTGATCGTTCTGGCCATAAAATTTATTTTTGCCTTTTTTGCAGTCCTTTTTGCCTTTTCCTGTTTCTTGCCTTTATTTTTTTATCTTCTGAATTTTCAGATATTTTCTGCATGATTAAAATCAATTGTGTTAGACAAAAATGTTTAACAATATAATAAATGCATTTATTTTGCATCCAATGTACTAAGAAAATACTCATATTTACCTCGTTGTATTCATCGTTTTCTTCAACGGTGGTGTTGTTCTCTTCGTTGTCGTCATGCTCAGCGTGATGTTTGGTTTTGCGAGACGATTTTTTTATTGCGGCGGCGTTTTCTGATTTCTTTCCTTCTTTGTCAGATTTTGTAGGCTGTGTTTTTTCTTCTTCATTGATATTTGGAGCACTTTGGCTAGAGCTGGTGACTACTGTCTCTTTTGTAGATGACAATCGTTTGCTTCTCCTTGGACTTTTAGAACCAATATCGGCAGTTTTCTTTAACATGTTTTCAGACTCTTTTTCCATTCTTGCTGCCTCTTTCTCTGATGATATATTCTTGTGCTTTCTTCCTGCAAGGCTATTCAAATTGTTTCTGCGAGGAGGCGGTTTGACTGCTGTTGCAATATTTTTAGAGCAATCTGCGCTTGTTCTTGCTTCACAATTTTTCCTTTTAGAGTGTATATTTGCATTTAATGCATTTATGTTGTCTTGATCTTCTGGGAACACAACCGCCAGTGGCTTCAAGTTTAGTGGGGCAATTGGAGCTTCCTCGTGATTTATAGTGGCTGCAATAATATCGCAGAAATCATCTATCCAAAGGTTAATACATGGAAATCGTATTTAAAATTTAATATAATTGTTTGAAGCTATTATAGTTTTATATAGACGCGTTTTAGTTGTAGAGACGTTTTAGTTAATCTTAAACTCATTGTCACGGATGATAAGTACCAGAAAATTTTTATATTAGAAATTTTGATTTTTTTTGTTTAAATATGCTTTAAAGATAAGCCTGTTTGACTTCAAAAGAATCATAAGAGTAACACATTTTTGCATTGATTGATAAGTTTGTACATTACCTTCATTCAAGGACGGTGATTCCTGCTGACTTGTCATACCGGAGTTTTGCTATTCTTCCTGATATTGAAATGCAAAAATCTGCATGGGAGGAAAGCAATTGTTTAAGTTTATCATGGAAACTATTCTTAAATTAATTTTGTTAAGATGAGTGCCATAGCGCACTTTCACACATAAAGCTGTGATTATGTTTTAATTTGATAAGGCAATATGTGCAGGGGGTTAAAGTTATTATTTAAATTTTCCTTGGTTTCTACTCATGGTTACACACATAATGTTGTAGTTTTGCCTTAGATTAATAAGGTTTGTAGCTGGAGATACATAGTGCATTACAGTTCTAAAACTGTTTACAACAGTCAGATTACTAAGCAAATAAATATTTAATAACGAAAGGTCTTCTTTATACGCAGATGCCATTTATTTCTTTAATTTCTATTCCATTGGAGAAGAAACTAAAGGATGAGCAATCGGTTGACTTGATCCATACTGTGCCCGAACTCACAGATCTGAGATCTCTAAAGGCACGCGCCGTCGCGGATTGAAGGGTGGCCGGCGGAGTCGGCGGAGTGAGTAGAGTAGCCACTGTAATCCCCGCAGCAACAACTCAGATCTCCACAGCTTCCTTCACCGCTGGTCGATGAGGAGGAGGGGATTGTAGAGAGGATAGGTGTTTGGCGGCTCGCTAGGGTTTGCCCTCACTTTTTGCTTGACCGGTGATGGGGAAGAAATGGGAGCTGCCACACAGTCTATTTGTTCTAATTTGTATATAAGGAATACAGTTGTGGAGACAACGAATTCAGGCATCGTAGTGCAGTCTGTTGCTTGATGGGAAACTAACCTCGGATGGAGCAGCAGTGGAGACTTTCTTGATTCTCCGACAAGTTCTTGTACGGGGTCGGCCTGTACCGCGTCCTTGCGCTGAGTTCTTCCGTGTGTGTTTGAGTAGATTAGAGTTGAGTATTTAGGTTTTTGCCCTAATACAGTTCTAATATAGATGTAGAAGACGAATTTGGTTGATATTGTGGGACCCACCACGTCAGGTTTTTGCGGGATTTTTTGATATTCTGAACAATACCACTTATACTCTAACGATTTAATTCATTATTTTAATAATGGATATTATTACCAGGTTGTTTCTTTTGGTTTTTGTTGGGGATACTACAGATGCGGCGCGAAGATCAAATATTGTATCTTTTTGGTTTTAGTTGATAGTTTCTGTTTTCTGTGATATCTAATGATGCTTATATTATGTAGTTCGTTTGTGCTGTATGCGCGAGTACAGGCGTGGCACGAAAACGGGTACAGATTGTTGGTAAGGGTTGAACCAAGGTTGCACATGTACCTCCGGTGGCATGTGGCAGGACGCGTGACACGTTGCTAGTATCTTCGCCGCGAATGCGGAACGGCAGTTGCTATGGTGCCGTTGGATCTGCCTCGAGAGAGGAATCGTCGAGTCTCATCCGTCGCTCCGAAAACTGTTCCCGACTGAAGACTGTGGGGAGCTCATTCATGTCCCATCCGTCGCCTCGGAATCTGTTTTCGCTATCTATATAGATTGCGTGGAGCTCTCCATAACTTCCTGTGCTTCTCCGTTGCTTCAATCCACCAAAGTCTTGTCTTGTTCATCTTTTTCAAGTTCATCTACGGTAGGTATGGCGTCCAATTCCACGGTCAGCAACCTGAAGCGGGGACGCGGTCGCCCTATTGGAAGCAAGGACAAGGTCCCCCGGGCGTCGAGGAAGTTGAAGGCTGCCGCTGCCCCGCCTGCGGATGTACCGAGGCCCAGTGGGGGCGTCACTGCCACCGGCGAGAATTGCCTCGTGAGCGTCGCGGCCGCCGCGTCCGCCGGTGCCGTAACAACCTTTTGGGTGCCACGGGACATTCCGGCCGTTGCCGTCGTGGAAAATAAGCCGCCAGTGAAATGCTCGTGGAAGGAGGTGTCGATGACCTTGTCACCGGCGCACGAGTTCTTGGTGTTCGTCACCGTCCCAGGGCTGATGAAGCTTAGGCTTCCGGTCGCCTTTGCCAAGGCGTACGCGCGGTACGATCCGGGCTATGCACTCTTGCGAGAGGCGAGTCCGAAGCAGGAGCCATGGAAGGTGTCGACTGTCTGGGAACATGGAAGCCTGTACTTTGCTGGCGATTGGGGCATGTTCGCTGCTCTCTACGGTCTTCAGTCTGGGAATGTCCTGTCCTTTCGCCACAGGGAGGATACTGCTAGCTTCGTTGTCAAGGTCTTCAACAACGAGGCGTGCCGCGTTTCATTCCTCCCACTGTTGGTCTAGTATTAGCGACGTCGTCTACAACGAACCTGGTTGTGGAATCTTCTGATTTGTTTCACTCTTCGTTCTTGTATTCTGTTCTGTATTTCCGTATGATGTAATTTTCATGGTATTGCTGAAGTTGCAAGGAAGTCTGGGTACTTGTTTTTTGAATTTGTACTTCTTGGTTTTGTTCTTATTCAAATGGTATAAATTCTTTACGAGTACTGTGGTAAAACTGTCATCAGTACAGCTGTTCAACGGGAACGAGTAGAAATATCGTGTCTGTTGGTTTTAGATAATAATTTCCCTTTCTTGTAGGTACAGTTGCTAAGAGGGCGGAGTACAAAAATGAAATTGACGGGAGTACATCTGATTTACGAAGAGCAACAGCAGATTGTTTCTGTTTGTTTTTGTTCATGTTTCATTTTATATAAGGTATATATTGTTAATAGCCTGGAGTAGTCCGTGGCAACTGAAAGGAGTACAGGTGCTGCATGGAGAGGGGTACGAGATTGTTTCTGTTGGTATAGTTGGTTTCTTCGGTTCTATGGGATAGGTACAGTTAGTAATATCGTAGAGTACAGTGTTGCAACTAAATCGAGGACAGTTGTGTCATGGAGAGGAGAACCAGATTGTTTCCGTTGGTTTCTTCTGTTCTATGTGATAGGTACAGTTGGTAATAGGGTAGAGTACAGCTGATCCCAGTTGATAGTTATGGAGTACTGTCCAATCAGAATCACGAGTACTAATACATAGTATGTATAAGTACCTAACGATGTGCTGCATAGGTACATTTATCTTGTTGATGGAGTGCTAAACCAGCAGGTGCACTGTACTGCTGTACAGCATGATGCATAAGTATGGTTGCATAGTATGCAATCGATGCGTAAGTACGGTTACATAGAATGAGATTGATGATTTTAATGGTATGTATTAAACTTATTTTTGGAACTGATGGACGACCCCTTGATCCCTGTAACTGCTTTCACCCCCACTACTTTTGACGGTTTTATAGGTGTTGGCGCATAAGTGTTTTTTATGGTCTATAATTAGCAACCGCTACTACTAACTGCCAACTCCAGTCCTTATATTCTGAACATGAACATTTCCTTGTGTCTCTATCACATCATCCGCTGAGAAACAACAACATACTGCCGTACAGGAAAATCCACTCTTTTTCTCTGCAATCATCATCAATGGAGCAGGGTTCTTCCTCTCTCGTTTCTGAGATCGCTTCTGGTCCATTGACCCATATCAGCGCTCACTCAGACGTCATCACCGTTGCTAGAATGTCCCGAGGTATGCCAGGTATGCGCAATGCTATCCGTGAGGATGCAAGGTTTCCTTTTGAATCGCCGTGTCTGCTGCATTCTGATCCTCGTTCATGGCCCGCTGATCGCACTGAACAGGTATTCATTGTTTTCCATTGATTGCATGAAAATGTTTGTGTACTGTATTTCACACTAGAGAATTCGTAAATTCGCAGGGTATTGACGCATCGCTGATGCCACTGGACTCTCCATCCGCAAAAGCATTTGTTCCTTTTACACAGGAGGGGCCTGGCGACAAGCACTGGGTTGGTTCCAATGGCGAATGGGTTGCAGTTGTTCAGGAGCAAGCACGGTGGTCTCTGCTTAACGTCTACACAGATGAGGAGATCCCTCTGCCATCCGTTCGTAACGTTGGCATCGTTCCTGATGGGCCTTTCTTGTATCGGTATGATTTGGCACACATGCAGTTGTTGAAGATTCAGATAACTGCTGAACCATACAGGGTTGGAAACAAATGGAACTACTATGTCATAGCAGTGTTTGATAAGATAATTGCAATCATGCGTGGTGGTAGTAGGGACGTGCAGTGGAGGATCCTTCGCAATGATTACCTTGCACCTTCAAGGTATGTTGATGCCATTCTTACGACTGGTAGGATCTACGCTGTTACTGCACCCAGAGGGGACGTCCTTGTTTGGGAACCTACTATTTGGGGTTAGTTTTTGATTTCTGTGCTTATAGTTTAATTTTTTCTTTATTTTTGCTCTTATTATTTTTTATTGCGTAGTGTTCTTTGCATGACGTTATTCCTAGTTATGTAATATCTGATGTATCTTAACTACATCTAAACAAATAAACAGGTGCTGGTGCTGCTCCTCGGGTGATAGCTGCTCCAGAGATTATTGAGCAGCCAAACTTACATGGTGCTGTTCATGATGGTAACAACATTCCTCCCGGCACGTGGTTCCTTTCTCCGGGGCATGAAGGCACCATTCTTTGGATTAATGTTAGAGGTCATGGTGAACCCAGTGAAGGTGATCCCATGGATCATATGGGTAGGGCGCTACTGAATTACCCGTCGATGCGTTGTCATGTTTATGCAAGAGATTCTTACAGTGAAGACCCCGTCACACCAAATTGGGTCAGGCTTGAAGATCTGCAAGGCACATCTGTGTTCGTTGGTATAAACTACCCTTTTCTGCTTGGTCCTCCTGATGAAGCTGGTGTCGACGGTGTCCATGCAGCTCCTGTTTTCACACCAGACTGTGTGTTTGCTACTCACAAGCGTTTCCACCAAGTACCACAGCCTGTTCCAGATTGGTGCAGGATGCCAGTCAATGGTGGAGTTGGCATTGGTTCTACTTTTGAGTATGGTGTGGCTAACTGGGGTGATATTGTGGAGTCTCCTATGTGGTTTATTCCTACTTTGCCAGTTGTAGTGTGGGGATTTGGCTTTTAGAGATGAAGAAGTGTCTGAGAACTCTATAAGTGTCGCTAGTGAAGTATTTTTAAGTCAGTTCTATTGCAGATGTGTTCTTTAAACCATGGGTTGAATTTGTATTAAAGTTTGCTTCAAGGATGTTTTATTCTTATATGTTCCTTTGTTTGTGTTGTATTGAAGAATCTTATATGTAGTATTGTAAATTTTAACAGACTTCTGGTTATTCAAGATGTTGTTGTTCTTAACTGTTTATTTATCTGTTTATCCACAACTTTTCTGTGCCAGTGTGGTGGAGTACATATGTTACCTTAGTACAAGTATAGCTGTGGCACCAACAAAACCATCTATATAATAATATATGTAAAATTGGAACCATTTTTGTTTGTACTAAAAGTATCATGGTTTGTTCCTCTAAACATGTTTTGTTACATTAACCTTTAAACATAGTCTGTTAAATGAGTTGCCTGTTAGAGCTGGTTCACCACCGGCACGACGACTCTTACGGCATCATCTCCTCCAGATCGTTGAGTCCTCTAACCGCCATCTTCCGCGATGTGTCATCCTCACCCCTGAGATCCAAACATTGCCTGCGCCGCTGCAATTTGCTCCTCTAGGCCCTGCCCTGACAAGTGTGCCCACGATGATGCTAAACATATCTGCAGTAGCAGTAGCTTCCGTCACAGTTTCGTCTGACGCTTCTCCTCTGCCATCTTTGGCTATGTTGAACTTTCATAATTTAGATGTCTAATTCAGGACCAGGAAAGTAAAATTGACACAAAATTACCTATGGGAGTTTGGGGCTCACCACAGGCAGACTTATAGTATATCAGGAATTCTGAATATCCTGTTATAGTTCGCGCCGTGCTGGTGCTGAGGAGTTGATAAACCTAACCCTAACCGTGTTTGGCAGTCAGTCGGATTTAATAATGCTTTGAAAATCATCGGGAATGGGAGAATATTATGTAGTACTGGTAGTACTAGTATTTGTTTAATTAGACAAGAATTGCAACACAAAGGATGACATATCCTAGTGGTTCCAAGGTGTTACGCATAGGTCGTGAGTTCAACTACTCTTACGTGTCATTTATGTTGAGGTAAAACTGAGTGTGGATATGAGGTGATGTGGGACAGTTTAGTAACAGCGGTTGTAATTGTTAGTAAATTGTGTCACATCATCTTCTATCCAACACCTGTTGTACATTTTTTTATTATTATTATTATAACAGGTGATATAATCATTTCATTTGTAATGTAAGAGCATCTGCGCCCCCGAAATAGTTGTCGGCAGAGACGTCGGCACTTCGCTATGGGTGACGCCCTAATGTTTCGTTTTTCACGCAAGCTCCTCCCACCACTGATGTTGGCCTGGCTAGCACCAGCGCTGGCTTGCCGCCTCCCGCCACCGCCATGCCTCCTGGCGATATAGTCGTTCCGCCTCCTTGAATGCTAGTTGTTCCTCCTCCTACCGCTTCTACTGCTCTTTCTGTTGACCCCACTACTCCGCCTGCTGCCGTGCGTCCTACAGTTGTTGTGCTTCCTTGCGCTCTCTTCGCTCCGCCTCCTAGCTCTGCCTCTCGTCTGCGACATAGGCACCTACGGTTGCTGATGGTGTCATCTCCTCCGACGCCTCATATTATGCAAGTTGTGGTTCCGCTAACACGACTTATACGGCCGTCTCTAGCGCCGTGTCGTCGCACGAATCGAACATTGTTATATTTCTAGGGTTTTTGAACCAATGAGGCGGGAGGGAGGGATAATATAGAACGTCGGCTAGGCAGGAAACCTCCCGCACCGTGTCGTGTCGGGAGAATTTCCGCGTAATGTAGTGGATAAAAATATGTCATTTGTTAGGTATTTAATGTAGTATATGGTAGTGTGGCAGATACATCGGAACGGTGCTTCCTGCTAGACATGGTATGGCCGAATCAATTGAAGCACGTGTCACATCTAAAGTGCTAGGAACACAACGATCGCAAGAACAAAAAAAAGGAAGCATTTTGTCGGTCAACGCCCTGCCGTTTTGTTGATAACCCTATAGGATAAGTAGGGAAAATTGATTATAATCATTCCTCCTCACGCCTTCCTTATTCGCACGTCCGTACGTCTGCACGTTTGCACGTATAACTCACAGTTATTATTTATTAAATGTAATTAATCCGCTTTTAGGCTATCTGGCTGTTCACATCCGAATGAGGGAATATAATTCGGCAGTGGTGTTTTCTCACTCATCGTCACCACGTTAATCTTCTATAAAATAGAACCTCAAACCAAGCAGATAAGTGTCAAAACCATCATTTGAATCATTTTCTTCTCCCATCGTTATGTCTCGCCAAGGAAGTGACACCGTATATTCGTTCGAGCATCTCTCAATGGATTTCAAGGTCACTGTAACTACAAGGTCTGCAACAATGGAGAAGTGGATATACCGCGTATCAGAAGATTTCCTTTGCGACGCCAGGCCAAAGATTGTTGGTCTTGATTGCGAGTTCACTGACAAAGTGAAAGGAATAAAGCAGAAACATCTTCCAGAGGATAGACGGCAACGTGCAGCGGTTTTGCAGCTATGTGTTGCCAATGACATCATTCTTTTCCAGGTATCACGAATTAGACCATACTTTTTTTCTACCAAATGTTCCGAATTATATACGTCGTTCATCTTTATTTTCGATTTTCTCAGATATTTCACGCAACAAAGGTTCCAGATTTGTTAAAGAAATTCTTGAGCTCGGCGAAGGTCTGTTTTTTTGGTGCAGCAATTGATATGGATCGCAGGATGCTGATGCCGTACGGATTAAAAATCAGGTGTGCCTTCGACTTGCAGAAGATGATCAATATCCATAAACTAGGTCAAGGTGTTAAGAATGTAAGAATACCATCACTCTATGACCTGTCAAATTCTGTGTTGGGGACAAGTTTGGAAAAGAAAGGTGATTCGTGCAAGAAAATAAGAGAGGAAGGTTGGGCAAGCCCCGAATTAAGTTTTGAGCAGGTCAAATATGCAGCCTTGGATGCACGGCTAAGCTTTGAAATTCCTAGGAAAAAATGGGCAATTAAGGGATACGATATTACTGGATAAATTTACAATGTATGACTGATACTGTTATCATTCATATGATTTACTGTAATGTGTTTATATACAATTATTAATCAATGTAATGTGTGTTAATGTGTGATTTGGATATTGAAATTTTCTTTTGTATATCAGTACTGGGTTGAGCGGTTGTATTGGCACGAGTATAGCTGCTGACAAAGTATGAGTACCAGTTGTAGTACGTACATTCGATAAGGGCCTTAAGTATACCCGCTTTTAGTCTGGGATGCAGGTGCAAGTTGTATCGAGTATAGTTGTGAAGGGCGCACGAGTACAGATTGGGAAGCAATAGGAGTACATAAGTGTTTATCTATGTTCAGCATGTTTTTTGTTCACTGGGCGATCTAGTACAGCATGTTTTTTTGTAAAGATTACAGTGGTGAAAGGTGCGTGAGTACAGCTACGGTGCGAAGAGTATTACAAGCGTGTTTCTCCATGTGTTCTGCATGATCTGTGTTCTCTGGAAAGGTACAGGTGCCGAAAATCGTCGAGTACAGTAGTGAAGGCTGCACGAGTTCATATTTGGCACCGAGTAGAATACATGAGTGTTTCTCTATGTTTTCTGCAATGATTGGTTTCTGTTGTACAATACAGTTCTTTAGGCTGCACGAGTTCAGCTTTTACGACAGGAAGTGGAGTGCAGGAGTGTTTCTCCATGATTTCTTCAAGTTTTGGGTTCTTTGGCAATGTACATGTGCCACAATGGGTCGAGTACAGTTATGTAGGTTGCACGAGTTCAGCTTTTACGACAGGAAGTTGAGTGCAGGAGTGTTTCTCCATGATTTCTGCAAGTTTTGGGTTCTTTGGCAATGTACAGGTGCCACAATGGGTCGAGTACATTTCTGAAGGTTGCACGAGTTCAGCTTTGGCACCAAGTCGAGTACAATAGTGTTTCTCTATGATTTCTGCAAGTTTTGTGTTCTTTGGGAATGTACAGGTGCCACAATGGGTCTAGTACAGTTCTGAAGGATGCACGAGTTCAGCTTTGGCACCATGTTGAGTACAAGAGTGTTTCTCCATGTTTTCTGCAAATTTTGGGTTCTCTGACAAGTTACAGGTGCCCCAATGGGTCGAGTACAGATGTGAAGGTTGCACGAGTTCAACTTAAACAGCAAGTTGATTACAAGTATCTTGCTCCATGTTTTCAGCAAGAATTTGGTTATGCGTGGGAAGGTACAGGTGCCACAATGGATCGAGTACAGATGTGAAAGTTGCACGAGTTCAACTTAAACAGCAAGTTGATTACAAGTATGTTGCTCCATGTTTTCAGCAAGAATTTGGTTATGTGTGGGAAGGTACAGGTGGCACAATGGATCGAGTACAGATGTGAAGGTTGCACGAGATCAATTTAAACAGCAAGTTGATTACAAGTATGTTGCTCCATGTTTTCTGCAATATTTGGGTTCTTTGTGAAGGTACAGGTGCCACAATGGATCGAGTACAGTTGTGAGGGTTGCACGAATTCAACTTAAACAGCAAGTTGATTACAAGTATGTTGCTCCATGTTTTCAGCAAGAATTTGGTTATGTGTGGGAAGGTACAGGTGTCACAATGGATGGAGTACAGTTGTCAAGACTGAACGAAGTCAGCTTTGACACCAAGTCGATTGCAGGAGTGTTTCTTCATGCTTTCTGCAATATTTGGGTTCTTTGTGAAGATACAGGTGCCACAACTTGTCGAGTACAGTTGTGAAGGTTGCACGAGTTCAGGTTTTACAGCAACTGGAGTACAGAACTGCTTTTCTTCATGTTTTCTCCAAGATTTGGTTTCTTTGGGAATATACAGGTGTCACAATGAATCGATAACAATTGTGATGGTTTTAAGAGTTCATCTTTGGCACCAAAAGAGGATAACAGGACTATTTCTCTATGTTTTTCATCATGTTTTTTTGTTCACTGGGAAGTGACAGGTGTGAGCTGTATCAAGTACATTGGTGAATGTTTCGCGAGTACACACTCGGAAGTTATAGGAGTACGTGAGTTTTTTTTCATGTTTTCTGCATGTTTTGGGTTCGCTAGGAAGACACAGGTGCATGGGATGAATACAGTCGTGAAGTTTGCATGAATACAGGTTTAGCACCAAAAGGAGTACATGACTGTTTCTATATGATTTCTGCAAGTTTTGTTTTCTCTGATTAGGGACAGGTGCTAGAAGGGTCGAGTACAGTTGTCAACGTTGCACGGTACATATTTGTCACCAACAGGAGTACATAGTGTTTATTCATGTTTTATCGAAGTTTTCAGTTCTCTGGGATACATAAGTACTGATATAAAAAGTACATACTGCAGCATATTCACTAGTATGCGACTCATCAGTAAACACCAGATAAAAGGGCAAGTTCAACACAAGTACTTACTTGTAAAATGCATTAAAAAAAACTGGATTATAGTGTATACAAAGTTCTACACGATATAGGTTTACAGTACACGATGAAGGTCCAACACAAGTAGTAAGATCTAAGACCATCACAATGTTTTCAAGTTTTTGTCACCAAAACAGCATCAAAAGGTATTCGAGGAAATGAACCGACACATACGATTCATGTGTAGTGCTCCACCATTCACCATAGGGGATGTGCTTCAAACTATAGAAGGAAACAGTGAATAAGAAGTTAATAAATATATGAGAGATTTAATTGTTGTATGAAAAATCAGTTTTGAACATGTGAACATTCTTACTATGATTTCTTCACTCATATAATGAGCATGAAGGTTTTAATTCTAGGATTTCCTCTGGCAAATTGGCCTTGTTGTGCACGGTGAATATTAAGATGTACAGATACTCAGCTTTAATGTCATTTATAAAGGGCTGCAATGGACGAAGACAATAGTAGTTACTGCATATCTTATAAACACTGTATCTTACTAACAATGTGTAGTTCACTAACACTTACGTGATCATTTAGAATTGGCTCATATCCTTCCCTTTTACCCAACAGAACCTTTCCATCGTATAGGTACGCACCCATCAGACAGTAAAATGCGCACTGATTTACTCCTTGCTGTGGGCACCTGATATATATTGGCTTGTTTGCAAGGGAAACCCATGTTTTTGGTTGATTACTTGCATTGTATGCGTCTAAACCATATACTTTTTTGAGCAGAAGTTCCATCCTTGCCATCTGTAGGAATCAGGAAATAAATGATTCCAAACTAATGATCCACAACAACAAATATTATTATTTTGAAAGCATGGAAAATTATTCTCTACTTACTATGATATCGCATTCCGTATGGTATGTGCTCCTTGTATACAGTGGACTACATCCCTTTGTGTCATCATAGTTTCTAGAGTCCAATATTTCGAATTCTTTTTTGTATTTGTTCATCACATACAAAGTATAGTGATAACTTTTGAAGTACGGCATCAATATCTGTTTTGAGATTGGACATATAGGAACAAGATGAAAAATGTAGTTCTGTATGCTGTAATTGTATTGCACCTTTAGAAGTAGGGAGCTTACAAGTTTTGCGTCAAGAAGGCTCTTTTCTTTGTCAACATATCTAGGGAAAGTGTCCAGTGCAGTTTGCAGATCGAAATCTTTTTTGTAGTTGAATGTTTGATCCCTTCTTTTAGAGGCTTCTTCTATTTGTTCTTTTGTCTGATTCCAAATACCCACCTGGAGAACATGCTGCATCATACGTTGCAAACATAGATTATATCAGATTATATCAGTAGTTATTGTACAATATAATCACTGTTATAATGCAACATATATTGTTGACTGCAATGCATACCATGATAAATCCTGGGCTTAACAACACTCTTTCTCCAGTAGCGTACAATTCGGAGGTACTCCTCATCTCGTCAATGATGTAGTCCAATGTAGTACCATCCAGTAACTGACCACTACTAAATTGTCTAGCAATGTCATCCCCATTGTTTGGTACATTGAAGTCAGGAATAGCACTGTGCATAACTGGTGCATTGAATACCTCAGTTCTGCAAGGAAATCCAAAAGGTTAAAATTAACAAGTGGAGGATATGAACATTATGCAGGGCATGATAAATTACTTACGATGCAAATTTGTTTGATGTCACTAGGAGGTTGTACAGTCTTTTTGCTTTGCATTGGTGTTTGAACTTCTTTGGTCTATACTGTGCCACAGACTTGCGATGATCTCTTGCAGTTTGTTTTGGTCTCTTTGTTGCCGTGGCGTCAGATGGAGAAACAAGTTTCCTCTTCTTTTTGTCTAAATTATCAGTATGCTCAACATCTACATAATTGTACTCTGAATCCTTCGTTGGAGTCTGAAAACTTTGTGACCCGGTGGTTCTAGAGTACATATCATCATCTGAACCTTTTGTAATAACTGGATCCTGGGTTTTTTGAATCGACAGACAATCCTCATACATTACAGATATAGGAATGGCATGTACTAAGTGGTATTTTGTAGTCAGCACACCCTGCATGTCTACTGAATAAACAACAGGCACTCCTATTTCAGATATAGGAATTTGTTCTTCACATTGTTTCCTGTTTATATCTGCAGGCAGACCTGATTCACCCTTGGTTACAGTAATGGAAACACATCCGGCATCCTTATACAGTTCCAGCATTTCTTCAACGTCAATCATGCTCTTGATGAGTGCCATCCCTTCTATGCCCGTGCCCTCTTCTTTTACATAGTACAGGCTGTAACCCCGGCCATATCCGCGTATCTCTAACATTGCTAGCATATTGGTATATGTAATGTAAGATTTGCTTAGTTTCTTCTCCAAATTATCTTTTCCATCTAGGTGAAACCTAACATCCCACACTTCATCCTCCAAGCTAAGAAAAAACCACAGGAAAATCAAATCAAAATTCTGGATATTGCCAAACCCTAGATTTTCTAAGCTAAGAGGAGGGAAGGAAGCTTACTCGACGCCGCCGAGTGATGAGGTCCACCGATGGCTCTCAGTCGGGCGCTCCTTCCAAACCTTCGGCAATGGCGACGCAGCCGCCGGGAACAGCGACACGTCGCCCTCGACTGGGTTCGAGGTGTCGCAGGACTCCGAGACTTTATCGCCATATTCGTCGCAATGCCCGCCGCCTCTTCCACCATCTAACGCATCGCCGTAGTCGCAGTGAGTCGCCATTGAGGAGGAACAGAGAGGGAGGAACGGTTCGTGTCTACCCTGTGGCACGTGGCAGGAAGCGGTGTGACGATACTGCGGTTGCCATTGTCGCGCCGTCAGTGTACGCGTTGGCACGTGGCAGTACCCGGCGACAAGTCGCAGACACGTTGCTAGGATATCTGCCGCGAATGCCGAACGGCAGATGCCATGGTGCCGTTGGATGTGATTCGAGATTGGAATTAGTGTGTGAACTTAAATCATTAATGTGTGTGACCAAGTGTTCTCATTTAGGTCACAGGTGTAAGCGTTGCGCGGGAGCACGTGTCTCACCACGGCCTCCCTCTCTTTTCTGGATAAGACCCGTGACCCTCTTCCCCCTGTTCAAACTGTAGCGTGGGAGACATTTTGCAAGGGGAAACGAAACGATATCATCTAGTGGGGCGGGGCGGAGGTGAGGGGAGGGGTGGTTAGATTTGCTTCGGTGGTTCGTCGCCGGGAGGATTCTTCGGGGCCACAGACCTCGGAGGCCCTCATTCGTCGCTGCCAGGTTAATCGGATACCCTCTTTCCTCTACCGGTGGCATTTTGTTCTTCTGGTAAAAAAATTGATTATCCACCTTCAAGTGCTGAAATAGACAGATCCGACAGTTGATTTTGATGTTTGTCCACCTAGTATTGATGTTTTGTTCATATATTTCCGCTGTTGTATTTCCGCTGTCCACCTAATACAGATCTGTATATTATTGGTTTAATACATGCTATTTTTTTGTACCATTTTTGTGCTTGTGTTGTTTTTTGTACTCGTGTTTGTTGTATCTATGGTATTTGGGTGGCTGTATGCAATTAGTTTGTTTTTTTCTTTTCTGACTCTGTTTTCCAAGTAAAATGTACTATGTGTGCACTCATAAAATTATAGTTTAATGTTTGGTTTTTACTGTATAAATTTAAAATAAATGTGAAGGAATATAGTCTAGTAAGTTTATCATTGAATGCATGTAACACATGTGTATATTTGTTTGGACAGAAAGCACATTATGGCTCATGAGGAGACTAGGAGGCCCGTTGTTTCACGTTTTGTTTTGGAGTACCTGGGGTTGGAACCTGGTGCAGTGAACGATGTGATGCTTGTGTGTGTTCGTTTCTCTTTTCGTACTGAGAGTTTGTTCAACGCAATACACACAGTGCAGTCACTCTTCACTGCTCCAATAAGATACATGATCAACACATCCAACAATTCTCAACTGCTTGTTAGATGCAGTAATCCATTTGATACATACTTGTTGGGTTCAGAACGAATCATGTTCAAACATGATGAAAAGTTGATCATATGTATTAAGGTTCAAACGCTTAGTTTGATGCCACCAAGTGAAGATATCTTTTTCTACGGAAATGTGCAGCAGTTCCTTGCTATACACGAAGGGATGGATATACTCAACTATCCGAGGGGATTTGGTACGTCACCTGAAGATGTGGAGCTCCATCAGAACCCAACACTGTCTGCGACAACAATGTGGATCCTTGGTGTGGAGGAAGGGCCTGCTGATTGTTTGCTCAGGGTGGAGTTGAAGTATTTTGCTGGCCCTAAGGATTTTGTGTATGCATTGCGTGTTGCAAACTTGCCAGATGTGAAGTGGGCTGTTGATGAGGAAGGCTCGCTGTACTTGAAGTTCTCCAATCGTTACGCGTTTGATTTCACTTCCATAAATCACTTCTTCATATGTGGTCGCTTGATGTTGAAGTTTTATAAAGTTGCTACTGTAAGGAAAAGACACCCTGATTTTGATGGATCGTTCAAGTCAATTTATAGCAGGCAGAACATCAATGACACCTGGGATGTTGTTGAGTCAGCATAAATCTATATATATAAGTTTTTGCAATGTCAGATGAACGTGGAATCAAGTGTTTGTTGAAGGACAAGTTGAAGATATCCATTGGTTATCAATGCTAGACCAGGCACTCCTATGTTGTACAATACTAGTTATGTCTCGTGTGAACTATTAGTTTGTTTGCTTAATCTTTTGCTGGGAGTGCGTTCCCACCTCTTTTTTTCAATGAAGTGCTGCCCTGTCAGGAAAAGTTGTAATGCTGTTTCTAATGAACACATATTTGCTTGTTTTTTTGAACTATGCCTTGTTTTAGTATGAATGTATCTGTTGTCTGTATTGTTTTTTTGCTTTGTTGGTATCAACGAAATGTTTGAAATAGACATTTTTTCATATGAATGTATCTTGTGTCCGGACGCCTTTGCGAGGGTGTACGCTCGGTATGATCCGGGCTATGCCCTATTGCGAGGGGTGAGCCCGAAGCAGGAGACATGGAATGTTTTGACTGTCTGGGAGCATGGATTCCTTTACCTTGCTGGTGATTTGTGGCATGCAAGCTCACTACGGGCTTCATTGTAGTAGGTACAGTTGGTAAGAGTGATTAATACAATGTGAGACGGATTTGATCAGAACACTAGATAGTTCCTGTTGGTTTACGTTCAAGTTTTTTCTTGTTTTGGATACGTTCAAATGTTAATAACCTTGAGTACAACGTTAGAACTGAGACGAGTAGAAGTTCAGCACAAAGAGGAGTACCAGGTTGTTTCTGTTTGTTTCGTCCGTTTTTGCAGCTTCTGCGGGATAGGTACGGTTATTAAAAGCCAACGGTACAGCGTTGCAACTGGAACAGGTACCGCGTTTCCCTTTGTTTCTCTATAAAGATATCCGTTTTATCTAGTGCAGGTACAGGTGCAAGGCTTGAGGAGTACAGCGTTGAAGGAGAGACGAGTACAGCGTCCGTACCAAGAGGAGTACGGGTCAATGTTTCTGTTTGTTTCTCTGCAAAGATCTTCGTTTTCTTCTAGTGCAGGTACATATGCAGGGCTTGAGGAGTACAGCTATGAAGAGTAGATGCGTACAGCGTCCGCACCAAGAGGAATACGGGACCGCGTTTCCCTTTGTTTCTCTATAATGATATCCGTTTTATCTAGTGCAGGTACAGGTGCAAGGCTTGAGGAGTATAGCGTTGAAGGAGAGACGAGTACAGCGTCCGTACCAAGAGGAGTACGGGTCATTGTTTCTGTTTGTTTCTCTGCAAAGATCTTCGTTTTCTTCTAGTGCAGGTACATATGCAGGGCTTGAGGAGTACAGCTATGAAGAGTAGACGCGTACAGCGTCCGCACCAAGAGGAGTACGGGACCGCGTTTCCCTTTGTTTCTCTATAAAGATATCCGTTTTATCTAGTGCAGGTACAGGTGCAAGGCTTGAGGAGTACAGCGTTGAAGGAGAGACGAGTACAGCGTCCGTACCAAGAGGAGTACGGGTCATTGTTTCTGTTTGTTTCTCTGCAAAGATCTTCGTTTTCTTCTAGTGCAGGTACATATGCAGGGCTTGAGGAGTACAGCTATGAAGAGTAGACGCGTACAGCGTCCGCACCAAGAGGAGTACGGGACCGCGTTTCCCTTTGTTTCTCTATAAAGATATCCGTTTTATCTAGTGCAGGTACAGGTGCAAGGCTTGAGGAGTACAGCGTTGAAGGAGAGACGAGTACAGCGTCCGTACCAAGAGGAGTACGGGTCATTGTTTCTGTTTGTTTCTCTGCAAAGATCTTCGTTTTCTTCTAGTGCAGGTACATATGCAGGGCTTGAGGAGTACAGCTATGAAGAGTAGACGCGTACAGCGTCGGCACCAAGAGGAGTACGGGACCGCGTTTCCCTTTGTTTCTCTATAAAGATATCCGTTTTATCTAGTGCAGGTACAGGTGCAAGGCTTGAGGAGTACAGCGTTGAAGGAGAGACGAGTACAGCGTCCGTACCAAGAGGAGTACGGGACATTGTTTCTGTTTGTTTCTCTGCAAAGATCTTCGTTTTCTTCTAGTGCAGGTACATATGCAGGGCTTGAGGAGTACAGCTATGAAGAGTAGACGCGTACAGCGTCCGCACCAAGAGGAGTACGGGACCGCGTTTCCCTTTGTTTCTCTATAAAGATATCCGTTTTATCTAGTGCAGGTACAGGTGCAAGGCTTGCGGAGTACAGCGTTGAAGGAGAGACGAGTACAGCGTCCGTACCAAGAGGAGTACGGGACATTGTTTCTGTTTGTTTCTCTGCACGGTTCTTCGTTTTCCTCCAGTGCAGGTACATACGCAAGGATTGAGGAGTACAGCGGTGAAGGAAAGATGAGTACCGCGTCCGTACCAAGAGGATTACGTGACCGTGTCTTTGTTTGTTTATCTATGAAGATATCCGTTTCCTCTAGCGCAGGTACAGATGTAAGGCTTGAAGAGTACAGCTATGCATAACAGACGGGTACAGCGTCCAGACTAATAGGATTACGGCACCTTGTTTCTTTTTGTTTCTCCATAAAGAAATCCGTTTTTTCTAGTGCAGGTACAGGTTCATTGTTTGGGGAGTACAGCGTTGATGATTGACGAGTACAGCGTCGGAACCAAGAGGAGTACAGGGCCGTGTCTCTGTTTGTTTCTCTGTAAAGAACTCCGTTTTCTCTAGGTATAGGTGCAAGACTTGTGGAGTACGGCGGAGCAATTGAACCGAGTACAGGTGCCGCATAAAGAGGATTACCATATTGTTTTCCGTTGGTTTCGTTATTTCTCTGTGCAGGTACAGTTGTTCATAGCCTAGAGTATGAAGTTGCAACTAAGACAAGTACAGGTACGGCACGACAGTTTCTGATGTTGGCTTTTAGTTCACAATTTATATTATATGTAGTGTACAGTTGCTAGAATTCTCGAGTACAGTCTTCCTGTTGAGTAGAGTACAAGTGCGCCTCGAAGACGAGTACCTTTTTTCTCTGATAGTTTACCCACTACTCTGGCATAGGTAAAGAACGATGGGTACAGTGGTGCTAATGAGGCCAACGCATGCACGGAACTGCTGCTTGCCTTTTCCAATTACTCATCAGAAACTGCGTATAAATTAGGAGCCAATCAGGGATTACGTAGGTCCCGCTGGGTCAGGTTATATGCCTAGTTATCCGGTATGGAGGGAGCATATGAGTCAAGATGCTTTTTTATTACTGCCCGAGTCAAATGCTTTTATTACTCCGGTTTTTTTAATGCTACAGTGTTGGGGAAGTGAGACGGCTCGGATTCAATATATAGACAACCTTATCACTTTACAGCTATTCCCCCTTCCATCTTCCCTCTTCCATCTTCCCTCGTCTAGATCTACACCCACGCCGAGAGATTCTGCTGCGCCGAGAGATTCTGCTGGTGCTGCTGGTCCATCAGACCATATCGAAGTAATCGTCCTCTTTCTTTGTCTCGGTGGGTCTTCTCCATAGCTGTATCGGGTATATATTTGTTTTCTCATATCTCTGTTGATTCCCGTTACCCCCTTGTTTGTGCAGTAAGAAATCTTACTCTTTCTTTGCCTTTTTTTGTCTCTTCGTTTTCTTTGCTATGTTTATCCTAAAACTGGTAAGTACCATGGACTACAACTTTTAAAAACAAATCATATTTGAAGATTTAAACGTAATAGATCAGATCTACAATTAACAATTAATACTTTCTATATCTATTACATGTAATCTCTTTGAGATCATCTATTTTATGCTTTTTTTGTGACTAAGAAACTTTACTTACGGATCTCCTTTTCCATGTGTGCAGGATTTTCTTCAGTATGGTCTGCAATGTTTGTGGTAATCCAGATGGACCATGCAGGTCCAAAACAAGGGATTGTTCTTTTTTCATATCAGAGCTGTTGGTTAAGTCTGAAGATTTGCTGGTACATTTTTTTACTATATTTATTTATGCACCAACGTATTATTTATATTTTTACATTATGTTTGATTTTGCATGTTTCCCTTTCTTGT
This sequence comes from Lolium multiflorum, assembly GCA_030979885.1. Classification (NCBI taxonomy): domain Eukaryota; kingdom Viridiplantae; phylum Streptophyta; class Magnoliopsida; order Poales; family Poaceae; genus Lolium; species Lolium multiflorum. The sequence goes on along the minus strand of CM061752.1, from coordinate 216,944,681 downwards.
AGAATGTCCCATGCTATGTTAGGAACAAGATAAACATGATATGTGCTGGCAGAAGTGAAGTCCGTGTCTCTGATTATGTAGGCAACAATTACACTTTCAATGTCGTGGAGAATGAGTCGGTAACTAGTTTTTATGGTTGGGGGTGGAAGGAATTTCTATGCAATTCCGGTTCTCGTCCTGGTGATTTCATTATGTTTGAAATGACCAACAACTCCGATAGACCAATTAAAGTAGGACCTTGCAAATCATCAACAACGTCCCAGATCATTAATGTCCAGTCTTATACTTCGAGTGGTTCTTACAGTGAATCAAGTGATGAAGAACCAGATGAAGGTTATATGATTTTTATTTTTTCATATGTTTTACTTATGATGCAATATGTCTCCACCTTAAACAAACATTAGCTTATTCGGACTTTCTTCGTTTTGCTTTTTTGTTATCAGTGTATGGTAGACACAGTGTTGTTGTTATGACAAGGCCACTTGATTGGTCTACAAACATCTTGGTTAGTTGGAGAGCAATTATCAATAGGAGAGGCACTGGGTTGGGACCATTGTTTATCCACAAACTCACTGCCACAAATATCAACAGATCCCTGATGGTAAGTATGTAATATGTGTCTCTATTTTTTAAATGTTTTTCCAAGTCCAAATCATCACATGAATATATTTGTTTATATATTTAGTTTGTTTCTTTTATGTTGTACTGTGCAGAAAATTCCAACCATTGTTGTCCAAGGTCTTCAGCTAGAACCTTCAGGTGCTGTAGTTTTATCAGTAGATAACTCACCAGATGTTGTTGGACAGTTCTATCCTTCCACTGATGGTAGGATGATAATAAGTCCTGACGCATGGGAAGATTTTGCTACAAAGAAGGGACTAGTGGCTGGTCAAGTGGTGATGTTTCTCTTCCATCCTTATGGTGATATCATCACACGCAGGCAGGGTGTTGTTATCTCTGTTGATGTCATTTGAAGTTTGAGTGCATTGTCTTGTTTGTATTAAGCTTTTGATTACTTTATCCATGTTGGGACATGGTTTTAGCATTTGTTGCGCATGAACATTGTACGTAAACTTCGACATCGATGTGTCTGTGACGTGATCACGTGAACCATGTCTTATGTTAAGCAATCTGTATGTGTGTCATCTTTATTTTTTCAGCGAACATTTTGGGTTGTTATTTCTTTTTCACGATAGTTGCCTATGCAATACCTTAATAAGCTACAGGTCATCCTCTTTCCAAAAGTGTTTATACGGCATGGTTGCTGAAAATTGTACAGACAAGGAGTTGCTAGTTCATCATAGGAAAATTGTGCAATAGAGGTAATAAGCTGCTGCCAGATGCATATATATAGAAAACGTAGCTTGTGGCTTCGATCAGATATATGTGTACACGCAGGTCCTTCTACTTCCAGACGTGTACAGACATGGCAGGATGTTCAGGGAGATCAGATACGCAGGTCCTTCTATTTCTGCTAGATTTCGTTCAATTTTTATTTACAGTAGTTACAGTTGTTAGTATTCTAGAGTACAGTTGTGAAACCGAGACTAGTACAAGTGCATCTTGGAGACAAGTACCAGGTTAGTTAGTTTGGTTTTCCTTCATATATCCGATTATCTGGGGTATGTATAGTTGTTAGGAACGTCGAGTACGACGGTTATAATAAGAGGAGTAAATTTGCGGCACGAAAAGGAGTACAAGATTATATATGTTGGTCTTCGTTCGTAATTTCGCTTTTTTGGGGTAGGTACAGTTGATGATAAAGCCGAGTACGGTGGTTCTACTGAGACGAGTACAGATGCGGCACGAATAATAGTACCAGGTTTTCTTTGTTGGTTTTCCTTAACAATAGTTGAAAAATCTAACATAAAGAACAAAATACATACATCAGCGATGCTCAAGGGAATGTTAAATTTACATATTTAAATACAATACATAGATTCAAGGTTCCACAAATTGAGTTAGAAAGCATAGCACACAAGCATAAAAATCACATCCTACACCTAAGTTTCACATATCTGGCCATGGCAGGGTTGGCACAAACCACATCGGTACCTCGTGAAACTCACCCCAGTTGAGGTCACGCCAAACAAAACTCGAGCCTACAGAATCCCCACCATCAACTGGTATGCGGCACCAATCTGGGAACCGTAGTATATGGTTGACGTAGTTGGGTGCAGCAAAAATACTGTCCGGCTTGAACAACGGGAATGTGTTGCCAGCGTTGTGAGCTTCTGGCTCTGGGGCATCTAGCAAGAATGGGTAGTTTACGCCGAGGAACAAAGAGCTGCCCTGTAGATCTCCCAGCCTTACCCAGTCTGTATCAACAGGATCGGTAACCTGCCCATTCCTTGCATATACTTCACAATGCAGGGAAGGACAATTCCACACATCCTTGCCCTTGTAATTGGTTGGAATACCAACAGACTGGCCTTGACCATGGATACAAACCAATATAATGTTGCCACCAAGACCAGACGCTAGGAACCAGACTCTGTAATCATGGTCACCAGCATTAACGTTCAAGGGCGGCGAGATTACACGGGGACCTGATCTTGCACCTTTTATTTTTGTTTTAAGAAAAAAAATCATGAAAAATAAATTATATACGCAAAGTACATCAAAATGGGGATAGAGAAAATTGAACATACCTATATTATATTCAACATGACAGTTATTTAAGTAAACAAGTGAATTATGAAGAAAGTAAAAAATGTAGGGGATTTTGAACAAATTATTTCTTATTGAAAGATTTTTTCATTGCAGTCTGCCTTATAATTGGTCTATGAAACAGTGAACTGTATTTGATGGCATAATTAACATCAAAAGTGCAATATTGTTGTAAATTAAATAGAATGCGAACTTACCATATTCCATCGGCTGCCACACAAGTACATCCCCACGGGGTTCCGTAACAGCATAGATCCTACCTTCGTCATAGATGGCATCAGCATAAAGTGACGGACGAAGGAAGTCATTTCTAAGGATCCTCCAGTCAGTGTCCGTTCCACCCATCATGATTGCTATTGTCTTGTCAAACACCGCTATAGCACAGTAGTGCCATCTGCCTTCAAACAAGAATGGTTCACCAGTAATCTGAATCTTTAGTAACACGAGACTAGCCATCTCCCAGTGATACCTGATTGGTATTATATAAGAACTGTTGGCTTAAATGAATCAAAATATGGTGAAATAGTGACTTGTCCAGCAATACCTGAAATGGTCATCCGGATGGATCCCAACATTGCGAATCGAAGGAAGTGTTATCTCCGCCTTTGTGTAGACGTTCAGCAAGGTCCATTGTGCCTGATCCTGAACAAATGCAACCCAGTCCCCATTCGCACCAACCCAGTGTTTATTATTACGGCCGATCACCCTACATGGAACGAATGCTGGTACCGCAGCAGAGTCTAATGGCGTCAGGGTAGCCTCAATTCCCTATATAGGAATTTTGCATCACAAATCTCACAGTAGTTGAAAATCTAACATAAACAACAAACTAGTAATGAAACTACATACTTGCGAATTGCGATCAGCAGAATACTCCTGTGGCCGTGGACTGTGCAAAATGCACGGCGACCCGAACGGGAGGCTCCGGTCTTCATGGATTGCATTGCGCATTTCAGGTATACCATATGCAATGCGAGCGGTGGTAAGAATATCTGATCGCGAAGTGATGTTTGCCAGCGGACCAGAAGCAAGAACATGCGCGTGCGTGTTCGAGTTGCTGCTGTCACCTTGCTCCATCGCTACCGATGAGCAGTGTAAGCCGCGGCGATCAATCCTTGGAATTGGAAAGCAAAATAGGGGAGAAAGTGGGAGTTAGTGGCGATGGTGGTGGTTATTTAAAGAGGAATGTAGAGCGCTAGATTACAGATGTATACGATTCAATTCCTCTAACCGCAAAGCGGTTCCACTACTCGACTAACCGCAAGGCGGTTCATCTTCTTGCGTAGTCTGTATCGTGCCTAAGTCAGTTTGGCACTTGTCCGGCGGAGGCATTACTTTCATTTTATAAAAAATAATAAATATTTGTTTTCAGGGAAGGGACCGAGAACATAAGTGGAGGAGGTACGAGTACAGCTTAGGAAGCAAAAGAAGTACAGTAGTGAAGGGTGCACCAGTACAGCTTCTCTGTTTTTGTGTGCAAATATTGTGAAGGTACAGGTGTAATGTTTGTACAATACAGCGGTGATGTTAGCAAGAGGGGCACAGGGATTTTCCCCTGTGTTTTCTGCACGTTGTTTGTTTTCTGGGAAGGGACGTGTGCCAGCAGGACCGAGTACAGCAGTGAAGGGGGCACGAGTACAGCTTAGGCAGCAAGAGGAATACAGAACTGTTTCACTATATTTGTCTGGAAATATTGGGTTCTGCAAGAAGGTGCAGGTTTAAGATGTGCAGAGTACAGCGGTGATGGGTGCATGAGCACAGCATCGATAGCAAGAGGAGTACAATAGTGTTTTCCTATGTTTTCTGCATGTGTTTTGTCCATTGGGAAGAGAGGGGTGCCAGCAGGGGTCGAGTACAGTTGGGAATGTTGCACGAGTTTCATTATATCTGTCTGCAAGAAAGTACAGGTGTAAGGTGCGTCGAGTACAGCGGTGATGGGTGCACGAGTACAGCTTCGATAGCAAGAGGAGTACAGTAGTGTTTGCATATGTTTTTCTGCATGTTTTTTGTTCTATGTGAAGAGACAGATGCCAGCAGGGGTTGAGTACAATTGGGAATGTTGCACGAGTACAGCTTAGGGAGCAAGAGGAATACATGAATGCTTTTTCTGGTATTAATAAGTATTGATACAAAAATATTTCAGTACGTGCGTACTATGTTTTTTTGTACTTAGGAATCAGACTACGCCGTACTTGTTTGTATTATCCCTAGTGTAAAATCGTGTAAGTAATGCAATTAACTAATTGCATATGCATTTCTATGTATGTGGCAAGTGCTGGTAATTAAGAACGACACGTTTTATTGTACCTTGCACGATAATACATAGTGGCACACGTACACCCACTATATGGTTGCAGAGAAACACATACACTACATGGCTGCATAGACACAAAACGCTATTGCTTCCTTAATTTATTTCTCACCCTAGTCAACCATCTCTTCATGGCCCTTTTGACCTTGCACAGAACAATTGAAGCAGTTACTTCTTTCTCCGTCTCAGGAGGTACCAATGCATGAAGGTACTGTCCTTCAAGAGCCCTTTCCAAGTGTTCCAGCGGAGGGTACTCCCCTGCACAAATATGCCGATTTCTCGCCTCCATAGGATGCAATCCATCGACTCTTCTTGGCAACTCAGCCATCGATGGCATGCCAGGTCTACAAGCCCTTCTAATGTTAGGTGGAGCATTTGGAGAAGGGAGTGCCATGATAGCTGTTCTAACAAGACACTCACCTAGCTGCTCCAAACCATCCACAGCTTCCTGCTCCAGGAATGCTCTATTCCTCTCATCTGCCAACTCCCTCTCTCTTGCACTTCTCCTGTGGTAAACTAGGAGATTGGCAGGAGCAGGTTCTTGTGTCCTGGAACCAGTGGATCTCCGAGAATACTGCATGGCTTCTATCTGCAAACCAACAATGCAGTAGCTACTATTTATATGAAAAAAGTAGAAGTCACTACAAGAAATCAGTGGAATCAGTGGAATCAGAATCAGTCCATTTTTTAATTGCATTGTCACTCAGTCAGAGAATTGTCACTCGATTGCTTGTCGCTGCATGCTTTTTATGGTTTCTATGCTGCATTTGTCTTGTCATTCTTTGCAGAATATATTCACTCGAAACACTGACAGGGCACAGGACCCAAGCCGTAATCATCAACGCAAAGCAACTACTATAAGCCGAGGAAGATAGAGAAAGATTCCAGGATTGCACAGGAACTAAATAAATGTTTCAGAAGTGCTGTCATAGAACGTTGGTTAATTACATAATTTCAACAAGCACCCAAAACATAGGATAAATAAATAAGTAACACAGTAAGATGGTGTAATCAGAGTGACTGCATTTTATATTAGCATTGCCACAAACTGTCACTGAGTGTCAGAGAATTGTCACTTAGTTGCTTGTCGCTGCATGCTTTATATGCTTTATATGCTTTTTATGCTGCCACTGTCGTGTCATTCTGTGCAGAATATATTCACTCGAAAAACTGACAAAAGAATATATTCAATTGAAACCCTGCCACTGTCGCAGTACTTTTTGCCAGCATGTTTTTTAGTTCACTGGGGAGGGACAGGTGTCAGATGTATCGAGTTCAGCAATGGCACAAAGAGGAGTACAGGAGTTTTTTCTATATGTTTTCTGCAAGATTTGAGTTATCTGGGAATGTACAGGTGCCAGCTTGGCTCGAGTACAGCGGAGAGAGTTGAAAAAGTACAGATTTCACCAAGTAGAGTACACGAGTGTTTCTCCAAGTTTTCTGCAAGTTTTTTGTTCCTTGCGAATGGACATGTGCCAGCAGGGTCGATTACAGCGGTGAAGGGTCAACAAGTACAGCTTAGGCAGCAAGAGGAGTACATGACTTTCTTTCTATATTTGTCCGCAAATTTTAGGTTATTCAAGAAAGTACAGGTGTAAGGTGTGTCGAGTACAGCTTTTACGGGTGCAGAAGTACAGTGGTGGAGGGCACACGAGTACAGCGGTGAAGGGCGCACGAGTACATCTTAGGAAGCAAGAGGAATACATAACTGTTTCACTATATTTGTCTGCAAATATCGGGTTCTGCAAGAAGGTACAGGTGTAAGGTGTGTCGAGTACAGCGGTGATGGGTGCACGAGTACAGTCGTTAGCAAGAGAAGTACAGGCGTGTTTCCATGTGTTTTCTGCTCGTTGTTTGTTCTTTGGGAAGGGACATGCGCCAGCAGGGTCGAGTACAGCGGTTAAAGGCGCACGAGTACATCTTAGGCAGCAAGAAGAATACATGACTGTTTCTCTATAATTTTTTTGCAAATTGTGGATTCTACATGTAGGCACAGGTGTAAGGTCTGTTGAGTACAGCGGTCATGGATGCACGAGTACAGATTCGTCAGCAAGAGGGGTACAGTAGTGTTTCCCTATGTTTTCTGCATGATTTTTATTCTCTGTGAAGAGACAGGTGCCGGCTGTATCGAGTACAGCGGTGGAAGGCGCACGAGTACATCTTAGGCAGCAAGAGGAGTACATTACTGTTTCACTCTATTTGTCTGCAAATATCGGGTTCTGCAAGAAGGTACAGGTGCAAGGTCTGTCGAGTACAGCGGTGATGGGTACACGAGTACAGTTCCGTTAGCAAGAGAAGTACAGGCCTGTTTCCATGTGTTCTGCATGATTTTTATTCTCTGTGAAGAGACAGGTGCCGGCTGTTTCGAGTACATCGGTTGAAGGCGCACGAGTACATCTTGGGCAGCAAGAGGAGTACATTACTCTTTCACTATGTTTGTCTGCAAATATCGGGTTCTGCAAGAAGGTACAGGTGTAAGGTGTATCGAGTACAGCGGTGATGGGTGCACGAGTACAGCTTCGATAGGAAGAGGGTACAGTAGTGTTTCCCTATGTTTTCTCTATTTTTGTGTTCTCTGTGAAGAGACAGGTGCCGGCTGTTTCGAGTACAGCGGTGGAAGGCGCACTAGTACATCTTAGGCAGCAAGAGGAGTACATTACTGTTTCTCTAAATAAATATTTGCAAATTTTGGATTCTGCAGGAAAGTACAGGTGCATGAAGGTACAGCATCGTTAGCAAGAGGAGTACAGTTGGGAATGCTGCACCAGGAAGAGTATATGACTGCTTCTATGGGATTAACAAGTACTGACACAAAAGTACACCTCCAGCATATTCACAAGTACTAATAAATCACAATGTAGTGAAGTTTACTATCTGACGGTTCACGGTGCGGTTGTATTAACCAAGATGTTTCACATGTACTAGTACTAAATTTACGCAAGCGCAGCTGATGTACGTGCACTGTCCACCATTCACCATAGGGAATGTGCTACAAAAAGACAGTAGATGAAAGTAATTAATAAATAAATGAGACAAGTCATTGTCTTGTTAAAATTCATTGCTGAACATGTGAACATGCTTACTATGACAGCATCATCCGTAAAGTGGGGTAGTTGGTTGTAACTCTTGGATTCCATGTGGCAAAATCACCTTGTTGCGCAGGGTGAATATTAAAGCGTACAGGTACTCACCTTTGATGGAGTTTATCTTGGGCTGCAATGAATGGAGACGACAGTAGTTACAATTACAGCATATCCTACAGACACTGCATCTTATTAAAAAATGTGTATTTCAGTAACACTTACATGATCCTTTACAATTGGCTCATATCCGTCATTTTCATCCAATAGACGAATCCCATCATATAGGTACGCACCCTTCAGAACATAAAATGCACACTGGTTTATTCCTTGGTGTGGGCATGGGATATATCTTGGCTTTTTTGCACAGGCAACCCAGCTCTTTGGTTGATTACTTTTATTGTATTTGTCGTTACCGTAAACACGCCTGAGTAAAAGTTCCATCCTTGCCATCTGTAGGAATAAGGGAATAAATGATTGTAAAATAATGGTTGACAACAACAAATAGTATTATTTGAAAAGCATGCATCTGGAATTTTTCTCTACTTACTATTTTCCCGCATTCCGTGTGGAATCTGCTCCTTGTATAAAGTTGGACATCACCTTTTTTCGCACCATAGTTTCTAGAGTCCAATATTTCGAACTTTTGTGTATATTTGTTCATCACATACAAAATATGGTGAGAACTTTTGAAGTACGTCATCATTATCTGTTTGGAGATTGGACATATAAGAACAAGATGGAAATAGTAGATATGTACGCTGTAATGATGTTGCACCTATAGAGGCAGGGAGCTTACAAGTTTTGCATTGAGGAGGCACTTTGATCTGTCAACATAGCTATAGAAATTTTCCATTGCAATATCCAGGTTAAAATCTTCTGTGTAGGTAGTTGAATCATTCATTTTTTGAACGGATTCTTCGACTTGCTCTTGTGTCTGAGACCAAACAGTCACCCCGAGAACATGCTGCATCATACATATCAAACATGGATTATATCAGTAGTTAGTGCACAATATAATAATTGGTATAGTGCAGCATACAATATTGACTGCAATGCGTACCATGATAAATCCTTGGCTTAACAAGACTCGTTCTCCAGTAGCGTACAAATCGGACGTACTCCTCATCTCGTCAATGATGTAGTCCATGGAAGTACCATCCAGTAACTGATTAACACCAAATTGTTTTTTAATTTCAGCGCCCGTGTAAGAGCAATCAAGGCCATCAACAACACTGTGCATAATTGGTGCATTGAATACCTCAGTCCTGCATGATAATCCAGAGGTTAAAAAACAACAAGTTGAAGAGATGAACATTATGCAGTGCAAGATGAAATACTTACTCATCATATTTCTTTCTTTTCAGTACGATGTCATATAAGGAGTTTGCTTGTTTCTGGTACTTGAACTTCCTTGGTCTATGATCTGGCACAGGCTCGCATAACCTTTTTGCAGTAGCTCTCGGTCTCTTTGTTGTCGTGACGTTGGACGGAGTAACAATGTCCCTCTTCAGTTTGTCTAAATTAGTTCTATGCTCAACCTCTACGTAACTGGAATTTAAAACCTTCGGTTGAGTCTCAAGACTTTGTGACCCCGTGAGGCTACAGTACTTATCTTTATCAATTTTATAACCAGGCGGTGAAGAAGAGGTTCTGTTTATTGGAGTAAACAAAACTTGCTGCAATCTTGAGGGATCGTCAACTCTTGCTTCTCTATTCCTCAAGTATTCAGTGCTGTTGTCTTCAAAGTTTATGGCGACAACAGATTTCTGTTGCTTCTGATTCTTGTCCTCTTCGCCGCTCTTTGTTGTTTCTTTGTCTTCTTTGCCGTCCTCTGTTGTTTCTTCCGCTCTGCGTCTTTCCTTCAAGCATTCCATGCTGTAGTCTTCCTGGCTACCGATGAGTATATATTCTTGTTCTTCAGGATAGTTTTCTTTTCCATCATCGATCTCCCTAGGTTCTGGTATATTGACATCAGGTAGGTCCACGATAACAACCATGTTTGGCCTCACAGTTGTTATCTTCCTGATTATTTTGTACTCTCCCGAAACGATTTTTTTAAGCTTACCTACAACAAACAAAAAAAACAAGAATATAAATATGTCGTGAAATTTCTATATGCGCAGTAAATCTTTATTAAGAAATGCGCAGTACTAACTACCTTTGTCGATTGTTTCAATCAGACCAAAATTAACATCCAAACTTTCCCACATAAGGATCATGTATAATAATCTTTTTCTGATGTACAATACATCGTCCGGTCGAATGAACATCAGAGACTTTCCACTCCAGAACATGAGGAAAATCACCATGTAGACTCCACAGTTTAACCTGCGTTGATCACCATGGAAATCATTAGCATGTCTTTATATATAAATAAAGGTTCAGCAATTCTTATTTAATAAATGTCCAACAATTCTTACGTTTCTCCCTGAAGTGGAATAACTTTAGGCCTCTGGTACGAAAATTCGTCGAGGTTTTCAGGTGACAGCTTTCCGTTGCTTTGTTTGTACGCTTCCTTCCAAATTTCCTTGAACACGTCAGCAGTGTTAACAAAGTGCTGTTCAGCTCCTGTCCCTCCAAGTGAGTCTAGAAGTTCAAACCGCTTCTTCTTTAAATTCACGGACATGACGAAATAGTGACCCACAGGACACTCTTCATCTCCTTTTTGGAAACATGGAATTTTTATCTGCATGAACAAAAAATGCAATCCAACTATTTGTTTGAGGCACTCTTTTTCTTTTAAGATAATTATGGACACCACACTGAAACTTACAATATCGTATTTGTCCAGCAGGAAACAATCTTCAACCGGATTAATTGCCTTGACGAGATTTACCAATTTCCTCGTATTCATTTTGCCATCATTGTTCCTATTAATCCTGTTGCACCTTAACTGTGTGGGTGTTATATTTTTATGTTAGCGCCGCCTCAAATTTCCGCACAAAAACATGCATGAAGAAAAATAATAATAATAATAATTTTTCTTACCACTGCCATGAATGGCACTATTAGACGTTTGGTTTCAGGGCTTACAAAAATATCCCGCGCTAGATCTACCATGATTGTCATGATACTAGTTTTAATAGGAGCACCATCTTCAAATGAGTCAGCAACATCACCAACTGTAACATCCATCTCACCATGTCCAATAAACTTCTGATTCCTGCAAAAATTTAATAATTTATTTGTCAGGCAGTGTTTTTACATTGACGGTACTTACATATGCCAAAACACGATACCTAAATTTTTCCATGCGTTCCCTGCTGGATGGATCCTGATTCTCAGTGATACATGATCTGGTACTGTACTTGCATACTTCTTGATAGACAAAATCAGTAATGGTATCATACCCATCTTCAAGAGTTTTGTCAACAGCTGCAGCGAATGATCATACTTTTTTTTCACACATATGATAGATTACGAACACCAGTTATTCTAACATATGTTTAGTTTATGGGAAAAATAGATTACGAACTTTGCAAAATTTTAAATATGCAACAGGGGTTTTTCGACTCTTGCCTTCACTCGTGTAATTATCCAGGATGATTTTCAATTCGTCCTGAATGGTCATGGTTGGATCTGATGTCTCTTCTGGTGCAATGTTGCTGTTTTCATTCGCTTCAGATTGCACCCACAACGTCTCCTTGATAACTTGCTGGATGACACAATGAACAATACAACATAATGGTGTCTTGCTGTATGTCTCTTATACAATTAAAAAGATAGGAAAATCACCTGCTCTTGTTCATCGCGGTGACCTGACACGACGTTGGTTTCCTCTTCCCCATCAGCTGTGTTACCACCAGTTTTGGCTGACTCATTCTCTTCCATTCTGTTACCTTCATCGGAGACATCTTTCAAAAAAAAAAAAAAAAATACATGAGCTGGCATGAATGTAATCAAATCTGGGTGTGCATCACATGGAGAGACCAATATACTACTTTTAAAGTATTTATTCCATGATTGGGTGTACACCTTTGATAAGAGCATCATCTCCATTCTGATCAGCAGTAGCACATGGACCCTCTATGATTTCCTTAGGTTTTGCATCTCCTGACTCCTCAAACGTCTCCTTGATAATTTGCTGGATGACACAATGAACAATACAACATAATGGTGTCTTGCTGTATGTCTCGTATGCAATTAAAGAGATAGGAAAATCACCTGCTCATGTTCATCGCGGTTACATGACACGACGTTGGTTTCCTCTCCCCCATCAGCTGTGTTACCACCAGTTTTGGCTGACTCGTTCTCTTCCATTCTGTTACCTTCATCGCAGACATCTTTCAAAAAAAAAAAAAAGGTAAAATACATGAGCTGGCATGAATGTAATCAATTTTGGTTGTGCATCATATGGAGAGACCAATATACTACTTTTAAAATATTTATTCCATGATTGGGTGTGCACCTTTGATAAGAGCATCATCTGCATTCTGGTCAGCAGTAGCACATGAACCCTCCACGATTTCCTTAGGTTTTGCATCTCCTGACTCCTCAGACATAAGTTCGCTTGGCACAGATTGAGTAGTTTCTTGTACTGTGGAAACATGAATTGGTGGACATTTCAGTGTACAGTTTGGAAAAAAGGTAAGAATGTATTTTCTGTACTTGCCTATGTGCTGGCCATCCTCAAGCGTTTGCCCATCCTCAGGTGCTATAGCCGTTGAGGGCTCCCCCACAGTGGTTGCAACTACAGATACGTCACAGCCATCGCCATCTGAGCCCGTCGAGGTTTTAGAATCCTGGTTGGCAGCATTAGGAGATGCACTAACATCAAATTCCATACAACTTTGGTAGATCGATGGACTTGTATTACATTGCGACAAGTTACCGATAAGAAAGCTCCTGTGGCTTCTTCGTCAATTTGTTCAGTCGTTGGTGGAGATATTTTGAGCTGGTCATAATTGCCTGAAAGAAAATAAAAAGAAATTGTATTATGTAAATTAACAAATAGCACGGTAAAAAAAAAAAGGTCCCATCCATGAACTTGCCTGTGCACGCAAGACCCATTTGTTGGGTAACTTGCACATCATCGTCTGCGCGTGTATTCTCAACAACCTTATTGCATAGCTCCTCTGCGGCTGAGTTTTCATCTTCTATTCGTGCTTTTGAGCCCTCCACGCAATCTTCCAACAAGTTGTCTGAAGTGCACTGGTCTGCATGTGCTACGTCAGGCACAAGATCATGTTCCGCCTGCTCTCCTTCCATGTAATCCCCTGGGTTATGAACTTCTTCACTATTGGTTGCACTTGCAGATTTTATGTTTTGATCCTGCTTTTCAATGGAATTCTGTTGGCCATAGTTAATGAGTTATATAATAAGTTATCTAACTAGAATGATAAAATGTTTGATGGTTTACGTTTCGATCAGATGACTCCGCTATCATATCAGCACTTTTCTGACTAACAGTAGCAGCACTTGTTTCAACGTATGGCGCATCAGCTTCGGCATTAGCATTCGAAGTTCCCGCATCCTGTACAAGAATTTAGAAACATTTATATCTGAGAAACAAAATAGTGCTAAATTTGAAAATATATAAATTAGTACCTCTTTACCAGACGTTTCAGTGGCTGGTTCCTTGATGGATTCTTCTGTACGTAGAAGAAGTCCAATAGTTTGCTCTGGAGCAAGAGGGGGTTCTCTCAGCTGCTGTTCTCCGATGCATGCTTGTTGTTCGTCAGTCGCCTGAAGTTACGTATAATAGAGATGGCAAAATAAAGTTAATACATGAAGCACATTTATTAATACAGTTAACACATGGATGTGCGGATGCTTATATTTATATTTTTTCTCCAACTAGACTCGGTTGCACCGATGATATTAAACTTCACGTTAAGGTTATACAGAAAATTATATATATCCATAATTTATTACAAAGCTGCCGTGTACATGTATTGCAATTGTGTCTCCATATTGCACAAACACAGTGATATATAAAAACATATAATAGTGTACCTGGATTCCTTCCTGCATGTTATCCGATGGGTTATGAACTTCTTCAATCGTGGTTTGGCTTGTACATGTTTTCTCTTGATCCTGTTAATGAGTGGTTGGCCAAAATTAATGAGTTGTATAATAATTTATTTCATAGTGTAATGATTAAAAAATTATGGTTCACTTTTGGATCAAGTGATTCCGCTAGCTTATCGGTACTCATTTCAGTGATTGTAGCAACACTTGTTACAATCTCTGGCATGTGAGCTGCAGCACCCTGTTTTGGGCAATTTAAAAATTAACACTGAATTGGTTATTTTGTAGTTAGTACCTTTTCACAGGACATTTGGATGGCTAGATCCTTATTGGATTCTTGGATGTTCTCGGAGATATCTGGGAGAAAACCAGCCTGATGCTCCATGGGGTCAAGATGGGTTTCTTCTAGCAGCTTGTCTCCAATGCTACCTGTTTTACTCGAGAGTTTACGTTTTTTCTTATTCTTCTTTTGTTTGCAAGTCGCCTGACAACACATGGAGTACAGTTAGCAATGAATAATGAGTACAAATACTGAATTCCACACATGCTTATGCTTTTGCCAATTAGCCTATACAAAGCTATACAAAAATGTGCGAGTGTATTAAAGGATTACCTTCCCTGCATCAACCTCCACGGTTTGATGTGTCTTATTCGCATCAGGAATTGATGTCAATTTGTTGGTTTCACTGACACGTCCATCTGTACGGTGTCTGTCAAGAAAATATCTCTGCTCATCTCCAAACAAATCAAACATCGATAAGAGGTTGGCTGTTTGGACCTTGAGGTTTTCAATCTTTCTGTCATCATTATCCCCGGGTATATCTCTATCTAGCAACTGCGATGTAGTCTGCAGACTGCCTGTAAAATTTAAAGCCTGTTGCATCAGGTTCTTGATGCTGTTAATCGTATCGCTCTGGACAGTATAGCTGTTTGCTATCATCAGGGCTCCTTGTTGCTCAGGTGCGGTTCGCGCAGGCATGTCATCGCCACCGTGAAATGAACTTCCTGCAACAGGAAAGCAAATGGATCTGTGTCTCTTTGCCATTGTTTCCTCTGCTTTTTCTTCTGATATTGTCCTGTAAACTCTATCATCTTGTGCCTTCCAAGTCTGATAAAAAGATTAAACTTACATTACAATGGCAAATAGATAGATCGAAAAAAACTAAGAAACAAAATATGAAAAATGTTTGTTTCAAGAGCATGCTTACAATTATTTTTCCAAAAGCCCAGTCTTCGCTCCCTTTTTGCGCTGCCATGTCCCTGTCAGCTCTTGAAATTGCAGTTAATTTTTGTTCATCAAGAACCAACACCCGAGGTGTCTCCTTTCCCATATGAGCTAAGTCTTTGTAAATAAGAGAATCCAGGTACATTATTAGCGGTGCTACAGCTAATCCTTCCAAGTGCTTATTTGCTAACACCTTGTAACTCTGCCAGTGAGTCGCTGAAATCTGCAGCTCATCCACCACTAGCTGACAGAAATCCATATCTTTCATTTTGCCATAATCAAGTCCTTTAACCATGCTTGCTTCTTTTGCAGTTATGCGTGATCCAATTCCAACGCATAAACCTTTATTAAACAATATGAGATAGAAGATCTTCAGTGCAAGGTCTGTATTGATTTCCACTGGATTGTTAGGACTAAAATGCTCATCGAGCATAGATTTTAGCTTAACAAGAAGTTTCCTTGCATTGATATTTTCACCTGATTTGAACCCAAGTTCTTGCCTGAGTTCTGCCAGGACTTCTCTGGTTTCATTCGGCCTTGGAGCTGACACATTTCCATTTGGTATGCCATATATATGGTGGATAGCGTAGCGATTTATTTCTATCTTCTTCTCTTCAGAGAATGTCACCGTCATTGTAGGAATATCTATCTTCTTTAGAATGAAAGAAATGCACTTACGGTTGACTGATCCCTTTATTTTAGTGTCTATGAAAGGACCAAACCCTGCATCTCTAACACTCTCTATAAGATTAGGGATCCTCGCCAGTTGTTTTGCAGCATCAATAATTGTTTGGATTGACATCTGACTCATAACATGGTCCTTGTCCGAAGGATCTTCACTGTCTTCGCTAGGCAAAAGATCCTTGTTTACCTTTATCCTTTTTGCAGGCAAAACTTTCTTTCCACTGTCTTTGCTTGGTAAGGACCTTTTGGTCCTTTTTTCAACCGTTCCCTTCATTGAAGTGTCTACTTCACACCTTTCAACACGGGGATCGTATAATACAACCTGGGATGAAGATGCCGGATTAGCTCCGTCATTTGTTCCTTCATCTACCTTCCCCTCTGTATGCAGAACTACAGATTCTCTAGCATGCTTGGCTCTTTTAATTCCCTTCTTCTTATGCCCAATTTCCTTCTTCTCACAAGCAACTGTTATGTCTCTGTTATCTGTCCTAAACGGCTTGGGCACCTGACTACCCTTCTTAATATCAGCAGCAGTCAGTGAAGTGGCACACTCCTTTGCATTTTCAACAGGACGAGCAGCTACTTCATCATCTCTACAATTGGTGTTGGAATTATGCATCTTGTCGTCGTTTCCAGCCTTCCTTTTCGGCCTTCTTGAGAAAACAGAAGTAAAAGTTTTTTCCTTCCTTCTCGGGTTCAGAACTGGAATATCTGCAGGATCAGCTCTATCTTCAACTGGAAGACTCTCTGCGAGTGGGTATTCCGTGTCTGCCTCTTGTGTGCTTAAAAGAAACAGTGTATCACCAATGGTCCTGCTTGTTGGAGATCTTGAGAAATTATCTGCGTAACAAAAATAAAATATCCACAAAAAACCGTGTTAGGTTCCTGCATCAAAGCATATATACACAACAGCAAGAAGAAACCAATGATTTTCAGAAACAGATTACAAGCAAATACTGACTAAAGTAGCTTTAACTATTAATTCTAAATAGTTGACGAGTACAGGCACAAACGCAATCAATCCGCTGCACTGCAAAAATAAATGAAAACACAACAACAGAAGAATGAACAAGAACAAATTAACTACTACCTGACTGTTTTGTCCCAGGACTAAAGTTTGAACATGGGGATAAGTACAAGTACAGAAACAAACGAGGCTGAAGTACAAATCAAGGCGGGCCTCAAGTATTAACAAACCAGAACACAACATACAGCCAAAATCAAATTGCCGATCAAGCGAATCTGAAGCACCGTAGAACAAAGGAAACCCTAAAGCAGATTGGGAATATTCAACAGTCCAAAAGCTATTACGCCCTAGGGTTTCTTAAAATTAGACAACGGAGCAGTGTACCAGGATTTAACGGCGGGGATGATCGCGAAAATGACGACATCTCGTTGCAGGTGCAGAAGACCTTGGACTCAGGCGGCGACTGTGAAACCCTAGATCAGCAGCGGCGGGACCGACAAAACAATTCCAGCACGATAAGGGCCGACGCGAACGGAGCAAAGCAGCAGAGTAGGTACGGGCGAATCGGCTGATACCGTGCGCAACAGTTATGGGAGGCAAAGGACCCTCTTCCTCGGCGCGGCGGCTTCTCCGGCGACGCTCTTGCGGTTTTCCCCAATTCTAGTCTGCTTTCAAAACTTGGAAGTTTTGCGGGTAGGGGAGGAAGACGGTGGGCGGAAAGACGGAGGGGACGAAACGGCACAGAGTAATGCTGACACGTGGGTCCCGAATAAGAGACAGATTTTATCAACCATGATTTAGTTAATTAAACAAAATGTGCGTTATTTATTTTTGAAATAAAATAACACCGTAGTTACAACACTATACAGTTATTATAGTAGTAGCATTTCCTAATATACGATCATTCACAAAATCTATCTCATTGGACTGCCCATCTTGGTCGTCCTTTTATTCCTGTAACTACGCTAGAGAAAAAAGAGAGAGACACAATCCTGTACTCCTCTTCATTCCTAGACTGTACTCGACTAGACGTCACCGCTGTATTCGACACGTTTTACACTTGTACCTGCCCTAGAGCAAACGGAAAGAGACAAAATAATGTACTCCACTTGGTGCGAAACATGTACTCGACTAGCCTTCAACGCTGTACTTTCCTTGCATTTGAACTTGTATCTGCAATAGATAGAGCGGAAAAGAAACACAGACCTGAATTCCTCCCGGTGCGGAACCCGTACTCGACTAGCCGTCATCGCCGTAATCGACATCCCTTATAACATGTACCTGCGCTAGAGAAAACGAAATTCTCCCAGATAAATCAAAAGAGAAACACAATACCGTGCTCCTATTGGTGCTTCACAATAGTTGCACATGTACTTGCCCTAGAGAAAACATAATTATTTCCAGAGAAACAACTCTTACCAAACCCTTGTTTCACCTTTACTCGACTAGCCGTCATTGCCGTACTCGACGCCCCTCTGAAAAATGTACCTGCGCTAGAGAAAACGAAAAACAGCTCCAGGATGCGGGATCTACATCCCATTATTCATTGGCGGGAAAAAGATGAGTCCGGGAATACTTTCCCGCCAAACGCTGTGGACTTCTATTTATGCTACATGTCGCTACGACACACGCCCACGCGTGAAGGAAGACAACTCTTACCAAACCCTAGTTTCATCTCCATATTCGACACAAAACTCCTCCTCCCATCACAAATCCGTGGGCAAAATCGATGTCGCGGGTAGCTATGGATAGCCGATGGAGGAGGCGATCTACCACACCGATCCCTCCGCGCCATATTCCGTACCTCCCATCAATCATACAGATCCCTCGCCTAATGAATCCATGCCGCCGCTCCCGCGCGCAAATCTGCACCCATGTCTTGCCATACCGCCGCTCAAGAACGGGAGTGTCCACACGAGCGTACCCTGACCCCCCCAGATCAATCAATGTAAGACCTGCATCGTTCATCGGCTTTTCTCCCTTCCTAAGGATGGCATCCCTCTCCTCCTGCTCGACAATCAGAAGAACTTCCAGACGCGTCCCTGCTGTGGTTCTCCCCAAAGAGTCATGTGCCCGGGAGACAGCTCATGAGGTAAAACGAAAACAACGGCTCAGTATTATATGTTCTTGTTGACCTTTTAAAACAAAAACTGCTATGTTGATTAGTTACAGTTTCAGATAATATTGTTACAATTAAACAAGATGAATTTATGAGTAAGTGATTTTATTGTACCTCTAGAGTATATATTATATGAGTTGTTTTATCCAAATATAAGATGCTACATATAATTGTTCTGTCATGTTATATGTATTACATTGTCATGTGGTGAATTTAATCTACCTGTCTGGGAATTAATGTACATCACAATGCAGTTAGATCAGATGTGTGGGTTCACTATCTACAGTTGTACAAGTGGATACTAAGACAAACTAAAATAATTTATATAAACTACAACTGCTGTTCAATAAATGCAGGCAACAGAATCAAGCTTGAACAAGGATCAGTACGCCATGGATAAAAATAAAGAGGTTGATAAAGATGAGGAAATCATGAGCACCCATCATGAACACGAGGAGGTTGAACTGATTGTTATAAGTGATGAAGAACAGGAACATCACTCAGATAATGTTGTGCAAGGAGGCAATGCTGCTGCTGATGATGATGATGGTGATGATGCTGATGATGGTGATGGTGATGAAGCAATGCTAACAAGGGACAGTGAATCAGAATCTGATGATGATGAAAAATACAGAGACTTTATTCACATGGAGGACCTAATTCCAGTGGACGAGGATGAAAGGAAACTTTACTATGCCAGCCTAGAGTCACTGGACGACCTAAACTACCATGAAGCAACTCCTGGTGCAATACAACAGAGGAAAGATGATGTTGTATTCACCATTGATATGCTGATGGGAGTCGCACAATCCAAAAAACAAGCAATCAATGATAGAATCAACAGGGACAGTGGACGTGCAAGAAAATGCATGTGTGACACGCCAGGCAAAAGCTGCAACGAAGTGATTGTAGTTTCCGACGATGAATGAGGAAGAATACATAAGCATGGATCTTTATTTATAACCTGGTAGCTTAAGTTATGTGCGTATTATATTTGCCGAATATGTTGGACATATTTTATTGTGGACACCGATTACCATAAATTATGTGTGTTTCTGTGTGGAATACATATTTTATTGTGGACACCTACTGTGCGGGTTGCGTAAATTAACCTAGAATCAAGCTAGTAATCCTCTTTGTGCCAAACGTGTAATCGTCTCAGTATAACCATTGTGTACTCCTACTCGTGCTACAAATGTACTCGTCTCAGTAGAACCACTGTACTCTACACCATAAAGCACCTGTACATACAATATACAATAGAAAACCTGACAAGAAACAAGCAGAAATTATCTGGCACTCCTATTCATGGTAAAGCTGCACTTGAATCTACTGCATAAATTTACTAGATACACCTAGCACCAATACCAATCCAGCAGAATAGAAAGTATTAACGAAAACCACCACAGATAATCGGATACTCCTACTCGTGCAGCAGAGGTACTCGACTCAGTAGAACCACTGTACTCCACCCAATAAATCACCTGTACCTACGTTATACAACACAAATCCTGACAAAGAAAACCAACAGAAATTAACTGGCACTCCTATTCATGGTACAGATGTACTTG
The DNA here is from genome assembly GCA_030979885.1 of Lolium multiflorum. Taxonomy (NCBI): domain Eukaryota; kingdom Viridiplantae; phylum Streptophyta; class Magnoliopsida; order Poales; family Poaceae; genus Lolium; species Lolium multiflorum. Next base: position 216,924,081 of record CM061752.1, on the reverse strand, counting down.
TATCTACTGAAAAAATGTACTCGATACACTTAGCATCAGTACCTACCCCGCAGAATCGAAAGTAGTAATGAAAACCACCACAGATAATCTGATACTCCTGCTCGTGCCGAATATGTACTCGTCTCAGTAGAACCACTGTACTCCATACAATAAAGCACCTGTACCTACGTTGTACAACAGAAATCCTGACAATAAAACCAACAGAGATTATATAAAACTCCTATTCTTGATACACATGCACTCGTCTCTGCTGCAAAATTGTATTCGACATTCCTAGCACCAGTACCTACTCCGCAGAATCGAAAGCAATAACGAAAACCACAACATATAATCTGGTACTCCTACTCGTGCTGCAGACGTACTCGTCTCAGTAGAACAATTGTACTCCATACCATAAAGCACCTGTACCTACGATGTACAATGAAAACCTGACAAGAAACCAACAGAAATTATATAGCACTCCCCTATTCATGATACACATGCACTCGTCTCTGCTGCAAAAATGTACTCGACACTCTTAGCACCAGTACCTACCTCGCAGAGAAACGCAAATATAAAGATAAAACAACACGGATGATCGAAAATATGAGCAAAAAACAACAGACTAGCAGTCCCCATAATAGTACATATGTAAATGTGTAAATTCCACAGATACTAGCTAAACTGAACTATAAACCATAGATAAATACGAGGTGTATACAAGAATAAACAGAAGATAATTAAAGTAAAGTACCACGTACATTGTACATTACATTGTACTCAACAACATAAAGTCTTACAAGATAACCATACCGAACACGACACAATAAAGTCTTACAAGACAACCATAACCAACACGGCACAATAAAGTCTTACAAAACAACCATAACCAACACGGCACGATGTAACAATCTGCCACACACAACTTCAGAAGTTGGATTTGGATGCAAAAGCATCTAACACCTCTGCATAATCGGTAGGTTGAGCTTCAACATAGTAAACTTGTCTGACATGGAAGGGTCCAAAAAAGTCATAATTGAATATGTGGCCAGTAACTTTCTGCAGGTCACTAGGATCTTGGAACTTGACAAGAACACTTCCATGATGGTAGTTCTCCATGGCAAGGAACTTTGTGTGACCAAGAAACTTGCTCAAAGCATGAGCGACAACAAATGTGCTGGTAAAAAACACTGATATACTAAACGTAGCTTCTCCAATTGTATCAACAGGACCAACATCAATTCCAAGCATATCCATTGTAATCCTTGGAAGTTCCGTACTTGGGTTTATATTCTAGAAAATTGAATTTCAAACAAGAGGGATCAAAGTTAGTAAGTGCGTATATTCCTGTGCAAGATGACTGAAAAAATAAAAAATAAAAAGAAAACAAATACCTTGGCAATATCTTCGAACTTACGGATTCTTGAAGCATATGCCTCATCAACTGCATCTTCAACCCTAGGCTTTTTTGAAACTTCTCCGAGATCAACTGCATCCTCAACCAAGGACCTTTTTGAAGCTTCACCAGAATCCATCACAAACCGTGCTTTGTGAGTACCAGCTTCTACAACACCACAAGAAAAAATAATGAAAATAAAGAACAAATATCATTTGGACCCATACAAGCAACCGAACAAAATAATGTTCTATAAGAGCAGGAAATCTTGCAACAAACGAGCATGCTAGAAATATAAAAAAGATAATTCTATGGTTCTTAGACTCATCATCTACAAAAACCGCAATTTAGAAATAAGAAATAGATACAGATCTGGAAGAAATAAAGAAAAAACCAATACAATCGACCGAACAAAATAATGGTTTGAAAGAGAAGGAAATGATGCCTCCAACTAACTTGAATAAGAAATCTTGCAACAAACGAGCATGCTATTAATATAAAAAAGATAAATCTATGGTTCGTAAACTGCTCATCTACAAAAGCAGCAGTTTAGGATAAGAAATAGATACAGATCTGGAAGAAATAGACGAAAAGGAGGTAGTTACAAAGCGTGAGAAATAGAGGATGTCCGAGAAAAAGTATAAGAGGAATAAAGAGGAAACAAAATAAGAACTACACCAGAAACATAAACAATATATCTATAGGATTACAGAATGAATTTACGAGGGAAATAAACAAACAAAGAAATGAACATATTACGGAAACCCTAACCAGGAAGGGAAGATGTTGAGCAGAGAGGGAGCGGAGACGGGAACCCTAACCAGGAAGAGAAGATGGTGAGCAGAGAGCGGAGCGAAGACGGAAACCCTAACCAGGAAGGAACAGAATATAAAACCGGCGGACTCGGAGCGCAAACCACCAGATGCTCCTAGTACGACGACTGAACGGCGCCATTTTACGTACCAGAGAGTGGCTTCAAGTCACTAACACGCGGCACCCACTTTATGTTGGCCCACTCATCAGTGAGTGAAAGTAAATGAAAAGTCGGGAATTCGAAAGGAAAGAATCTCACTCGCAGGACTCTCCGACGCTCCACGGCACCAGCCACCAGTGCAAATTCAAGGAGAAGTAAGTAGGTTATTGACTAATCGTTTCCAGTTCCCCATGAAACATGCGCATTACTAGCTCATTATTTTATTAATAAATTCAATCACCGCCACAGGCAACAAAGCGGTACCAAAGAACTGTAAATGTTCACCGTCGTACATAAACAAGCCGTAAGTACAACGACAGAAGAGTCCCAAGTATGCCACATTTCAAGGCGTAAGTACAACGACAAAAGGCATAAGCACAGCACCTATCAAGAATAAAGTACATTTCAATGGCGGAACAAGTACACAAAACAAGACTTGAAAAAACTATTAACCAATAGTACTCAATAGTTCCCCATGTAAAATATCAGTCGAGTACAGTTGAAGGCGCACGAGTACAGCTTAGGCAGCAAGAAGAATACATAACTGTTTCACTCATTTTGTCTGCAAATTTTGTGTTCTGCACGAATGTACAGTGCAAGGTGTATCGAGTACAGCAGTGATGGATGCACGAGTACATCTTCGATAGGAAAAGGGGTACAGTATTGTTTCCTATGTTTTCTGCATGTTTTTTGTTATTTTGCGAATGGACATGTGCCAGCAAGGTCGAGTACAGCGGTTGAAGGCGCACGAGTACAGCTTAGGCAGCAAGAGGAATACATAACTGTTTCACTAATTTTGTCTGCAAATTTTGGGTTATTCAAGAGAGTACAGGTGCAAGGTGTATCGAGTACAGCAGTGATGGATGCACGAGTACATCTTCGCTAGGAAGAGGGGTACAGTATTGTTTCCCTATGTTTTCTGCATGTTTTTTGTTATTTTGCGAATGGACATGTGCCAGCAAGGTCGAGTACAGCGGTTGAAGGCGCACGAGTACAGGTTAGCCAGCAAGAGGAATACATAACTGTTTCACTAATTTTGTCTGCAAATTTTGGGTTATTCAAGAGAGTACAGGTGTAAAGTGTGTCAAGTACAATGGTGTTCGGTGCACGAGTACAGCTTCGCTGGGAAGAGGGGTACAGTATTGTTTCTCTATGTTTTCTGCATGTTTATTGTTACTTGCGAATGGACATGTGCCAGCAAGGAAAATTACAGCGGTGAAGGGCGCACGAGTACAGGTTAGCCAACAAGAAGAACACATGACTGTTTTTCTATATTTGTCTGCAAATTTTGGGTTATTCAAGAAAGTACAGTTGTCGGTGTGTCGAGTACAGCGGTGATGCGTGCACGAGTACAGCTTCGTCAAGAGAGAAGTACAGGCGTGTTTCCATTTTTTTTCTGCACGTTGTTTCTTCCTTGGGAAGGGACATGCGCCAGCAGGTCGAGCACGGTTAAAGGCGCACGAGTACATGTTAGGCAGCAAGAGCAAACGTAACTGTTTCTCTATATTTTTTTTGCAAATTTTGTGTTCGCAAGAAGGTACAGGTGTCCACCCAATAAATCACCTGTACCTACGTTATACAACACAAATCCTGACAAAGAAAACCAACAGAAATTAACTGGCACTCCTATTCATGGTACAGATGTACTTGTATCTACTGAAAAAATGTACTCGATACACTTAGCATCAGTACCTACCCCGCAGAATCGAAAGTAGTAATGAAAACCACCACAGATAATCTGATACTCCTGCTCGTGCCGAATATGTACTCGTCTCAGTAGAACCACTGTACTCCATACAATAAAGCACATGTACCTACGTTGTACAACAGAAATCCTGACAATAAAACCAACAGAGATTATATAAAACTCCTATTCTTGATACACATGCACTCGTCTCTGCTGCAAAATTGTACTCGACATTCCTAGCACCAGTACCTACTCCGCAGAATCGAAAGCAATAACGAAAACCACCACATATATTCTGGTACTCCTACTCGTCCTGCAGACGTACTCGTCTCAGTAGAAAAACTGTACTCCATACCATAAACCACCTGTACCTACGATGTACAATAGAAAACCTGACAAGAAACCAACAGAAATTAAATAGCACTCCCCTATTCATGATACACAGGCACTAGTCTCTCCTGCAAAAATGTACTCGACACTCTTAGCACCAGTACCTACCTCGCAGAGAAACGGAAACATAAAGATAAAACAACACGGATGATCGAAAATATGAGCAAAAAACAACAGACTGGCAGTCCCCATAATAGTACATAGGTAAATATGTAAATTCCACAGATACTAGCTAAATTGAACTATAAACCAAAGATAAATACGAGGTGAGTACATCAATAAACAGAAGATAATTAAAGTCAAGTACCACGTACATGGTACATTACATTGTACTCAACAACATAAAGTCTTACAAGATAAACATACCAAACACGACACAATAAAGTCTTACAAGACAACCATAACCAACACGGCACAATAAAGTCTTACAAAACAACCATAACCAACACGGCACGATGTAACAATTTGCCACAAACAATTTCAGAAGTTGGATTTGGATGCAAAACCATCTAACAACTCTGCATAATCGGTAGGTTGAGCTTCAACATAGTCAACTTGACTGACATGGAAGGGTCCAAAAAATTCATAATTGAATATGTGGCCAGTAACTTTCTGCAGGTCACTAGGATCTTGGAACTTGACAAGAACACTTCCATGATGGTAGTTCTCAATGGCAAGGAACTTTGTGTGACCAAGAAACTTGCTCAAAGCATGAGCGACAACGAATGTGCTGGTAAAAAACCTGGATACACTAAACGTAGCTTTTCCAATTGTATCGACAGGACCAACATCAATTCCAAGCATATCCATTGTAATCCTTGGAAGTTTCGTACTCAGGTTTATACTCTAGAAAATTGAATTACAAACAAGATGGATAAAAGTTAGTAAGCGCGTATATTCCTGTGCAAGACAACTGAAAAAATAAGAACTAAACAAATACCTTGGCAATATCTTCAAAATTACGGATTTTTGAAGCATCTGCGACATCAACTGAAGCTTCTCCAAGATCAACTGCATCATCAAGCAAGGGCCTTTTTGAAGCTTCACCAGAATCCATCACAAACCGTGTTTTGCGTGTTCCAGCTTCTACAACACCACAAGAAAGAATAATGAAAATAAAGAACAAATATCATTTGGACCCATACAATCACCGAACAAAATAATGTTCTATAAGAGCAGGAAATCTTGCAACAAACGAGCATGCTAGAAATATAAAAAAGATATTTCTATGGTTCTTAGACTCATCATCTACAAAAACCGCAGTTTAAAAATAAGAAATAGATACAGATCTGGAAGAAATAAAGAAAAAACCAATACAATCGACCGAACAAACTAATGGTTTGGAAGAGAAGGAAATGATGCCTCCAACTAACTTGAATAAGAAATCTTGCAACAAACGAGCATGCTATTAATATAAAAAAGATAAATCTATGGTTCGTAAACTCCTTATCTACAAAAGCAGCAGTTTAGGATAAGAAATAGATACAGATCTGGAAGAAATAGACGAAAAGGAGGTAGTTACAAAGCGTGAGAAATAGAGGATGTCCGAGAAAAAGTATAAGAGGAATAAAGAGGAAACAAAATAAGAACTACACCAGAAACATAAACAATATATCTATAGGATTACAGAATGAATTTACGAGGGAAATAAACAAACAAAGAAATGAACATATTACGGAAACCCTAACCAGGAAGGGAAGATGTTGAGCAGAGAGCGGAGCGGAGACGGGAACCCTAACCAGGAAGAGAAAATGGTGAGCAGAGAGCGGAGCGAAGACGGAAACCCTAACCAGGAAGGAACAGAATATAAAACCGGCGGACTCGGAGCGCAAACCACCAGATGCTCCTAGTACGACGACTGAACGGCGCCATTTTACGTACCATAGAGTGGCTTCAAGTCACTAACACGCGGCACCCACTTTATGTTGGCCCACTCATCAGTGAGTGAAAGTAAATGAAAAGTCGGGAATTCGAAAGGAAAGAATCTCACTCGCAGGACTCTCCGACGCTCCACGGCACCAGCCACCAGTGCAAATTCAAGGAGAAGTAAGTAGGTTATTGACTAATCGTTTCCAGTTCCCCATGAAACATGCGCATTACTAGCTCATTATTTTATTAATAAATTCAATCACCGCCACAGGCAACAAAGCGGTACCAAAGAACTGTAAATGTTCACCGTCGTACATAAACAAGCCGTAAGTACAACGACAGAAGAGTCCCAAGTATGCCACATTTCAAGGCGTAAGTACAACGACAAAAGGCATAAGCACAGCACCTATCAAGAATAAAGTACATTTCAATGGCGGAACAAGTACACAAAACAAGACTTGAAAAAACTATTAACCAATAGTACTCAATAGTTCCCCATGTAAAATATCAGTCGAGTACAGCGGTTGAAGGCGCACGAGTACAGCTTAGGCAGCAAGAAGAATACATAACTGTTTCACTCATTTTGTCTGCAAATTTTGTGTTCTGCACGAATGTACAGTGCAAGGTGTATCGAGTACAGCAGTGATGGATGCACGAGTACATCTTCGATAGGAAAAGGGGTACAGTATTGTTTCCCTATGTTTTCTGCATGTTTTTTGTTATTTTGCGAATGGACATGTGCCAGCAAGGTCGAGTACAGGTTGAAGGCGCACGAGTACAGCTTAGGCAGCAAGAGGAATACATAATTGTTTCACTAATTTTGTCTCAAATTTTGGGTTATTCAAGAGAGTACAGGTGCAAGGTGTATCGAGTACAGCAGTGATGGATGCACGAGTACATCTTCGCTAGGAAGAGGGTACAGTATTGTTTCCCTGTTTTCTGTTATTTTGCGAATGGACATGTGCCAGCAAGGTGGAGTACAGCGGTGAAGGGTGACTTAGGCAGCAAGAGGAATACACGACTGTTTCACTAATTTTGTCTGCAAATTTTGGGTTATTCAAGAAAGTACAGGTGCAAGGTGTGTCAAGTACAGAGGTGATCGGTGCACGAGTACATCTTCATTAGCAAGAGGAGCACAGGAGTGTTTTCCGCATGTTTTTTGTTATTTTGCGAATGGACATGTGCCAGCAGGCAGCAAGAGAAAAACATAACTGTTTCACTAATTTTGTCTGCAAATTTTGGGTTATTCAAGAAAGTACAGGTGCAAGGTGTGTCAAGTACAGGGTGATCTGCACGAGTACAGCTTCATTAGCAAGAGGAGCACAGGAGTGTTTTCATGTTTTTTGTTATTTTGCGAATGGACATGTGCCAGCAGGGTGGAGTACAGCGGTGAAGGGTGCACGAGTACAGTTTAGGCAGCAAGAGAAAACATAACTGTTTCTTTATATTTGTCTGCAAATTGTGGGTTCTGATGGAAGGTACAGGTGTGTGAGGTGTCTACAGTACAGCGGTGATGGGTGCATGAAGGTACAGGTCTAAGTACAACAACACGAAAGTCGTAGGTACATAATATACAAAAGTACAAATACAGCTAAAATATAAGCTAAAATATAAACTACAATCACAAGTATTAACTACAGCAACAGACACAATAACATTTTCATAACTTGAGGGAAACATAGCAAGGAATAGTAAGTGTCTCACAGTCACAATAAAGGCGTAAGTACATCAGGAAGCAAATATCAAGTACGTAAGACATAAGAGTACAAGTACAGACAAATATATGCCAGAAAAGCGAAACCACAGATGTTCAACACAAGGTGACAGTACAAAACAGGAGATTCTTGGGTTCAGTTACAAATAGTTAAAGCACAAACTAAAATATAAATAGAACCATAACGGAGAATCAACGATACTGTCGGAATACAAACAGAGAAACATGTTTCTTTCCGAACGGGTTTGTATATCCTTATCGAGCAACATTCACCGTCTTGCATGCTTTCTCATTATATCAACGACTGCAGGCATTTTCTTTGCATTACCTTGGAAAGTTAGCATATAGAACACCAGCTGCTCACGCAGCTTGATAACATCATTCTGCAATTAACAAATGAAAATTATATGCAGACCAACAATTACATATGCCAAGAAAAACATAGACAAAGACTTACTTCTCTTATCTTATGCTGGAAACCACCGCAATGTTGAAGAATTACTTTCATAGCTTGAGGTCCAGAGTCGTTCCTAAAAACAGTTTGAGTAAGAACAAGAAAATAAAACTATATGAATTACCACAGAACAAAACAAAGACACATAGAAACACAATGATAAATACAATCTCTTAAAATTTTACTTACTCATTGATGTTGTCAGAAACGATTTGGGCAGGCATCACCTGAAAGTTATAAATATCATAACGCTCAGAGTAATATGCTGCTGTATAAGCCTTCTTGAAGTTATCAATAACAGTCATTGCAATATTTTCTGCTACAGTAGCATCATAATAAGGACAATATGTCTCAAACCGCAGTCGGGCGAAATTAGCGACAACCACAATCCAAAAGTGATTATCTCTAACAGGAAGAATTACCTGAAAAACAACCAAATTTTTAAAAATAGCTAAAAAAATAAAATTAAAAGGACAAGTGTAATTTTTAAAATACAAAAAATCAAATAGTTGCAAAAGAGTTGAAATAGCAGTTGAAACCAAATTCAATTATAAAACATAAAAGGAAAACTTTTGGCATACTAGACAATATATATATTCAAGATACAAATATCATACAAAACAAAATACTCACAACATCAAAGTGATATATCCTACAGGGTAAATTAGGCTCCATAATGTAATTCTTCAGTGCGTTCGGATCAGCACCCAATTCCCTGAATGCCCTCTAGCAAAGTAGAAAGAAAAAAAAACTGATTTTACCATTCTGCCAAACAATTATCCATAAAAAAGTAGAAAAATATCCATATTTAATAAACAAAAAAGAAATAGTAAAAACTTACTACACTCTCACTGTACATTATGTACTTTAGGCACTGGGGACGCTGTTGATTAAGGAAGACACTGTTGTCATACTGCTCTTCCATTACAGTGGCAGCAAATACATTCATAACGTAGTCATGAACATAACCACCAGGTTGCATTGACAACCCAAAATTTCTGTGAGTGGCCCATCTTCCCCTTGTCTCAACAATTCTTGGGCTGCACAACAAAACAAAATCACAACACAGCAAAAAGATTATTTAAAATGATTAAATAAAATGGAAAACCAGTGGCATGAAATAGTAGGATACCTTCTACCAAATTGCGCTGGTAAATACTTTCGCACCCACTCCATCATATCAATCTCAGCCTGCGTCGAATCTCTAATTGAGAGGAAGGGGCGATGGTTTCCATGATGCAAAGGTTGACTTTGTGAAAGCCCTGCTGTTGATCCTCTATTATATGTGCCTTGTGACAGACTCGTGTTAAATCGTACCTGCTGTTCACCATAATTCCTCTGGTGATACTGCGGCGTAGCACAAGCACGTGGAGATCGAATCATGAATTCCGGAAAAGGAGTAACCACATAACCAGCGTTCCCACCCACATCTTCATCGTCATGTTGGCTACCATTATACCTCCCTGCACTTTGAGAGCTCTGAAAATTTTGCTGCCCAAGCGTGTTGTAAGAGCTGTTATGACCAGTGTTGTAAGAGCTCTGAAGAGAAGACCCTTCATAAGCAATAGATCTCTCATGTCTATAACCAGCAAACCCAGTGTTAAAACCAGGCACAGATATTGTCCTTCCAGGTGTGTTTACTGCTTGCAAAGATGAATGATTTGACAGGTGCAAACCATCAATGTTAGAAATAATAGCTTGGGAGGCAGGAGGGTCTGCGAAATTAACAGTCCTTCGCCCTCCATGGAATGTTCTTCCATTTCGATCACGGAGAATGCCCTGATAACCAGATGACAATCCTGGTTGGGATGGCTGCGACATACCAGGGACTCCGTCTAGATACTGGTGTTGAGTACTAGATGGCATACAAACACTTCCAACAGGCACCAAATGTTCAGCCAACAAGACATCTGAGGGTGATGAATATGAAAATTTCTTCATTGCAAGCGTTTTCGTCCTCTCAATCCTTTCTATTTCTTCCCAAGCAGAAGGTTCATCCAACGGGTCACATGGAACAATATAACTAGTTTGGTCTGCACCACTTGCCATCTTTGAGCTACCATCCTCCAGTACAGACATCTTTTGTTTCTTCGCAGATGAGTCATGCTGGAAACCGAGAGACTCAGATGAATTTCTCTTCGAAGACGGGAGTAGAAGAGAATCTTCAAGACCAGTAGCTGGATTATTAGAAGTGGAAACCTTAGCATGCTCATCAGCAAAAGCAGTGGGATTGATTGCAGGTTCTGCAGCTGTAGTGCAATAAGATTGAGTTTCGACTTCCAGTTTCTTGCCAATTTGTTTAACTTCAACTGTTGGATCGTTAGAATTACCGGATGAGCCATCTTTGCAATCTACTCTATCAGCGTTAACACAAGCCAGAGAGTCGGCCTTGCAGGTTTTCGTAGTAGCACCCGAAGAACACGCAGCTGAGCCGCTCCCTTTGCTAGTGGACTCAGGAAAACCAACCTCGATCTTACCAAGGACAGCTTCATTTCCTACAGATGCATAAACTTGTCTAACATTGTCATGCACCTTCACGGGGGTAACAGAGGGAATGTTTAACCTCTCACCAACTGCGCTCTTACCAGTATCTAAGGCAACCGAGCAGTTGCAAGTTTCAGAAGCAAGAGGACTATTCAAAAGTCCACAACAGTTGCAAACAACTCCCTTCTGCACAAGCAAATCCAACGCTCCTTCGGATGGGAGTATTGATGGAAGATCCTCCACGACGCGATCAAGATACGCTTCGAGATTCAAGCAGATACTCCTTATACAATGCATTTGGAGTGTATTTGCAATTAATAGGAATGAGCTGTTGAAGCAACCTAATCTGTTTATAAACATTCTGACTAATCGGCATGATTTGCTCACGCCACATGTCATCGCACATCTCAGCATTACTAGCAATACCCTTATTCCTGTTCTGGCTTTCTGGCAAGCTGTATGTTTGGTCATTCAATACGGAGACTTCTTGATTTGATTGAGTTCTAACGACACATGGGCTATCTCCCGTTCCATTCGAGCGGTATATATGATCAAAATCATTGAGTATACCCAGACAATTCGCCATATTACTGAACCATGGCCTTGAACAAGAACCACCCTGTTTATCTTCAGATGTGCAAAATCTTCGTTCATTATAGTGGCTCGCAAGCTGCAAAACATTGGCAATCTTATTGTTGATGATTGGCTGAATTGCAGAAAATATCTCAAAGTACAAGCCCTGCTGAATTTCTTTCAGGTCATCAACAGCCTGTTGCAAAATCAAAAAAAAAAAAAAACAAAAACAAAACAAAACAAAAAATTAGTAATTGCAGACAACTGCTTCGAACTATAAAACATTACACTACAGATGTCAATTAAAACAGAACATCACAATAAACGTACCAATGGACGCATCGCAGGCTTCACAAAGGAGCAAAGAAACGTCTCGAGACCGGGATGCAGATCTCCAATAAAGAAAGTGGAAGACCCACTCTGATGAAACGGAGTACGTCTCACATCCTTCAGCTAATTATAACACACACAATGAAAAATAAAAAACACAGTTTAGGGACAACACATAAACATAAAATTTTAAAACATGTATTGCTCATCATCAGACAATGAAATACACTAACCGGTATTTCGCCATAGGTTCCATCCTCCGCAGAAACCAAGTCAAGTTTTTCAAATTCACTAACTGTAACTGAATCCCATACATTAATTCTTGGAACAACACTAGCAAGCTCTTTGACTTTTATATCAAGATATTCTAAGTAAGTCATCTACAAAGAACAACAAAGCACAAAAAAAAAATCAGGCACTCAGATAGAATTAATCAATAACATGACAACAGCAGCTGATGAGAAACTAAAGGAGTTACTAACCAGAGGAACAACCAAGCAACCACAGAGAGCACCCTGTAGACCACAATCAACGAACGTTTTCATGGAAGCTGAAAGTTTCTGAAACACTGCTGAAGACCAATCATACGTGCAGATTTCCTCAGAAGGACCCTCAAGTGCTGAAAGGTAGTCAGGACTGACGCACTCATACGTCGTTGGACATAGAAATGCAGTAATACAGAACATCATCCAATATATCTTGAAATCTTCCTCTTCCAAGTCAGAAGACAGCATATTCATTAGCTCATTTATAGTTGGGGTACTGCCTTCACAACATGACCGATTCCTAACGACATCCCTGAATTGCTCACTGCACTTGATAGGAATGCGCCGTCCTCCAATTGGTGTGCCTAAAACCTTATGGACACACAGTGCATTGAAAGCGAAGTCAAAGCCACTTTTGAAGACAAACATCCTCTTTGAAGCAACATAGTTGCTGACAATCCAAGCAACAAAAGCCCTTGGTATCTCTTCAAGACGAATATCAAGGAGAGATCCTTGACCTATATCAGCAACATAACCCCTTTGTTTGGGGCTAAGGGACTTGCAAACAGAAATGAACTTTGGAAGGCTAAGTTTTGTACTAAATTCTGATGAACCATTAGGGATAGATCCAGAACTGGAAAACAGAAAACACATAAACACATGATCAAGACATGAAAATAAACCAGAAGCATGAACAAACATATATAGGAATAACAAATAATATAAACTAACCAAGATTTTCTCAATCTGTGCTGTTCAATTTTTTCATTAGTAGCAGATACTTTCTTCTCCATTCTCATCCTATCCTGCTCAAGCTGGTCACGCACCATGAATTCCTGAGTCACCAACTCAGTACCATCAACGGAAAAAGACTGCGTATCAGATAATTGAGGGGTGACCTCATCTTCACCATCACGAGGTACAGCAGCTTCATCATCCATTGAACAACGCAGGCTACGAGAAAACAACGAGAACTCACAAAACCAGCCGAAAAATCCACGGGGATCTTTATTGAGAACCCGCCGCCTACATTCAACAATCGAAGAAAGAAATCAAACGATAAATAGGGTTAGGAAGCATGCCAGACGAGAGGTTTCAAAAACAGATCTGAGATGGGGGGCGCAAGCGTACGAAGAGGGCAAGAGGGAGGAAGAAGATGGCTCACGGGATCAATGAATGACGCCAAAAATTACGGGGACGTCACAGAAGAAAAATGGGAAAGTGAAGTAGAATAAATCCTCCCATCCACAGTCCCACATGTCATCCACGAAGAAAAGGAATGATCAGAACAAGGAGGACCCACATGTCATACTGAAACACCAACTCCCATTTAATGAAATATGCTGGCCCACAAATGCAGGATAAGAATTATCTCGAAGGTAGAAATCTTAACTAATCCTCCACTTTTGGTGGACAACAGGATCACGCTTTCCATCTCCTCCTCTCTCTCCAACAGATTCAAAATTCAAATCCAGATCCAGACGAGGGGAACGACGAAGCCACCAACGAAGACGAAGGAAGACGAACGATCACGAACTCAAGGTAAACATCTAAATTCCACGTTCGTAGATTTGAAACGTACTATTCCGTGCCCCAATTTTTCTCGCTCTACAGCTGGAACCCCATCCACAACTAACATGTACTTCAGTGAATCGCAATTTTTCATCAATATTTTTTTTCCTTAGATTCAAAATTCGGACGTGCAGGAGAGAAAATATCAACACAAGGGAACAAACAAGGGATGAGAGAAGCTGATCTCGCAGATCTGCAGGATTAGGCAAAGTGCAAAATACATCTGATCGGAACAACCTCATAGGTAAATTCACCAGGTTTCTTTCTCGTTGATTCTGGAATACAAACAGGCACAGACTAACCACTCAAACACGCACTAAACAAGTTCAAACACTGGATACTCATCAAAACTAGTCGTAAATTCAAACTTGCACATTTCCTTCTGAATACTTGTCAAAAAGTAGCACTCAAACTTCTCAACCTTACACGCTTGCTCTTCATAGTCTTGAACTTCAACATTTCATACTCCTGCAGGGCTGGAGAGGAAAAAAAAAGAATCATCAGAGAAGATGGATGAAACATGGGCACCACACAACAAGGATGAAGAACAACAAATAATGTGGTTGAACAAGCTGCCACCTGGAGTAAAGATACCACTAACTGCTGAACAGATGGCAAAAGTTGCAAAAATGGTAAAACTTATCAAAATCCATTCTACTTACAAGCACCTCCCCGTTATGCTATAGTGCTAAACTTTGTCGTACAGGGAAGTACCAATTCACCATGTTAACAAGTACTAGTAAAACTGCATGGAGAAAACAGACAAACTTGTGCATATAATGATTTCATATTAACTATTACTAGTAACTATTCATATTAACAAGTACTAGTAACAATTGCTTGGAAAAACAATTTCCATGCTGTCAAACAAAAGCAACAGTATTATCGTGCCTATGTTGTTCAAGAAGTACTAGCCCATAGTAGTAAGAAGCACTAGAAACAATTCCAGGCAACAACAGCTTACACATGTCAACAGGTACACAACTTCTAGTACTGTACCTATAATATGACCTTATTGTGATTTATTTGTAATGTGATCATATATCTGCATTTAAAATGTACACAAAATAAACTATTATTCCTTTTTTTTTTGACATGCATGTACACAAAATTTTATAATCATTTTTTTTTCAGGCAAGAATACACGCATGGAAGAATAAAAAGGAGAAAATGCAACAAAATAAACTTAAACAAGCTGAGTCA
Source organism: Lolium multiflorum (assembly GCA_030979885.1). Taxonomy (NCBI): domain Eukaryota; kingdom Viridiplantae; phylum Streptophyta; class Magnoliopsida; order Poales; family Poaceae; genus Lolium; species Lolium multiflorum. Next base: position 216,908,972 of record CM061752.1, on the reverse strand, counting down.
CAGTACAGAGTGCAGTGTGCTCACCTTAAACGATCTCTAATTGAAGTAAAGAAGGAAGAAGCTTCCAGCAACAGCTCAACAATGGAATTGGATAGAGGGATGAAGGAAAAAAAATTGCTAACCTCTGAGAATATCAATCAGTATGCTCCCTCCTACGCTTGTTCAAGAGAGTATCCTTCCCTGCATGCAAGCAACGTCAAATCATATCAATCGCAAAACTTCACAATGAAGGTTGGTAAAATTAATTAATACATATGGCACTGAAAATTCATTAGTACATATTATTGAATCAATTTAACAAATATAATTAAAAGTAATTATTTTCTGTGATAGTAATATTACTGACTGTCAATCTTCTTACAGGATGCTGATGGCAACAATGTGAGACAAAAACATCACGAACAAACAGGAAAGCATAATTATGTGTCAGCAACAAGCAGCCAGAACAGCTCAGCTACACCAGCGGGAAAATACATGCAAAGAAGCTCATCAAGTTACGAGGTAAGTAACAAAGGTTATAGAAGTAAAGTACAAAGTCAAAACATTTTTAGGATAAATCCTGATAATTATTTATCCATTTCTCAGGGTTTATTCAAAGAAATCGAGGACGATGATATGTCTGACGACAACAACGACAACAACAACACACAGATCAAGCTAGTAGACAAGCACGAGACCTCCCGACAACAATCTCAACAAAACAAAGAAGACATCAAAAAGGCATGTAGATTACAGTTGATCAACACTTCTCGCAATGACGACAACAGAAACTGTGATTAAAAAATATCCTGACAAAATTAAATGTATATCTATTTTGCAGGAGGTTTACAGCAACCAGGCAGGAATGAAACAACATGCAGGTCCAAGCAGCAAATATGGTATACCAGACAAACAGAATAACTGGAAAACACAAAAGCAACCAATACCAGCAAAAATTAGCAAGGTACAATGATTATGCACTCTGGAGAAACATCAGTAAACCAGGAATCTAACATAAAGTTTACTTGATTTACTTATCTTCAGGAAATGAAGTTTGCTACAGCCAACACCAACTCCAGTGATAGCACAACAAGCAATACAAAGGTAGTAACTACATGTATGCACTAAAATTATCAAGTTCATTTAAAACAATGCATTAAAAAAATTAACTGTAAACCTTTAATTTACAGGAAACATATGAAGCATACACATGTACAGAAACATCGGGAAATAAAAACATCGATCACCAGGTACGTAATTTTGATTTTTGAAACAGTCCACGCTGTGTTATATGTGGAAAATAAACACTAAAATATGTAGACCTCTGAAACACCATCTTACAAAACTGATGCACAATGTAAATGTTATGAATTCAGGAAACCAGAGGAATGGGAAGTACCGATGAAGAAACAAGTGCCTCAAAGGAAACAGGTCAAAAGGAAGCTTATTCATCATCGCAGAAACACAGCACAGGACAATCAAACTCGTCCACAGAGGAACAAGCTACTAAACAAGAAACAAAAGAAGAACTGAACGATGATGATCCAGAAATAAATCCAGATCCTCCAACAAAGATGGAAGAAGAAATGGACAAGATGTTCAACACAGATGACTACCCAGCAGTTGAAGAGATTATCAGTGCAGCTATACCAAAGGAAGGTGCCCGCTTCAAAACAAGAGACGATGCATTCTACAGATACGCTCTGTATGCAAGAAAGGAAGGATTTGCAGTGAAGAAGTTCAGCAGCAAGAGATCAGGAAAAAACGGAGAAATTTACATGCAAACATTCACATGTAACAAGGAAGGATGCACAAACACAGATGCCAAAACATCGTCTCAGAGGAGAACAAATATACTACTGAAGACTGGCTGTAAAGCACACATAATTGTAAGAGAATTTGATGGATACTGGTACATCAAGAAGGTCCACTTAGAACACAACCATCCGCTGGAGCCAACAGACTATCTCATTAGGTTTGCACACTGTCACAAAAGGATGACTGATCTCGACAGGAGATTAATTCATCTACTACAGATGGGACGTCTGCCACCAAGGAAGATGATGTTAATCTTCCGGTCAATCAGAGGGAAATTCCGCGGAATACCCTTCGATGCTGTTGATCTAAGCAACATAAAAAGTCAACAACAACAAATTGAAAAGGACCATGACATTCAGAAGTGCCTGGAACGCTTCAAGACACTCCAGAAAACAGTACCTGGCTTCTATTATGCCATGGAGATAGACAGTGAAAAAAGGGTTCGCAGCCTGTTTTGGATGGACGCAATGTGCGTAATGAACTACAAACTGTTCGGTGACTACATATCTTTCGACACAACTTTCAGCACAAACAAGTACGGCTTACCATTTGTTCCTATAGTGGGGGTGAACAATCACGGCTCCACAGTACTGTTTGCCGTTGCTCTGCTCAAGGATCAAAAAACAGATACATTCATATGGGTGCTGGAAACATTTGTTCAGGCCATGGGTGGAAAAGAACCAAAGACAATAATAACAGATCAGGACAAAGCAATGAAGAAAGCAATAAAGACAGTTCTAAAGACTACAACCCACAGGAACTGCTACTTCCACATCGTGACCAAGATGAGTCAGAAAGAGAGCACCTTCTTTGCAAAAAATACAGGATTGTCAGAAATGCTAATGTACGTTGCAAAGAACGCATTCACACCAGCTGAGTTCGAAATGGGATGGAATAAAGTGATAAAGGATTACAATGCTGGCGGAGAAAAACACCTAAGCAAGTTATACAGAATAAGACACAGGTGGGTACCAGCGTACTTCATGGATAATTTTTTCCCATTCTCATCAAGCACAGGAAGGAGCGAGAGCACAAATAACATGTGGAAATGCTATAGCCAGCACACAGACACAATAACAATGTTCCTAGAACAATACGAGGTTATACAAGACAAGTGCTTATCTGCCCTGGACAAGAAGAAGCTCGTATCATCACTCAAAACAGCAAAAGCAGTAACAAGACACCCGTTTGAGAAGCAAGCTCTTGAACAATTCACAAATGACATATTCGAGAAGTTCCAGATCGAGATAACAAACAACACAGCATTCAAGGTAGATGGATCTCTTGAACCTGGTCGCCACCTCCGGCTGAAAAGAATAGTGAAATCCTACGACCACATGGAATTCAAAAGGGAGTGTTTCGACGTCACATTTGACGATGAAAAAAGAAACTTCATGTGTTCCTGCAAGAAGATGCAGAGGGATGGTATACATTGCTGCCATGTGATAAAAGCAATGGTTCACATGGAGATCAGTGATTTGCCAGAGAGTTTTGTGATTCAAAGATGGAGAAAAGACATAGACACGGAACTCGCAACATTAGGAAATGTCGCAGATGCTACTTGCGGAGATGAAACACTAAAGTTTGCCGGTGTGATGAGCCATATGGCAGAACTTTGCAACAAAGCGTGCCCAATTGACAAAGCATATAATGTCATGATTCAGTGTATGCGTGATATGGAAACAAAAGTGCTGGCAGCAATCAGAGAAGATGAAGGAGCCAAAAAACTACACGATGAAGAAACAGCTAGCAACGAAACATTACGTGACCCACCAATGTCCGACAGAAGAGGAACAAAAAGAGGAGACAGAATGATGCCAGGTTCAGAAAAAAAACAGAAAACTAGACAAATAACATGCGGCCACTGCAAAGTATCAGGACACAACAAAACGGGATGTGAAACACTGAAAGCAGAACAGCAGCACAGGCAGCAGCACAAGCAGCAGCAGCACAGGAAGCAGCATCACAGCAAAGGTATACAAGCAATACAGCACAGGATCAATCAACAGATAGACACACAAATGATGATAACAACACAACAGAAAGAACAAGAATACCAGGAAACACGCACGGTATGTACTACCACAACGGAAGAATAAGGTGTAACATGGAATATCTAGTATTTGGAACACAAGACATATTAAAACGGTAAGTGTGCCCATGAAATTACTTTTGTCAGTTATGAAAACCTAATGATGTAAATATTAAGCTTTCTCCAAAAAGCTAAACATAAATTTGAAATATATTTATTTTGCAGAGGTCGAAGATGAGCAAAGGATATCAAAGGAGAACAATAAAAATAGAAATCACACAAGGAGGAGGCCACAGGAATATTTTAGAATATATGATAGAAACAATGGAATGAATATGTAATGTTCTTATGTACTTAATTTCCTTATTTTGTACAATCAAGTTCAATTCATTGACTTCACTGGACGAAAAAAGGATAACCATTGTAAAACAGTTCTTACTTTCGAATTCTTCAATCTGTTCGCGTACGAAACTTGCCAGATAATCAGGAGAATCATAAGTGAGCATCACTCCAGCGAAGTACTGTCGAAAACTTTCAATGTCAGTCTGAAAAACACGAAACAACACAATGGTTAATTATCTTCAACAAGAATACACAAAAATTCAGAACGCACATGCTCCGAACGGAAAAGTACACAAGATGTACAAGTACTAAACAGAACCATTGACATGTAGTATTATACAGTGAACAGGTACTAAAAAACCGCCTTACATTCTATTGAATAAAAGTATAAAACTATGTACACAACACATTACCTACCTTGAATAAATGTGGGTAAAAATTAGCCTTGAACATCCAAATAAACCTCATTGCATAGATACCACAGTCACGCCTCGCGCTTCTCCTAATGGACAAAAAAGAAAAAAACAACTAAATCCAAACACAGTAAATAAAATAAAATCATAATTCACATTATGAAAAGACGATTACTCTGAACAAGAAGGGGTGCCGCAAACTTTTATCTTGAACGATGAGATGTTTAATCCCTCAACACCATGAAGATGACTGTAAAGTTTCTTGAATGATTTGCACTGAAAACAATAAAAAATAAAAGTTAGTGCTGTCATGTGTAAATAATTATTTAATTAGTTAGATTACAACGAAAACCATACAATTCTTTCAGTAGAAGCCATCTGAGCTTCAGTCAACTCCAGTGAGCTAGACACTCTAAATTTCCTGAAATGGATGTCGACAAAGATAACCCACCAATGGGTGTAATCGCAACAAGTAATGTAGACCTGTTTGAAAATAAACAATCCCACGAGAAATAAGAAAGCATCCAAGATACTTGTAATAGAAAAAACATAAGCGTCAAACAAAACAAGACAAAACATACCTCTTCCCTATTCAAATTATAGTACTTCAGATCATGTTCAGCAAAACTTGCAGCCAGATGAATAGGGTCCGCCTCATCCACATCAAGGATATGCTGAAAAAAGAAACAAGAAAATGATTAAAAAACTAAATGCTAAAATATCTAGTTAAAAAAAAATCTAAAACATATACACATGACGTACCGCCAAAGAACTTGGAATATATAAGAAATCAAGACCATCATCAACGCACTTAAGAAAAACATCCATAACAGAAGGATCCATAAACCCACCACCCTTCATTGCAAGGTAGAAACTATGCCAGCTGACAGACTTTCCACCAACTTCAAGTATTTTCTCACTACTGCAATTGTTAAAAACAACAAGAATAACCATCAGTCTATAAAAAAATAGATGAAAAATAAATGGAAAATTGAATTCCAACGGTTACCCTTCAATGTAATTCCTAGGAGCCTGAAGTACATCAGCAAACAAAATTCTATGCAAAGCAGATACAGGAATATCCTCTTCCTCAGTTAGCTCCAAACGCTCAAGACAATCATCAGAATCGGTGTCTGGATAGGCATCATACTTCTGGGCCATAGAACTACCTCCAACAACATTTTCAGTTTCAGGCTCCTTTCCCTTGCAAGTACATGGCTGCCTTTTCAACTCAATTGACAAAAGAGAAAGCATATCACGCATCTGGTCAACAAGACCATGTCCCATTCTTATCATTGAGGAAGTGAAGAAAGTCTTCCACATTTCTTTAAGCTTACAACGTAACTGTAAACAAAAAAAAACACAATTAAGAATGCAGTTTACAATAACACAGTAATTAAAAATCAAAAAACATAACAAAAAGCTCACATCATTATGCATTTCACCAGGAAACATATCTGAAATGTGACGATCAACTGCTTCACGAAGATGGTCGGGAATATCCGCACGAGAGTGAAAACCTGGCTCTGACATCTTTTCCAACCTGTTAACACAAATTACACAATTATATGGGTATGCAACTAAAACACCATTAGGTGCACAAGTACCAGAGAAATAAGAGAACAACTAAAGAACAAATTGCCACACGAGTACCAAAAACAAAATCAAACAAGTACCCGACACAAACGGCTGGACACACACACAGGTACAAAACTATAGCACAAAGAAGTACCAAACCACCTTCTTAACAAGCACTGGAGAACTGTAAAAATAGTTCAGGTACGATGTGTGCATCTTATAACTTTTGAAACTAAAGAAAACAGGACGACGAAAAAAGAGTCCAAGAGAAACCAACATAATTTACAGACCGAAAACTCTAGAAAAAAGAAAACACTAGCACCTTTGGTACCGCTAACTCTACAACAAATAGACCAAAGGAAACTAGACAACTAGATAAAAACTAGCACAACGAAAACTATAGAAAACAGACCAATATGAATTTACCAGTACACAATTACAATACAAGTAGGTGCACAAGTACAAGTACAAGAGATATAGGAGCACAAGTACAAGAGATATAGGTGCACAAGTACAATAGATATAGGAGCACAAGTACAAGAGATATAGGTGCACAAGTACAAGAGATATAGGTGCACAAGTACAAGAGATATAGGTGCACAAGTACAAGAGATGAAGGTGCACAAGTACAAGAGATGTAGGTGCACAAGTACAAGAGATATAGGTGCACAAGTACAAGAGATATAGGTGCACAAGTACAAGAGATATAGGAGCACAAGTACAAGAGATATAGGTGCACAAGTACGATAGACTGAGCTACACAGGTACAGAACAAATTATCACACGAGTACCAAGGACAAACAATAACAAGTACCACAGACAAAGGAAAGCAAGTCCCGGCAGAAAAGGCTGGACACACAAGTACTAGATAATAACACACAGAAGTACAAAACCATCTTATGAACAAGCACTGCACAACCCTAAAACTAGTTCAGGTACGATGTGGGATACATATAAACCCTAAAACAAAATACACAGATAGAAACCACAAGAACAAGCAACATCGTCGCATCTGCATGTCAACACGAGACGGGAAACTCAGCGGCTCCTCCAAGGCGGGTAAATCGTCAAGAAAAAAGACAAACAAACCGTAAATAATAACATGCATGTCATCACGAGATGTGTAACGGAGCGGCCACTCCGGCGCCGCATAATCAACGGCAATGTTCCTCAGAAGGTGTGTAACCAAGAGGCGGCGAAAGAAATCGACGAAAAAAGTACCGACTTTACTCAGAGAAAACGCATCTGCATCCGCCTTCCGCATTTTTCCAATTGAAAGTGCTACCTCCCTCCCATTAATTCCCCAGAAAACTCACAGCCCGGAAATACAAAGGGAAAAACTGATTTGATCTAATCGAATCAAAGGGAAAAACCAAGATCTTAGAAACCCTAAGCAGGCAGAAAAACACGACGGCGCTTACCACTGGAGCAGGAAAAACGTCCGCCGACGATGAGTTGCGAGAGGTTCCCGACAGCAACGGAGGAGAAGGGAAAATAGCTGCGCCGCCGACGAGACGACCACCCGAAACAGCGAGCCACGAAGATAGGCGACGAAAGAAGAAGACTAAGGGAAAAACGGAGATAAAGGCAAACGCGAATGGTACCCGTAAACCCGTTAACTGGGAAGCGCGCCCGTTACGAGAAATGGACGGTTAAACTAACCAAAGCAACACGTGTCGCGGAGGCAGTCCACCGGCAAATTGCGCGCCCCACGTTCACCCACGTGTCGAGCGCGGAGCAAGTCCATTCCCTTCCCAGAGGTCGGCTTTTTCTAGAGTTTTCGTCTCCGATACGCTTCTTCCGCCAAAACATTTTGCAGCGCCTCCAAACCCCGCTTCCCCGTTCCTAAAAATTCCCCAAAAAAGCCCAACACCGAGCTGAGAATCACGATTCCACACCCATTTCGAACTACTCCGCTCGCCGGAGGCGGGACGATGCCGTCGAGGAGCAGGTGCGGCCGCCGCGGCGCCGATGCCGCCGCCGACGACGACTACGACGAGGTCGTCACCGTCTCCTCCGACCCCGACGAGTCGGAGTCCGAGCCGGAGCGCGGGGCGGAGGCGGAGGCGGACGACGACGACGAGTACGTGGCGGACAGCAGCGACGGGGGCGGCGTCGAGGACGAAGCCGAGGAAGGGGGCGACAGCGATAACGGCGACGGCGGGCGGCTACTTCGGGGCGGGCGGCGCGGTGCCGAGGAGCCCGATGAGGATAGGAAATCGCAGAACGTCGACGCGCTCGTCAGGTACGCTCTCGCCCGACCATTTCGGCCCATGTGTGTGTGTGTCCTGGTGGATTATTGACGCGTCGTAGTGGATTCCTAGGGTTCGCATATGGATTTTGATGGTGATGAGAGTAGTCGATGGATATTCCTGAATTGTTGTTGTAGGCATGCTTGTAGATTGTGGTGTCAGATGCCAATTCAGCATTAGATTCCCCAGTGGTATTATGGTACACTAACTCACACACCCTGTGTTAGATACAGTACTACATTTGGATTTGGCATAGAGATCCAAGCAAAACTCCTTTACCCACACCATGGCCTGTTAATTCCATCTTCGCGTGGGTGCACAAACCAAAGGGATTTGTAACTTAAAGATGGGATAAGATAAGATCTCCTTTTTATCCCATTGCATTTGCATTGATTGTCTCGCAATTAATCCGAAGGGTTATTTCCCGAGAACATTATCCTCTGGAATATCTAAGCCTGAATGTTGAATTTTTTATTCAAGGTCTCTCGCTAACTAATTATACCAGGCACTCATTTTTTCATGACTGCTTCAAGCTGAATATTGGCACTAACATCAGTTCGGTAACTGGTGACTAACTGACTATGCATCGTTGTACAGAATGACTTAGGAGGAAATCACTTGAAACCAAAAAATATTGGCACTAGCATCAGTGCGGCATTTTGTCTTGTAATTCTTTTGATATATGGACCGAGTCAATAACCCACCAAGTAAACAATAGGTAGCTGATCATTGCAAGTATGGTCTTCTATGCGCAACAGATTTCTCTGTAGTGTAGATAAACCTATCTCTGTGTCAGGATTTGAAGTATAAAGGTATGGCAGTGAGTACTGAGGACAATAGGACTAGTCTTTTATACAGAAGAATCCTGAAATCTTATTGTATTGGTCAGTTACAATAGCTGAAATTATCCCGCTCTATGTGATGTATTGCTAATGTTCACGTCAAGCCTTTTATGGCCTCTTACAATCTTTGTCAATTAGAAGTCATTTTTCTCTTAGTTTACCTTCCACACACAGAAATTTGTTTCACCCTAATCGGAGCTTGACAAATGCATTCTCTTGTTTGAAGATATTTATGTTTTTCTTCTGGTTTCTGTCAGGGGAAATCTGATTGTAAGAAGGCAGCCACTTATTCCGCGTATCCTTTCAGTTTCTGATGCGGCAGCGATAGCTCGAAAACCATTCAAACCTCCATGCGAAAATGGATATGGTGAAAGTAGTGAGCATCTTGCTCGGCGCCTTTCAGCCCGTAAAAGATTTGTCCCATGGGGTTCAGCGCAGCCATTTGCATGTGCAGTTATAAACAATCTTCCGCAATCACCTTTTATTGCTAGTGATGATTCATCAGAAAAGGAGGAACCTCTTCCACCTGGCATAGAGCCATTAATTTTGTGGCAACCCGAGGGATGTGATAAGGAGAATAACAATTTTAGGGCTATAGAAGTTGATCATTTGCTTGTACGTTACCTTCGCCCTCATCAAAGGTAATATAGTATCCTGCTATTATTTCCACTATGTTCATTTTTACATGCTAGATAACATAATTGTCATATTGATCTCTTGAAATGAATCAGTGTTACATTTGCATGGAACAATGCTCTCTATAAGTTCTAGGTGTATTGTCCCTGATGTTAGATCCAACTTATGCAGTGCAAACAATAATTAAGAATGCTGATTTGTTCTGAATCTTCGAGTGGAAATATTTTGTTCTAGTTTAGCATGCAATACATCACATGTTTGTTGCAATGCAGGGAGGGAGTTCAATTTATGTTTGATTGTGTCGCTGGGTTGCTAAGTGATGATGGTATCGCTGGATGCATTTTAGCTGATGACATGGGGTAATAAGCTGGAAAAAATCCCTCTCTCCCTCTTGGCCTCTTGTCCACTTCTGTACTTTGATGTAAATATGTGATGCTTCTGTCTTTGACCCCTTTTACTTAGTCACTGTAACATAAAGCTACTTCTGACGCTACCAAATATTTCCAGATTGGGGAAGACTTTACAGTCAATAACTTTACTCTATACCCTTCTGGCTCAAGGCTTTGATGGTAAGCCGATGGTTAAAAGGGCTGTCATTGTGACCCCTACAAGCCTAGTTAGCAACTGGGAAGCTGAGATAAGTAAATGGTTAAAGGGAAAAGTGCATCTGCTTGCCCTCTGTGAAAGCACACGTGCTGATGTTCTTTCTGGAATAGGGAGTTTCTTAAAGCCCTTGAGCCGTCTTCAGGTTTTCTTTTTCCCAATCTCTTATTCTTTTTGCTCTTTTCGTACTTATAGGCATACCATGCTTACAAGTAGCAATTACAATTGCAAGTTAATGACAATGTCTTGTGACTTTATATATTTTTGATTGTCTTCAGGTACTTATCATATCTTATGAGACCTTCCGCATGCATTCGTCAAAATTTGAAATACCAGGAAGCTGTGATCTTCTCATATGTGATGAGGCTCACAGGCTGAAAAATGACCAGACTTTAACAAATAAGGTATATCAGTTTGCCAGTTGAGGTTCTCATTTTTTTTTGCCAATTCAGTTACATTTTGTGCACGCGCGAGCTGTTTGCATTTGGGTTTCTCCCGGTTTTGTTCTGCCCAAACTCATCAAAATACTTATTGCGCTAGGCATTGGCCGCCCTTCCTTGTACACGGCGTATCCTGTTGTCAGGTACCCCAATGCAGGTAGTTTTTTTCTTTCCCATTCCTTCTCATTTTGTACAGGGGGCCATTGTTTTGGATTTCGACATATTCTTTTTTTTTGCTGCAGAATGATCTGGAAGAGTTCTTTTCAATGGTAAATTTTACAAATCCAGGAGTTCTAGGGGATGCTGCATATTTTCGCCGACATTATGAAGTATGTACTTTTTTTATGAATAACAAGTCATGCTGCTAAATTATGAATTATCACTGTTTATTAACATAATCAGATTTGGCATTCAAGTTTTTGTGTGTGTGTCGTGCACCTAAAATTATGTGTTATTCCAGTTAATTGCATTCTATCTTCCTTTGCTCTTTACTTAACTCTATTATCCACCCCTAACTGAAGGCACCAATAATTCGCGGAAGAGAACCCACAGCAACTGCAGAAGAAAAGAAGTTGGGATCCGAGAGATCTGGAGAGCTTAGTGCAAAAGTAAATCAGGCAAGTTTTTTCCCTCTGAAGATGGTTGTCTGCACTCTGCACTACGTAATTTTGTGCAACTGTATTGTTCACACGTTATGCTATAATTTTAAGCTAGCTGGAGATTATTTACCTTCTGAATTCTTATGGCTTCTCAATGATATTCAGTTTATATTGAGAAGAACGAATGCCCTGTTGTCCAATCACTTGCCACCCAAGGTATGTTTGGCCTAATAAGGTCCTCTCACATTAAAAAAACTCAAAAATAACAGTGCACCTGCTAGGTTGCTATCCATTTTGTCTTCTTATAGTGCCTCTGCATCACTTAACCTTGCTTATATATAGATTGTTGAAGTAGTGTGCTGCAAGCTAAGTCCCTTGCAGATGACATTGTACAACCATTTCATACATTCCAAAAATGTAAGGAAATTTATTTGTTCTGAGTTTCGTTCATTATGCACATGTAAGGCAGTCGGAGTTATATTTACAATATTCTATTGTTGATCCTGTCAGGTTAAACGCTTGATCTCTGAACAAGCAAAGCAATCTAAAGTTTTGGCATATATTACTGCTCTTAAGAAATTATGCAACCATCCTAAGGTAAATAATTTCAATTTAATGTTCTGCCTGCGATGCATTCATCATACTCTTTTAGTGAAAGTAGTTTCAACTGGTCCCTTTGGGGACATCCCGATAAAAAAAAAGTAGTTCAACTGTAGGTTCAAAGTTTATTGATAGTCTGTTAGTTTTTACTGCACTTGTTGAGTGGCCCTGCTTTGCTAAGTGCCAACATATCAAGCTGCTGCTGCCTGGCTCGGTCCTCAACTGCCATCATGATGTCGTGGCCCTGCTTGGCCTGCACCATCTCCCCAGCATTGTTGCCACCCCGAGCTTGAGCTTTGTCTTGATTCCTGTCATGATTTGTGTTGAAGTATTTGGCTTTTCCTATTCTGTTCAAAAGAGTATTTGTGTTGTACTAATATGATTTGATAGGTTATAAGAAAATTCTCGGCTGTTGTTTCTTGTGTAGTTGTGTTACTGTTCTTCGTAGCTATTCAGCATCTGTTTCATCTTTTGGTAACTATATGTAGAATCCATGACAAATATTCATTGGCTGGTTATCTTGGTATTGCAGCTAATCTATGACACCATAAAAAGTAACAAGTCGGGAGGCTCCGATTTTGATGACTGTCTACGCTTTTTCCCTCCAGAATTGTTTCAAGGAAGGTATGCCTCACTTTTCTCTCTAGCTTCTCAAGCTAATCCAACTTAACTGTATTGTTTATTTATGCAAGATCTGGATCATGGACTGGTGGAGGAGGAATGTGGGTAGAACTATCTGGCAAAATGCATGTGTTGGCTAGATTGCTGGGGCACCTCCGACTGAAAACTGATGACCGTATTGTCCTTGTATCAAATTATACTCAGGTCAGGTGTTTCTAATGCATTATCTTGACATGAAATAGTATCGGTGTGGTAAGGTTTTGTTGGTATTGGTGGGTTCTCGGGAATGGATGTAAAATTTAAACTATGTTCCTCTTATCAATGAACTGGCAAAGTTCATGCTGCATGTTCCAAAAATAAAAGAAAATAAAGCTAGAGTTGGTGGCGAAATATTTCGTATCTCCAAAACATGCATGGGTTTTGCAACAATAAATCAAGCAGGAATGTACGTAGAAATATTAAATATGAACAAATGTTGTTCTTGACCTGAAAGTTCTACATGCTCTGTATCCTTGGGCCTGCTAGAATACTTTACACTTGCTAGTGGCTACTGACACTAAAAGGACAAACAGTTTTTCTCTCTTTCAAATTAAATTTTAAATGCTTCTGAAAAACGAAGGGATGGCAGCAAGTCGTCACTAATCCAAAAAATTTCATTGCCTTTAATATCACTAGGGGTGTGCAAAATTGAAACTGGTGGAAACCGTTTTAAACCAGTTCCCTTCACAATCCAAAAAATTTCATTTCCCTTCACAAATCTAATCTCCACTTCTAGTTTAGTGCAAAAAAAATGAACTAAGCCAAAACTGGCCAAACCGTGAAACCGTGTTTGCCCACCCCTAACTATCATGTACGTGGTCAGACCATGTCCTGTGGACATAGTAATTATAAGAACTATGAAAGGCATATATCTTACAACCTACTGTCAGGGCCTCCCCTACAGTTTTCTGCTTGTAAAAAAGTCTCACAACCGGAAACCCTACAGCACAAAGTTGAGAACAAGGTGCTCTAAATTAAGGGTGAATGATAGAGATAAGTCATAGAGTTACCTTAAACCTATATACTGCGATATATGTTTGGTTTCCTTTTTGAACTGTCAATATCTACAGTTAAAGCTATTTGTTTCTGCACATTGCCTTATTTTGTTCCTTCAGGGAGCTGCCTAGTTGTTTCCTGTACCACATATTCTCTGTATGCCTGTCATCAAATAAGAGAATAGTCTTGACTCTTGAAATTGCGTCTGACCTAGTTTCTGTTCATAGAAGATGCTAGTTATAATTAATTTGCTACGGAGTATTTAGATACCTGCACAGCTGTAATAATTAACCGTTATCATTGTCTAAAAGTGCAGACATTAGATTTATTTGCACAACTGTGTCGGGAAAGAAGATACCCATACGTTAGACTTGATGGTTCAACATCCATTAATAAAAGGCAAAAGTTGGTGAACCAATTCAATGATCTATCTAGAGTACGTAAACTCTGCCCTGTATTCTGAAGAACTTAGAACCTACCATTATATCTGAAATTACTGTATCTGGCAGGATGAGTTTGTTTTTCTACTTAGTAGCAAGGCAGGTGGTTGTGGGCTTAATTTGGTGGGTGGAAATCGATTGGTTCTCTTTGACCCCGATTGGAACCCTGCCAACGATAAGCAGGTTAGTGTCTATGCATCGCTGATTCATCACCTTCTGAAGGTTCTTCTTTACTCCACACCCATTCTGAGCGGAACCTTTTCATCTTTTGACATTTGCAAAGGCTGCTGCTAGAGTATGGCGAGATGGACAAAAGAAGAGAGTGTACATATACAGGTTCTTGAGCACTGGAACCATCGAGGAGAAGGTTGCCAACTCCGGATCTTGTATTTTTTCTATGCTTATCTCTTTCCTTTTCACTATCTAGTATGATATGCCACATTCATCTGTAGGTATATCAGCGCCAAATGTCAAAAGAAGGCCTCCAGAAAGTTATTCAGCAGGAACAAGCCAGCGACAAAGTGCAGGATCAGGTACTTGGAGTGATCTTTTGCTTTCTTTTCCATTCTGGAAAGTGTCAAATGTATGGATTTCTCACATCCTTGTTTCACTTTTACAGGGAAATTCTCTTTCAACCGAGGATCTGCGTGATCTGTTTACTTTTCATGAACAAGTCAGGTGAACTCTGCCCCTCCATTATAGCTTGGACCTATCCTTTCTTCTGTACTTCTTTTTCTGTTAAAATCACAGTTTCCAAAAACCAACTCAAACCAGTTGATGATTGATCTTAATTGGACTTGACATGGTTTGTATAAACTATGAGGAAATGAGTAGGAAAACGATATTGACATTATCAACTTTTGGTTAATCAATGATGATCAAATCATGCTTTAATTCTTGCTGTTAATTATTAAATCCATCGGGTTGGTATCAGTTGCCAGTCATGTACATAGGTGTAATCAAGTTGACTTTACATTTACAATTATTTATTGGGATTAAGATCACACTTTCTTGCATATTATGTAAAACATCAGGCCTTAGTAGTTCTTAAATTGTTTGATAAAAAGAGACCGCGATCATTACTTTTAGGTTGATGGTGTAACATGATGCCAACTACCATGGGATGCGAACAAAATGTTTAGAATTGTTGCAAATACGCTGTTAGAAACCACGCTTGTTTTGAAGTTAGGCTTAAATACCTTGTTACCATTTAATATATTCAAGATATGTAAATGCAAAAATCCAAATTTGTTGGTTCGATCTACGCACAGTATGTTAGTTGACATTATGCATCATATTTTCCTTCCATGTGGTCATGCAGGTCTGAAATACATGAAAATTTGAAGTGCAACCGCTGTAACAAGAATGACCATATGCTGTTAGATGGTAATGGTTCGAATTTAGCTGCCACTGAGCACAATACAGTTTCAACATCAACAGAAAGAATCTATACTGATATTGGTGGATTTGGAGAGATCTCTGGATGCGTGCAGAAAATGAATAGTTCAAATCAACAGGTAGTTTATGCAACACCCTTCTGTTTTGGAGTGTAACTCTGTAGTTTCTTCAGATCTTAATTAGTTTGATGTGCTCTGCTCCATTTATGCCCTTTCAGATTGAACAACCTTCTGAAGAAGATTTAGGAAGTTGGGGCCATCATTCTGATCCATCAACTGTACCTGATACTATACTCCAGTGTTCTGCTGGTGACGAGGTGATACCCGCAGTTCATGTCTCTTATATAGGTCTTATTTGTGTTAGAACTGGCACAGCTCACACCTCCTTTACTTTTTTTAATTTTTTTTCCAGATGTTTTAAGATTCTCTTCCACTAGATCCACTTGTTCTTACAAGTCTTCATTTTAATTAGATGATAAAACAAAGAGAAACTGCTTTACAAACTACCGACTTAACAGTTACCGGAATTTCACCGGGTTTTGAAGAAAACCGAGCTCTTTGGAGCAGCTTTGATTGTGCCTTGGAGTTTAGGTTGGTTATAACGTGGTTCTCAGGAAATTCTGACAGCTGTTAAGAAATGAAACGTATATCTTGCAGGTTTCATTTGTTTTCACCAATCAGATTGATGGGAAACTTGTTCCAGTTGAATCTATGGTGCGATTGACAACTCATCAACCAAATGGAATGGCAGCTAGTGGGCAAAAAGAAGTGCCGAAAATAAGTTCGCCAATGAAACCTGGAAGGCAATCTTTACTTGGCAAGAATTTGAAGATGATGGGATTCAATCTGAAGAATTCATCTTTGAAATGTCCAACTAAATCCAAGAGACCGTCTCCAATTTGCTTGCAAACGTTGAATAAAACCAACCCCTCATCAGATCATCAACCTCAGAATAAAAGACTTCATGTTGCTTCTGATATATCTGATGATGATTTTGTTTGAGTCTATCTGATCTAGAGCTGAATTCTAGGTTGATAATGTCATCTGTTGGTCTGTATTATAGTGTGAATACTGTCATCTGCGTTCCACAGTGTAAATACTGCATATGGCTACGGTGAGTTAACGAGTCTGATTTCCCCCCCATGAGCTTGCATCCATTTGTAAAATGCATATCAAATGTATTTTACTGAAAATTAAAAAAGGTTATGCTAACCACCTTCTGAAGTGAACAGAACGTTATTCATCACGTGGCCTTTCCATCAGAGTAAGAAAAACTGACATGGTTGCTTATTACTGGCAGATCATTTCAGGACGAAGAGATGTACTGCAAATATTATCCTTGTACAATAGTACCATCAAAGGTTCACTAATTTTTTGCTTTTCATATGTTACAGTCATGTATTGTGATGGTGATTTACTACTCGTGCTGCAATATTCATTGCATCTGTGTGCTTGTCTATAGATCTTCTTTTCACTTCATTTGATGCTGTGTCAAAATCTGTAGGTAGCTTTATCACCATGTTGTTTTATTCTGTGTATAATTTCCACAACTGGCCATAATGTAGTTCTCTTCTTGTTTTTAGGTCAGCAATTCTCTCATTGTTAGCTCGTAAGATGTTTAGCTTGTAGCTTTACCGTAATAGAGGATCAGGATATTGTGAATACTGCAGTATGCAGAGGAGCCAACTGGGTGATTTGAGTGTGTTATTCTGATAGACAAGTAGATCAGGCACTGGGCTGTTCGCTTTCACCTCCAGCTGTTTGTTATTTAGGCCTTCCCATGTGGGTGACAGCCATACTATTAAGTTAGTCTATTTAAAGCTTGGCATTTGCACTGTTGCACTCACCTCCTTAGTATAGTCAAATCAAAGTAGTCATAGATCCAGCCTAGCGGCTATTTAGTATCATCTTGGATAAGTCTAAACTGAAAAAACTGAAATTCGTGCTTATGCAGGAAGTCACGCTTCTCAATTCTGATCAAAATAGAACTGCTGCAATATAAGCTGGGCCATGTTTAGTTTAGTGTATTTTTGTTAAGAATTTGGAACCTGTTGCTGACAAGTGACAAATTTCTACATACATGAGATATGTAGCCACAGAAACAAAAGTGGGTGATCTTCACCTTTACTTATAACTAAGAAAATATGCCCCATTCCTTCGTTTTTCCTTGTGATCTGTAGAATTAAAGATAGTGAGTTGAGTCACAATGAGGCTGGTCTTCATTCCCACTCATCGCATGTGCAGTCACAAAAAGTTAACACATTGCTGGAAGAAAAGAATTAGTGCTGTTCATGTGCTCACATGGGTTCTCTTGATCTTAAGAGCTGTGCTTATACTAAAACTTTGACCATTATGTGGAACTTTAGGTTTTCAAGCAACTCAATTAAGTGGAAGATGCTTGGACATATTATTCTCCCCACTCTTCATGACTGATCTTCTTTTCTTAAAATTGTTCTGAACTTCTGATCAGATGGTTTTTCATCAGGTGCTTAATATGTCATTCAATTTGTAAGTATATTTGGTACATAATATTCATAAAAAAATGCACATAATTTGAACTTTTGGTGCCACTTTTTAAGGAACTAGCATACGGTTTTCATCTAACGATATTGCTGTGGAAAGACCTCACCTATTCATGATTCCACATCCTATGGTTTAGCCACTTTTCCCTTTTTCCATTAAATGGTCTATTTTTTTCCAGAGCATAAAATCCTAGTTCTGCTGTGCTCGGTATTATTGTGTCACAATAGTATCTAAATCCTTATACAACTCACCTGTCTGTTACTAATGGGCACAGGTGTTAAATTTGATGACATGGTTAAGGGCCATTCTGATTTTTTAAAGAAAAGTTTCTCTTGCCTGGCATGTCATATTGATATTTTTCCTTGGCTACTAAGGGTGTTCTGGATGGAGTACCTTGTTGCTAGTAATTTTGCCACTGAAGCATGTTCACTCAATCTATTAGCATGGTACTGTGAGACGACCTGAAACTACATGATTATTTAAAACGGTCCTATTTCCACTAGGAACACTATAGTTGTGATTTAATACAAATAGGACAGGCATTACTAAGGAACAAGAACTCTTTGACTGGTCCGCTGTGAGGTGACCTGTAGGAGGCACAGGACGGAGGACCCGTGCTATCATTGGTCATCGAGATGGAACCAGTGAGAGGAGGATTCTTGGAGATCACATGGTCCTATTCTGAGAGGTCGATGTCGCCAGCTCACTCTGGCTAATAGCAAACCAGTCAAGTATCGGTCAAATGATCTTGTTACCTACTTTCTCCCTCCTGCTGGTGCCCAGCGGATTCCACTTCCGGACATCTTTAAGCTAGTTAGCATTTCTTTTGCTAAACCTGCATGTGCCTGTACACTTCTCCGCAGTTGGCAGATCAGAAGTTTCACTTTAATCTTTTATAGATAATGAAAAGTTTTACATCATAGAAGATCTGAATCATGGTTGTTAAAATTCAATTTCAAAGAAATTAGAATTGCACTTCCTTTTTGGGTGTTAGATTTGGATCTCTAGCATACATCATTTTAACTAGATTTAACCATCACTGGCATGATCCTGGTCCATCTTTCGAAAAAATATCTGTTTGCAAAACTTTAATCCCTTGCTGTAGCAATATCTAGTCTAGTAAGACATGTGCTACTGGTGTGAAAGGTCCGAGTCATGTAAACCATTTCCCTTATGTCAAGAATAATGTCAATTTTTCTGATTCTTTGCTTGGGCATTCGTACTTCATCCTGCTTTGAACAGAGCCTACACTGCATCTGGAGATCTTGCCATTAAGTCGCTTTCTCTCTGAACAGCACATCTGTTCATTTGTTAAGAAGATTGCTTTCTGGGCTCATCTAGTCTTGTTCTTCAGGTCCTCTAGGCCAGGGCCGCCGGTCCCTAATCCACGGCAAGAAAGCTACCACCGAACCTACACTCCCGCACCGTAGGCTGTCAGACTCAAGACCGTACGGCTTTCTTGTTCCTTGGTATGCGGGTTCATGAACAAAGCCTTCGATTCTGTTGTCTCACATGATTCCCAACAGTTGCCCGGTCTTGTATGATTCTGTGTGGTGTGGTGGATCATCATGTGTTCAATGAGGAAAGGGACTGTTGTCTGCGCCTTGCTAATTCCCCTGCAATTATGGATGGGTCTTCCTTGTTGTACTCTACACTTGGGAATGCACGTAAGGCTGGTATTCTTGCATCATACTCCTTTGAAACCCCACTATTAATTGTGCCCTTGGCGCATTCTGAAAAATAATTATGCACTTGAACTCAATTATTACACGTTTGTTGATGGCACTAATGTTCTGCTGCTCAATTATTACATGTTTCTTGTACTAGCAAACAAAATCTTGATAAGCCACTTGGGGTCGATTTCGTTGCATTCTTGTTTAATATTTTTCTCCAGTCCTGTGATTTCAGTAAATACTACTAAGCTCCTTCCTATAAAAGCTTGTCGTCATTCATGTTACGAGAGGCGTGTAGTTCTGATTTGAAAATAATAATTTGAGGTTACGTGTCAAGCTGAAAGGTAAACCCAAGTGGTTTTGGTCGGTGAGGGTGTGTGGTGACAGCCAGACCTTGTTGCGTCTGACTCCTGCACTGCACGTGCTCTTGCTTTCTCGGTGGTAAAAGGGCGGGGATCAAGTGTAACTGAGTTATGACAGAGCTCACTCTATCCAACTACCAGGTTGGGAATTTTGTAATGTCAATTATCAGCTGATCTGTAGTGCCAAGGGACATGCACGCCGTCCTTGACAGCCATTGTTTGACCACAGCGGAGCCGAAGACCAGCATTTTGCCACCTATCCAAGCAACGCACGGTTCCAAATGAAGAAGAATAGCATTTGCCGACGCTCTTGATTCTTCTCCCCACATGAGCGCCACACGTACGTCCATGCATCCCATCCGTGTTGAGAGCTGTGATCTATCCTCCCAAGATCGCATACCAACAACCCAACCTTCTTATACCAGGGCTGTCAGACATAGGAAAATGCAAGAGGTGGTTCCAGAGCGGCCCCATGCTCTGGCAGTCCGGCTAGCAGAAGCTACACAGTGAAATTTGAACACTTCCAACGGGTTAGAGCATCTTCAACAAAAACCTTATAATAGCGACGTGGTCAAAAAATCGTCAATTTACCGTTGGCTGCTCCATCAAACGCACTAAAATCACGCGCTGCACATATTTTTCCGCGCGCACCATTTTGTACAATCGCGGGCATCAAATATGTTGTCTGCGTGGTCAACGACCCACTAAAAATTCACCTCGTGCCGCATCCCCATTTCCGCCTCCCACTTCGCCGCCGCCGCCGTCCCTATTCTGCGCTGGTTCCGCCGCCGCCTTGCTCGCCAGCGTAGATCAGCGAACGCCGGTACTCCACGAGTTTTTTTTGCGCGCCGGCGCTGCTCCAACCGACGGGCGACAACTGTGCCGTCGCCGCCCCTTCCTTGCCGGTGCTGCTCCAATCAAGCGGGCGTCAACCGCGCCGCCGCTGCCCCTTGCTCGCTGCTCCAATCAAGCGGGCGTTCAACCACGTCGCCGCCGCGGATTCAACATGAGCCACGGGCAGGTATGTGGTGCCCGACCAAATTGATTTTTCATTGTTTGTAGAGGTGATTTCGATGCCTAAAATTAGGATTTTTACCATTCGTAGACGAGCTCCTCCTATGATTCGTCCCCGATGAGGAGACGAGTTTAGAAGAGGAAGAAAATATGTTGATGATTTTGGCTATGCGCGCAAAGCAGCTGAAGCATGGTGGTTCCGTGTTTGGTCTTCGGAAGTTGTGGAGGGAGCGCATTGAGGGGCACGCCTAGTTGATTCGTAGCTATTTTGTGGATGAACCAACTTTCCCCGAGAGCTACTTCCATCGCCGTTTTAGGATGAGTATCGACTTTTTAAAATATATTTGCAAGGAGGTGACGAAGCATGATCGATTTTTCGAGCAAAGAGGCTTGCGGCGAGCTTGGGCATAGTACTTACCAAAAGGTGACCGTCGTCTTGCGTATGTTGGCATACGGAATTCGAGCCGATCTTGTTGATGACCATCTGGCAATGGGTGAGAGTCAAGCAATTGAATGTGTCAAACACTTTGCAATAGCCATTGTAGAAGTGTTCGGCGAGCACTACTTGAGAGCCCCCAAAGCTGAAGATATCGCTAGGCTCTTAGCGATGAATGAAGCTAGAGGGTTTCCGGTATGCTTGGCTCGATTGATTGCATGCACTAGAGTTGGATGAATTGTCCTGTCGCTTGGCATGGACAATTCCAAGGCGTCAAAAAGGATACCACCATCATCCTTGAAGCCGTGGCCGATGAAGAGACTTGGTTTTTGGCATTGTTTTTTTTTTGGAATGTCGGGATCTTGCAATGACATCAACGTCCTCCATTCCCACTCATGACAAGGATTGCCAAGCGTGAAGGTCCACCGGTGCAGTTTGAAGCAAATAGCCACACATACAACTATGGCTACTACCTTACTGACGACATCTATCCAAGGTGGCAAACATTTGTGAAGCCGGTTAAATATCCAACTGGTAAGAAAAATCTCCAGTTTCATAATGTACAAGCGGCGGCTAGAAAAGATGTGGAGATGACATTTGGGATTTTGCAAGCCTAATTTATTATTGTTAGGGGACCAGCTAGATTTTGGAATCAAAATATCCTTTGGTATATCATGGCCGCTTATGTCATTATGCATAACAAGATCTTCGAGAATGAGCGTGGCCAAGAATTGGACTACACCCACTATGACTTGATGGGAGTTCCCTTTCAAGTGTGTAGAAGAGAAGAGAGACTAGCCCAATTTATTTCCTCATACCATGCCATTCGTCAAGGAGAAATGCATGATCAATTTCAACTTGATATCATCGAGGAGTGGTGGAAGTGGCATCGACAACAATGAACAAATTCAGTTTATTTTACCATTTGTTTTATTTGTTGTATTGTTATTTAGACATCCATTTTATTCATTTGAACTATTCATTATCGATGTTATTTGTGTTGTAATAATAATTAAACTATTTATTATTGATTTTATTTGTGTGTGTTTGATCTTCATGTGAATAGATGCTTGCGAGATTTTTGTTTGTGCGGTACGCGCGCTGTAAAACGCAGCGCCTGGTGGAGCGCTGTTTTGTCGCGCCTGAAAAATAGAGCAACCGGTGGAGCGTAGGGTTTTAGCGTGCGCGTCAAAGCCTAAAACATCGATGTAAACACCTTTTAGCGTTCGTTATTATAATAGCGTTTCTATTGGAGATGCTCTTAGACAGCAACGGATGAAATTTCAAGTGTCTTAATATTTCACGTTTCATCGAGATTTTAAGTTTCAGGTTTCACTCTTAAAAACATACTTTGTAAACACAAATACTGATGTTTTATACGGATCGAGTGGGCTCTCAGAAGTATGATCGCCCTGACCTGTTTTTTTTTATATCGAGCACATTACAGTATTTTAATGTTCATGCCGTGCCATTGATACACTGTTTACCGTTGGAAAAAGAATTCACCCTGATTGTACCCCAATCATCATCACGGTTTACTACAGGCGGTGCTAAACAATTGCAACGCACATCTACCCAAAGCTTAGCAGCCCACCCTCCTCCTCTCCTCGCTATATAATCCATCCAAATCCACCATCGCCTCCTCACCCCGTAACAGTACTGTGCCCCGTTTCAAACCACACGCCAAGGCCAGACACCACCACATTTTGAAAACCTCAACTGAGACTCGATCACGCCGGCCAGAGCAGACACAGCCCACGACGATCGAGCTAGCTGATCTAGCGCGCGAGCGATGGCATGCGTTAACATGTACAACCCGGACGGTGCCGGCTCGGCGTTCGCCGGGCAGCGCATCTCCTTCTCCAGCGACTTCTCCATGGAGCCGCCGCCGCCGGTGCAGAACCGGGCGATGGGGCTGCGGTGCCAGGAGGAGGACCAGAACTTCGAGTTCTCCGTGGGCAGCCAGCCCGTGATGGACAGCCACCCCATGATGGCCGCCGACCAGCTCTTCTCCAAGGGCAGGATCCTCCCCTTCAAGGTCGAGGGACGCCCGCCCACCACGCTCCGCGATGAGCTCCGCGGTGAAGAGGAGCGGGCGTCGTCCAAGGTGTCTAGCCGGTGGAGGGAGATGCTCGGCCTCCGGAAGTCCCTCTGCGTCGGTGGCGGCACCAATGCCGCCGCCAAGAAGAGCGACAAGGTCGCCGCCGTCGACGCCGAGATCGCCACCGACGTCGCCGCGTCCAAGCTGCAGGTCCGTCCGGCGTGGTGTACAACTGTATAGCAGACCACGTTAATTGATTATTACGTGCTGCATACCACAATATAGTATATAGTGAAGTGATTGGTTGTCTCATTACAGATTGTTTGACTCGCTGCAGGAGCTATGAGGTGACCAGACGATGGAGACCGCACGACATGATCGAGAGCTTCTTCGTCTTCTTCCCGACCGTGATGCATTAATCGTGCTCGCCAATGGCTAGTCCCTGTAGATCGTTTTGTGGTTTGTCTGATTGCCGGTGTGCTAGCTAGCTAGATGGCCAGTATGTGTGTGTTGAAGAGCAAACAATTCTGTATTTTAGTTTCCCTTTCATAAGTGCTCTGCTATCTCCCTCTCTAGCTAGCTGTCCACTAGATCCCCATCACCTCACTGCTTCCTCTACCTCTTCTTCTTCCGATCTTTGTTTTCTCCTTCACCATCTCGCTTTGTCTGCCTGCCCTGCCTACGCTGTACATAATGCTTGTGTGTAGATGGGAAATTTATGGTGCAATGATAAGCCTGCCATATGGCCAGATCTGTGACGACATGAGCTTACAGTGATGGACCTGTTGTGGGGATCATGCAACAGTGTGCTCCTTTGTCTCCTTGCTCTGCTGTACATATGTGTTTCCTTCTGCACAATGTGTGCCCTGCTGTATGTGAGCTTATAAAGGCAGACAAGAGCCACAGAACGGGTGCGTGCGTGAGCGGGGAAGGCGAAGAGTAGCTCTCGCTAGCTCCCCCGACATGCCATCTGCGAGCTAAATACACCACTAGTCCTAATAGTTGTACGTTAGGTGCAGTTTAGTCTCAATAGTTGTAAAACGGGGTGAGGTAGTCCCAAAAGTTGTCCAAATGTGTAAAAGTAGTCCCAATTTAATCTAATGCCGACACCTGGCTTTGGTAGTTTCACAAAAAGGCCCCTACACATTTTCTATACCAGTTGGACTATCGTATGTCGACCCCACCTGTCAGATGAGAGGAAGAATAAGAAAATTTAAGCCTGGAGGAAGGAATCGAACGAGCAACCTCCTGGTAACAGCCCGCGCGATAGAACCACCAGCTCAAGACAATTGTTTCGACAGACTACACACCGTGACCTTATTTATACTGGCAGTTTTCTGATTACCTGACCAAGCCGGAATTCTATATGTGGAATTATGTTTACGCCAACGATGGGTATTCATAAAAATCTCACATATTGATTAAGCTTCTGAAAAAAATTTAGTGCGCCGAACACAAGGTTTGAATATGTCCTGGCCATATCAAAAATATCTGCTTCCCTTAGTGCCGACGCACCTCTATGATGATGCGCCGCTGGTAAACAATTAACCATCCGATCCACCTCTATGGTGTTCTAAAATCATATGATTAAACGTACGCTTGCAAACACCATTGACGTGTTCTAAAATCATATGTGATAGGTTGGAAATTCAATTCGGTTCTCACGCCCGTGCTCACAGTGGCGTGGCAAGGCGCGGCCAGATGGAGGCCCGCGCGGCCGGCGCCCGTGTTCGCGGCTGTTGCTGTCGTTGCTTAGTAGACGGTACCTCGGAGGAGGGATCCTCACGAGGGGGAAAAGAAGTAGGGGCCATAGGGCGGAGTGTCCTCGGGACGGTTGTACGCGAGTTACCTAGCTTCGGAACGACTGCACGGAGACAGGGTCTACTGCTGCTTGTCTGGAATTATCTGGACGCTTGCGCGTTGTTACAATGAGTTGTGGTTGTGCCTCTAGGGCTCCTGGATCCGGCTTAATAAGATCTAGGTTTACATGGAGAGTTCTACCTGGAATACAAATTGCCTAACTACGGTACAATGTCTTGCCGTGTACGTCAAGGATCCGCCTTCCCATCTACGTCGTACCAGATCCGGCTACCTTTAATGGGCCAAGCCGGATCCGTCACCAATATCGGTCCGGTGGATCCGGCTCCTTGTTCCTGGGCTGGTCTTCATCCAACTTGATCTACAACAACTGGGCCGCCCGATGGGCCTCATGCCACCATCACCGTCTATGGGCCACCCGGGCTTGCCGGATCCAGGCACTGTCGATGGTACACCTATGAAGTATACCCACAACAGTTGCGGAGCTCGTTTCAGCGGCGATGAAGTCCGGTAGGGACGAAAAAAACTAGCACAAAGCGACGGGGGCCTCCATGCGAGGGCGGCGGCAGTGGGAACCCTCCCACCGGTAGCCATGGGAGCCTCCATTGGGAAAAGAAGCCAGAGAGAAACGGAGAAGAGAGATGATATGGTTGGTTTTGTCTCTCTATCAAATGGGCCATGCCTAGACGCATAAGGATGGAAAGGGGTGTCCGTGCGTGTCGTCGTCTGTCCGTGGCCACACAAAAACTCCCTAGGTTTGGGTCAGCCCCTGGAGATGGCCTTAGGTCGCACGTTCGAATTCATCCACGGGCATGTACATTTTTATTTCTTTCCTCTCACCACGTAAATATTAAATGGGCTACAACTTTATCCCGCATATAGAATTCCGTCTTGGGCAGGCAAATCAGAAAACTGTAGTATGAATAAGGTCACGGCCTGTGCGTTGTCGAAAAGAATATCTTGAACTGGTGGTTCTAAAGCGTGGGCAGTGAACAGGAGGTTGCTTGTTCGAGTCCTATTCTCCACCATTAAATTTTCTTATTTTTCCTCTCACCTGACCGGTGTGGTCGACATAGATAGGCCAGATGTGGTATAGAAAATGTGTAGGGGCCTTTTTGCGAAACTACCGAAGCTAGGTGTCGGCATTAGGTTAAGTTGGGACTACTTTTGCACATCTGGACAACTTTTGGGACTACCTCACCCCGTTCTACAACTATTGGGACTAAACTGCACCTAACGTATAACTATTAGGACTAGTGATGTATTTAGCTCTGCCATCTGCACTAGATGCATCCTCCTGGCCATGGCTAGCGTGGTGTTATTGTAGTATTGATCTGCACGCCATGGTGCTCCATCAGCTTTCGACTTTATCGTTAAAAACAAAACGAAAGGTTTGAGGTTTGCTGCGCATCTTCTTCGCAGGAGAAATGAGATTTGATATATACTAGTGCTGGTGTTACTTTAGCGGATTTCCTGGCCGCCCTGTCTCCAGTATAGATTGGCAGTCGGTAGCAGCTAGCCGTAGTGGATAATTGTATAGGAGGATAACGGGATAAGCAGGAAAAAAGGTCCATGGGTGGTGGTAGCACTGAAAAACCTAGGACTCAGACTTTCTGCAGCACTTCATTGGGCTTTTATTGTCTCTCATGATCTTTGAAAATGTTTCCCCAACCTGGTGGAATTGACGTCTAATCTGAAAGTTCTTTTTCTAAACAAACCAGAAGATTGCTGGAAAAGGTCAAGTAAAGGTAATTTCCAAACTGTGAGGATTAATGGCAAAGCAATTATAACAGGAACAATGATTTGTGGATTTTGTAGACAAGAAGCCGTTTTCCGTCTGATTTGACCACACACTAAAAACCCAGGAATTCAGCAAGGACAATGATGTCTGCTTAATTAGTCCCTTCAAAATACAAACTGTTCCCACCTTGAGAGGTCGGCATCATCACATGACCTATGCTCAAGATCAGGCCCCAATCCACTCAGAGGAAAAAGATCCAAGTCCCCATGAAACTTGCTGAGAAGATGTTTTCTAAAATAAAAAAGTGGATCCAACTTTGACTTAAAGATGAGGGGAGAGATGATTTTTTAAGGCGCAAGTCAGGTACTGCTTGCAATGCAAGTTCGTCTACAGGAGGAGAGGAGGCACTCTTAACAACATACTACATGATACACGTAGGAAATATTTCAACCGCCCTCAAAGTCACACCTCATTCAAGTTAGGTAACAATTAAATGTTTAATTTGTTTAATTGCCACTCTCTTTTGTTGGAACAAAATAATAGTCCACTTCTATATATCTTTTGGTTGATGAGACGGGCAATAAGTGTACACCTACGTCTTCGCAACATAGTGGGTGTCACTCCATTACCATGGATGGCTCGGCAACCATTGATGAGAACTCCATGAAGGAGGTGACGCGTCGACAGGCTTCGCGCAACCTTGACTACTCGAAAGGTAATTGATCAACTAAATCTTCTATCTGTTCACTCATTTCTTCAAATCTTGAACCGGCGGGTTTAGCCTTAAGAAATAATGATGATGAGATTCATGTGTCAGTCAAGGCTTTAAAATACCTAGAGATTGGCCGTCTTAAGGTTTTCTCTCTATTTTAAAAGACACTCAACCGAACCGGACATAGATGAAGAAGAAGCAGATGCCACTTATGATGGCCGGCTTATTGCTTATCTAGTTGGAGAGGAACGGAGGTGAGTTTAGATGAGGCAAGACAAGGAACCATTTGTGATATCACAACTTCTAACAGAAAATTTAAATATGTTTGGTTGGCTTAGAGCCACCTTCCGCGACCTATTTGGTTGGCTGCACAACCTTTTGTGCATGTAGGCAAAAAGGACAACCCGTAGTTTGGTTAACTACTTAGAGATTTGCTAATGCGATTCCCTGTGTTCTTCTTCCATTAACACTTAAAAGACACCGGTTAAAGAAGCACAAGCAAGACTAAAGTACCAATAAACATATTAAACCGCAAAAATAACAACAGTACTACAAATTTGACTTCGAAAAACTTATGATAAAGTCAAGTGGACATTCCTTCAACAAACTTTCAAAATGAAAAGTTTCTCTGCGGATTGGTGCGCTTTGATCCATAATTTAGTCTCCAGCGGTAGTGTGGCCATCAATTCAATACTGGCGCGGGAAATTACTTACATATGAAAAAAGAACTAAGACAAGGTGGCCCATTATTGCCCATGCTATTTAATATAGTGGATGGTATGTTAATTTTCATGATTGAACATGCAGAAAATAATGGCCAAATTGAAGGGGTGGTTCCACATCTCCATTGATTAAGGACTTTCTATCGTTGAATCTTTAGATGATACAATTCTCCTCATGGAACAAGGTCTCGAAAAGGAAAGAAACTTGAAATTAATTTTATCAGCGCCAGGAAACTTTGGGATCTCACATTAGCTATTTATTTTGTTTCGGCGAGTCCGTGATGAGGTTGATCAATATGCCAAGTTATTTGGCTGCGAGCAAGGCCAGTTTCCTATTAGGTAATTTGGTATTCTGATACACTATTGAGGACAAACACCGAGAAGTTGGAAAGTAAAGTTACTATCTCTTGGAAGATGATTAGTTATCATTTAATTGATATTAAGTAATATGGTATTGTACATGATATTGTTCTACCTGCTACCCAAAGGAGTCTTACATAGATTAGATTGGATTATTTCCGATCAAGATTCTTGATAACTGCAAGAACATTGATCAGATGTAGCTAGTTTCGAAATAAGAGTATCGAACCACGATGAGCTACTAGTAGTGATGTTAATGCCCCTTGTTGCTATTTACCTAGAATCACTTAAAGTTGTCTCAAATCTCAAGCGAGGGTTTTAATTTAAATTGTTTTAAGGGGTGCTTTTGTAGAGTAAATAGCTGAAATTAAAGGATGAAAGTACAACTAAAGATTACGTCTGAACTGCAAGAATACTAAAAATGTTCTCGGGGGTTGTTGGTTCCACCTATAGTATTAACTAAGAACACAAACTAGATAATTCATATCTTAGCCCTCGTTGTATGTGGGCAAGACTCGTATCTCATAACATTTCCCTGAATAACCACTGCAATGACCTTCGGGAAGACACCTATTGATCCATCGCAATTAAGGGATTACCCCGTGGATATTTGTTAAGCGTTGCGAGTCCCTTCTTATCCCCTTCTTCCGAACAATAGTGCACCACACACGGTATGTCACTTCCCGCCGTATACACTGTTGAACCTCCTGTGACCCTTAGGCAAATAAACATGGTCAACTTCATGCAACATAACAAGAGAAAACTAACATACAATCATAGTGCAAAGCTATAAATTATCTTCATCCATATTATAATACTACTAGGGTTTCTCCATCTCCCCCAAGAACGGAGTGGACTACTCTCACATGGAGACAATTAAAAGCATCATCATAATCTTGCGAATGGAATATGAATAATGGTGTGAATTCAAGTACAAACCCACAATGGCAATGGGGATTGCAATCTAATGAGATGGAGGGAATGGAGATGATGATTTCGTTGTGGATGATGATGAAGGGGATGATGTCTCGTCCTTCAATAATCCGGGTAGCAGCTTGGATGAGGCCCCTTCTTGATCTTCCTTCAGAATCTCTTCTGGGACGGTGTTCTGGTGTTTCTGGTCGCGTACGTTCTTGGATCTCAGATCCTTTTGTGGGAGGTGAAAGTATTTGACGAGGCGGTGCTTCTGGCGGGTGGTACGGGCGGGTCTTGCCCGTACCGATGCCCGTTAAAGTTACAGGAAGTTTTCTTCACATTTTCCTTTCGGCCAGGTGCATAATTAAGTGCTAAAATGATTTCTATCACGTCAAAATGCCAGAAAATGACAGTTTTCATTGATATTTCATTATTGACTTATTATTTGAAGATCATGTGTAGACAAGCATAAAAGTGCGCGGTGAAATACAAAATTCCTACTATTACTCAATGATAACTTAATGAAATAACGATATTAAAATATGCTAAAATGCACTCATCAACTTCTCCAAGTTAGACTCTTGCTCGTCCCCAAGCAAGATAGAAGCTTAATAGACAGAGTCATCTTTGTTCATGAAGCGTAAGTCAATAAAACAAATGAGGCATTTTAAGAATAAGGATTGTAACATTGGATGCAGAGTTAGATCATGAATAACACTATACTATTCTTAAACTCAAATGACTTAAAGGCCTCCACACCTTTCAAGGTTTGATAGCAGACAAGAAGATTACTTTATCTAAATATCATAAGATCATGAAGTTAGCTTTTTTTCATGAAATCTACGAGCAACTCTTCTCCTTTTTGTACTCCTCTTTACCATTTATTTTTCTCTTTCTTTCTTTCTTTCTTTCTTTCTTTCTTTCTTTCTTTCTTTTCTTTCTTTCTTTTTCACATGAAGGAACCAATGATCATAAAATACTTTGTAAATAATTTTCTTATATTCTATCAAGACTTACTGGTGTAGAGGACCATAAAATCATCATCATGATGCAAGTATAAGTATACTCACCCTAATGCATACATCTTATATAACAATCAGTATTCAATCAAGCCTCAAATGAAATAACTGATCAAGTTTCATAGGATAAGAGTCCTTCACCATCCAAAGGAAGTACATGGTATGATGATGCAAAAAGTTCTTATACTAAGAATGCACAACTTGAAATAAACTTGCTTAATACTGATAGTAAATTTCACAAGGCTTAGGATAATCTCCCCAAGCTTAGTGTCAAGTGATACGCGTGAAGCACATGTCCGTTGGGAACCCCAAGAGGAAGGTGTGATGCGTACAGCAGCAAGTTTTCCTCAGTAAGAAACCAAGGTTATCGAACCAGTAGGAGTCAAGGAACACGTGAAGGTTGTTGGTGGAGGAGTGTAGTGCGGCGCAACACCAGTGAAACCGGCGCCAACGTGGAACCTGCACAACACAATCAAGATACTTTGCCCCAACGTAACAGTGAGGTTGTCAATCTCACCGGCATGCTGAAAACAAAGGATTAAACGTATTGTGTGGAAGATGATGTTTGTTTGCAAAGAACAGTAGAGAACAATGATTGCCGTAGATTGTATTCAGATGTAAAGAATGGACCGGGGTCCACAGTTCACTAGTGGTGTCTCTCCAATAAGATAAATAACATGCTGGGTGAACAAATTACAGGCGGACAATTGACAAATAAAGATTCAATACATATCATGATGATTACTATGAGATTTAATCAGGGCATTACGACAAAGTACATAGACCGCTATCCAGCATGCATCTATGCCTAAATAATCCACCTTCGAGTTAGCATCCGCACCCCTTCCAGTATTAAGTTATAAACAACAGACAATTGCATTAAGTATGGTGCGTAATGTAATCAACACAAATATCCTTAGACAAAGCATCGATGTTTTATCCCTAGTAGCAACAGCACATCCACAACCTTAGAACTTCCTGTCACTGTCCCAGATTCAATGGAGGCATGAACCCACTATCGAGCATAAATACCCCCTCTTGGAGTTACAAGTATCAACTTGGCCAGAGCCTCTACTAGCAACGAAGAGCATGCAAAAACATAAACAACACATATATGATAGATTGATAATCAACTTGACATAATATTCTATATTCATCGGATCCCGCCAAACACAACATGTAGCATTACAAATAGATGATCTTGATCATGTTAGGCAGCTCACAAGATCTAAACATGATAGCACAAGAGGAGAAGACAACCAACTAGCTACTGCTATGGACCCATAGTCCAAGGATGAACTACTCACGCATCAATCCGGAGGCGGGCATGATGATGTAGAGCCCTCCGGTGATGATTCCCCTCTCCGGCAGGTGCCGGAGGCGATCTCCGAATCCCCGAGATGGGATTGGCGGCGGCGGCGTCTCGAAGGTTTTCCGTATCGTGGCTCTCGCACAGGGGTTTTCGCGACGAAGGCTATAAGTAGGCGGAAGGGTAGGTCAAGAGGCGCGCGAGGGCCCACACCATAGGCGGCGCGGCCCTGGCCGCGCCGGCCTATGGTGCCGGGCCCTCGTGGCCCTCTTCGTATCCCCGGTCTTGGAAGCTCCGTGGAAAAATAAGACCCTGGGCGTTGATTTCGTCTAATTCCGAGAATATTTCCTTTGTAGGATTTCTGAAACCAAAAATAGCAGAAAACAACAACTGGCACTTCGGCATCTTGTTAGTAGGTTAGTGCCGGAAAATGTATAATAATGATGTAAAGTATGTATAAAACATGAAAGTATTGTCATAAAAGTAGCATGGAACATAAGACATTATAGATACGTTTGAGACGTATCAAGCATCCCCAAGCTTAGTTCCTACTCGCCTCGAGTAGGTAAACGATAACAACAAATAATTTCTGAAGTGACATGCTACCAACATAACCTTGATCAACATTATTGTAAAGCATATGAGATGGATGGAGTGATTCGAAGCAAAAGATTGCTAACAAAAGATAATGACTAAACAATTGAATCATATAGCAAAACTTTTCATGAATAGTACTTTCAAGACAAGCATCAACAAGACTTGCATAAGAGCTAACTCATAAAGCAATAAATTCAAAGTAGAATGCATTGAAGCAACACAAAGGATGATTAAGTTTCAGCAGTTGCTTTCAACTTGTAACATGTATATCTCATGGATAATTGTCAACATAGAGTAATATAACTAGTGCAATAGGTAAACATGTAAGAATCAATGCACACAGTTAACACAAGTGTTTGCTTCTAAGATAGAAAGAAGTAGGTAAACTGACTCAACATAAAGTAAAAGAATGGCCCTTCGCAGAGGGAAGCATGGATTACTTTTTGTGCTAGAGCTTTTGTTTTGAAAACATAGAAACAATTTTGTCAACGGTAGTAATAATTCATATGTGCTATGCATAATACTTCCTACAAGTTGCAAGCCTCATGCATAGAGTACCAATAGTGCCCGCACCTTGTCCTAATGAGCTTAGATTACATGGATTATCATTGCATAACATATGTTTCAACCAAGTGTCACAAAGGGGTACCTCTATGCCGCCTGTACAAAGGTCCAAGGAGATCAATTGCATTTGATTTCTCGTTTTTAATAGATCTCAACTTAAGACATCCATACCGGACAACATAGACAACAGATAATGGACTCCTCTTTAATGCTTAAGCATTCAACAACAGATAATATTCTCATAAGAGATTGAGGATGTATGTCCAAACTGAAAACTTCCACCATGATACATGGCTTTGGTTAGCGGCCCCATTTGATCATGACATCACCCTTACTTCAGACAAGACGAACATGCATAGCATCTCACATGATATCCAACAAAGGTAAAAAGTTGATGGCGTCCCCAGAAACATGGTTACCGCTCAACAAGCAACTTATAAGAAATAAGACACATAACTACATATTCATCACCACAATAGTTTTTAAGCTATTTTCCCATGAGCTATATAGTGCAAAGACAAAGGAATGGAATTTTAAAGGTAGCACTCAAGTAATTTACTTTGGAATGGCAGAAAATACCACATAGTAGGTAGATATGGTGGACACAAATGGCATGGGTTTTGGCTCAAGGTGTTTGGATGCACGAGAAGCATTTCCTCTCAGTACAAGGTTTGGGCTAGCAAGGTTGTTTGAAGCAAACACAAGTATGAACAGGTACAGCAAAACTTACACAAGAACATATTGCAAGTATTATAAGACTCTACACTGTCTTCCTTGTTGTTCAAACACTTTACCAGAAAATATCTAGACTTGAGAGACCAATCATGCAAACCAAATTTTAACAAGCTCTACGGTAGTTCTCCACTAATAGATTAAACTACATGATGCAAGTGCTTAAACATGATCTATGAGAGCTCAAAACAATTGCCAAGTTTCAAGTTATTCCAAACCATATGAAGCATTTTCTGATTCCAACCAAATAGCAATCAACGAAGCAATTTTCAGCCTTCGCCATGAACATTAATAAAGCACAACTAAGAACACAAGTGTTCCATATGAAAAAGAGGAGCGTAATATCTCCAATACAAGGATGGCAGGATCCAACTTTATTCAAATCAAAACAAAAATAAAAGCAAAAAGACGCTCCAAGTAAAGAACATAAGATGTGATGGAATAAAAATATAGTTTCACTAGAAGTGACCTGATAAGTTGTCGATGAAGAAGGGGATGCCTTGGGCATCCCCAAGCTTTGATGCTTGAGTCTTCTTAAAATATGCAGGGATGAACCACGGGGGCATACCCAAGCTTAGACTTTTCACTCTTCTTGATCATATTGTATCATCCTTTTCTCTTGACCCTTGAAAACTTCCTCCACACCAAACTTAAAGCAAACTCATTAGAGGGTTAGTGCATAATCAAAAATTCACATATTCAGAGGTGACATAATCATTCTTAACACTTCTGTACATTGCACAAAGGTACTGAAAGTTAATGGAACAAAGAAATCCATTCAACATATCAAAAGAGGCAATGCGAAATAAAAGGCAGAATCTGTCAAAACAGAACAGTCCGTAAAGACGAATTTTACAGAGGAACTTAACTTGCTCAGATGGGAAAACTCAAAACTAATTAAAGTTGCGTACATATCTGAGGATCACGCACGTAAATTGGCAGATTTTTTGATTTTTTTACAGAGAGTTCTGCGCAAATTCGTGACAGACAGCAATTCTGTTTCTGCGCAGCAATCCAAATCTAGCATCAACTTTACCATAGAGACTTTACTTGGCACAAAAACATGATAAGGAGATGTTGCTACAGTAGTAACAACTTCCAAGACTCAACAATACAGTAGTAAAATAAAAACATGGGTTATCTCCCAATAAGTGCTTTTCTTTAACGCCTTTCAGCTAGGCGCAGAAAGTGCAAATCAAGTATTATTAGAGAAGAAGCATCAACATTATTACCTCGGGCTTTACGCCTACTGATACGTCTCAAACGTATCTATAATTTCTTATGTTCCATGCTACTTTTATGACAATACTTGAATGTTTTATACATACTTTACAACATTATTATACATTTTCGGCACTAACCTATTAACAAGATGCCGAAGTGCTGTTTTTTTGCTATTTTGGTTTCAGAAATCCTAGTAAGGAATTATTCTCGGAATTGGACGAAATCAACGCCCGGGGTCCTATTTTTACACGAAGCTTCCAAAAGATCGAAAGGGAAACGAAGTGGGGCCACGAGGCGCCGACACGCTAGGGCGGCGCGGCCTGGCCCCTGGCCGCGTTGTTGTGTGGGCCCTCGTGTGCCGACCTACCCTTCCGCCTACAAATAGCCTTCGTCGCGAAAGTACCGAGAGCCACGATACGGAAAACATTACGAGGCCGCCGCCGCCAATCCCATCTCGGGGATACGGAGATCGCCCGGCACCCGCCGAGAGGGAATCATCACCGGAGGGCTCTACATCATCATGCCCGCCTCCGGATTGATGCATGAGTAGTTCATCCTTGGACTATGGGTCCATAGCGTAGCTAGATGGTTGTCTTCTCCGCTTGTGCTATCATTGTTTAGATCTTGTGAGCTGCCTAACATGATCAAGATCATCTATTTGTAATGCTACATGTTGTGTTTGGTGGGATCCGATGAATCTAGAATATTATGTCAAGTTGATTATCAATCTATCATATATGTGTTGTTTATGTTCTTGCATGCTCTCCGTTGCTAGTAGAGGCTCTGGCCAAGTTGATACTTGTAACTCCAAGAGGGAGTATTTATGCTTGATAGTGGGTTCATGCCTCCATTTAATCTGGGACAGTGACAGAAAGTTCTAAGGTTGTGGATGTGCTGTTGCTACTAGGGATAAAACATCGATGCTTTGTCTAAGGATATTTGTGTTGATTACATTACGCACCATACTTAATGCAATTATCTATTGTTTACAACTTAATACTGGAAGGGGTTCGGATGATAACCTGAAGGTGGATTATTTAGGCATAGATGCATGCTGGATAGCGGTCTATGTACTTTGTCGTAATGCCCTGACTAAATCTCATAGTAATCATCATTGGTATGTATTGAATCTTTATTTGTCAATTGCCCACCTGTAATTTGTTCACCCAGCATGTTAGTTATCTTATTGGAGAGACACCACTAGTGAACTGTGGACCCCGGTCCATTCTTTTACATCTGAATACATTCTACTGCAATCATTGTTCTTTGTTCTTTGCAAACAAACACCATCTTCCACTCGATACGCTTAATCCTTTGTTTTCAGCAAGCCGGTGAGATTGACAACCTCATGTTACGTTGGGGCAAAGTACTTTGATTGTGTTGTGCAGGTTCCACGTTGGCGCCGGTGTTGCGCCGCACTACATTCCTCCACCAACAACCTTCACGTGCTTCTTGGCTCCTACTGGTTCGATAACCTTGGTTTCTTTCGAGGGAAAACTTGCTGTGCGCATCATACCTTCCTCTTGGGGTTCCCAACGGACGTGTACATCTACGCGCATCAAGCAACTTTTTCTGGCGCCGTTGCCGGGGAGATCAAGACACGCTGCAAGGGGAGTCTCCACTTCCAATCTCTTTACTTTGTTTTTGTCTTGCTTTATTTTATTTACTGTCTTGTTTGCTTTATATCAAAAACACAAAAAAATTAGTTACTTTACTTTCTGTCTTATTTACTAGCTCTATATCAAAAAAACACAAAAAAATTAGTTACTTGTCTTTAATTTATTCTATTTGCTTAGTTACTTTATTGCTGCTACAATGGGTACTCCTGAAAATACTAAGTTGTGTGATTTCACTAGCACAAATAATAATGATTTTACATGAACTCCTAGTGCTCCACCTGCTACTACAGCAGAATTTTATGAAATTAAACCTGCTTTACTGAATCTTGTTATGAGAGAGCAATTTTCTGGTGTTAGTACTAATGATGCTGCTGCCCATCTTAATAATTTTGTTGAACTTTGTGAAATGCAAAAGTATAAGGATATAGATGGTGATATTATAAAACTGAAATTGTTTCCTTTCTCCTTAAGAGGAAGAGCTAAAGATTGGTTGCTTTCTTTGCCTAAAAATAGTATTGATTCATGGACTAAATGTAAAGATGCTTTTATTAGTAAATATTATCCTCCTGCTAAGATTATATCTTTGAGAAGTAGCATAATGAACTTTAAACAATTTGATAATGAACATGTTGCTCAAGCATGGGAGAGAATGAAATCTTTGGTAAAGAATTGCCCAACCCATGGACTGACTACTTGGATGATCATCCAAACCTTTTATGCAGGATTGAATTTTTCCTCGAGGAACCTATTGGATTCAGCTGCTGGAGGTACTTTTATGTCCATCACCCTGGGCGCCGCAACTAAATTACTTGATGATATGATGATTAATTACTCTGAATGGCACACTGAAAGAACTCCTCAAGGTAAGAAGGTAAATTCTGTTGAAGAAACCTCTTCTTTGGGTGATAAGATTGATGCTATTATGTCTATGCTTGCAAATGGTAGATCTCATATTGATCCTAATAATGTTCCTTTAGCTTCATTGGTTGCTCAAGAAGAAAATGTTGATGTGAATTTCATTAAGAATAATAATTTCAACAACAATGCTTATAGGAATAATTATGGTAACAACAACTATAGGCCATATCCTTCTAATAATGGTAATGGTTATGGTAATTCTTATGGTAATTCTTACAACAATAATAAGAGTGTACCCTCTGGTCTTGAGGTCATGCTTAAAGAATTTATTAGTACACAAACTGCTTTCAATAAAACTGTTGAAGAAAAGCTTGGTAAATTTGATGTTCTTGCTTCCAAGGTTGATAGTCTTGCTCTTGATGTTGATCTTTTAAAACTTAAAGTTATGCCTGAGGAAGTTAAAGATGCTAGGTTTGCTAAAACAAATGCCATCCAAGTTCGAATTAATGATAATATTAGAATGTTGGCTGACTTGCATGCTAGGTGGGATAGAGAAGAAAAAGAAAAACTTGCTAAAGAAAATAATGTAGCTAAAGTATGGACTATTAGCACCACTAGTAATGTTGATTCTTCACATGTTGCTACACCTCCTACTATCAATGGTAAAATAATTGGTGTTGGCAATGTTTCTACTCCTAGTACAAAGCGTGCAAAATTGCCTGAAACTGCTGAAACTGCTTGTGATAAAACTGCTGAAATTTTTCAAAATATTGGTGACAATGATTCCATTGCTGTAGAACATAATGGTTTAGATTTTGATGATTGTCATATTACTGAAGTTATAAAGTTCTTACAAAAACTTGCTAGAAGTCCCGATGCTAGTGCTATAAATTTAGCCTTTACAAAACATATTACAAATGCTCTCATTAAAGCTAGGGAAGAGAAATTAAAACTTGAAGCTTCTATTCCTAGGAAGTTAGAAGATGGTTGGGAGCCCATCATTAAGATAAAATTCAATGATTTTAAATGTAATGCTTTATATGATCTTGGTGCAAGTATTTCTGTTATGCCTAAAACGATTTATGATATGCTTGACTTGCCACCATTGAAGAATTGTTATTTAGATGTTAATCTTGCTGATAATGTTAAAAAGAAACCTTTGGGGAAGATTGATAATGTTCGCATTACGGTTAACAATAACCTTATCCCCGTTGATTTTGTTGTCTTGGATATTGAATGCAATGCATCTTGTCCTATTGTGTTGGGAAGACCTTTTCTTCGAACCATTGGTGCTGTTATTGATATGAAGGAAGGTAATATTAAATATCAATTTCCTCTCAAGAAAGATATGGAACACTTCCCTAGAAAGAGAATGAATTTGCCTTTTAATTCTATTATTATAACAAGTTATGATGTTGATGCTTCTTCTCTTGATGTTACTTGATTTGCACTTTCTGCGCGGCGTTAAAGAAAAGCACTTCTTGGGAGATAACCCAAGTTTCATTTTATTTACTGTATTGTTGAGTCTTGGAAGTTGTTTACTACTGTAGCAACCTCTCCTTATCATGTTTTTGTGCCAAGTAAAGTTTCTATGCTAAAGTTGATGCTATATTTAGATTGCTGCGCAGAAACAGCATTGCTGTCTGTAAAAAAATCGAAAAAATCTGAAAATTTACGAGCGTGATCCCCAGATATGTACGCAACTTTCATTAGTTTTGAGTTTTTCCATTTGAGCAAGTTAAGTGCCCCTGACAGATTCGTCTTTACGGACTGTTCTGTTTTGACAGATTCTGCCTTTTATTTCGCATTGCCGCTTTTGCTATGTTGAATGAGTTTCTTTGTTCCATTAACTTTAGAAGATTTGTGCAATGTCCAGAAGTGTTAAGAATGATTGTGTCATCTCTGAATGTGTGAATTTTTGATTATGCACTAACCCTCTAATGAGTTCGCTTGAAGTTTGGTGTGGAGGAAGTTTTCAAGGGTCAAGAGAAGAGGATGATATACTATGATCAAGAAGAGTGAAAGGTCTAAGCTTGGGGATGCCCCGTGGTTCATCCCTGCATATTTTAAGAAGACTCAAGCATCTAAGCTTGGGGATGCCCAAGGCATCCCCTTCTTCATCGACAACTTATCAGGTCACTTCTAGTGAAACTATATTTTTATTCCATCACATCTTATGTTCTTTACTTGGAGCGTCGGTTTGCTTTTATTTTTGTTTTGGTTTGAATAAAGTTGGATCCCATCATTCTTATATTGGAGATATTACGCTCCGCTTTTTCATATGGAACACTTGTGTTCTTAATTGTGCTTTAATGTTCATGGCGAAGGCTGAAATTGCTTCGTTAAATTGCTATTTGGTTGGAATCAGAAAATGCTGCATATGGTTTGGAAATTTGGCAATTGTTTGAGCTCTCATAGATCATGTTTAAGCTCTTGCATCATGTAGTTTAATCTATTAATGAAGAACTACCGTAGAGCTTGTTTAATTTGGTTTGCATGATTGGTCTCTCTAAGTCTAGATATTTTCTGGTGTAGTGTTTGAACAACAAGGAAGACAGTGTAGAGTCTTATAATGCTTGCAATATGTTCTTGTGTAAGTTTTGTTGTACTTGTTCATACTTGTGTTTGCTTCAAACAACCTTGCTAGCCCAAACCTTGTACTGAGAGGAAATGTTTCTCGTGCATCCAAATACCTTGAGCCAAAACCCATGCCAATTGTGTCCACCATATCTACCTACTATGTGGTATTTTTCTGCAATTCCAAAGTAAATTACTTGAGTGCTACCTTTAAAATTTCATTCCTTTATCTTTACAATATATAGCTCATGGGACAAATAACTTAAAAACTATTGTGGTGATGAATATGTAGTTATGTGTCTTAGTTCTTATAAGTTGCTTGTTGAGCGGCAACCATGTTTCTGGGGACGCCATCAACTCTTTACCTTTGTTGGATATCATGTGAGATGCTATGCATGTTCGTCTTGTCTGAAGTAAGTGCGATTTCATGATCAAATGGTTTGAGTATGCATATGCTAGAGAAGAACATTGGGCAGCCAACTAAAGCCATGTATCATGGTGGAAGTTTCAGTTTGGACATACAACCTCAATCTCTTATGAGAATACTATTTGTTGTTGAATGCTTAAGCATTAAAAGAGGAGTCCATTATCTGTTGTCTATGTTGTCCCGGTATGGATGCCTAAGTTGAGAATAATCAAAAGCGAGAAATCCAATGTGTGCTTTCTCCTTAGACCTTTGTACATGCGGCATAGAGGTACCCCTTTGTGACACTTGGTTGAAACATATGTTATGCGATGATAATCCGTGTTTTCCGAGCTGATTAGGACAAGGTGCGAGCACTATTAGTACTCTATGCATGAGACTTGCAACTTGTAGGAAGTATTATGCATAGCACATATGAATTATTACTACCGTTGACAAAATTGTTTCTATGTTTTCAAAACAAAAGCTCTAGCACAAAAATAGTAATCCATGCTTCCCTCTGCGAAGGGCCATTCTTTTACTTTATGTTGAGTCAGTTTACCCACTTCTTTCTATCTTAGAAGCAAACACTTGTGTTAACTGTGTGCATTAATTCTTACATGTTTATTTATTGCACTGTTATATTACTCTATGTTGACAAATATCCATGAGATATACATGTTACAAGTTGAAAGCAATTGCTGAAACTTAATCATCCTTTTTGTTGCTTCAATTCATTCTACTTAGAATTTATTGCTTATGAGTTAGCTC
This sequence comes from Lolium multiflorum, assembly GCA_030979885.1. NCBI lineage: Eukaryota > Viridiplantae > Streptophyta > Magnoliopsida > Poales > Poaceae > Lolium > Lolium multiflorum. The sequence continues at coordinate 216,867,355 of CM061752.1, read as the reverse complement.
TTATGCAACAAGTCTTATTGATACTTGTTTGAAAGTACTATTCATGAAAAGTTTTGCTATATGATTCATTTGTTTAGTCATTATCTTTGTTAGCAATCTTTTGTTCAGATCACTCCATTCATCTCATATGCTTTACAATAATGTTGATCAAGATTATGTTGGTAGCATGTCACTTCAGAAATTATTTGTGTTATCGTTTACCTACTCGAGGCGAGTAGGAACTAAGCTTGGGGATGCTTGATACGTCTCAAACGTATCTATAATTTCTTATGTTCCATGCTACTTTTATCACAACACTTGAATGTTTTATACATACTTTACAACATTATTATACATTTTCCGGCACTAACCTATTAACAAGATGCTGAAGTGCCAGTTGTTTTTTGGTTTCAGAAATCCTAGTAAGGAAATATTCTCGGATTGGACGAAATCAACGCCAGGGTCCTATTTTTACACGAAGCTTCCAGAAGACCGAAAGGGAAACGTAGTGGGGCCACGAGGCGCCGACATGCTAGGGCGGCGTGGCCTGGCCCCTGGCCGCGCGGCCCTGTTGTGTGGGGCCCTCGTGTGCCCCCCTGACCTACCCTTCCGCCTACAAGTAGCCTTCGTCGCGAAACCCCCACCGGGAGCCACGATACGGAAAACATTGAGACGCGCCGCCGCCAATCCCATCTCGGGGGATTCAGGAGATCGCCTCCGGCACCCTGCGGAGGGGAATCATCACCGGAGGGGCTCTACATCATCATGCCCGCCTCCGGATTGATGCGTGAGTAGTTCATCCTTGGACTATGGGTCCATAGCAGTAGCTAGATGGTTGTCTTCTTCGCTTGTGCTATCATTGTTTAGATCTTGTGAGCTGCCTAACATGATCAAGATCATCTATTTGTAATGCTACCGAGTTATCAATAAGAGTTATTCCTTCTCCCCCTTCAGTAAGTCCCCAGAGTGTCAAAGATTCATAAATACTCTTAGGCATAAGGCAAAATTCAGACATAATATCACAATGGGCATGAAAAGTTTCACCACCAATAATAACTTTAATAGTAGGGTCCCACATTGAAGGTTCAGAGTTTACTAAAACTTGATCAAGACGGTCACGAATATGACTATACCTTTCTTTCAAGCAAGATGCATTTGTCTCAAGAGTGTTTAATCTATTATAAATGCTAATAAGAGATGAATCAAAGTTATTAGCTGAACTATGTGATGCAACCAATTTTTTTATGGCACTAAAAGCTTGATCACCGTCGCAATGAAGGAAATCTCCTCCCACTACAGCATCTAAGGCATATCTATAGCGAATCATAAGCCCAAAATAAAAATTACTAAGGAGAAGACTTAGAGTCATTTTAGGTTCAGCTTTACGATAAGAATAAAAATTCTAGACCAAGCATCTTTAAAACTCTCCTCATCCCCTTGTTTAAAAGTAAAGACTAATTCCTCAGGTGAAGAAGTAACAGGTACAGAGCTAGACATGATAACAGAAGTAAACTAAATGCAAGTAACTAATTTTTTTGTATTTTGATATAGAGCAAGTAAACAAGACAGAAAGTAAAGTAACTAATTTTTTTGTGTTTTTGATATAGAGCAAACAAGACAGTAAATAAAATAAAGTAAAGCAAGACAAAAACAAAGTAAAGAGATTGGATGTGGAAGACTCCCCTTGCAGCGTGTGTTGATCTCCCCGGCAACGGCGCCAGAAAAAGAGCTTGATACGCATGAAACACACGTCCGTTGGGAACCCCAAGAGGAAGGTGTGATGCGTACAACAGCAAGTTTTCCTCGAAGAAACCAAGGTTATCGAACCGGAGTCAAGGAACACGTGAAGGTTGTTGGTGGAGGAGTGTGCGGCGCAACACCAGTGAAACCGGCGCCAACGTGGAACCTGCACAACACAATCAAGATACTTTGCCCCAACGTAACGTTGAGGTTGTCAATCTCACCGGCTTGCTGAAACAAAGGATTAAACGTATTGTGTGGAAGATGATGTTTGTTTGCAAAGAACAGTAGAGAACAATGATTGCAGTAGATTGTATTCAGATGTAAAGAATGGACCGGGGTCCACAGCACTAGTGGTGTCTCTCCAATAAGATAAATAACATGTTGGTGAACAAATTACAGGTGGGAAATTGACAAATAAAGATTCAATACATATCATGATGATTACTATGAGATTTAATCAGGGCATTACGACAAAGTACATAGACCGCTATCCAGCATGCATCTATGCCTAAATAATCCACCTTGGTTAGCATCCGCACCCCTTCCGGTATTAAGTTGTAAACAACAGACAATTGCATTAAGTATGGTGCTTAATGTAATCAACACAAATATCCTTAGACACGGCATCGATGTTTTATCCCTAGTAGCAACAGACATCCACAACCTTAGGACTTTCTGTCACGTCCCATTCAATGGAGGCATGAACACACTATCGAGCATAAATACCCCCTCTTGGAGTTACAAGTATCAACTTGGCCAGAGCTTCTACTAGCAACGGAGAGCATGCAAGAACATAATCAACACATATATGATAGATTGATAATCAACTTGACATAATATTCTATATTCATCGGATCCCGCCAAACACAACATGTAGCATTACAAATAGATGATCTTGATCATGTTAGGCAGCTCACAAGATCTAAACATGATAGCACAAGAGGAGAAGACAACCAACTAGCTACTGCTATGGACCCATAGTCCAAGGATGAACTACTCACGCATCAATCCGGAGGCGGGCATTATGATGTAGAGCCCTCCGATGATTCCCTCTTCGGGGTGCCGAGGCGATCTCCGAATCCCGAGATGGGATTGGCGGCGGCGACGTCTCAGTAAGGTTTTCCGTATCGTGGCTCTCGGTACAGGGGTTTTCGCGATGAAGGCTATAAGTAGGCGGAAGGGTAGGTCAAGAAGCGGCGCGAGGCCCACACCATAGGCGGCGTGGCCCCCCTCTGGCCGCGCTGGCCTATGGTGTCGGGCCCTCGTGGCCCTCTTCGTATCCCCTCCCTCTTCCGGAAGCTCCGTGGAAAAATAAGACCCTGGGCGTTGATTTCGTCCAATTCCGAGAATATTTCCTTTGTAGGATTTCCAAACCAAAAACAGCAGAAAACAACAACTGGCACTTCGGCATCTTGTTAATAGGTTAGTACCGGAAAATGTATAATAATGATGTAAAGTATGTACAAAACATGCAAGTATTGTCATAAAAGTAGCATGGAACATAAGAAATTATAGATACGTTTGAGACGTATCATCAAGCTAGGCGAGATTACACAACTCCTTGAGTGTACCTATTCTTCCTCAGGAGTGAATGATGCTCCACTGATATTATCGTCCCGCTTCAGTTCAGGCATGCGCGATACACACAAAACAAGTATTTAACTTTGTGATGTCATCATGTTGGTTCTTGATCACTTTAATAAGAAACTTCCTCTCATCAGCCATCTCAAGAACAACCTTAGTCAGGGTTTCGACTCTCTGATTGATGTCTTCGACCCTTTTCTCATGGTCTTTACTAATCATCCAATAAGAGCCGACCCCCTCACTCACAGTTTCAACACAAGCCGTAGAAACCTTTTCAAGAGAGGCGATCCTTTCCTCAATTTCTTCATGCTGCACCCTCTCATCTGTAGGGGATAAGCTGGAAGGAAATTGGAGAGAAGATCCACGAATATTATACCTATAAGGGTTTGGAGGAAAAACCTCCTTCTTCTTCATCTGCTTTTGAGATCCTTCCTCCTTTTTCACCTAAATTTCCTTGATGTGAAAGGGTTGCATGTCTTTTGTAGGAATAGACTAAAGATTATCAAGAAATCTGAGTGGGAGGAATTGAATCTCAGCAGAACCCTAATTGTTGAAGAGAGAATAGATAGAAAAGGGAAACTGAGAAAAGAAAAACTCAAAAATAAGGATAAATAAAAGGCTCCTGCGTCGGCACCGACATATGGTACCGGAGGGTTTGCCCCGTACCATCCGCCCGTACCGGGGCAGGTGGCAATTACTTCTCTCGTTTTTTTAAATTCATCGCTCAAGAGAAGTCGGCAAAAGTTACTGTAAGTTTAACGACCATCGGTACGGGTATATGCGCCCGGATCATTCGGTCGCACCAAAAGAAGATGGAAAATGAAGAAACATCGAAAATTTCCCGTAAGTTTAACGACCATCGGTACGGACAAATATGACCATACCACCCGGTCGTATCAGAAGGAAGCAGAAAACAAAGAAAACATGGAAGTTTCCAGTAAGTTTAACGACCATCGGTACGGGCAGGTACGACCGTACCGTTCGCCCGTACCATGGTCAAAAACATACCAACGAGCACGTTTGACAAGAATGAGTCTGAAAATCCAAATAGTCAGACCTGAGTATTTAAGATGCAAAAATATCAACGAAAGACTTTTCATCATAAGTGCTAACATAGGTGTCTTTAATGAATTCCTCGGCTGAAACCATTCGAACTTCAACAACATCACTTACCTCCTCGGCCCTGTAATGCTTGAGGCGCTGGCCGTTGACAATCCATGAGCTGGAGGCAGACTGCCCTTTCAGTTTTACCGCACCTGAAGGGTAGGCTTCCTCCACATCATATGGTCCTTCCCATTTTGACCTCAATTTTCCTGCAAAAAGCTTAAGACGAGAGTTGAATAAAAATACTTTATCCCGTTGTTTGAACTCCTTCCCTTTGAATCTTTTTATCATGCCACCTTTTGACTTTCTCTTTGAAAAGTCTAGCACTTTCATAAGCTTCACTTCTTAATTCATCTAGAGCTTGTATATCTAACAATCTTTTTTTTCGGTGGCCTTAAAATCATAGTTCAATTTCTTAATTGCCTAAAAGGCTTTATGCTCTAATTCTAAAGGTAAATGACAAGCTTTACCTTAAACCATTTTATAAGGCGTAGTTCCCATTGGGTTTTTGAATGTAGTACAGTATGCCCAAAGAGAATCATTAATCCTCATAGACCAATCCTTCCTAGTGGTGTTAACTGTTTTCTATAGTATTGTTTTGATTTCCCTATTGGATAATTCAACTTGCCCACTAGTCTGTGGATGATAAGGTGTGGCCACTCGATGATTAACTTCGTATTTATGAAGGATTCTCCGAAAAGTTCCTTCCATAAAGTGAGTCCCACCATCCGTGATTAAAACTATAGGAACTCCAAATCTAGGAAAAATTATATCTTAAATCATTTTGATTGAAATTCCTACATCTCCATGAGATGTTGGCATTTCCTCTACCCATTTAGTAACATAATCAACAACAACTAACATATGAGTATAACCATTCGATGGAGGGAAAGGCCCCATGAAATCCATTCCCCAAACATCGAAAGGTTCAATTATGATATTATAGTTCATGGTCATTTCGTGTCGCCTACTTATGTTACTCATACGTGGACATGCATCGCAGTTCTTAACAAGTTCATTAGCATATTTGAATAAAGTTGGCCAATAAAAAACTGATTGTAGAACCTTTGCAGCGATGCAAGGTCCAACATGATGCCCACCGTAAGGACCTGCATGACAAGCCTTCAAAATAGGGAGCATTTCACTTTCAGGTACACACCGTCTAATCATGCCATCCACTCCATGCCTGTATAAGTAAGGTTCATCCCAAAAATAATGTCTTAGATCGTGGAAGAATTTCGTTCTCCGATGTAAGCCCATGTCCTTTGGTAGAAACCTTCCTAAGAGAAAATTAGCATAATCCGCAAACCAAGGGTCATTAGAATTAACAACTTCAAGGCACTCGCCTAGTATATATAGACTCATTAATAGGAACGGGATCATAGGCTATGCCCTCCATCCGAGATAAGTGATCAGCAACAGGGTTATCCTTTCCTCGTATATCCACTATTTCCAAATCATACTCTTGAAGTAATAATACCCACCTAATCAATCACGGCTTTGCGTCCTTCTTTACAAGGAGGTGCCGTAAAGCTTGATGGCCAATATGTATTTTTACCTTAGAATTAATGATATTAGATCTAAACATTTCACATGCAAGGACAATTGCAAGAAATTACTTTTCAGTAGTGGCAAAGTTCTTTTGATCATCATTAAAAAGTCGCCTAGCATAGTGGATAACATTCAAAATCTTATCATCTCGTTGCCCCAAGACGACACCTATTGCATAATCGCTAGCATCACACATTATTTCAAATGGTTCTTTCCAATTAGGAGGTTGTATAATAGGTTGTTACTGATGTTGCTTTTAACTGTTCAAAATAAGTAATACATTCATTATAAAAAAATAAAAGGAACGTCTTTTTGGAGTAAATGAGTCAACGGGGCAGCTAGATTAGCAATTTAAAGAAAAACGCCTATAGAACCTAGCATGCCCAACAAGTTTTGTAATCCTTTAACGGCACGTGGTCTAGGTAATTCCTTTAGTGGTTCAAGTCCTGACTTATCTATTTCAATTCCCTCCTTAATTAGAAACTTTATGTCCAAAGACCTTACCTTCTCTTATCATGAAACGACATCCTTACCAGTTAAGGACTAGCTTTGCTTTTCTACAATCTTGCAAAACTTGATCAAGATTATAGAGGCACTTATCGAAAGTATTGTTGTAAACAACAAAATCATCCATAAGTACTTCCATAGTGTTTTCAATAAATTTCTAAAAGATTTTTAAAACACATTCTTGAGAGGTTGCAGCAGCATTACAAAGACCAAAAGGTAGTAGCCTATAAGCATAAGCACCATATGAGCAAGTAAAAGTTGTTTTCTCTTGGTCTTCAGGTTGGATAGGGATTTGGGTATATGCCAAATAACCATCAAGAAAACAAAAGTAGGAGCTATTTGAAATCCTTTCTAAAACATGTTCCATCAAGGGTGGTGGCTTATGAACCTTCTTAGTATCTTTATTCAACTTCCCGAAATCTATGCACATACTATAGCCAGTTATAGTTCTTGTGGGAATAAGGCTATTATCACCATTACTAATGATAGTTATTGCTCCATCTTTCGGGATACAATGGGCAGGACTTACCCATTTGATGTCCAAAATTTGGTAAATTTATACCAGCATCACGTAAATGAATGACTTCTTTCTTAAAACTTCTTTCATTTTAGGGTTCATTCTCTTTTGTGTATCTACAAAAGGTTTAGCGTCATCCTCCATGATTATTTTATGAGTTATTACTGAGGGATCTATTACTTTAATGTCATTAAGAGAATACTCACAAAATTTATCATGCTTAATAGGAACATCTAGTAAAGATCTAACCTCCATGGAAGAAAGTCTACTGCTTATTATTACTGGATATTTCTTTTATTCATCAAGAAATTCATACCTTAAGTCTTCATGAAGGGGTTTTAGTTCTAATGGTGGCGGATCCTCATCTCCCTTCCTCACCAATTCTTTATATTTAGAGTCATGAAGGTCTTCTGCTTCTGCTGAGATGTTCAAAATATCATCTAATTCTTTCTTAGCTTCATCATTTGGAATTGACTCATCGTTCTTCAAACTTCTTTCTAGTTCATTCTGAGGAATGTTAAAGTAGATAGCAGCCAATTCCTCAATAGTTTTCTCCTCTTTGACCTCATCTTTCTTTTCGTAAGGGAATTTTTTAATTCTTTAAATTTGATGCTTACTTCCTCTTCTGCAAGCTGCAAAGACATAATCTCTTTTTTGCTATCAATATTTAGTTTAGTTAGAACACAAAAGGGTGCTCCTAATATGACTGGACAAAAAGAGTCTAGCGGTATACCAATAACGTAAAAGTATATTGGGTAACAAAAGCTTCAACTGTGATATAAGCATTACGAAGAATCCCATGGCATCTTTGATATGTTCTATCCGAGAGTACCATAGTTGTATCTAAGGGTTCTAGTTCAAGATCACCCAGGTAATAACGACATGATATGTAAGCATGATAAGGGAGAATTAATGTTGATATTTTAGTTTTGATCTCTAACACCCTCAAAGTCAATTTCTCCTAATCTAAATTTACTGCTTTTATACCTTTCATTTTTACCTTGTAGCCTTCCTCCTATAAGTTGAGAGGATTTCCGATTGATCCTCACTTATTCGACTTCAATGCCTTTAGGTTCAAGAGCTCTTTGACTATATCTATGTTTGTCTTGATCTCCCCTAGGTTTCCTGTCAACTTCTTAGGCTTCCTATTCCATACTTCCTCTTCCTGCTTTTTCCTGAGTGGGCATGGTAGCTCTTCTTGTTTATACACCTTCTCTTCAACCTGCTTGCATGTTGACATTTTCTTAGAAGGATTGTTACTAGAAGGTTCATAACGTTCCCAATCATTAGGGAGTTGTAGATGTTTAGCATAGTCTTTAACAATATGAATGCTATCTTTAGGTTGAAGTTTGTTATTACCAAGTAATTCAACAACCTTTCTAGACTACATAAATTTGTTAATAGACTCTAACTCTACTAGAAACTTTGTATCAAGTTCTTTACTATCTTTTGAAATCTCATCTTTGTGTACGGTTTCTAATAAGTCCTAGGCCCTATCGACTCTAGACTCGGTAAAAGATCCATCAGTGAGTAAATCAAATAAATCTCTATTTTCCACATTAACTCCTGCATAGAAAGTATGTATGATCAACCAAGGTGGAAAACCATGATGAGGACAATTTCTAAGAATCTCCCTGAATCTTGAGTAGCTTTCATACAAGCTCTCCTACGGTAAATTTTTAAAGTTTGTAATCATCCGCCTTGCTCCAAGAGACCTGGTTTCTGGAAAAAATGTCTAAAATAATTTAGTGGACAATGTTTTCCATTCCGAGAAATTTAAAAAATGGGATAATCATTATACCAAGTTCGAGCTTTATCAGTAAGAGTTTGTCCAAAGAGTTTAAACTTAACCTCATCTTCTGTAAAGATGTTCAAATTGAAAGTTGCACAAAGATCTTCAAAATATTCCATATGTCCATACGGATCTTCAGTGTCGTCTCCTGCAAACATCTTAGATTGCAGTAAATCTAATATCGTGGGGTTTATTTCATACCCTTTTGGATTGAGTAGGATGTCTGATTTAATAAAAGCATCCATTGGAGAGCCAGAGCTCTTTACAACTTGAAGGTGTATTTCACGTTGGTAGTCCTCCATGGTTTTTCACCTGTAACTCAAAAACAACTAAGTAGAACAATAAATAAAGTAGCAACAAAAAGCAAAGACCAAAAGCACTGAGCTCCCCGGCAACAGCGCCAGAAAATAGCTTGATAACTGCAAGAACACAAATCAGATGTATCTAGTTTCGAAATAAGAGTATTGAACCACGAGGAACTAATACTAGTGATCTTAATGCCCTTGTTGCTATTTACCTAGAATCACAAGCGAGGGTTTTAATTCAAATGGTTTTAAAGGGTGCTTTTGTATAGTAAATAACTGAAATTAAAGGATGAAAGTACAACTAAAGATTACGTCTGAACTGCAATAATACTAAAAATGTTTTCAGGGGTTGTTGGTTCCACCTCTAGTATTAACTAAGAACACAAACTAGATAATTCATATCTTATCCCTTGTTCTATGTGGGAAAGGCTCGAAGTTGGAATATGTATCTCATAACATATCCCTGAATAACCAACAATGACCTTTGGCAAGCCACCTATTGATCCATCGCAATTAAGGGATTACCCCGCGGATATTGGTTAAGCGTTGCGAGTCCCTTCTTATCCCCTTCTTCCGTACAATAGTGCACCACACACGGTATGTCACTTTCCGCCGTATACACTATCGAACTTCCGAAGGTAATTCCCTCCTGTGACTCTTAGGAAAATGTTACATGGTCGATTTCATGCAACATCACAAGAGAAAACTAACATAAAATCATAGTGCAAAGCTATAAATTATCTTCATTCATATTATAATACTACTAGGGTTTCTCCATCTCCCGCAAGAATGGAGTGGACTACTCACACATCGAGACAATGAAAAGCATCATCATAATCTTGCGAATGGAATAGGAATAACGGAGTGAATTCAAGTACAAACCCAAAATGGCAATGGAGATTACAATCTAATGAGATGGAGGGAATGGAGATGATGATTTCGTTTTGGATGATGATGAAGGAGATGATGCATTGTCCTCCAATGATCCGGGTAGCAGCTTGGATGAGGCCCCTTCTTCATGTTCCTTCAGATCTCTTCTGGGATGGTGTACTGGTGTTTCTGGTCGCGTACGTGCTTGAATCTCAGATCCGTCTACGGGAGGTGAAAGTATTTGACGAGGTGATGCTTCTGACAGGTGGTACGGGCGGGCCTTGCCTGTACCGATGCCCGTTAAAGTTACTGGAAGTTTTCCTCGCATTGTCCTTTCGCCGAGGTGCATAATTAAGTGCTAAATGATTTCTATCACGTCAAAATGCTAGAAAATGATAGTTTTCATTGATATTTCATTATTGACTTATTATTTGAAGATCATGTGTAGACAAGCATAAAAGGGCGCGGCAGCGCGGTAAAATACAAAATTCCTACTACTACTACTACTACTACTACTACTCAATGATAACTTAATGAAATAACGATATTAAAACATGCTAAAAATGCACTCATCAATTCTTACGGCAAGAAGATAGTGATAAAAAGAAGTATCAAATGGCCAAACAAAGTGTGGGTTTGCCGAACAAAAGATTAAGGAGGGCTCGGTATCGCAACCTTGATGTTAAGAACACAACCCTTTTATAGATAAATGGCATTTATAGTTCCTTAACAAAGATTTGGCATGGCAAACCCTCCTAAAAAGAAAATATATAGGCTCAAATGCAGTATCCCAAGTTTATTGGTGGAAGGATCGATATGGTCAACTTGAGGGGGAGGGGGTGAATAGGAGGTTAATTTTTTTATTTTGTTTTCCAATTTTAATGCTTTGACAAGAATATATGTTATCTAGATATGAAACTAGATGGTCAATCTGTATAACAAGTATACACAAAGCATGCAAGTAAGCAAGATACAAATATTGAATGATAGTAACACCCACAATCGACACACGAGGATGTATTTCCCATAGTTCCTTCCTTTTTAGGGGAAGTGCATCTATGTTGGAGAGGTGTGGAGACATGAGGTCCACCAGCGCCACAAAGGCTCCTTTGTTCTCTATTGGTGAAGCCACAAAGGCTAGCCCACAACACTCCACTAAATTGTGACCTTGAAGGTGGAACCCAAAACTTCAACAAACGATGGGGCACACTCCACAACTCAATTGGAGGCTCTGAAAGGACAAGATGTAGCCTAGAGGGGGGAGGTGAATAGACATTTTAAAAACTACTACGGATTTGGCTTATAAGAATGCGGAATTAAACTAACGTTTATTCTACAAGCATAATACCTGAATAAGCTAGGCTCAACTTAGTGCAACAACGATAACAACTAAAGCTAAGAAAGATAGGCACAAGATATATTGAATACAAGTGATAGCAAGATAAGTACTTCAAGCATGATGGCTATCACAACAAGGAAAGTAATCTTGGGTATATAGATAACCGAGGCACGCGGAGACGAAGGTGTATTCCCGTGTTCCCTCACACGAAATGAGGTATGTCATGTCGGAGAGATGCGGGCTACCACGAAGGTCTCCCGAATGTAGGCTCACCTTCTTCTCCCAGCCAATTCCATGAAGGACAAATACCTTTTCCTTATGGCTCGCTTTTCCTCTACTCCGGAGATGGAAAGCTCCACAACCACTTCACAAGGTCCACAAAGGAGAATCTCGGCCTCTTCATGATCTTCCACAAAGAGGTCACCGGAGCACCAACTGCCAAGCCAAGTATGAGGTTACCCTCCAAGAGTAACAAGCTCACGGTCTCTCACTCGAACAAATCTTAATAGAGAGCTCAACACTATGCAAGGATGCAAAGTAAAAACACCAAAGGTGTTCAAATCCTTCACACCCAAATCCTGTCAAAGTAACAAGTGCGTGGAGGAATTAGAGAGGAAGAACAAAGGAGGAAATCAACAAATGACTCCAAGATCTAGATCCAAAGAGCCCCTAGAGGATGAATTGATTGGTGGGGATTGTAGTTCTATATCTCCTCTTCCAAAACCCTCAAGAAGATGCAAGAATCATAGGAGAGAAGGGAGATGAAGCAAGCATTTGAGATTCAACAATAAAGTATGAGAGAGAGCAAACGAGATGGTTGACCTTACCTCCTCAAGGAAGTAGAAGATATATTTATAGTACAAGGGGGAACTAGCCGTTTGGAGAGTTTCCTACAAGTCATTCTGGCAGAAAGTCAACAAAGCCGGAGCTCTCGCCCGATCTACCGGCGCCCAGACCGGCGGGCCATTCCTGCCACTGAAATGGCTGGCCGAAGCGCTGGGAAGCCCGCCGAATCATACCGACACGTGCGCTCATCCATTCCAGCGGGCCAGGGTTGCCTCGGCGCGTGGGCCGAACCAACCGGATGGCTACTGCTCTTAGCCAAAAGGGAAGCTAGTATAGCAGTTCGAAGGGCACCGGCGTGGTGCCTGGAACACATCTGGTCATTCCGGCGGTGGAACCGGTGCTGTCGGTTTCGCTGCCTGTTTTGCAGAGAAACTTTCAAACTGTAGTTTTCTCAAACGAACTAAACTTTAGAGAGTTTCCCGAACCCCGATTTAGATGAAACCAATTTTGTTGGAAAGATGATGAGGAGTAGATACCAGTATTAGGAATCACCACATGGTATTTTTACTCAATGTTTAGAACATAAATCTCCCCAAACTAAGAACCGGTGAAGTCCAAACTCGAAAACGCAATAGAAGATGCATATGAATACCATTTTTGATGAACTTAGGCTTGTTGAAAAGATAGCAACAAGCTCAAGAACCTCACACATAGAAACACCAAAAAGAAACAAATATAAGGGGATGAAAAGTATGAAAATGATTGAGCTCCCTAAGACGATGTGATCAAGTTGCCCAACCGAGAGCCTCTCTTGATAATGCGACTCTCATGCTATAACCCGGTCTCTCAGCAACCACCTTAAGAGCGGAAAAAGGAAAACCTAACAAGACCATACGTTTGTATTACACATCCCACTTCATCTTGATGATGACGCTTCATGCGCGCTCCATTCAAGAGGAACGCTTCACTTGATCATTTTTTCTTTGCGAATACTGATAATTTTCTCCCCCATACACCACTATGGGTGACAAGGGATTAACTTGTCAATGCCTACATGTTGTAGACTAGGGTTTTATTGGAAGTAGAGGGCAAGTAGATCTCGAAGGTTTCAGCCGGAAAAGTACTCGACTGCTATGAAAACTAGGGTTGCGTGAACAATGATTCGATCCATTCTTTGTCCCTCGACTCCCCCTTATATAGGAGGTGGAGCCAAGGGTTTCATGATGTACAAGTTACAAAGTCCGGGAGACTATCTGAGTCTGTCCCGTAATAGTTACAAGTCGATATTCCTAATACAACTCTATCTTTCCAAACTATCTCTTGACTGGGCTTCCGGGTTTCATAAACTTTGGGTCGTGGGCCTTCAGTAAACCCCGGGTATCATCTTCGGCAGGCCCATTGGGGATGCCTATGTCAATGGGATAGATTCATTAAGGCATATCACCAAATGGACGACAAGCCTCAAGTACGTGATTTTCTCGAGATGCTTGTCTTGAACTTGCCCTTCTCAACCCTAATGATCATCACCACTTGATGTCATCCTCATAAGGGCTATATGGGATCTTGCTTTTGATGAATGTCCATGGAAAGATACCTAACCCACAGACAACACATACACACATATATAATGGGTTAGTTCACAAAGCATATTTGACAAGGCTTACCATACCACAAGATCACATGATCCAATGCAATACATTCTTTATGCTTCATGTTTTGACCAACTTGAATTTAATCTTCACTCTTAGTCATGGTTAACCTTGTATCTCTTCATGCTCTATCATGATATCTTGATCAGCTAGTGCTTAACAAATAAACTAGATCATGGTAAAATTGAGTTCCACACAAGAACTGCATCTTCATTTCCTCTTCTTGATCACATCATATTCTTCTCTTCAAATCGATGATCCTTGATGCCAATACACAAGGTATATCATTATCTTCATGGCATACATAATTGAATCCAATACATGGACCACAAGAAATACATATGGGATATTCCTTCACATAAATTAAATGAAAAAGTAGTCCATAAGAATTTTTATTAATTACAAAAAAACACACATAGGGGAAAATACCCTTACATGCTCCCAACAAGACCATGGAGCTTTACCAAGCACGAGCTCCAGAGATGACCTCTTCCGTCTATGGTTCCAAAGAACCCAAGAGTATCAAGTTCCACGTAGGAGAGAAAGAGGAAATCAAATTCCTTTGGTGACATGCTAGATCTAGGTCTCCTCCACCAAACCGTAGAAGGGAATGGAGAATTAATAGCTAGGGAGGGAGGTTTTTTTGAAATGAAGATTGCAATTATGGCGGGGAGAGAGCGGTAGGTCATGCACCCCTCTTGGAAAATAAGGGGGATTTTATAGGTACCCATGAAGTATTACCGTTGCTGGAAGTTTACCCCAAAATATTCTACCTGGAGTTTACTTTAGAAATTTCTTGGATTTTTTCTTGGACAAGCATCTCTAGGTGCACCACCTCACGGACAACCACACCAGAAATTTGACTAGAATATTTGAGGGGTCACACCGGAATTTTTAGTGTTCGGACAATGAATATTATGGTGTCACTACCTCGGGATATTTCGTGGTAAACTTGACAACAACAACAACAACAAACTTTTAGGGTTATGTCTATCAAGCTTAGGAATGTTTTTGTGGGTACAATATAGATTTGTGCATGCGATTTGATTTCATCCTAACTTCCATTGTGCAACCCCTCATGGTAGAACAAGATTCTTACGACTCGAGCAACTAGAAAAACAAAGGAACCCTCAGTCGGTCTTTTCACTTTTGGGGAACCGATCACGAACTTTTGTTTTTCATCGAATAAACCTAGAACAGTTAGCACACGGTTAAACATGACTATATTTTCATTAAACACCCAGAACCACTTAGGAAGGGACATGCCCTTTCAACTAGAAACACGAGGACTCTCATTTTTTGGCTGATCTAATGGCAACAATGGAGTACTTCTTCTGGTTTGGATCATCTATAAATAAGGATGACTTAGAAATTAGATTCTGGCGGGATAAGTGGTGTTGAAATACCACACTTCAGGAATAATATTTAGCTCGATATAACATTGTCCTTCACAAGAGAGATACCATCAATTTCTCAAAAAAATAGCAATACCATCATACGGTTCTGGAGTCCTCTCCCCAAATGTGACGTTCATACGAGATTTACTTGGACCCGGACTTCCATCATGCATGGAATGCTCTAGATCAATTGGCGATGGCCCAACTACCATAAGGAGCTAATGAATTTTGTGAATCCACATGATAGTGGTAAATTCTTAGTGGATTCAATATGACTTTGTAACAACTCATCATTCCAATCAAAATTGTGTTCATCAATGAGCTCGCTGACCCGCGTCTGCCCATGTTCTATGAGTCTGCCCAACGGCCTCATAGACACCATGTGAGGGATCCAGTTCTAAGCCCAATTAAAGGGTTAGGACCATGCTTCCTCCATCAAAACATTGCTTAAGTTTCCAATCCATAGAGAAGTCGTCCAAACAGAGTGGCCAATTGATAATAATATTTTCTTTAAAAGAAATGAAGATACCACTAAAGATCATTACTTTTGCATGGTATCTTCGTAGAGGAGTAATCCTCACCAAAGACAACCTTGTAAAATGCAATTGATGTGGAAGTATAAAGTGTGTATGTTGTCATCATGACGAGACAATCAAACATTTATTCTTCCAGTGCAAATATGCTTGTTCTATATGTTCAGTCATCGAAATAGGTTCTAGCTTGTGTTGCAAACGTATTTGGCAATTGGTTACATGGCATCGATCACAAGTTCAGATTTTTTATTAGGGTGAGAGCTCTTGCCATTATTTGACCCGTTTGGTTACGTAGAAATGATAAGGCTTTTATTATAAGCATTTCTCTCTCATGCAAGTTATCTACCTATGTACCACTTTGCTCCATTCATATAGCAACAATGTGGGGAGAATCGAGACCTATTTGTGGACGGGTCTACATGGTTGAAGAACGTGTCGGGAGATATTTGTAGCTAACATGGATGACAACGTGATCTAAGGATTGACCGTCCATTACCATATGCTATTATAGTTTCTTGTAGTTACTTTTTTCGCCTTTTTATCGTTTTTAATTTTGCTGGATTTGTTGTGGTTGTGTCCAGCTTAGTTGTGCTAAGTCTGGTCTAATTTCTAAACCTTTTAAGTAATAAAACATTTTTTTAAAGAATAGCAGTAATAGTTAGTTCAGCCCACACACATACTTAGTTCCGCAAGCACGTGTTCTTACTAAAGAATATAGATAATTAAAAGTTCACTAAAGAACAAATTCAGAAATTAAGGATTCAAGCCAGTTCCTATTGCTCTTCAAGGTTGTCGTGTAGCGCGCAACACACTCTTTCCCGTGTGCAAAATCGCGCGAAACTCGACAAAGACCTTATTTATCGACTTTGGCCCCAAAACCACACTGCAATGTTCACGGGCACGACAAAGATCAAGAAAAACACACGGCGAACAATGGGGCACGATAATGATCTCATAAAATATACAGTGGAGAATCATCGCAAGGAAAATCCCTACGAAAACACACAACAAAATTCCCCTCACAGCAACGGTGCATGTGGCCGTGGTGGCCACACTTCATGGAGCCGCTGAGACGGTGGCTCTTTGCAGACCGTTTCAGCCAAAAAAACACACGGCAAAGGTCCTTTGCTGTGCGCGTTTCGCGTGTGCCGAAATATCCGGAAGGAGCACGAGGAGATTTGGCACATCAACACACATTCCTATTACTTGTTAAAACAAACTGCTATCATGGCGAAGCAATATCGGCTCTACAAAGCTCCGCTCTTTTTCTGGACTGGACTGAAACTAATAGGCATCTTCCTCGCCTCTACTTCAACTAGGAGGTTGATTGGAGCTCATCACTTTATATATTCTCGAAAGGAAGGGAACCCTTGATTGAAAATCAAGGAAACTAGACATGGCAAAGGATTTGGCGTATCTTTCGCGCGTACGGCATAGTCTGGATTTCCGGTAGTGAGATGCTGAGATCACCGTAATGAGAGGCATAAACCCTCGGTGTACGATCATGGCAAGAGCTACCTTGCTCTGAGGGCACCTCATGAGCACGTCAGTCGTAGAATAGTTGTTGATGGTGACCATGTAAATATCCGGCTTCATCAAGAAGCACCCGATCTTAAAGCTGGTGAGATACATCAGAAGTTTGTTAAATTAAGACAAAAGCGTGGACTCTAAATTAATTTCCGGTCCATTACTGTCTGTACTACATGACTAAAGCTATTTGAACATCGCATATATAGATTCTTTCAGATCCGTTGCACAAGTGATCATTGACACGATCATCTGGCCTTTCGTTAGCTTTTACCGACCGGGCTCGCGCGACTAGAACAGGAACAGCGCAGCAGCACCTTTCTGCTGAGCCGCGCGGCCGGCCGTACGTCCCGATCTCCGGACAAACATCTGAATTTGTGTTGGCGTTACCAATCAAACCATGCATGCATGGCGCAAGGTGCAGTACTCCCACCCACGAACGACTATCAACGAACCCCATGCCGCCATGCGTCGTCGTCCTCACAGCTAGCTAGCCTCCTGGTGTGGTGTGGTGTGGTCTTCGGATGGACACCGGCCCGTGGTGGGGCGCCAAACGTTTTGTCTTGTGCTCCTTCGTATCGGTCGGGTCTCATCACCAAATGCAACGCACCATCACAAATCACAATCATCGGTCGGTCGGTCATGGTGCACGATTGCAGCTGGCCCGTCGCCTCGTATGCTCATGAACGATCCCATCGATCCTATGCATTAGGATATCTCAAATGACCTGACGGACGCGCATATGTACCCATGTCCAGCGATCCGACGCATAGTGACTGGTTTGTCCGCCAAGCCGTAAACGCAGCCTAAATATAACCCGTGAATGTGTCTGCGGGGACACTGCCCGTCTGTTTCTGCCGCTAATGTGAATGCATCTCGCACGGGCCCGACTGATAGCGACCATGATGCTTTGCCTTCAGCGCGGCAGAACTGAAGGGCCGTTGGTGACGACCATTTTCTCGCTCACGCCATTGTCAGAGCCCTCCACCTCACCAGACATCCACCCAACCGATGTCATGGGAAAGGGTTGTCTGTACCGCAGGGCGAAGAACGACCACGAGGCCGGCGGCTCGGGTACCGGCAAGAAGCCGCGGCACCAACGGTACATGTCCCCATCGACTTTGCGCGCCGGCTTAGGGAGGAGAACCGGCCAGTGCCATGATCGGATGCGGGCCAGCCGGGAGGAGGCGGGTATGTGAACTCCAGCGGCGTGACGGGCCCTCCCGTGCCACCCGAGGTACGAGAGCGCCACCAAGAGGTCCGGCGCATCTTGCCATCGGATCTGCGCGACGATCAAGCGTTCGCGCTGACCTCATACAATTGGATCTTGTTCGGGATGTGGGAGTTCGACCCGCGCCGACGAACGGGATACCTCAGTGATATCGACTTCTTCAACCGCGAGCCCCGTCGAGACGACAAGGACGGGTACGAGGATGAGGACGGGGACCAAGAGGAGGAGGAGGACGAGGACCAGGACAAGGACTAGGACGACGACGACCACGTCGAAGGCGGAGACAAGGACCACGACGACGGCGGCCCGTCGTGGGATCCGGAGACCCAGCTGCTGGACATCGGCGAGGAGGAGGCCATTGCGAGGGCAATGGCCAATATCGAGCTCGACCAACTCGCTATGTGGGACGGCTTCGCTGTCCAGCTTCGTGAATCCATGCTGGCGCAGGGGAGGCCACCACGCACCCACACCCACGCGCCGTCTCATGCTCCATCCTCGGCCTGGGATACGTGGCCGCCGTCACCTCATGCTCCCTTCCTCCTCCACCACCGGTCTACCAAATGCCATGGCAGATGCCGGAGGTCATCGACCTGGTCAGCGACGACGAGCAGTAGCCCATGGCTAGGTTTTAGCATGCCTTGCTGGACCTTTTTAATTTCTAAGTTTTTTTCTAGATTTTTATAATTATGTAAAAGTTATGGGCTTTTATGAATGAAAAAAAGATTTATCCTATTTTATGCGTCGGTCTAGTGGAGACACCCCAGACATGCAATCAGTCTTATAGCTCTGGGGTCTGGGCGGCCCGTTTATAGCTCTGGGCGGAAAGTAAAGCGACGATGCTGCCAGAGGTGTCTGCATGTAATAGAGCTCCGCGGGCCAGCCGCCGAGTTGTCCGTCAGCCTAGCTCTGGGTTGGCTTGGGCTTCCGGCCACAGGCCACATCAGCATCACCAAGCAAAGCACGCCCATGTGTCGTTCCGCGTATAAGGGCCATAGAAAGAGCAGGCCTGTGCGCGCGTATCTCTCATGCCTGGAGTCTGCGGGGGTGCTGTATGCCGAGGCAAACCCTATAGGCAAATCCTATACACCGACCAGGTCGGTGGCTACCGGCCACCGCACACCCCTGGTCGGGTATGGGCCAGGCCCATTTATATCTGTTTAGCCTGTAGCAGTTTGTTTGTTCTTTTTCTTTTTTCTTTTCTGGTTTCTTTTCTGTTTTCTTTTTCTTTTTTCGTATTCGGTTTTGTTTATATTTTTCAGATTCGAAAATTTCAATTTTTAAAAATTATTTAAACTGAAAAATGTTTAAATTCAAGAATATTTAAATTTGAAAAGCGTTCAAATCCGAAAACCGTTTAAATTTGAAAACCGTTCAAATTTGAAATTTGTTCAAATTCGAAAATTATTCTAATGTGAAAATCTTTCAGATTCAAAAATTGTTCAAATATAAATTTTGTTCAAATTCAGAAATGTTCAAATTCGGAAATTATTCATAGAGTAAAATACATTTTTGTTCAAATTTAAAAATGTTCAAATCTGAAAAATGTTTAGATTTTTAAAAAGTTCTTTCTTTTTATTTGAATTTTTTAATTTTGACAAATGTTCAGATTTTTTTTAAATCTTTTAAAAAGGAAAACAAACAATAGAAAACAAAAAGAAACGAAAAAGAAAAACCGGCTTACCTGATGTTGGGCTGCGGCCCAGTTAGTAAGGAGCTCGGCGTTGGGAGCTCCCGCTGGTGCGGCCCAGTTACCTGATGTTGGGTGTGCGGTGCGTTCCTCCGCACCGACCAGCTCGGTGCATAGGAGCTCCCACTCTATACACGGATCAGGTCGGCGCGTACTGCGCGCCGCACACCCCGCACGCGGTACGGGCCGGCCCAGTTAGGTGTGGGCTGCCTCCTTTTTCGATTTTTTTCTTTTTTCTTTTTTATTTTCTGTTTCCTTTTTTCCTGTTTTCTTTTTTCTGTTTTTTGTTTTCGTTTTTCTTTCGTTTTTTCTGTTTCCTTTTTTACTTTTATTTTTCAGATTCGAAAAATAGAAATATTTTAAAAAATTAAATTAAAAAATGTATAAATATAAAAATCGTTCAAAATCTGAAAACCGTTCAAATTAAAAAATCGTTCAAACATGAAAATTGTTCAAACATGAAAAATATTCAAATTTAAAAACCGTTCAAATTTAAAAATCATTCAAACTTCAAAATTGTTCAAACATGAAAAATGTTCAAATTTAAAAACCGTTCAAATTAAAAATCGTTCAAACATGAAAAATGTTCAAATAAAACCGTTCAAATTTTAAAACTGTTGAATTTAAAAATGTTCATATTTTGAAAAAAAATCTTGAACAATAATTTCATAAAAAATGTTAGATTTTGAAAAAGAAAATATTAATAACAGAAAAAAACAGAAGAAAGAGAAGAAGAAAAAAAAACGTACCTGAGCTAATGGGCCGCGGCCCAAACTACCCGACCTGGTCGCTGGGGGTGTGCGGCACCCCGCACGCGCCGACCAGGTCGGCGTATAGCAGTTCCCGTATGCTGACCTGGTCGGCGCAGACTAGACGCCGCACACCCACCAGGCGGGTTGTTAGGCCGGCACAACACATTCCCACTCTTTTTTTTTTACTTTCTTGCTTTTTCTGTTTTATTTTCTCTTTACGTTTTTCAAAAGCTGATTCTTTTTAGACTCGATTTTTTAAAATTATTTTAGTTTTTCAGAAATTTAAATATTTCCAAAATTTGAACATTTTTTAGATTGGAACAATTTTCAACTTGGAACAAATTTTAAATTGGAACAAATATTTTTCAAAATTTATTATATTTTATATATGAAATTTTTTCAAATTGGAACAATTTTTATACTTGAAATTTTTTCCCATTTGAACAATTTTTATACTTGAACAATTTTATACTTAAACAATTTTCGAATTTGAAATTTTCTCAAATTTTTTTAGTTAGAACATTTTACATTTAAAAATATATGTAAATTTAAAAACAGAAATGAAAAAGAAATAGAAATAAAAAAGAAACAAAAATGAAAAAAACAGAACAGAAAAATGACTCAGAAAAAAAAGACCAACTGGCCCAACACCCGAACTGGGCCAGCCCGTACCGCGCGCGGGGTGTGCGGCGGTACGCGCCGATCTAGTCGGTGTATAGGAAATCCGTGGAGTCTGGGCTGGATGGGAAAAACATATTTCCCGCTCATTAGCGGGTACTACCCACGTGTCGCCCGCGCGTGGGTACGTACTGGACTGGTCCATTTCGTTCGTTCCATCGTTCGCCCTTCGTCGTTCGCTGCAAGCTCGCGGTTTTTTTGGTTTTTGGTCGGATTTTTTCTGGTTCTTCGGTTCTGGTTCGTTTGCTTCGGATTTTTCGGATTTTTTTGTTTCTTTTATTGTTAGAACATTTTTAAAATCTGAATAGTTTTCCAATCTGAACATTTTTTAAACCTTGAGCATATTTAAAATTTGAGCAAATTTAAATTTGTGTAAATTTCAAATTTAAGCAAACTTCAAACTTCGAGCAAATTTTAAATTTCGAGCAAATTTCAAATTTTGAGCAAATTTTAAAATTTAGCAAATTTCGGATTTGTACATTTACTTCAAATTTGAACCTTTTCAACTTTGAACATTGTTTATAATCTGAATTTTTGCAAATCTAATTTTTCTTAGAGAAATCAATAGAAAAAATGGAGATGACCCTTCTTGGGCGGCCGGGCCGGCCCAACACGGAGGCGCGTGGGGGGAACCCTACGTGCGCTACTACCGCACGCACGCAGGCGGTATATATAGAAACTCGGCTACAAGAAATCTTTTCTGCGTCTCGAACAATGATGATAGGATAGACGAGAAGGAGGCGTGTGTGGGCCTGCCCAGGTAGGTATTTTTTCCTTTTTCTGTTTTCTTCTCTATTTTCTGTTTTCTTTTTTCCTTTTCTTTCTGTTTTCTGTTTTCTATTTTCTATTTTTGTTTATATTTATTTTCAGATTCTAAAAATATTGAAAATCGAAAATGTTCAAGTTTGAAAACTGTTCAAATTCGAAAAATGTTCAAATTAAAACTGTTCTAATTTAACAAAAGTTTGAATTTGAATATTGCTCAAATTCGAAAAATGTTCATAGTTAAATATTTTTCACTTTTAAAAAATATTCAAATTTGATTTTTTCAAATTTATGACATTATTGAAATTTTTTTCAAAAATAATCACATTCTACAAAAAAAAAAAACAGAAGAGAAAAAGGAAAATCCGTTACCTGATGCTGTTGGGCCGTGGCCGAGCAAGCCACCTCGGGCGTGTAGGGGGGTGCGGTGCGGTGTCGTATGAGCACCGCATTGCTCGGTGTACAGGACCTCCCGGCCTGCCTGTGCTCAGTTTCCCTAGCCTCATCAAGTTCGGCTGCTCCTATTCATAGCCCAAAGCGGGCGCGACGACAAAAACAACCTATTAGCCGCTCACTGCGGCAGCGATACGGTCCCAAGCGAGCTGATAGACGCGCCAGCACATTAACACGTGTTGTATAGGCTTTTCTTTTAGTAGTTTTTTTGTGTCGCTGGTTCTCCTTATATTTTACCGGTTTCTCCATTGGGCTCTTTTTTAATGTTTTTCTTTCCTTCGCTCTTTTTTCCATGACATATTTCATTATTAAATCTGGGTAAATTTCAGATTTCATCTTTTCCAAAACTTGCACATTTTTCTTGAACAATTTTCAAATTCGAACTTCTTCAAAATCTGAATATTTTCAAATATGGACATTTTTTTAAGTCTTGACATTTTTGAATTTAACATTTTCAAAATCAAAATATCTTTTCAAATTTGAACATTTTAAAATTTAAATATTTTTTCAAAATTTGAATATTTTCATAATAAAATTTAAGAAAGACGAAGAAAGCAGTGCCTTTTTATCTGGGCCGCATCGGGAGCAGCCCATAAACGCGCATGGTATGGCGGCTTTCCAAGCCAAAATGGGCCAAGCCTATAATAGACGTGGGTATGCGGAGCTAATCGTTCGCTCCACTTAAGGCGGAGAATATAGCTCGCTCCGACAAGAGTGTTCCCGTCATGGGCCGCACCAAAACATGGCTAGTAAAAGGTTTGGTTTATCTCATTATCTCATTTTTTATATTTTATTTTAAAATTGTTCAAATCTAAAAATGTTCAGACTTAGTACAATTCAGATTAAAAATAGTCAAATTAAAAAGTTCAAACTTGGAAAAAGTTGAAAATTCGAAAGTTCAGGAAAAAATGACGAGCAAAACCACAAAAATGGTAGGCATGAACTTAATTTAGATACTGGCGGACGTACAAAAATACTTCTGGCTGAGAACACCTCCCTAATTTTTATTTTTCACTACTCAATAGTGATAAAAGTTCACCTAAATCACTAAATATAAAACATTTTCAAAATATTCATGGGGGGCCACAGCCGAACCGGGCACCCTGCTGCGTACGCCCGTAACTCCAGGTAGCCAACTATTTTTTTTTTTTGCGAGTAAAAGAAAGTAACATTAATCTGGCAAAGTTACACAAAGGACCCCGAAGGAAATCCGATTACAAGCACACCCCTGTGCAACTCGAACACGATGACGATGGTGGCACGGCGCTGTCGGTGGCGCGCCGCCGCCTCTGCTCCTTATGACGCCTTGGATCAGGAGCATCCCCATGACGGACGGGAAGTCGCCGAGCACCGGCCGCAAGGACCTACACCAAACGCCGCCATCAACATCGAACCAGATCAAGCCACCCTCCTCCACGCTTATTTCAGCAGCCGGCGCCGCCGTCCCACGGTCACCGACGAGGGGAAGACGCCCACGCCAACTCCAAGAAGCTGCGAGCGCGCCAGAGGTGGAAGATCGCCTGCAAGAGCTCCAAGGAACACCGCCGACGAAGAGGAAGTCTCCCACCTGCAAAAGCCACTCCGGCTGCGCCTCCTCCTCCCCGACGCCTCCGGCAGGCCGCGAAAGAAAACCTGCACTATATACACACCGCCGCTCGGGGTCCCCCCGTCCTCCCGCCGCCGGAGCAGCTGGCGGAGGGCGAGGCGGCCGCCGAGACGGCGATGGCGAGGCGGCTCTCCTCCGGTCGCTCAGAAAATCACCCTTCTCTACTGTAGACGGGGAAGGGATAAGGCCAAGGCTCCTCTATTGCTTATATGCTAACTCCAGGTAGCCAACTAGCCATAGCATTCGCTTCGAACTTCCCATAGGGGGAGAGGGGAGTACCGGAGTAGACTTAAGAGCGGTTCAATGACAAGCATGGAGCCATACTGGTAAATTTTCCTGTCATAATCGCGTGAAACAATCGTGCAATTTCATCGAGTAGAAAATAATCTAATTGGTATAATCGTACGGAAAGAACGAAGCATGGTGAACACCTTCAGCGTAACAAACTTGTCTGCAATTTTTATCCTTCTTCGCAGACAGAGAGAGTGTACCCACACGCAAGATGGCACGCAAATAGATCCGATCGAAATCCCGATCTGTATTAAAGACGCGCGCGTAAATGCCCGTATTAGGCCCAACAAATTCAATTCGCGTATTAGGAGTAGCAGTACGGATGTGGCACAACGACACTGTCAAAAAATCCCGTTGCACGTCCAGCCCATTTGCCGCCGTACTGTGGCACCACCATGGCATGAAACGCGCGCGACAAGAGGGGAAGATATGGTGGGTACGTACGCGCAAGTACCGCTAATCCTGTGCCTGATACCATGCGGTTGGCCGTCGACACAGGCACAAATCGCGTCCTATGGTACTGGCTACAGTCGATTTACACGCTGCCGGCAGCCGGCCACTCCCTTAATTAATTTCAGTGAATGCCTTGATGCTCGATGTGTACTCCGCTGGTCCGTTGCGTCGGCGGTACAGCCAGGTAGACGATCGCTCCAGATTTGCATCATTCCACGGTACACGGAGTAGTTAGGCATCTCCCGGGACATCCGCGCCGCGTCCGGATGGGTCGAAATGACAAAACCGCCAACGCGCACGCACCGCAGCGACGCAGCGTCGAACGACGCAAACCCGGCCCAAATCTTGGCCGGGTTTGCGTGGCGCGATGGCACGCGGCGTCCTCGCGTGTCCGCCGTCCGCGTGGCCGCCCACTGCTTGCCCCCCTATTAAATGTGGACAAAGGACTGTCCCTATCCGCCCCCACTTTCCACCCGCCGCACGCGGCGAGCTCGAAGCTCGCGCCGCCATGGCCCCGGCGAGTTCGAGCCGTCCGCCAACGACCACGAGGCCGCTGGCAGTCGCGCCGCGGCGTCGTAATGGGCCGCCGCGCTCCCGACGCGAGCGGATCTACGTCACCGTTGCGTGGCGCAGATGTTCGGGACGCCGCCCTTGCCGTGGGACGTGCACCTCCCACGGCCGGCACTGAGCCCGATCGGGTTCCGTGCCGCCCATCCCGCTCCGCCGCGCCCGCTACGCCGAGATCCGAGGCGCGCGCCGGCGGACCTCCGCAGGACCCGGCGTCGCGACGCAAGTCCCAACGGGACTTGTGGTTCGAGTGGAGCACGATGCGCGCCGCACGTGCTTCACATCCGCGACGCGCGGCCTCGCGCGCGACCAAGACACCTGCGGGCCGCCGCCGCCGGCTACATCAACGAGCCCGCGCCCCGCCACAGCCCAGCCGCAGCCGGGGAGGAGGCCGACCCGGAGCTGCAGGCGGCGCTCGCGGCGTCCCGCGAGCACTGGACCTCGACGAGCTGGCCAAATGGCCGCTCCTCGCCGAGGCGCCGCGCACCTCCGCGCCGGGAGGAGGCTGCCGAAGGCCCGAGGACGCCCGGCGGAGGCGTGCCTTCCTCGAGCCGCGCCGTCAGAGGAGGCTACGCGTCGGGCGCACTGGGAGAGGAGCGCGGCGGCGCGCGGCGAGGAGGAGCGCTCGGAGGAGGAGAGCCCCAGGAGTCCGCGCGCACGGCTGCGCAGGCCGCGAGCCCGCCGAACCCGCACTCCGCTGGGAAAGGCGCAGTGGAGCCTGGCCGGAGTCCCCGGTGCCCTCCGGCGTGTCGAGCCGAACACGTGCCGCCGGGGCGTCGTCGTCATCGACGCCGACGAGTACTACTGGGGTCGCCGCGGCACCGTGCTCGCAAACCCTGTCTAGGGTTTCTTTTTTTTTTAAAGCCCATATAGGGCTTTCTTTTGTGTAAAAATTGCCCAAAATAGGGCTAAGTTTAACTAACCTAGTTTATATTTATTTGGTGCTGTTTTTATTTTTCATTTTCATTTATGTTTTTTTATTATATTTGCGGTGCGTCCGCGCGTTGGGCGCAGCGTGCGACCCAAACGGACACGCGGACGCGGTGCGCTGTCCGGGTGTCCGTTCGGCCACGCAAACGGCCCAAAACGGACGCGCTGGGCCGTCCGTTTGGGTCGCCCGGTTGGAGATGCCCTTAGTAGTATGGACAATTGGACATGCAAGATGCAACGCAGTTACTGCAGGGCAAGTACTGCTTGAGGGCACTGCCCTGAACTTCTGAAGGAATTGCAGTTTGCTGCTGCCATTCCCCTGCTATGCTCTGAGTATATCTGAATGAACTGCAGTGTAGTATCCTGCTGAACTGACACGCCGTTTCAGCGAACCTGCGAATATGCAGTAACTTTTCAGACTCTGCCAGGAGCAGATCTTCTCCCTCACCCCAAACCAAAGAAGGGAAAGAAACTCTGGCACTCGCGGACTCCAAGGCTGCCCCCAAGTGGAGTACAAAACCATCAGTTTCAGCGCCACCGCTTGGAGTTCAGTATAGAACTGGGTGGCCATTATTACCCCCCGTGCGCGGAATGTTTACCCGCTTGGGGATCCCCACCTTCTTCTCCACAGTCCCAAACTGCTCTTCCCCAGGTAAACTACCGCCTTTTTTATACGCTTCCGAAGGAACCTCTGCCCCCCTTTTCACCGTTCCGTGGAGACAAATTACTGACACGAAACAGCGCACTGGCACCATGATCGATCGATGGATGGATCTCCCATGAAGGCCGGCCATGATCTCATTCTCGCCCCCCACGTTCCACGGATCTCGGCCTCGCATTGTTAATCGATCAGCTTATTCTGTGTGAGCCGTAACTAACGTGCTCATGCATGATCCTCCCCATCTCTTCCACTTTGTTAATTCCCCACTTTTCGATCGTCCTATCAGGGGTCACTTTACGCACTGACGTGAACATGGATGTGTGACCTGTTAGCTCCTTCTTTTGTTCTCAAGAGTACAGCATGTTGATATATTCTTCCACACAACGAAAGGGAGTAAAAAACAATGTAATTTAGGCCGGCTTGCTGTTGGCATAGGTAAAAAGCGGCATATCATAACGGAATATCCAGATTTCCGGATAAAACACAGGCTAGAGCCTCCCCAGCACAAGGAGCTGAAATTGTCCAAATTGGGGTAGACGTACAAACCGCTAGGCGCTAGGTGCTCACACACACTCCCAATGGGGTGAGGTCACGAGAAACGGTGGGCCGGCCGGCCACCCAGCCTGCCATTAAAATCCACACGCAGGTTTCAGTGCCAAGCCAGTAAACTGGCACCGAATCCCAGTGGCACCTCTCTCTCTGCCTCTTCCTAGTTTTTACCCCACCTACTGAATAACCCAGATCCCGATGCGAGTAACATTCCTTAATGCCCCCTGCTTCCTCTATCTCTCTCCACCTCCTCCCACATGCATGGCATGATGCTTCCATGTGCGCTGGATCCAAAGCCAGCTCGATCCCAATCACACGCTCTGCGCTAATCATCATAGGTTACCCCCTAGTTTAATCAAATCTTTTTAACTGGCACGGCACTTTGCGCTAATCGTACTACTTACCCGCGTAGTCTAGTTTAATCTCACCTTAAACCTTACACGAACCTTTAAATTTTACTAACTCGGACGGCAGAGGGAGGTGACTTCCTTCCATCGGCGTGTGGCTGCCTCGGCCATGGGGTCCCCATGGATCCAGAGTAACCTCCTTTCCACGGCACGCCATGCTCTGCCATGGAAGCCTCCACTGCAGTTTGCCTGTACCCTGCATGCGCGCTGCTCATTCCTGTCTGCTCCGATAATGGCTTCTGCACTTCTCACCTCCTGCTTGCCAGTGTAGATCTGTTGCTTACATACAAAGCTAGCCAAAAATAATTGCATTTCAAACTTGCAGAAATAGAAACTTGCAGGACCAGCAACAACAATGGAAACAATGGCGCGCGATGGTTATATTAATACTTGCAGTGCAGCTAGCTGCTGCATACATGGATTTACAGTAAAATTGATACAGGTAACTAAAGTAAGCAATTACAGGCGACGGACGGACCGAGGGATCTATCCTGTCATGTCAACAAGAGTAACTTTGTTCTGAACAAATAAATACCAGAAATTAATTAGAGGATAGCGAAGGTGTGAGTAAAGAAAAGGTGGATGATCGAATCATCGGTGGTTGGTTGGTTGGTTAGGCTATAATGCTTCTTTTGTTGGAGTATTAATTCCTCTTTGCGGAGCATCTTTTCCCTTGCCTTTTTTTTCTTACACACGGCCGGCCAGCGCGCGCGCCCGCCTCTACAGTGAGCGACTTTCTAGCTACAGCTTCTCTCCCACCCCTTTGCACGCGCTCGCACGCTTTGAGCGGCGCAGCTGGTTAGCTGCTGGTCACCGCCGGGGACCACTCGAAGCGGCCGGCGGAGAGGGGCACGCCGCGGGCGACGTCGAAGTTGTACCTGCACACACACAGGAAGAGAGGGATCGCGCGCCGGTGAATTAGGACGCCGGTAGCGGCAAGAGGAAAGTAACAAGACGGTAGCTGCTGCTACAAGAGTGGTACAGTACTTACTTGGACGCGAAGCGCTTGGCCTCGGCCTCCTCGGCCGCGGCGAAGAACTCCTCGATCTCCGCCGCCTCGGGCATCCTCGCCCTCGCGGCCGCCTGGAGTTGGGCAGACGTCAGTACCGACGGCAGCGATCGGCTGCCGCTTCGCCCCGCCAGATCCGACTCCAGGTCGCTCGACTCGCCGGGGAGCTGGCGGCTGGACGGCGTCGTCTCCCTCCTGAATTTTCAAAACCGGCAAGCGCGAAGGCGTCAGGTGCACGGCACGAAGCACAATTCAGAGGCACGAAGCATAATTCAGCAGAATCGGCATGAATCAAGCGAGAATTTCGATCTCCTCCCCCACCTCTCGCGGTGGTGGTCGCGGCCGCTCTCCGAGTTGTCGTTGCCGCTCGCCGATCCCTGCCGAACGTTGTCGCTGCCCGCCTGCGAAGCACCGGAACAAAAGGGCAAAGCCAAACGGTTTTCAGCAACGGAGTTGAGCCGCCGGAGATCTCGAATCGTGTTTCGAATTTCGAATTCTAGGGTTTGCTTCGAGGACGGAAAATTAATTTTCCTCACCTCGGCTGCGTCGGAGCGGCACGGCAGGGTCCTGTCGTGCGGCGCGGGCGACGAGGCGTCCACCGAGGACGCCGTGCTGGAGCAGCGCGAGAGGCCGGCCGGGAGCGGCCCCCCAAGCCCGGCCTCCGCGTCCTTCACCGGCGTCGAGGTGGACGGCGGCGGTGGCGCCATGAAGAGCATGCGGCTGCGCAGCTTGAGGTAGCAGCTCCCGCTGTCGCCACCTCCCGGAGTCGGAGCAGCAGCAGCAGCAACGGCAGCGCTGGCGGCCCTGAGTGGCGACGGCGGCAGCGGCCTCCTGGTCCGCTTGGCGACGGCGACGGCGGCGGCCCTGGACCTGGTCCGGACGCCGACGGCCTGCGTGACCTCCATGGCGGCCACCTCGCCGCCCACGGCGCCCCTGCACTTGCGCATGTACTTCCCCATCGTCCTCGCCCACCCTCGCTGCTTCTGCCTTTGTCCTTGGCTGTTTCCCTGTGTGCGGTGTGCGCCGGTGGGGTGCTGCCCCTCGCTTCCCCTTTGCAAGTTTGGATGCTCTCGCCCGTCCGCGGTTCCCGTGCGCCTACACATATACCACGCCAGTTAAGGCCCACCGGGGAAGGAGGATCTGATCCGGATCGGACGGCTGGGAAAGACCGCCGCGGCCAGCTCTGACGGACGGCGCCGTCAACCGGATCTGCGCGGCGCGGTGGGATACCATCGTAACGGCGTTCTGGAAAGAAATCCAAACGGAACGTGATAATCACGGGATGTTAGTGGCTGGGCAAGACGAGATTGCCCCTCGGCTGGCGGCGTGACACGTCAGCCGGGGAGGGATCGGACGGCTGGCGTGAATAGATAGGAGATTTGAAACCGGGATGGATGAATTTGAACGGGGGATGGAGCCCGTGCCGTTGCAGTTGGGATACGATGTTCGCGTGACTTGCGCTGCAGTTTCGCCGTTTGGGAAGGAAACGTTACCGCCTGGCCCGCGGTACCGGCAGAATTACCTGAACAAGGAAAGAAACAGCGAGGCTGGGGCCTGCTGAAACTATGGATGGAATGGAAGAATGGTAACTCTGCAAAGGTTCCCCTGAAATGGCGTGGCGCGGCTTGGACAGGATAGGGGAAGGGCCCAGGGTGTTTGGCAGGTAGGTTCCGATTCTATCTGCCGTCCTTGTCTACTGCCGCGCGCGCGGTGATGTCGGTTTTCACTCCTTCGATTTCCCGAGTACCGACGAAAGCACAAACGTACCTATGCCAATGGTGAACAGTATTACTATTATCTCCGGCAATATCTAATAAAGCTTGTCAACCCTGGATCGCCTTTTTACATTGATATCACTATGAGTGAAAAGGGATACGTGTATTCGGATGGGTTATACTTGTAGTGTGTGTTGTATCTGTTACGTTTATACGTTTATACACTCTCTTATCTTCTCTGGGCAGACGGATGTTGTTGCTTTCTGGTTCGAGCTTTGCTGCCACTAAGTCCACCATATAGCCCGACAAGCACAACCTAGTTCTAGTCTCGCTGAGCACGTGTCTTGGTATTCACACTCTGCTTTCTCCCACTTTTATTAGCAACCGCTAGCACGATTGGTTTGGCAAGTATCAGATCGATGAAGTTATCAAGGTTACCCTTTCGGCTTGGTACGGGTAGGGTTATGAGCGTCACTGGTTATCTTCAGAACTCTTGGTCGCATTTGTACTCTTGTTCGTACTTGGTCCATGCATATTTTGGCTGATTACTGGAATCCTCATGGTACGATTTTGGGGATCTGGTTTTTTTTCAAAAAGCTCGGAAGAATGCCTACAACGTCGATTCCTTCTAACATTCAGGCAAGTGGACGATGGCGAGCATGAAGGACAATTGCTTAGAGCTTAACTTGGTCTGTAGAGATGGAGAGAGCGAATATGCTGACGGTGGAACGCTCCAAATGCCACCAACGTCCTCCTTCTACAACTCACACATAAAGGGTTGTTTTTCAAGGACAGGGGAGTCAATCGCCAGCACTTGCGCTGCCACTCCAGCCAACATGATCGCTGAGATTCGCCGCGCCCCCCACCTATGAAAGAACAAGAGAGAGAACTTTTTGGCAGAACTTGACCGGACTCAACGGTCCAACATGCAGGTCAGCACTAACCGGTGGGCTCTTTACTGTCATCACACTAGAAAAGGGTTATTAGTGAGACCTGTGACACATGGTTAGAGTATAGGTAGTTTTTTTTAAAAAAAAAATTAACAAAAGAGATACCAACTTGTTAACCTAGCCCCAGTTGCAAACCATGCACCGAAGCATCATCGACCTTGCACCAGCAAAATTAACAAAATGATAAAAAGAGACTTGCACCTGCATGTGACATCTAGCGAAGTTTGCGTATCTGCTACGATATCTCCCACAATTCATAGGCCGGACTAGTAATGTGGATCTAGCCATCTATCTAGGCGTAAAGTGGAGTCGCCGAGCCAGCCAGCGGGAGCCGTCACCCAGTGTCGCGCGTGTTCGGCCACGACAATCTCTCCATTACGTGGCATCATTGGATCAGCTCATAGAAAACATATTTTCAAAATGTGAAAAAAAAATCTGAAAATGATCTACACTTGGAGAAACAAAAAAGACAAATTTAAATGTAAATAGTGTTAGATCTTGCTAAACAATATTCTCACACTATTCACACCCAAATTCATCTATTTTGTCTTGCATATGTAACACATATGTGTATTGTCATTTTTTTCAAATTATTTGAACATATTTTGTCGTTTGAAAACAATTGTTCTCATATATCCTATATTTAAAACTTGATTCTACCCAAGTCATCCCCGCGATATATACATACGCGTTCCGATCGGCTATCCGCGCGCGCGAGCGGGCATGCACGTGCGCTGTAGCCTGTAGCATCCATTCTGATCGATGCTGCCATATGCCAGTTGCGCGCAGTGCCTGGTCGAGTGAACGGCGAATGATGAGGACAGCGCTGCAGCTGTCCCCCCTCTGATTTGGATCCTTCGTGTTACTACCACGCAAAAATCCAGTGTAAAATAACTACTTGCAGTTCCTGTTTCTTTGACAAAAAGAGCAAGGAGAGCGCCCACGTGTCGAAATTTGGGTGGCTAAACCGAGCCGCAGCCAAACTTGTGCTTCCTCTCTCTCTCACCGTTGCCGGTCAGCCGGTACATGTCGAACGCCGGGAATACAAAACCCGTCTGGAAGGTGGCAGCGGGTTCTCTCCTTGCTTCTAACCGTTTTATTCAAATATATTCTTTTTTTCCGCTTATGTCAGGAACAATACTTGTTTCTCAGTTTAAATAAAATATTGCACCATTGTTTACATGCAAGATGATTGGGACTTCTTACAGCTTATCTTTCGAGACAGATTTTCGCGCGGCGCTATATTAATATAGCAACACACCTTACAACCAACAAACCATACAACAAACGATAGAACCAAAATGAAGGAAATGTTGGGCAACAACAAAGACATACCCAAAAGTAAAGAGCAAAGAGATAAAATAAAGACTAGGGCGGATCGACTAAGCGACAGCGACCCACAACCGCAGCTCCATCCGAAGAAGTTTCGCCACGCTCCTAGCATCGAAGCGTCAAGTATGAAGCAACACCTTCAAGATGGGATGCGACGATGACGCTGTTGCTACCCAGACCAAAGACTGGTCCTAGGATTTCCCCCGTCACACCGAAGGATATGGATCGAGGGTAGCCACAACGCCATCCAGGAAGGAAATATGTCACCCGCAGGCAACACCGAATTGGCGTCAGACTAGCCGACTGATGTCTCTCGAAAACACAATCCGCTACTCTCTGACGGTCCGCTGCACAGGAGCCCTGCAAGGACGAATCCTCACCACTACCAAACTTGCCGCCCACCAGCACGCGCCACCATGGTCAAGAAGCCACCATCGTCGTCTCCCTGTTGGAACCATCACGAGGCCTATAAGACGGAGGCAAAAGGCATATCTTGAAGAAGGGCCAGCAACACCGTGGTCATGCGGGAGGGAACAGTCTGCACCGTCGAAGGCGGTAGCTGACTGAACGCGGCAGCAAGCATACCAATCCTAGGCTGGTACAGCCGTACTAAATGGGTCCGTAAAGCCCCGCGGAGGCACACCAATCCCAAGAGGGTTTGGCCGGGACCCGAGCAGGCCGTAAAGCCCGTCGCCGCTCTGCAACACGCTGAACGCCGGTGCCACCATCCTCAGCCTCACCCTCACCATGTCGACCATCGCGAGGAAGCTCCACGGTCGAGCAGGGAAGTCGGCTCGCCGATCCCATATGACGCTCGTAGGGCCCAGATCTTGGCCGGACGAGCGCTGCCCCGCAATGCCCCGCTGCCTCCGAACCAGCGGCACACCGTGTCATCATCGCAACTCATCCTCCACCGAACCCGAGTCCTCGGAAGAGCACAACCACTGGCCGAAGTCCTGCCCGCTAGATCTGCCCTGGAGTGCGGGTGATGAAGAGCCGCCGCCACCAGCACCACTTGGGCTTTGCCCTATGGTGGCGAGAGAGGAAGGTGGCGGCGGGAAATGAAGGTGGCGCGAGGAAGGCGTCCGGCAAAGAGAGGAGGGGTCGCGCCGGTCGCCCTCGGGGAGGCGACGGGAGCGAGCGCTCGTCACTGCCTGGTTGTCTATCCCAATTTTGGCTTCTAGACTAATTCCGAGTGTACAACTCCTCGAGGTGGTATAGGGAGTGAGAAAGTACTCCTAGCAAAAAGCTCTTGCCTTTGGCATGACATTGCTAACAACGAACTTTACAATCAATTGTACCTTTTGCGAGATATATGGCCTCCAAGGTGGAGGGGTATACTATTTTTCTTTAACCATCTGATTCAGCTGGTGATGCAAGCATACATTGGATTCTCTCATTTTTATTGGTTTTCTAACAAGATGGCACTTTGTCGTTTCTCCTTGTAGTCGCAAAGATGAAATGCCCATGCCACGTTACAAACAGACACCGGGATAACATATAAAAACGATAACGTTAGGCGACAGGTACAGATCGACCATCTTTAGCGTCATATATACACTGATTATTTCTCACTCTTACTTTGAATCGGGTGCAAACGAAAATCGGATCCACATGTGGCTTCTTTCTGACCAATGGAAGTTTTGTGCGATCTTGTGATGTCACATGCGTCTCGCTAGGCCGGACAAAAGTTTCGATCCACTGCAGGCTTTAATTACTTAAATAACGTTGTCTCCTATAATTGATGAATGAATGAACTCCTGCCATGAGTAGCACTGGATATTCGTTTGTGAAATGCTCCTCTCAGTCATCTAGCCGGGAGATTCCAGGCAAGTGTATGTACACCCTGTGTAAATATAATATGGCAGGTTAATTAAACAAAATAGTCCTAGGGGAGACAACGAAGACACCTCTTTCTTGATTGCCTCGTTGTGAAGGTTTGATCTCAACTTGGATGGCGACGAGGGATGCGCATGCGCCGCTACCTTCTTGAAGGAGTCACGCTCGAGGGGAAGCGGATGGCGACGAGGGATGCGCAGGCGCCGCTACCTTCTTGAAGGAGTCACGCTCGAGGCTCCTGGCCCTCGTAGTGGTGTAAGTTGGGACGATGGCTCCAGTGCTGGAGGTGTGTATTTGTTGCGTTTGGTCGCTGCGTAGTGAGGACTGAGGACGGCGAGTCTCCTCACATGTGCGGTTTTCGTCCCAGTTTTCTTATAAACCGGGATAGTTTGTATGGCTTTTGGACCTGGTTTCTTTTATGAACTGGGCCACTCTCTTACGGCGGATATCAAGCGGCTTCACCAAAAAAAAGAAAAAAAAGTAAGCTACTCGTGACTCGTGAGTCTACTACTTAGCTAATTAAACATCAACGACAGTAATGTAGAGGGAGATAGCTAGTTAGCCTGTTCGTCCTATGTAATCTGATTGTCTATCCATTTGATCCCAGTGATGGGAGCACACACCTGTGACACCTCATACAAGAAAACATATATTCCAGGCTACCAGGCCGGCGGAGCAGGTAATCAATGGAATCCTTCAAACAAATATATCACACTTGTGCCGCCATAACATTGACTAATCTAGTTTTCTTGTGTCAAATTGGCTGCGCACATGGAGGCTACAACAAGAACCGGAGCTAACTAGGAGAGAAGCAACTAATCCACTGATGTGATGAGTTTACAGTTAAAGCAGTATAACTTTCCCAAGCTGCCAAGATTACAGTCAGTCTGCAACAATCAATGCACTGAGTCACTGAGGAGCACCACATGTAGCTTCAACCAAAACCAAAAGAGGAGCAGCATGCAGGAGACTGTCGGTACAGGATCACAGCGAACACCTGCAAAAGAAAAACTTACAGAGGTGGGAGCAAGATCCTTCTCTTTTGGCACTTCCCACGCCATGCATCTGCGTTGTACTGACACACTATTAACCCATGCGTGCGTGCATCCATGGTCCCAGCCGACGGTGCAACGGATACATACTCCGTAGATGGATGGATCGGCGGCATGGCGGAACAGTAAATTGACGCAGCACGTCGGCATGGGCTAACCAGCTCTGCCCAAAGCGGAGTGCATGAACGGGTACTGCTGGTATTTATTCTAAGCTAGGCCGTTGGTTTGTTGTTTTCTTATTCTTTTCTAGCTACGATTTTTGGAAATGCTGCTCTTATTGTTTCTGTCCAGGGGAATCCGATGCTTCACTAGGATTTTAGATAGGATCCCCTGCCGCGATGTCGATGTTCGCTTTGCTTTGCATTCAAATAAGCGAATTGCTTGTTTGTACTCACGCAAGTCAATGTGTCTACGTAGGTTTCTAGTAGTATTAGTTTTCTTAGCCATGGACATGTCCGCGCGTCTTATCTTATCTTCTATCGGAATGGATGGCTCAAATGACTGACTTGGCACACTTTTTATTCCAAGTAGCAGATACGGCGATTACAAAATAAAATCTAAACGAAACGAGCAAATTTATAACTTCTTCAAACTCTTTTATTTTTTCATGACACAATCTTCTACTTTTCTAATGGTAACCGTAAAAAAAAATAACATAACTGTCAAACAAAATACCTTCAATTATCAATTAGGGTTCACCCATAATTTCAATTTAAGCCACAATACCAAGACTACGTTGCACACGCGCATCCATTAAAGTAATAAACCAACATCGGCAAGAGTACCTACACCACTATTCTAGGGAAAATCAACCGAGTAGCCTGGTCGTCGTCGCTAGGGAGACGAGAATATGAACACCATTGTCGAGGACATAGCAGCCGGGACATATATATATATATTCCAAGGACAATCCGCCTCGCGGCAACCATTGGAAGAAGTCCAAAATAGATCTAGCGGAGCAAGATCTGAAGGGCCATACCAAGAGAAAATTATCCTTCCAACACCACCATTAATTTTGGGAAGAAAATCCCGTCGTCGACACCAATTGTAGACGATGTCATGTCCATTAACGTGAGGGGAAAAAATAAGACGGCTACGAAAATCGTAAAATAATCTAGTAAAAATTCTAATTCTATTGAATACTTCACTCATAGACCGAGTATCCCACGCCTCCCGATGCTAGCGAGCCGGCATGAGGAGGGGGGGGGGGAGTGATTTTTGGTGTAGGAGGAGGTGGAGGCGGCTGCTATTTTTCCTAGAGGAGGCGGCGGCTAGGTCTACATGACTCGGCACACTTCTCACATGCCTTGTTTGGTTTCAGGCAAATTCACCGTTTTAAGTTGTGTTGAGGCTTCGTCTCCATCTCATTAAACTTTTTCAGATTTTATTTGAATATATTTACATACTTAATAGTGTCTAGATATATACAGTTAAGTTTTAACAACTTTAGGACAACTTTCATGAGACGAAAGAAGTATATACTGTTATGACGACGCTGAGCTATGTCTGATGTTGTACAGTAGCCTGTGCTGTTGGTCTGCCGCTGTGCACGGAAGGAATGCATCGAACTCGATCGGCAAGTCAGTATACGTCACGCTGTCGAGAGGAAAGAAAAAGAAGTGGTAATGCGGTTAGTGTAGTTACGTAGTCTACCTACCGGTACGTCCCCATGAATTGCGAGGAAGCGGTCACGCGGGTGCACCAGCGATCCCGTTCGGTTCGCACGCGTGCGGGCGTGTGCCTGACCCACCGCCACCGGCCCCTGGTCCTCGTGAGTCGTGACAGGTTACTGCTGCAATTTATGTAACGGATGGCACCGTCACACGTACGGACGGGCGGCGGCCCGATCCAGCATTCATGACCTTCATGTCCGGTGGCGGGGTTCCGACTTCCAAGCGTAAATGGTTCACGAGACGGCGTAATCGATCACACATTTTTCTAGCAAGTAGGGTGCAAAAAATAAGTTTCTAGATTGCACATTTTTTAATGAATCGACAGAGGAGTATTACTACTACACATGCGCGCACACAGTTTCAAACAAGAAGAAAGAGAAAAAACAAAAAGGTGTGCATAGCCGGTAATATACGTTTGCAAAAATCATACTACTAAGCCATTTTTTGTGAAATTATCGTCTCGCCGTGTGAGACGCTTTTTACTGTTGATCACTCGCTCGGACCTAGCTACCATGTCATGCTCCAGCCATACGTTCACGTCAGCGCAAATATTCATGCATTTCTCGCTCACACGCGCTCCTTGCAGCAAAATGATCGCCGTTCTCCGCCATATTGCGCCATATCGTTGGAGGCACCGCTTCTCGCCTTCCTATTTCGGGAGTTGTTGTGTGCGTGCTCGATCAGCTGACGTGAGCTTTTCATCTCGGAATGTTCCCCTACCTGCCACCTCCAACCTCATTTTCCGCTGAGTGACCAGGTAGAGTGTTGTTTGATTATTTCGGTTAACTTGTTGAAAAGAATAACCAACTAGTTGCATCGCATGCATTTTGTTCTTGACTAGTCTATGATCGTGTTCGTTTGGGTAGTGGCAGCCTATTCATGGATAAACTACTGCGCACACCTACACTGGCCGTGGTCGACACAAGAACCGGTCTAATTGCTCCACACACAAATCCAAGGAAGATTAGACCGGTACACGGGTGTCAATCAAAGAAAAGTGTATTGACATTTAGTTTGATTTGGGTAAATCAAAAGAATATTGTTTACGAGCATGTTCATTTGCACAACTCAATATGATCAACAACTTTACAAAACAAAACACTACACAAATTGCTTATTAAAATCAGGAGGTTGCTAGAAGAAGACAAACTACTTCGTGTTCTAAAATCTGAGTATATTTAATGCATTAACTAATACTTCGCAGTGAGTTTCTTATCTACGAACCGATTGTACTAAACTTTTATACTTTTAGAGATTATTTTTTATGCCAAAGTATAGTTTCCTATTCTCTCCGATCCATAATAAATGTCATGGTTTATGTTCAAATTTGCTATATATCTGACAAAGATGACAGTGCAATGTTAACAAATAGTAGTTGTAATGAAGTAAATTGTGTTGCACTAAATGTTGAAAACTATATTATAATACATTTTTCTTCAATTATTTTTTGCCCAATTGCATGAAATATATAGTGTATACCTATTTATGGCAACGACCTCTCAAGCATATGACCTAACAATATGTCAATAACGCCTTCTAATGTGTAGCTAGGTAAATATATTTATTGAAATTTCTAGAGTATACATTGAACTCATGGCATGATTTTTTACTTGTTCTAAAATATCTCTGTGACGTGAGCCCTTAAAGGACGAAAAAAAGGACTTGAATGAAGAGAAGTTTGGAACCAGAGACCTAGCCAACTACTGATCAGGAATACTATGTACTAGCACTCGCTACTAGCTATGCTATGGAGAGGAGAAAAGGCTCTTCAAAGTGGTTGATTAGTTGTGAAACGATGGCAAACAGTGCCATGGCATGGGCAACAAAATATTTCTCCACTTTCACCTCATGATAGTAAAAAGGTTGCATGTGTGCGAGGAATGGGAAAAGCTGCACTTTTCTACGATTAGCTAGCATGCATATCTTTCCATGTGCTGATTCCAACATTCGTTCTTATTGCAACATCAATTAAAAGTAGTTCTCATTTTGTAGCCTAATTAAAAGTACCTCGATCTTGGAGGTGACATATTCAAAAATTTACCAAAAAAATATATCAAATGACACACGCATGATTGCCCCCTCGCCAGGTGGTGTGATATGCGTGCCGGCCGCAGAGATCCGACGGCTGGCGTGCCCCTCCGCGTGCTTAAAGGTATTTGGAACTGAAATTTTGAACATTGGAAGGGGACCGGTACCGTTGCAATTCGATTACGTGAGGAACGTTGCATTACAGGATTTGCGGCCATGGAAGGGGAATAACCTTACACGTACCCTGGCCAGCAGCCTCGCATGGCTCCTTAATTACCTGAAGAAGGAAGAAAGAAACAAGCAGAGCATTGAGTATTCTCAAACAGTCGAAGGGTTTACCAGAAAAAAAACCCGGTGCAGCTTGAACACGGCAGCAGCCGGCCGGCAAGACGACAGACTCGAACCTGCCATCTTCCTGCCGCGAGTCCAGTGAGTCGTGTAACCATGTTTCACTCGCTTGATTTTTCTTGATCCGTTCACGGGAGGTCCAGTACCGGCACAGGCCGCGGTGTCGTCGTCACGCTGCCGTGCGCGCGTGGGCGTCTGGCAACGGCGGTATACTAGCCAAGCCGACTAGCGGCGCGTATGCACGTGTGTGTGGCATCTCGATGCTGGACGGGCGCAGTACCTGGTCGTCTGATGAGTGATGAACGATGACGACAACAAAGGACGCAGCTGTCCCACTTGAATTTGAATTGTTTGGGTTACCATGCAAGAGATTCCATTGTTTGAGTACATCCCCGCGATGCATATGTTCTACCAGAACTAGCTAGCGGCCATTTTTGGCTTGACGAAAAACATAGGATTCCATTTCATACGAATTTGGTTACTGCGTCATGTGATGCTAGAAAAATGAGCAAACGAACATGCACGGATTAATTTTCTTTGGATGCCTTTTCAAATGAAAGATGGTACTGTATTGTACGTCTTAGTTTTAGAGCATCGCCAATAGATTGTGCAGAATAGGGCACGTGATAAAAAACCTAACTTTTACATTACCTTGGGCAAAAAACGATCTCCAATAGATGTCCTAAAATATTTGGGTGATGTAAATTTTTTATGGCATCCATATATTTGGCCTCACGTTAATTATGTAAATATACATCACCCGAAAAGTGAAGTAAAAAAAATTTGGACACTCACGGGCAGCCCAACTGTCAACCAAAAGCTTCATGTGGGAGCTTACCGCCCCGGCCTCGCTCCACACGCTCGCCGCCGGCCGCAAATACGCGGCAAGCTCTGTGGCGAGCTTGGCCCGCCTTTATTTTTCCCTCTTTCTTTATTTATCTAAACTAGCAAAAATGCCCTTGCGTTGCATCGGGAGAAATTGTTGGATGTAGATGGGCTACAGTCCTAAGGCAGCCCATGTAGCCCAATTTCTGAAACCTCAAGGTCCATCATGTTGGCAGCTTGAGGACAGCCTTGATAGACAAAGTTTAGTCCCACATTGCTAGTTGGAAGGGAGTTGGAGTGGTTTATAAGGGCTGCTTTTCTAGTCCTTCCAAGTGAGTGGGAAGAGAAGGGGCCCTCGCGCACTCCTCCTCCTCCACCGAACGCCTTTTCTCGCCACGCCAAGCACGTCGCGTTTCGTGACTCGAGTTCGAGACACATTTGATGATGCCTAAATTTTTGCTTGATGCACCAACTAAGTTGGGTACGTGTTGACCATGTGTGTGCATGCTCGTCGCGTGTCTCTTGCTTCCTATGTGTGGCAACGCAGTCGGTCGGCTCTCCTTCCAGGCTATACCAGGAGACAGAACAGATCTGGAGACTCACTCTCACAAGTCTGTCTCTCTCTCACGAAAAAAAAGTTCATTTTGCTGCGGTACTCTCTAGTCTTCCCCATCCCGGCGACTGCGTACACGGCCGTCCGGGAGAGCAGGCCTCCGAAACCCCGTCCGTCGAGATCCTGCACCAGGAGGCGGGCGATAATTTTTTTTGGAAACGACTCGGCGCGACTGCTCGCTGCTGCTCGTGTTCTTCTTCGCCATTTCGAATGCTTCCTCGACAAATCCGACTACACCATGGGCAACATCAACAATAGCCATGGTGGTGATGCTGGTGCGACCTTCTCGGTCGCGATGTACGTGATTTTTCTCTCTTATTTTGCCCTGATACTTGTACCATGTTCAGATCTGATGCATGTGCTTAGTCTGATGTGTGTGGTTAAGTATGTTAGTGCATCTATAATGTTATTTTTGGTAATTAAACTCGCTCGGAAATTTCCTAATAATCTAACCGAAATAAATTTGCAAACGCTATATCAGACCATCAATGTTGGTCACATTTTCTCCTATTCATGACCAACTTAATCATACTTAATAATATTATTTTGCAAACCCTTCGCCGCACCGACTTGGAATACCGCATACTGCTAATGATGGTGCGCGTCATCCACAAATTTTATTACGATATGAATTCAAATAAATTTACAGCTAGTGCACACATAATATTTTGCTAATGGTTATAAAATTTAGTACTAAAAACAACAGTACGTCTCAAAATTTTCCTCACAACGCTGGGCACGGATCAAAACTAATATTTTTCATGTATGCTGCCTGACGTAAACCGGGCAAAACAAATATTTTTTTTAATGTCCGAAATGTGTTGGTGATGCCCTTGTGGTCTTGGCAGGCTCAGATTCTATCCGCCATTTTCTTGCCGCGCAGTGACGTCGGTTTCACCCCCTTGATTTTCTTCCTCGATCGTCCTTCAGAGTCGAGCGCCCCGCTCACCAAAGAGCTCGTCTAGCTTCCTCAGAGCTCTGGACAATGTGTCAGACGGGATGGACATACATGACCGATCGCGTACGTACTTTTGCCAGGCTAGAGAATGTAAAACGGCAAGTTGGCAACAGGGCATATATCTGGAATGTGCAGTTGTGGACAAACCATGCATGTACCCAGCAAAATCTACCGCAGTTGGCAGGTCAGTAGTGCGGATCTAGCTAGCCATCTATGTGGGCGCGAGTGGAGTAGGTCGCCGCGCTGGCCAGCGCCACCGTCACTCACTGCAGCGCGCGCCCATGCACGTGCGCTCTATAGCATGCATCCTGATCGATCGATGCTGCCATATGCCAGTCGTGTGATCGCTGAATGACGAGGACAGAGCTGCTCCTTCTTCCTCTGATTTTGGATGCTCTCTAGCGACTTACACAAAAATAACCCTTCGTAAAAAAATACACAAAATTACCTTTCGGTCAAACTATTTCACGTCTTTAACCCTTTTGTGTGGCGCCCTTGTGAAGGCTCCACACCTGTCTATGTGGCGCCCGTGGGAGCGACGCCACACATTGTCGGCAGGCAGGCTCGAGCCGCCACGTATAACAGAATGTGTGGCGGCCTTGCGAAGGGAGCCACACAGAAGGGTGTGGCGCCCTTGTTTGCCTGGAGGGTCATTTTGTGCAATTCTTACCTAAAAGGGTCATTT
Source organism: Lolium multiflorum (assembly GCA_030979885.1). Classification (NCBI taxonomy): domain Eukaryota; kingdom Viridiplantae; phylum Streptophyta; class Magnoliopsida; order Poales; family Poaceae; genus Lolium; species Lolium multiflorum. The sequence continues at coordinate 216,824,115 of CM061752.1, read as the reverse complement.
TTGTGTAAATCGCCATGGTGCCACGCGAAAATCCGGTGTAAATTAACTCTTCCGGACTTGCCGCTCCTTAGGAAATTTCTAGCCACGTGTCACCACTTGGGGTGCTCAATTGATTAAGCCGTTACTCCCAACTTTCATCACCTCCCATGCAAAAATGTGAAACCCGTCCGGCAGGCATTGGCACTTCCGGTTACTAGCTCCTTCAACATCTTCTCCACCGTCACCATAATGAGAAGGTAGTATCCCACCCACGCAATACATGTTTATGGTGATGGGGTTCGTAGCATAGAAAACAAAAATTTTCCTACCGCAAGACGAATAAATCCAAGATCTAATCTATGAAACACCCAAGATCTAATCTACAAGATCGAAGCAACGAGATTGATAAGATACTAACCCTTGAAGATTTCCAAAGCCTACGAGATCAGATCTCGTTGTTGGTGTAGACGATCATCCCCGTCTGCAATCCGGACACTTCCGTACTCGGTCGCGTACGGTGTCGATGAAGCCCGTCCTCTCCTTCCAGCGGGCAGCGGAGGTGTGGTAGATCCCTCGGAATCCCAGCAGCACGACGGCGTGGTGGTGGTGGTGGAGGAGAAAAGCTGCAGGGCTTCGCCAAGCCGGAGCAGACTTGCGGTGGAGGAGAGAGGGGGGCGGCAGACTTTGGTGTGTCGCGGGGGCAATGGTCGGCTGTCCCTCTCCTCTATTTATAGAGGGAGGGGCGGCCAAGGCAGCCCCTTGGGCCCCACCAGTGCACAGAAGGAAAGGGGGATCCTGAATCATCCCCTTCCAAGTTTGCTTCCCCTTCCAAAGTTGCTCCCTCGATTTTAGGGATTTGATCTTATCCTCCGGGATTTGATCTTATCCCTAGGGGCTGGCCGGCTGGGCCTTGAGGGCTTGGTGCCCCTGGCCCATTAGGCTAGGCTGCACTCCCTTGGCCCATGTGGTCCCTCCCGGGGTGGTGGGCCCACCGGTGGCCCTCTAGAACCTTCTAGAAGCTTCGGTCAAACACCGAAACTTTTTCCGAACCCCGGAAAATAACTTCCCTTATATGAATCTTATTCTCCGGACCATTCCGGACCTCCTCGTGATGTCCTGGATCCCATCCGAGACTCAAACAAACTTCGGTCTCCATCTCATATTCCAAATCTACTTATGCGACATCGAACCTTAAGCGCGTCACCCTACGGTTCGCGAACTATGCACATGGTCGAGACTCCTCTCCAATAACCAATAGCGGGATCTGGGAGATCCATAATGGCTCCCACATATTCAACGATGACTTAGTGATCGATTGAACCATTTACATACGATGCCGATTCCCTTTGTCACGCGATATTTTACTTGTCCGAGGTTCGATCATCGGTATCTCTCATACCTTGTTCAACCTCGTTACCGACAAGTACTCTTTACTCGTACCGTGGTATGTGATCTCTTATGAACCATTCATATGCTTGCAAGCTAATCAGATGACATTCCACCGAGAGGGCCCAGAGTATATCTATCCGTCATCAGGATGGACAAATCCCACTATTGATCCATATGCCTCAACTCACACTTTCCGAATACTTAATCCCATCTTTATAACCACCCATTTACGCAATGGCGTTTGATGTAATCAAAGTACCCTTCCGGTGTAAGTGATTTACATGATCTCATGGTCGAAGGACTTAGGCAACTATGTATCGAAAGCTTATAGCAAATTGAACTTAATGACTTGATCTTATGCTACGCTCATTTGGGTGTGTGTCCATTATATCATTCACCTAATGACATAACCTTGTTATTAATAACATCCAATGTTCATGATCACGAAACCATGATCATCCATTAATCAACAAGCTAGTTATACAAGAGGCTTACTAGGGACTCCTTGTTGTTTACATAACACACATGTATCAATGTTTGGTTAATACAATTATAGCATGAGATGTAAACATTTATCATGAACACTAAGATATAACAATAACTAATTTATTATTGCCTCTTGGGCATATCTCCAACAGTCTCCCACTTGCACTAGAGTCAATAATCTAGTTTACATTTGAAAAGATATAACACCTTGGCCTTTGGTGCTTATCATGTTTTGCTCACGGGAGAGGTTTTGTCGCCAACACGTATGTATTTTGCAATTCAAAACGCGGCATCCAAATGTCATTTGTCCTTAGGGTGGAACCTTAATTCCGGTCTGAAATAAGTCACTAATATTGTCACATACAATATAGCTTCAAAGTTCTGACACTATCGGAACTACACCAAGTTCTCAAAGAACTCCTCGACTTAACATCCTCGGTCATTGTCAAAACAATGACATACTCTGCCTTCGTTTGTAGAATCCGTCACAATATTTAGAACTCATCTAAATCTAGCATAGACTTCTTCTAGCTCATTGTACTACCTTATAAACAACACTTAGCCTAATTGAGATTGAAATTCTTATTTTTATATGTGATCAAACTAATATCGGTGTAACACTTTACAGTGATTTGTTTGTCATTACCCATATAAAACTATATATATCCTTGGTTCTTCTAAAGCACTCAGGATATTCTTCTGTTGTCCAATGATCATTAGATGAATCATTCTGGTATATGCTCGTAACACTTTAGAGCACAGGACATCTGACTTTGTACATATTATTCGTGATCTAAAATCACTCATGTGTTTTTACTCATCGAGTGTCAAATACACTCAAGTCTTGTTAAACCTTCGCATGAAAAGAACACCTTCTTAATATTTCTATATTGAACTACTTCAATATCCATTATATGTACTTTGACTTAAACTTATTATGTGTTTCAATCTATCTTCATAGATCTTGACACTAAATATGTTTCAGTCCATATCCTTTCATTGAAGTTAATTCTCAATGAAACCTTTTATTCACATCAAGTATATAATTACGTCATTTATAATCAACGATATGTCATCTACATAAAGTATTATAAATATGTCTCAGCGCTCCCACTTAATTTCTTGCAAATGCAAGCATCTTCATCGTTTCTGATGAAATCAAAACTCTTTGATTATTTCATCCGGTGAAGATTCCAACTCCGCGATACTCACTTCATCCAATTGAAGTTTGTATACCTATCTAGTATTCCACGGACCAGCAAAACTCTTGGTTGTATCTAGTATACATCCTTCATACACACTTCTGGTAAGGAATGTATTTTGCCATCCTACTATCATATCTCATAAAAGAAATATGTAGCGATTACTAGAATAATCCACATAGACTATAAGCATTGCCACGGAAGATCTAATCTTATCGTAGTCAACTCTTTGAACTTTTTCGTAAACTGCGATAAGTCAAGCTTCTTTAAGGATATTCCATCCAAGTCCATCTACTTTATAGATCCATTTACTTTCGAAGAGTATTCACCTATCTTGGATTTCATGGCGCATAGCCATTTTAACGGAGTCAGGGCCCATCATAACTTCTTTGCATGTAGTTGGTTTATCATTGTTCAAAAACAATCCTTTGTCCACAAATCATTTATTTGATTACAAAATAAACCATATCTACAATGTTCAATAAGTACTTTGATCTCCATGACTATAACACTTTGTAGACATGGGAGCCATGATCTTCGTAGCTGCTTCCGGAACCATTTCCGATGTTGTGCTACTCTGATCATCATGCTCAGGTTCATAAACCTTATCAAGTTCTATTGTCCTCCCACTCAAATAGTTAGCTAGAAACAATTTCTTTGAAATAAGTAAGAAACATTGACAAACACTTTTGTCTTTGACTTCATAGTGGAAAGAATTCCCAATCAATTTCATGGGATAATCAACAAAGACATTTATCCGATTTTGGTTGTAAACTCATTTACTTATGCTATGCATACCAAAATTTATGAAAGGACTATTTAGGGTTTATACCCATGCCATAACTCGTATGGTGTCATTTCAATGGATCATGATGATGCTCTATTCAGTGTAAAAGCGATAGTCTCTAAAGCATAATCCACAAAAAATATAATGGCATCATTTTATATTATCTCATCATTAATCCAACAAGGTTTGGATACGTCTCTTGGATACTCCGTCATCATTATGATACTCCAAGAAACGTGAGGTTGTAGAACAATTTCATAACTCTCTTGGATGTTCGCTAAAACTCGTAATTCAAATATTTCCACCATGATCCAATCATAGATATTTGATTTTTCTATTACGATGATTTCCACTTCATGCTGAAATTTATTTGAATCCATTCAAATGTTTCAAACTTCTTCCTTATCGAATATATCCACATATATATACTCAATTCATTGTTAGAAGTTTCATGAAGTAGAAGAATCTCCCGCACACAACTATGCCCAGTGAACCATATACATCACTATGTATGTTTCCACTAAGTTAGTTGCCCGTTCAACTCTTGGCCTATGAACGGTATTTAAGTCATTCTCTTTTAGAAGAGATTTGCAAGCGCCAAACGATTCCAAGTCGAATGACTCCGAAAATCCATTCAAATGGAGTTCCTTCATGCGTTCCTTTCTAACATGACCTAAATGGCGGTTCCACTAATGAGTGGAATTCACATTATTTGCCTTATGGCATTTTAGCGTCAGTGTTATGTATGTGTGTTTCACCATAAAGATTTATAATAACTATCCATCGTACATGGAATTCTGTTACAATTTGAACAACTCATTGTTTTCATTTAACCAGAACAAGAATAACAATTATAAAGTTCTTTATTATAAATCTGAATGGCTAGATAGAATGCCAACGACGAACATAATAACACTTTATTTTTGTTCCAGACGTGCATTCCTATCACATTCCTTTTCAGTCACTTAGGCCAATGTATTCTTGTATTGCATTGTTTTGTATGACACCTCATACCAACCAATATGGTACTAATACCCAAGAATTCCATTTTGTGACCAAACATGGAATACATTCATAACATGTATATCATCTATATACACGAGCTAGACTTTCTAGTCTTTTCTTTCTTTCTGCCAAAATATCTTTTGTAGTTTCTCTTTTAGTTTTCCTCATTCTTAGAAAACACCTCACTTTCAATGACTTCTAAGTCCATTGGTCAAATACCAATAACCTTGAGGTTCTTACTTTGAAGTTGATCATCATATGACAAGTGTTCCAGATTTTACTATTAGTAACTTTGTAATATGATGAACAATTTCACTCATAATTTTATCCATCATATTATGACTACTTTCGAGACCATGTCTGTACATGCTAGGCTCGTAAAGTTTAACCTCGTATTCGCATGTGCAAATCTGGCTTGTACCCGTTGTATGCACACGTAGAATCTATCACACCCGATCATCACGTGATGCTTCAAAACGACGAGTCTTAGCAACGGTGCATACTAAGGACGATCACTTCATGGATATGCGAATATCGTTAGTGCCCAACTAGTTGGAGGATTGGGACGCCTGGCGTCTTCAACCTTCTTACATTCCCATAAAACTTATGAGTTTATGTAGTCTCACTAGATTATATTCTATCATCTTGCAATAAGGTCTTAGATATCACATATATCTCATACCTTGCTTATTTTTGAAAACAAAATTTCCAGCTCCTTGTTTTCAAACAGATTTGAATTTCAAGTTTCACGGAGGCAAGATGATTCTAGGTACTAATTGAAACCATTGTTCTTTGAATCATTAATGAGAGGTTTACTAAAAGTTTGCAATAGGACTTAATCATTTCTTGATTCTTTAACAATACGGTACCAGTCCGTAAAGTTACTTGTCAGACTTAACAGTATTTCTATCTCAATTACAAGACTAGCGCATGGTAGATAACGGATGCCAATTCTACAAATTTAATTCAAAATACTATTCAGACTATGTTCATGATAATTAGTTCATGTTTTAATCTAATTACTAATGAACTCCCACTTAATACAACATCCCTCATAGTTGTTAAGTGGCACACGATCCACATCCACTACACCAAAACCGATCATCACGTGAGATGATGTAGCTTCAATGGTGAACATCAACATGTTGATCATATCATCCATATGACTCGTATTCAACCTTTCGGTTTCCGTTGTCCCGAGGCCATGTCTGTACATGCTAGGCTCGTCAAGCAAACCCAAGTATTCCGCGTGTGCAAACATGGCTTACACCCGTTGTATGTGAACGTAGAGTCTATCACATCCGATCATCACGAGATGCTTCAAAACGACGAACTGTAGCAACGGTGCATACGAGGGAGAACACTTTATTATCTTGATATTAATGTGAGGGATCATCTTATAATGCTACCGTCGCGATCTAAGCAAGATAAGATGCATAAAGGATTAACATCACATGCAATTCATAATATGTGATATGATATGGCCTTTCTTCTTGTGCTTTTGATCTCCATCTCCAAAGCACATGATCATGATCTCCATCATCACCAGCATTGCACCAAGGTCCGTGGCGCCGCTTCATGGTTGTCCATCACTTATAGCTACTATGACAACTACTTGAAATAAAGCTATTACATGATGAATAGACACGCAGGTCTTTAACAAAAATTAAAGACAACCATTAGGCTCCTGCCGGTTGCCATAATACAACAATGAACATCTCATACATCAAATATAATCATCATCACATTATGGCCATATCACATCACCAAACCCTGCAAAAACAAGTTAGACGCTTCTAATTTGGTTTGCATCTTTTACGTGGTTTAGGGTTTTCGAGTAAGATCCAATCTACCTACGAACATGAACCACAACGGTGATACTAGTGATGACAATAGAAGTGCAAATTACAATCTTCACTATGGTGGGAGAGACAGACACCCGCAAAGCCACTTATGCAATACAAGTTGCATGTCAATCGTGGAGCAAGTCTCATGAGACGCGGTCATGTAAAGTTAGCCCGGGCCGCTTCATCCCACCATCCCGCAAGAAGCAAAGTGCACAAACTAAAGCAACAAAAGCATCACCGCCCACAAAACCATTGTGTTCTACTCGTGCAACAGATCTATGCATAGACATGGCTCTGATACCACTGATGGGGTTCGTAGCATAGAAAACAAAAATTTCCTACCGCAAGACGAATAAATCCAAGATCTAATCTATGAAACACCCAAGATCTAATCTACAAGATCGAAGCAACGAGATTGATAAGATACTAACCCTTGAAGATTTCCAAAGCCTACGAGATCAGATCTCGTTGTTGGTGTAGACGATCATCCCCGTGCTGCAATCCGGCACTTCCGTACTCGGTCGCGCGTACGGTGTCGATGAAGCCCGTCTCTCCCCGTTCCAGCGGGCAGCGGAGGTGTGGTAGATCCCCTCGGAATCCCAGCAGCACGACGGCGTGGTGGTGGTGGAGGAGAAAAGCTGCAGGGCTTCGCCAAGCCGGAGCAGACTTGCGGTGGAGGAGAGAGGGGCGGCAGACTTTGGTGTCGCGGGGGCAATGGTCGGCTGTCCCTCTCCTCTATTTATAGAGGAGGGGCGGCCAAGGCAGCCCCTTGGGCCCCACCAGTGCACAGAAGGAAAGGGGGGATCCTGAATCATCCCCTTCCAAGTTTGCTTCCCCTTCCAAAGTTGCTCCCTCGATTTTAGGGATTTGATCTTATCCTCCGGGATTTGATCTTATCCCTAGGGGGGCTGGCCGGCTGGGCCTTGAGGGCTTGGTGCCCCTGGCCCATTAGGCTAGGCTGCACTCCCTTGGCCCATGTGGTCCCTCCCGGGGTGGTGGGCCCACCGGTGGCCCTCTAGAACCTTCTAGAAGCTCCGGTCAAACACCGAAACTTTTTCCGAACCCCGGAAAATAACTTCCCTTATATGAATCTTATTCTCCGGACCATTCCGGACCTCCTCGTGATGTCCTGGATCCCATCCGAGACTCCGAACAAACTTCGGTCTCCATCTCATATTCCAAATCTACTTATGCGACATCGAACCTTAAGCGCGTCACCCTACGGTTCGCGAACTATGCGACATGGTCGAGACTCCTCTCCGAGCAATAACCAATAGCGGGATCTGGAGATCCATAATGGCTCCCACATATTCAACGATGACTTAGTGATCGATTGAACCATTTACATACGATGCCGATTCCCTTTGTCACGCGATATTTTACTTGTCCGAGGTTCGATCATCGGTATCTCCATACCTTGTTCAACCTCGTTACCGACAAGTACTCTTTACTCGTACCGTGGTATGTGATCTCTTATGAACCATTCATATGCTTGCAAGCTAATCAGATGACATTCCACCGAGAGGGCCCAGAGTATATCTATCCGTCATCGGATGGACAAATCCCACTATTGATCCATATGCCTCAACTCACACTTTCCGAATACTTAATCCCATCTTTATAACCACCCATTTACGCAATGGCGTTTGATGTAATCAAAGTACCCTTCCGGTGTAAGTGATTTACATGATCTCATGGTCGAAGGACTTAGGCAACTATGTATCGAAAGCTTATAGCAAATTGAACTTAATGACTTGATCTTATGCTACGCTCATTTGGGTGTGTGTCCATTATATCATTCACCTAATGACATAACCTTGTTATTAATAACATCCAATGTTCATGATCACGAAACCATGATCATCCATTAATCAACAAGCTAGTTATACAAGAGGCTTACTAGGGACTCCTTGTTGTTTACATAACACACATGTATCAATGTTTCGGTTAATACAATTATAGCATGAGATGTAAACATTTATCATGAACACTAAGATATAACAATAACTAATTTATTATTGCCTCTTGGGCATATCTCCAACAGTCTCCCACTTGCACTAGAGTCAATAATCTAGTTTACATTTGAAAAGATATAACACCTTGGCCTTCTGGTGCTTATCATGTTTTGCTCACGGGAGAGGTTTTAGTCAACGGATCTGACACGCTCAGAAACGTATGTATTTTGCAATTCATTTGCGTCTCAACGCATCACTCATTTTCCAAATGAGTCGGCATTAATATGCTTAGTCCTCTGGTGGAACCTTAATTCCGCGGTCTGAAATAAGTCACTAATATTGTCACATACAATATAGCTTCAAAGTTCTGACACTATCGGAACTACACCAAGTTCTCAAAGAACTCCTCGACTTAACATCCTCGGTCATTGTCAAAACAATGACATACTTGCCTTCGTTTGTAGAATCCGTCACAATATTTAGAACTCATCTAAATCTAGCATAGACTTCTTCTAGCTCATTGTACTACCTTATAAACAACACTTAGCCTAATTGAGATTGAAATTCTTATTTTTATATGTGATCAAACTAATATCGGTGCAACACTTTACAGTGATTTGTTTGTCATTACCCATATAAAACTATATATATCCTTGGTTCTTCTAAAGCACTCAGGGATATTCTTTGTTGTCCAATGATCATTAGATGAATCATTCTGTATATGCTCGTAACACTTTAGAGCACAGGACATCTGACTTTGTACATATTATTCGTGATCTAAAATCACTCATGTGTTTTTACTCATCGAGTGTCAAATACACTCAAGTCTTGTTAAACCTTCGCATGAAAAGAACACCTTCTTAATATTTCTATATTGAACTACTTCAATATCCATTATATGTACTTTGACTTAAACTTATTATGTGTTTCAATCTATCTTCATAGATCTTGACACTAAATATGTTTCAGTCCATATCCTTTCATTGAAGTTAATTCTCAATGAAACCTTTTATTCACATCAAGTATATAATTACGTCATTTATAATCAACGATATGTCATCTACATAAAGTATTATAAATATGTCTCAGCGCTCCCACTTAATTTCTTGCAAATGCAAGCATCTTCATCGTGTCTGATGAAATCAAAACTCTTTGATTATTTCATCCGGTGAAGATTCCAACTCCGCGATACTCACTTCATCCAATTGAAGTTTGTATACCTATCTAGTATTCCACGGACCAGCAAAACTCTTGGTTGTATCTAGTATACATCCTTCATACACACTTCTGGTAAGGAATGTATTTCTGCCATCCTACTATCATATCTCATAAAAGAAATATGTAGCGATTACTAGAATAATCCACATAGACTATAAGCATTGCCACGAAGATCTAATCTTATCGTAGTCAACTCTTTGAACTTTTCGTAAACTGCTTTTCGATAAGTCAAGCTTCTTTAAGGATATTCCATCCAAGTCCATCTACTTTATAGATCCATTTACTTTCGAAGAGTATTCACCTATCTTGGATTTCATGGCGCATAGCCATTTTAACGGAGTCAGGGCCCATCATAACTTCTTTGCATGTAGTTGGTTTATCATTGTTCAAAAACAATCCTTTGTCCACAAATCATTTATTTGATTACAAAATAAACCATATCTACAATGTTCAATAAGTACTTTGATCTCCATGACTATAACACTTTGTAGACATGGGAGCCATGATCTTCGTAGCTGCTTCCGGAACCATTTCCGATGTTGTGCTACTCTGATCATCATGCTCAGGTTCATAAACCTTATCAAGTTCTATTGTCCTCCCACTCAAATAGTTAGCTAGAAACAATTTCTTTGAAATAAGTAAGAAACATTGACAAACACTTTTGTCTTTGACTTCATAGTGGAAAGAATTCCCAATCAATTTCATGGGATAATCAACAAAGACATTTATCCGATTTTGGTTGTAAACTCATTTACTTATGCTATGCATACCAAAATTTATGAAAGGACTATTTAGGGTTTATACCCATGCCATAACTCGTATGGTGTCATTTCAATGGATCATGATGATGCTCTATTCAGTGTAAAAGCGATAGTCTCTAAAGCATAATCCACAAAAATATAATGGCATCATTTTATATTATCTCATCATTAATCCAACAAGGTTTGGATACGTCTCTTGGATACTCCGTCATCATTATGATACTCCAAGAAACGTGAGGTTGTAGAACAATTTCATAACTCTCTTGGATGTTCGCTAAAACTCGTAATTCAAATATTTCCACCATGATCCAATCATAGATATTTGATTTTTCTATTACGATGATTTCCACTTCATGCTGAAATTTATTTGAATCCATTCAAATGTTTCAAACTTCTTCCTTATCGAATATATCCACATATATATACTCAATTCATTGTTAGAAGTTTCATGAAGTAGAAGAATCTCCCGCACACAACTATGCCCAGTGAACCATATACATCACTATGTATGTTTCCACTAAGTTAGTTGCCCGTTCAACTCTTGGCCTATGAACGGTATTTAAGTCATTCTCTTTTAGAAGAGATTTGCAAGCGCCAAACGATTCCAAGTCGAATGACTCCGAAAATCCATTCAAATGGAGTTCCTTCATGCGTTCCTTTCTAACATGACCTAAATGGCGGTTCCACTAATGAGTGGAATTCACATTATTTGCCTTATGGCATTTTAGCGTCAGTGTTATGTATGTGTGTTTCACCATAAAGATTTATAATAACTATCCATCGTACATGGAATTCTGTTACAATTTGAACAACTCATTGTTTTCATTTAACCAGAACAAGAATAACAATTATAAAGTTCTTTATTATAAATCTGAATGGCTAGATAGAATGCCAACGACGAACATAATAACACTTTATTTTTGTTCCAGACGTGCATTCCTATCACATTCCTTTTCAGTCACTTAGGCCAATGTATTCTTGTATTGCATTGTTTTGTATGACACCTCATACCAACCAATATGGTACTAATACCCAAGAATTCCATTTTGTGACCAAACATGGAATACATTCATAACATGTATATCATCTATATACACCGAGCTAGACTTTCTAGTCTTTTCTTTCTTTCTGCCAAAATATCTTTTGTAGTTTCTCTTTTAGTTTTCCTCATTCTTAGAAAACACCTCACTTTCAATGACTTCTAAGTCCATTGGTCAAATACCAATAACCTTGAGGTTCTTACTTTGAAGTTGATCATCATATGACAAGTGTTCCAGATTTTACTATTAGTAACTTTGTAATATGATGAACAATTTCACTCATAATTTTATCCATCATATTATGACTACTTTCTGAGACCATGTCGGTACATGCTAGGCTCGTAAAGTTTAACCTCAGTATTCGCATGTGCAAATCGGCTTGTACCCGTTGTATGCACACGTAGAATCTATCACACCCGATCATCACGTGATGCTTCAAAACGACGAGTCTTAGCAACGGTGCATACTAAGGACGATCACTTCATGGATATGCGAATATCGTTAGTGCCCAACTAGTTGGAGGATTGGGACGCCTGGCGTCTTCAACCTTCTTACATTCCCATAAAACTTATGAGTTTATGTAGTCTCACTAGATTATATTCTATCATCTTGCAATAAGGTCTTAGATATCACATATATCTCATACCTTGCTTATTTTTGAAAACAAAATTTCCAGCTCCTTGTTTTTCAAACAGATTTGAATTTCAAGTTTCACGGAGGCAAGATGATTCTAGGTACTAATTGAAACCATTGTTCTTTGAATCATTAATGAGAGGTTTACTAAAAGTTTGCAATAGGACTTAATCATTTCTTGATTCTTTAACAATACGGTACCAGTCCGTAAAGTTACTTGTCAGACTTAACAGTATTTCTATCTCAATTACAAGACTAGCGCATGGTAGATAACGGATGCCAATTCTACAAATTTAATTCAAAATACTATTCAGACTATGTTCATGATAATTAGTTCATGTTTTAATCTAATTACTAATGAACTCCCACTTAATACAACATCCCTCATAGTTGTTAAGTGGCACACGATCCACATCCACTACACCAAAACCGATCATCACGTGAGATGATGTAGCTTCAATGGTGAACATCAACATGTTGATCATATCATCCATATGACTCGTGTTCAACCTTTCGGTTTCCGTTGTCCCGAGGCCATGTCTGTACATGCTAGGCTCGTCAAGCAAACCCAAGTATTCCGCGTGTGCAAACATGGCTTACACCCGTTGTATGTGAACGTAGAGTCTATCACATCCGATCATCACGAGATGCTTCAAAACGACGAACTGTAGCAACGGTGCATACGAGGGGAGAACACTTTATTATCTTGATATTAATGTGAGGGATCATCTTATAATGCTACCGTCGCGATCTAAGCAAGATAAGATGCATAAAGGATTAACATCACATGCAATTCATAATATGTGATATGATATGGCCTTTCTTCTTGTGCTTTTGATCTCCATCTCCAAAGCACATGATCATGATCTCCATCATCACCAGCATTGCACCAAGGTCCGTGGCGCCGCTTCATGGTTGTCCATCACTTATAGCTACTATGACAACTACTTGAAATAAAGCTATTACATGATGAATAGACACGCAGGTCTTTAACAAAAATTAAAGACAACCATTAGGCTCCTGCCGGTTGCCATAATACAACAATGAACATCTCATACATCAAATATAATCATCATCACATTATGGCCATATCACATCACCAAACCCTGCAAAAACAAGTTAGACGCTTCTAATTTGGTTTGCATTTTTTACGTGGTTTAGGGTTTTGAGTAAGATCCAATCTACCTACGAACATGAACCACAACGGTGATACTAGTGATGACAATAGAAGTGCAAATTACAATCTTCACTATGGTGGGAGAGACAGACACCCGCAAAGCCACTTATGCAATACAAGTTGCATGTCAATCGTGGAGCAAGTCTCATGAGACGCGGTCATGTAAAGTTAGCCCGGGCCGCTTCATCCCACCATCCCGCAAGAAGCAAAGTGCACAAACTAAAGCAACAAAAGCATCACCGCCCACAAAACCATTGTGTTCTACTCGTGCATCTATGCATAGACATGGCTCGATACCACTGAGGGGTTCGTAGCATAGAAAACAAAAAATTTCCTACCGCAAGACGAATAAATCCAAGATCTAATCTATGAAACACCCAAGATCTAATCTACAAGATCGAAGCAACGAGATTGATAAGATACTAACCCTTGAAGATTTCCAAAGCCTACGAGATCAGATCTCGTTGTTGGTGTAGACGATCATCCCCGTGCTGCAATCCGGCACACTTCCGTACTCGGTCGCGCGTACGGTGTCGATGAAGCCCGTCCTCTCCCCGTTCCAGCGGGCAGCGGAGTGTGGTAGATCCCCTCGGAATCCCAGCAGCACGACGGCGTGGTGGTGGTGGTGGAGGAGAAAGCTGCAGGCTTCGCCAAGCCGGAGCAGACTTGCGGTGGAGGAGAGAGGGGGGGGACTTTGGTGTGTCGCGGGGCAATGGTCGGCTGTCCCTCTCCTCTATTTATAGAGGGAGGGGCGGCCAAGGCAGCCCCTTGGGCCCCACCAGTGCACAGAAGGAAAGGGGGGATCCTGAATCATCCCCTTCCAAGTTTGCTTCCCCTTCCAAAGTTGCTCCCTCGATTTTAGGGATTTGATCTTATCCTCCGGGATTTGATCTTATCCCTAGGGGGCTGGCCGGCTGGGCCTTGAGGGCTTGGTGCCCCTGGCCCATTAGGCTAGGCTGCACTCCCTTGGCCCATGTGGTCCCTCCCGGGGTGGTGGGCCCACCGGTGGCCCTCTAGAACCTTCTAGAAGCTTCGGTCAAACACCGAACCCCGGAAAATAACTTCCCTTATATGAATCTTATTCTCCGGACCATTCCGGACCTCTCGTGATGTCCTGGATCCCATCCGAGACTCAACAAACTTCGGTCTCCATCTCATATTCCAAATCTACTTATGCGACATCGAACCTTAAGCGCGTCACCCTACGGTTCGCGAACTATGCAGACATGGTCGAGACTCCTCTCCGAGCAATAACCAATAGCGGGATCTGGAGATCCATAATGGCTCCCACATATTCAACGATGACTTAGTGATCGATTGAACCATTTACATACGATGCCGATTCCCTTTGTCACGCGATATTTTACTTGTCCGAGGTTCGATCATCGGTATCTCCATACCTTGTTCAACCTCGTTACCGACAAGTACTCTTTACTCGTACCGTGGTATGTGATCTCTTATGAACCATTCATATGCTTGCAAGCTAATCGAGATGACATTCCACCGAGAGGGCCCAGAGTATATCTATCCGTCATCGGGATGGACAAATCCCACTATTGATCCATATGCCTCAACTCACACTTTCCGAATACTTAATCCCATCTTTATAACCACCCATTTACGCAATGGCGTTTGATGTAATCAAAGTACCCTTCCGGTGTAAGTGATTTACATGATCTCATGGTCGAAGGACTTAGGCAACTATGTATCGAAAGCTTATAGCAAATTGAACTTAATGACTTGATCTTATGCTACGCTCATTTGGGTGTGTGTCCATTATATCATTCACCTAATGACATAACCTTGTTATTAATAACATCCAATGTTCATGATCACGAAACCATGATCATCCATTAATCAACAAGCTAGTTATACAAGAGGCTTACTAGGGACTCCTTGTTGTTTACATAACACACATGTATCAATGTTTCGGTTAATACAATTATAGCATGAGATGTAAACATTTATCATGAACACTAAGATATAACAATAACTAATTTATTATTGCCTCTTGGGCATATCTCCAACATATGGCAATATTTTGATCAGCCTGTCTTGATGTACTAGCATGTTCAGAAACATGCTAGTACATCTTCTCCGCCTCACTCCGCCTCACCATAATGAGAATGTAGTATCCCACCTCCGCAATACATGTTTATGGCAATATTGATCAACCTGTCTCGATGTACTAGCATGTTTAGAAACATATATGACATGCCAACATGGTTATGGTCATCGTTGCAATTTTCTCTAAGGTGGATCGTCCGTTTACGAGACAAGTAATAACATGTTTCTATAGTATGCTTGACAATGTTTTTGTTTTTTGTAGATCAAATATATTGGAAGTTTTATTACATGACATTCTCTAACACCTCATAGTACATATACAGCTTTGCACATAAAGGACATGCAAATGATCACTTGTTTGATTTTTCTCGATTGTGTCAGACTTTGTTTTTTCGATAACGGTTTTCTTTATATATATAGTTTATTCATGCGGAAATCCCCTTGGTGCTGCAATTTACGGTCTTCCAGCTCTAACGTACTCCTAGTTTCCGATAAACAAAACCTCATTTAATAACAAGCATCACTAATGGACAATACTTATTTATACAAAACATTTATACTTCTTATTCTTTTATTATATCTTAACTAGGTTTTTCTTTCAATTATTCAAATATATAGCAACAAAAAAAACTGTTATTATTGTTTTATTTAGCAAATATGAATTACATACTCTATTTGCCATATTAAAGTTCAAATTCAATGCTATACAGGTCAAATGGTTATCATTACACATATATCAAATTAAAACTCGGTTTTTCATCAAATATTTTAATATTTAGTTTAACCCATTTCACTGTATTTTTTCCCAACTCTAGGAAAATTTTAAATATTAAAAGCCCAATTATATCTACTATAGTATTTTTCTAAATATTTGTATCAGCTTCGGTATATTTAAATATCTTGACCGATGGTTCTCGTGGGTATCTAACAATAATACATTTTAAAAACTATAAACAATCCGGGTGTCCATTTGATTAAGATTTTCCGTTTGTGTTGCCTTCTTTCACACCATATTAGAAATACCATCTAAATATGCGTATGTTTTGCCACTGATTAATAAGACTATGTGTATATGTATTGACGAGCTTCTTTTTTAATCCAAGAAACATTGGCATCTTACTCTCGGCCCCATGTGAACTGTTTAGTTTTCTGATTCGTGTGGCGTTTTGTTTGCGGTCCGATGCAATTGCCAAGGAACTCAGGAATGGTGGCTCTAATCTAGTGGCAGCGACAACACAATGTGACTTCATTAGTGGCATCATGTGCTCCAAGATGAACACTTTAGGGTTGATATCTTCAATTGTTGAGCTTGGGCAATGGCGGTGCATGCACGCTTGTTGATGCATTGCCTAGAGTTTGCTCAACTTTATCTCTGAGGTGAAATGTATGATATGACAATCACTGATTGGATTTGGAGATTGCGATGCAAGCCCTTCATTTCCCTTCACGAGGCGACTCTTCAATAAAAAAAATTCTCGCAGCAAAAGTGTTGCAAGTGGCGGATGTGATGTTTAAGGTTGCTAATTTAGTTCGTCGATCACTTAAAAGTGAACTTTTGGGTATCATGTTGTGTGTTCCTGGTGTGACTACTACTTAGTCCGCTGGAGCATTTTTTTATTCTAGTCAAATCGAGTATTTAGTACATTCTAGTTGTGAAACACAAACAAAAAAAATCGCTAGGACATTTAAAACACAAATTTTCGGTTATAAAAATAAAGAGGGAATAAAATAAATAAAAATCAAGAATAATATATAACATATTCACTAATAAAAATCAACACACATTAAGAAACACTACAATTGCACACTTTGAAAATGGGCAACCTGGGTATATTTAAAGTGCAAGCTAGTAAATTTTAAAAACCAAAGAATTCATGTAAGAGAACAAAAAAAAGTACTGTAGTATCACATTGCCAATACAATGGTTGAACATTATTTTGAATTTGCAATTGGTATAGATTAAAATTGCAACTGCATATAAAATGAAGAAATAACATATTTTAAAATAAACCAATCAACTATAGAGAGGAAATATGAAAAATGAATAAAATTCATAAATGAAAAATTCCAGCCAAGCGGTCTTCAAAAGATCCATTGCTTTTTTTGAATCTCTCTGTAATAACTTTTGGAAATGTGCTTCCTCGTTGTCTTCATTAGCTCGCGACATATATTGAATTGTTGCAGATCGAGGCTGGATGTACCTTGTATCACCATGGCTTCAATATAAACTTATCAAATAAAATTAGAGTGTCTTTTTTCACAGCAAGGGCTCTTGAAGTTTTTCATCTTGTTGATTTAGTAAGATTGTAGAGCTTTTCCAGGTGTATATATCGGGAGTGAGAAAGTACTCCTAGCAACAAAAAGCTCATGCTCTCGGCATGGCATTGCCAACAACGAATTTAACAATCAATTGTACCTTTTGCCTGATATATGCCCTCCAAGGTACGTAGAGGGGGATAATAGTTCTCTTCAACCCTCCAATTAAGCTGGTGACGCGAGCAGACATTGGATTCTCTTCTTTTAACTCGTATTCTAACGATATATGACATTTTGTCGTTTGTCCGTGGAGTCGCAACGATGAAATGGCCTTGCCACGTTAGAAACAGACACGGGATAACATATAGTACTTCATCGTTACGAGTAGAAGTATTATATCGTTAGTTTCTAACGCGTTATCCCGTGTATTACAACGATAACGTTAGGCGACCGGTACATATGGACTATACACCGAGTATTTCTTACTCCTACTTTGAATCGGGTGGAAACGAAAATCAGATCCACATGGGGCTTCTTTCTGACCAATGGAAGTTGGCTATTGCTCCGGTGTCCCCCCCACCCACCCACTCTAAACTTTGTTCTATTTAGATGCTGATACCCCTTTGTGGGTTGACTTAACATGTGTGTTTGGTTTATGGGCAAACATGTACATGATGGGATGGGATAAAATATGTTTAATTAACGATTAATAGAAAAAGATAAATATGCCATTAACACACCGGTTAATATGTAATTAACGGGTCCTTTTCCCTTTGTGGTGGAGGCCGGACCTAGCGGGCGGCCGCCTACCCGTGCCTAGCAAGGTCACTACCCGCACATATTTAGCGAGGCCGTTTCTGTCGACTGGGTGTGGCGCAGACGTAGCAAGCTCGTTGCTCGCCACGCCATGGAGGCCGCCGCCGCCGAGCTAGGGAGCCACGTTGAAAATCAAGTCCGTCGCTTACCGTGCCCTGGAGGCCGCCGTTGTCGAGCTGGGGAGCCACGTAGAAAAGCAAGCCCACCGCTCGCCGTGACATGGTGGCCGCCGCTGAGCTGGGGAGCCACACATACGACGGTGGCAGGTGTCGGAGTCGCGTCGACGGCCATGGATTCTCAGGCGGCTAGTGAGATTAGTCATGAAATTCACGGATCATATGGTCCAGCCTTTCTCAGAAATATTCGGCTTTTGGGATGGGATCATCCATATTTTGTAGTCACGAATCAAACACATATTTACCACCTGAACGTCGTTCGCAGGGGGGACACCGGAGCACAGCCCATGGAAGTTGTGTGCGATCTTGTGATGTCACATGCGTCTCACTAGGCCGGACAAAAGTTTCGATCCACTGCAGGCTTTAGTTAGTTATAAGTAACGTTGTCTCCTATAATTGATGAATGAATGAACTCCTGCCATCATTAGTAGGACCGGATATTCTGTTGCAAAATGCTCCTCTCAGTCATCTATAGCTGGGAGATTCCAGGCAGCATGTGTAAATATATGGGAGGTTAAATTAAGCAAAATAATTCTTGTCAGTCTACTAGTAGAGCTAATTAAATTAACATCAAGGACAGTAATGTGCAGGGAGACAGCTAGCTAGCTTGTTCGTCCTATGGAATTTGATAGTCTATCCATTTGATCCAAGTCATGGGAGCACACACTGACACACCCGACGCATGCATCCAAGAAAACATATATACCAGGCCGGCGAAGTATGTAATTAATGGAATCCTCAATGCAGAAATCTCACTCTCGTTCGTACTGGCATACTCCCATTGACTAATCTGTACATTTGCCGTCTGTCAAATTGGCTGTGAACATGGAGCATTCAACGAGAACTCGAGGTAATCAGGAGAGAAGCAAAGAATCCACTAATTAGCTTACAGTAAACAGACTGTCATTCCCTTTAATTTGGCAGTAAAACTGCCATAACATTGACTAAATCTGTATACTTGCCTTCTGCCAAACGGCTATGTACATGGAGCATTCAGCAAGACCTTGAGTTTAATTGACCGAAACAAGGAATCCAATGACCGAGGAGTTTACAGTTAAACAGACTGCCCTTTTGGCAGTAGAACTTCCCCAAGCTGCGAAAATCACAGTCACCCTGCAACAACAAATGCACTGAGTCACTGAGGAGTAGCAGTGCTAGCTCCAGCCAAAATAGGAGCAGCATGCAGGAAACAGTCGGTACGAGAGCAGAACGAACACCTGCAAAGAAAATTTACGGTGGGCAGCAAGATCCTTCTCTTTTGGCCCTTCCCACGCATGCATCTGCATAGTACTGGCACACTATTAACCCATGCGTGCGTGCATTCATGGTCCCAGCCGACGGTGCATGCAACGGATACATACTCCGTAGATGGATGGATCGTCGGCATGGCGGCACGGCTAATTAACGCAGCACGTCGGCATGGGCTACCAGCTCTGCTCGAAGCGGAGTGCATGGACGGGTACTGCTGGTATTATTCTAGCTAGGCCGTTGGTTTGTTCTTTTTCTTATTCTTTCCTAGCTATGATTTTTGGAAATGCTGCTCTTGTTGTTTTTGTCCAGGGGAATCCGATGCTTCACTAGGATTTAGATAGGATCCCCTGCTGCGAGATGTCGATGATCGCTTTGCCTTGCATTCAAATGAGCGAATTGCTTGTTTGTACTGACGCAGGTCAATGCAGATAGTGACTTGTATGTATCTACCTAGGAGGGAATTCTGGTGCTACAAGGAGGCCTCAACTTTGCCTAAGTTTCCATATATCTACACACTAAAACATATTGTATATATCTACACACTAAAACATGTTAAAATATACACGTCACTATATCAACGGGGACAAGTATTGCGACAACAATCGTG
Source organism: Lolium multiflorum (assembly GCA_030979885.1). Lineage (NCBI taxonomy): Eukaryota > Viridiplantae > Streptophyta > Magnoliopsida > Poales > Poaceae > Lolium > Lolium multiflorum. The sequence continues at coordinate 216,803,463 of CM061752.1, read as the reverse complement.
CTCGCGGCAACCATGAAAAAGAAAAAGTCCAAAATCGATCCGGTGCAGTAAGATGTGAAGAACCATATTTAGATGAAAATTAAGCTTCCAATGCCACCATTGACATGGGACAGAAGATCTCGTCGTCGAACGAAAGATCGAAGATCACGTATTATACACGATCTTCTCTATTGTGAGTAATGAATTCATGCACTAGCCAAACTTTCCAAGAACCAAACATTGGAAAAAGCTAGACTATATATTTTAACACTTCCTGTCAAGTCTAGGCTAGACAAACGAGAAGACTATGAAGATGGAATAGACGTCATCATGGGAGGCCGCAACTATTTTTAAATTAAATAGTGCATTATACGGGATTTGAACTTTAGACCTTAGTAAATGCTTCGCCCAGCCAGCCAAACCTGGCTTTGGAAAAAGAGTCAAATACACTATCACTCCTTATATTTATGCTTGTAGCTCGATTTAGTCCTCATACTTACAATTTGCAGAATTTTATGCACGTACTTGTGAAGTGGGTTTGATTTAGTCCTAAATCAAGTTTGTCGTCGAAATTGCATTGACGTGGAGGACACGTGGACGTGGGTCCAATCGGAAAAGAGCAGATGTCTTAGAAATTTGCATATAACCCCTCCTACATTTGTCCGTTACGATTGGTTAATCTCCCACCATGTTATTTATGCGAAAACCTTCCATCTAAAACTAAAATAGCTTGGGGCCTTGATTAATTGACTAGACGCGGAGGGTGCGATCTACAAACTTCTGAAGTGCTAATGTAAGTTCTACATGCAGGAGGGGCTACGTGCAAATTTATAGGGTGGACGCTCTCATGTGAGCGGGATCTATGTCCACGTGTCGTCCACATCAGCGCAATTTTGACGGCAAATCTGGTTTAGGACTAAATCGAATCCAATTGACAAGTATGTGCGTAAAATTCTGCAAATTGCAAATATGAGGACTAAATCGAGTCACACGCACAAGTACAAGGACTATTAGTGTATTTAACTCTTGGAAAAGCTAACAGCCAATGCTGTCCCTTTGGCTAGATTAGTTAGCTTATTTTGGTGAAAAGCTCAGATAAACCCAAACAAAAGGGCCCTTATACTACGGAAGTACGGAGTACAACAGTATTGGCATCGTGTTCTTTTTTACAGCTTCGTGAGATGTTCGACTCATTTAACTGCCATCATCTGATCAACTACCCATATAATTAACAGGGACGCTACACTATCATCATCGTATAATTAACAGGGAGTACACTGTTACGACGACATTCAGCGATATCTGATGCTTTACAGTAGCCAGTGCTGCGGCCTGCCACTACTACTGCGAGCTGGTGTGCTGCTACTGTACAGGGAAGGAATGCAGCGACAGCCGTGCGCTCGTGCGCGCGAGCGGGAATGCTGTCAGTCACGCTTCTGACAAGAAAGAAAAAGAACACGTAATGCGGCTAGTGTATTTACTTGGGTATACCTACCTGTACACGGCTCCGTACCCCACCCATAAATTCCGAGGAAACGATCACGCGGGTGCACCGGTGCAAGGTGATCCCGTTCGCACGCGTGCGGCCGGCCCCTGGTCCTCGTGACAGGTTACGGCGGCTATTCATTTGACCTACAAGATGCGGCGCTGCCCGATCCAGCATTCATGGCCTTCATGCACGCAAACCAGCATTGGACGGTGCACCGTGGCGGGGTTGTGAGCGTAAATAAACGTTTTTACGATCCGTCGTAATGGATGGATCACACATTTTTTTAGCGAGTTGGGAGCATAAAATTCAATTTTAGCAAATTATATTGGGCAAACGTGAGAACTTTATTCCCACGGAATATTTTAGCATACGGTGGGGATGGCAATTGACAAAACAAAACTGTCACGAGGCAAGCTGCCGGGATGCACAACCGATTCTTACATGGCAACTTTTGCCTCGACCGCACGGGGGCACACCAAAGCGAACACTCGCAATTCACGCGTCCTCCTTGTCAAGCTCGACTATTTCGAGTTTGACCTTGCGGACGCGGCCTCCCGGCGGGCCGCCTCGTACTCTCGTACCTGGCGGACGGCGTCGGTCTCCTCCCGACGGAAGCGCGCCCTCGCCTCCGCCTCGCTGATGGCGAAGGTCTGCGCCATCACCGCCTCCTCCTCGTCTCTGCCGTGGACGTAGTCCCCAACGGAGAATGTTGGCGATCGAGCGGGGACGAGGTCGTCCTCCTCGCTGGTCGCCGCCACGGGCAGCCGCGGTGCGCGGCTCGACTGCCCGGACAAGGAGCCCTCACCCTGGTTGCCGTAGCGGGCGAGCTTCCCTGAGTGAAAGGACACGGATGTCGCCTACAGGGGGGTGAATAGGCGGTTTAAAACTTTTACGAGATGGTCTTAACAAATGCGGAATAAAACTAGCGTTTACTTTGTCAAGCCCAAAGCCTATAAACTATGGTTCACCTATGTGCACCAACAACTTATTCTAAGCAATGGTTCACCTATGTGCACCAACAACTTATGCTAAGCAATACAAGCAAGTATGTGATAGCAAGATATATATAACTTCAAGCACGATGGCTATCACAAGGTAAAGTGCATAAGTAAAGAGCTCGGGTATAGAGATAACCGAGGCACGCGGGAGACGATGATTTATCCCGGAGTTCACACTCTTGCGAGTGCTAATCTCCGGTGGAGAGGTGCGGTGGCTTAGTGCTCCCTAACGCCACAAGAGGCTCACCTTGAGGTGTGGTTGCTCGATGCACACCGCCACAAAGGCCTCACCCCAAGATGCGGTACTCACACCACACCGAACGCCACGAAGGCGCCTCACCTAAATCTCCGGTGACCCTCGCCACAGGCATAGGTCACGGTTCTGAAGGAGATATGCCCTAGAGGCAATAATAAAGTGGTTATTATTTATATCTTTATGTTTATGATAAATGTTTATATATCATGCTAGAATTGTATTAACCGAAACATTAGTACATGTGTGATATGTAGACAAACAAGAAGTCCCTAGTATGCCTCTTAAACTAGCTTGTTGATTAATGGATGATTAGTTTCATAATCATGAACATTGGATGTTATTAATAACAAGGTTATGTCATTGTGTGAATGATATAATGGACACACCCAATTAAGCGTAGCATAAGATCTCGTCATTAAGTTATTTGCTATAAGCTTTCGATACATAGTTACCTAGTCCTTATGACCATGAGATCATACAAATCACTTATACCGGAAAGGTACTTTGATTACACCAAACACCACTGCGTAAATGGGTGGCTATAAAAGTGGGATTAAGTATCCGGAAAGTATGAGTTGAGGCATATGGATCAACAGTGGGATTTGTCCATCCCGATGACGGATAGATATACTCTGGGCCCTCTCGGTGGAATGTCGTCTAATGTCTTGCAAGCATATGAATGAGTTCATAAGAGACCACATACCACGGTACGAGTAAAGAGTACTTGTCGAGACGAGGTTGAACAAGGTATAGAGTGATACAGAAGATCAAACCTCGGACAAGTAAAATATCGCGAGACAAAGGGAATTGGTAATGTATGTGAATGGTTCATTCGATCACTAAAGTCATCGTTGAATATGTGGGAGCCATTATGGATCTCCAGATCCCGCTATTGGTTATTGGTCGGAGTGAGTACTCAACCATGTCCGCATAGTTCTCGAACCGTAGGGTGACACACTTAAAGTTGGATGTTGAAATGGTAGTACTTGAATTATGGAATGTAGTTCGAATATTTGTTCGGAGTCCCGGATGTGATCCCGGACATCACGAGGAGTTCCGGAATGGTCCGGAGAATAAGATTCATATATAGGATGTCATTTTATGTGAATAAAATGTCGCGGAAGGTTCTATGGAAGGTTCTAGAAGGTTCTAGAAAAGTCCGGAAGAAACCACCAAGGAAGGTGGAGTCCACAAGGGACTCCACCTCCATGGCCGGCCAGCCCTAGTGGGGTGGAGTCCCAAGTGGACTCCACCATAGGGGGCCGGCCACCCCCCACATGGGAGGTGGAAATCCCACCTTTGGGTGGGAGTCCTAGTTGGGCTAGGTTTCCCCTCCTATGGAAGGTTTTGGTTGGGTCTTATTCGAAGACTTGGACACCACCTCTTGGGGTTCCACCTATATAATGAGGGCCAAGGGGGGGGGCCCCCTCAAACACCACCAAGGTGGCCGCACCCCTATAGTGGCCGGCGCCCCCCTCTCCCCAAACCCTAGCCGCCCGCTCCTCCACATCCCGCATAGCTTAGCGAAGCTCCGCCGGACTTCTACACCGCCACCGACACCACGCCGTCGTGCTGTCGGATTCAAGAGGAGCTACTACTTCCGCTGCCCGCTGGAACGGGGAGGTGGACGTCGTCTTCATCAACAACCGAACGTGTGACCGAGTACGGAGGTGTCTGCCGTTCGTGGCGCCGGAACCGATCGTGATCAAGATCTTCTACGCTTTTGCAAGCGGCAAGTGATCGTACCGCAGCAACAAGAGCCTCATCTTGTAGGCTTTGGAATCTCTTCAAGGGTGAGACTCGATACCCCCTCGTTGCTACCGTCTTCTAGATTGCATCTTGGCTTGGATTGCGTGTTCGCCGTAGGAAAATTTTTGTTTTCTATGCAACGTTATCCTACAGTGGTATCAGAGCCGTGTCTATGCATAGATGGTTGCACGAGTAGAACACAATGGTTTGTGGGCGTTGATGCTCTTGTTATCTTTAGTTTGAGTACTTTGCATCTTTATGGCATAGTGGGATGAAGCGGCTCGGACTAACTTTACATGACCGCGTTCATGAGACTTGTTCCTCGTTCGACATGCAACTTGTATTGCATAAGAGGCTTTGCGGGTGTCTGTCTCTCCTACTATAGTAAAGATTCAATTTACTCTTCTATTGAAAACATTAGTATCAACGTTGTGGTTCATGTTCGTAGGTAGATTAGATCTCTCTCGAAAACCCTAAACCACGTAAAATATGCAAACCAAATTAGAGACGTCTAACTTGTTTTTGCAGGGTTTGGTGATGTGATATGGCCATAATGTGATGATGAATATGTATGAGATGATCATTATTGTATTGTGGCAAACGGCAGGAGCCTTATGGTTGTCTTTAAATTTCATGTTGAGTAGTATTTCAAAGTAGTTGTAATAGTTGCTACATGGAGGACAATCATGAAGACGGCGCCATTGACCTTGGTGCTACGCCGACGATGATGGAGATCATGCCCGAAGATGATGGAGATCATATCCGTGCTTTGGAGATGAAGATCAAAGGCAAGAACAAAAGGGCCATATCATATCACATATGAGCGCATGTGATGTTAATCCTTTTTATGCATCTTATTTTGCTTAGATCGCGACGGTAGCATTATAAGATGATCCCTCACTAAAATCTCAAGATAATAAAGTGTTCATCCTTAGTAGCACCGTTGCCAAGTCTTGTCGTTTCGAAGCACCGTGATGATCGGGTGTGATAGATTCAATAAGTACATATGACGGGTGCAAGACAGTTTTGCACATGCGGATACTAAGGTGGCCTTGACGAGCCTAGCATGTACAGACATGGTCTCGGAACACGTGATACCGAAAGGTAGAGCATGAATCATATGGTTGATATGATGAACACTTTTGTTCGCCATTGAAATCACACCTTTTCTCGTGATGATCGGGTTTAGGTGCGGTGGATTTGGTTCGTGTGATCACTAAGACAATGCGAGGGATATTGTTTTGAGTGGGAGTTCACTTAGGTTTTTAATTATGTTGAATTAAAATTTGAACTCAATTTGTCATAAACTTAGTCTAAACTATTGCAAATATATGTTGTAGAGATGGCGTCCCCAATCAATTTTAATCAGTTCCTAGAGAAAGAAAACTTAAGAGCAACGGTAGCAACTTCACCGACCGGTTCCGTCATGTGAGGATCTTCCTCTCTGGCGGAAATCTGCAATTTGCTTGATGCACCGCTAGGTGACCCTCCTGCAGAAGATGAATCCGATGAAGTAAAAGCTGTTTACGCGACTCGGAAAACTCGGTACTCTCAAGTTCAGTGTGCCATCTGTGTCGGAATCCGATCTTCAAAAACGTTTTGAGCACCATGATCCTCATGAGTTGATGAATGAGCTGAAAGCTATATTCGAGACTCATGCGGGTGGAATGCTATGAAGCATCGAAACATTTCTTCAGCTGTATGATGGAAGAAGGCAGCTCCGTTAGTGAGCACATGCTCGCCATGACCGGGCATGCGAAGAAACTCATGACTTGGGAATAGTGATTCCTACAGACTGGGGATTAATCGTGTCCTTCAATCACTGCCACCAAGTTACAAGAACTTTGTGATGAACTACAATATGCAGAACATGAACAAGGAGTTACCGAACTCTTTGGCATGCTAAAAGCTGCTGAGATTGAGATCAAGAAAGAGCACCAAGTGTTGATGGTCAACAAGACCACCAGTTTCAAGCAGGGCAAGTCTAAGGAAAATTCAAGAAGGGTGGCAAGAAAGCTGCCACGCCTCCTATGAAACCTAAGAACGGCCCTAAGCCTGATGCTGAGTGCTATTACTGCAAGAGAAGGGACACTGGAAGCGTAACTACTCCAAGTATCTGGCTGATCTGAAGAGCGGCCCTGTCAAGAAGAAGAAAGAAGGTATATTTGATATACATGTTATAGATGTCCATTTCACTGGTTCTCGTTCTAGTACCTGGTATTTGATACTGGTTCGGTTGCTCATATTTGTAACTCGAAACAGAACTAAAGAATAAACGACAACTGCTGAAAGATGAAGTGACGATGCGCGTTGGAAACGGATCCAAGGTCAATGTGATCGCATCACACTTCCTCTACATCTACCTTCGGGATTAGTTTTAAGCCTAAATAATTGTTATTATGTACTGCGTTGAGCATGAACATTATATCTGGATCTTGTTTAATGCAAGACGGTTATTCATTCAAGTCTGAGAATAATGGTTGTTCTATTTTTATGAATAATATCTTTTATGGTCGAGCACCACAAAAGAATGGCTTATTTCTATTAGATCTCGATAGTAGTGATACGCATATACATAACATTGATGCTAAGCGAATTAAACTTAATGATAATTCTACTTATATGTGGCACTGTCGTCTTGGTCATATTGGAGTGAAACGCATGAAGAAACTCCATACTGATGGATTACTTGAATCACTTGACTTTGAGTCACTTGATAGATGCGAAGCATGTCTAATGGGAAAAATGACAAAGACTCCATTTTCTGGTATGATGGAGCGAGCTACTGACTTATTGGAAATCATACATACCGATGTATGTGGACCAATGAGCGTAGCATCGCGCGGTGGTTATCGTTATGTTCTAACCTTCACAGATGATGATCTGAGTAGATATGGGTATATCTATTTCATGAAACATAAATCCGAAACTTTCGAGAAAGGAATTTCAAAGTGAAGTAGAAAATCAACGTAACAAGAAGATCAAATTTCTACGATCTGATCGTGGAGGTGAATATCTGAGTTATGAGTTTGGCATGCATTTAAAGAAATGCGGAATACTTTCACAATTGACACCGCCGGGAACACCACAACGAAACGGTGTGTCCGAACGTCGTAATCGAACTCTCTTAGATATGGTTCGTAGTATGATGTCTCTTACTGATTTGCCGTTATCATTTTGGAGTTATGCATTAGAGACAGCCGCATTCACTTTAAATAGAGCACCATCAAAATCCGTAGAAACGACACCGTATGAATTATGGTTTAATAAGAAACCTAAGCTGTCGTTCTGAAAGTTTGGGGTTGCGAAGCCTATGTAAAGAAGTTACAACCGGACAAGCTAGAACCCAAAGCGGAGAAATGCGTCTTCATAGGATACCCTAAGGAAACTATAGGGTACACTATCACAGATCCGAAGGCAAAATCTTTGTTGCTAAGAACGGAACCTTTCTTGAGAAAGAATTTCTCACTAAAGAAGTGACTGGAAGAAAAGTAGAACTCGATGAGATTAATGAATCTATACTCGTTGATCGAGTAGCGCAGTACCGGAAGTTGTACTGCCGCCTACACCGGCAACAGAGGAAGCTAATGATAATGATCATGAAACTTCGAACGAGGAAACTACTGAACCTCGCAGATCGACAAGGGAACGTGCCACTCCTGATTGGTATGATCCTTGTCTAAATGTCATGATTGTAGATAACAATGATGAGGACCCTGCGACGTATGAAGAAGCGATGATGAGCCCAGATTCCAACAAATGGCAAGAAGCCATGAAATCGAAATGGGATCCATGTATGATAACAAAGTATGGACTTTGGTAGACTTACCTGATAGCCGAAAGGCTGTCGAGAATAAATGGATCTTCAAGAGAAAAACAGATGCTGATGGTAATATTACTGTCTATAAAGCTCGACTTGTCGCAAAGGGTTTCCGACAAATTCAAGGAGTTGACTACGATGAGACTTTCTCACCTGTAGCGAAGCTAAAATCTGTGAGGATTTTGTTAGCAATAGCTGCATTTTTCGATTATGAGATTTGGCAGATGGATGTCAAAACGGCGTTCCTTAATGGAGACATTGAGGAAGAGTTGTATATGGTACAACCCAAAGGTTTTGTCGATCCTAAAAATGCTGACAAAGTATGCAAACTTCAGCGTTCAATCTATGGACTGAAGCAAGCATCAAGAAGTTGGAACCGACGTTTTGATAAGGTGATCAAAGACTTCGGATTTATACAGTGTCATGGAGAGGCCTGTATTTACAAGAAAGTGAGTGGGAGCTCTGTAGCATTCCTGATATTATATGTAGATGACATATTATTGATCGGGAATGATATAGAACTATTAAGCAGTGTTAAGGGTTATTTGAATAATAGTTTTTCAATGAAAGACCTTGGTGAAGCATCGTATATATTAGGCATCAAGATTTATAGAGATAGATCAAGACGCCTAATAGGGCTATCACAGTACATATCTGGACAAGATTCTAAAGAAGTTTAGAATGGACGAAAGTAAGAAAGGGTTCTTACCTATGTTACCAGGCAAGGTATTGAGTAAAACTCAAGGACCGGCTACGGAGAAGAAAGAGAAAGGATGTGAAACATCCCCTATGCCTCGGCAGTAGGATCTATCATGTATGCCATGCTATGTACTAGACCGGATATAGCACTTGTTAGTTTGACTAGCAGATATCAAAGTGATCCAGGAATGGAACACTGGACAGCGTCAAGAATATCCGAAGTACTTGAAAAGAACTAAGGATATGTTTCTTTGTTATGGAGGTGACCAAGAGCTCGTTGTAAACGGTTACACCGATGCAAGTTGGAACACTGATCCTGATGACTCTAAGTCACAATCTGGGTACGTGTTTATATTGAATGGTGCTGCAGTAAGCTGGGCAAGCTCGAAGCAGTGCACGGTGGCGAAGTCTTCAACAGAATCGAGTACATAGCGGCTTCAGAGGCTTCATCGAAGCGGTATGGATGAAGAGGTTCATTGTAGAGCTCGGTGTGGTTCCTAGTGCATTGGACCCATTAATCATTTACGTGATAACATGGGTGCCATCGCCAATGCACAAGAGCCAAGGTCACACAAGAGGCTGAAGCATATCAAGCTGCGTTACCACTCGATTCGCGAGTACATCGAAGATGGAGAAGTAAAGATTTGCAAAGTACACACTGATCTGAATGTAGCAGATCCGTTGACTAAAGCTCTCCCTAGGGCAAAGCATGACCAACACCAGAATGCCATGGGTGTTAGGTATATTACAATGTAATCTAGATTATTGACTCTAGTGCAAGTGGGAGACTGAAGGAGATATGCCCTAGAGGCAATAATAAAGTGGTTATTATTTATATCTTTATGTTTATGATAAATGTTTATATATCATGCTAGAATTGTATTAACCGAAACATTAGTACATGTGTGATATGTAGACAAACAAGAAGTCCCTAGTATGCCTCTTAAACTAGCTTGTTGATTAATGGATGATTAGTTTCATAATCATGAACATTGGATGTTATTAATAACAAGGTTATGTCATTGTGTGAATGATATAATGGACACACCCAATTAAGCGTAGCATAAGATCTCGTCATTAAGTTATTTGCTATAAGCTTTCGATACATAGTTACCTAGTCCTTATGACCATGAGATCATACAAATCACTTATACTACTTTGATTACACCAAACACCACTGCGTAAATGGGTGGCTATAAAAGTGGGATTAAGTATCCGGAAAGTATGAGTTGAGGCATATGGATCAACGGTGGGATTTGTCCATCCCGATGACGGATAGATATACTCTGGGCCCTCTCGGTGGAATGTCGTCTAATGTCTTGCAAGCATATGAATGAGTTCATAAGAGACCACATACCATACGAGTAAAGAGTACTTGTCAGGAGACGAGGTTGAACAAGGTATAGAGTGATACCGAAGATCAAACCTCGGACAAGTAAAATATCGCGAGACAAAGGGAATTGGTAATGTATGTGAATGGTTCATTCGATCACTAAAGTCATCGTTGAATATGTGGGAGCCATTATGGATCTCCAGATCCCGCTATTGGTTATTGGTCGGAGTGAGTACTCAACCATGTCCGCATAGTTCTCGAACCGTAGGGTGACACACTTAAAGTTGGATGTTGAAATGGTAGTACTTGAATTATGGAATGTAGTTCGAATATTTGTTCGGAGTCCCGGATGTGATCCCGGACATCACGAGGAGTTCCGGAATGGTCCGGAGAATAAGATTCATATATAGGATGTCATTTTATGTGAATAAAATGTCGCGGAGGTTCTATGGAAGGTTCTAGAAGGTTCTAGAAAAGTCCGGAAGAAACCACCAAGGAAGGTGGAGTCCACAAGGGACTCCACCTCCATGGCCGGCCAGCCCTAGTGGGGGTGGAGTCCCAAGTGGACTCCACCATAGGGGGCCGGCCACCCCCCACATGGGAGGTGGAAATCCCACCTTTGGGTGGGAGTCCTAGTTGGGCTAGGTTTCCCCCTCCTATGGAAGGTTTTTGGTTCGGGTCTTATTCGAAGACTTGGACACCACCTCTTGGGGTTCCACCTATATAATGAGGGCCAAGGGGAGGGGGCCGGCCACCTCAAACACCACCAAGGTGGCCGCACCCCTATAGTGGCCGGCGCCCCCCTCTCCCCAAACCCTAGCCGCCCGCTCCTCCACATCCCGCATAGCTTAGCGAAGCTCCGCCGGACTTCACCGCCACCGACACCACGCCGTGCTGTCGGATTCAAGAGGAGCTACTACTTCCGCTGCCCGCTGGAACGGGGAGGTGGACGTCGTCTTCATCAACAACCGAACGTGTGACCGAGTACGGAGGTGCTGCCCGTTCGTGGCGCCGGAACCGATCGTGATCAAGATCTTCTACGCGCTTTTGCAAGCGGCAAGTGATCGTCTACCGCAGCAACAAGAGCCTCATCTTGTAGGCTTTGGAATCTCTTCAAGGGTGAGACTCGATACCCCCTCGTTGCTACCGTCTTCTAGATTGCATCTTGGCTTGGATTGCGTGTTCGCCGTAGGAAAATTTTTGTTTTCTATGCAACGTTATCCTACAGTTCCACTAAGGGATTTTCTTCAAGGCGGAAACCGGGCCTTACACAAAGGTTGGGGCACACATCCACAACTTAATTGGAGGCTCCCAACAAATCATCACAAAGGTCTAGAATCCGTATAGGGTTCCAAGAACCCAAGAGTAACAACCTTCTTGCTTTCACCACCACGAATCACCGTGGAGAGCTCAAATCGATGCACCAAATGCAATGGCAAGAACACCACAAAGATGCTCAAGTCCTTCTCTCTCAGATTCCAACAAAGCTACAAAAGCTATTGGGAATAAGAGAGGAAAAATAAGGGGAGGAACACCAAATTTCTCCAAGATATAGATCTAGTGGATTCTCCTCACAAAGAGAGGGATTTGATTGGTAGGAATGTAGATCTAGATCTCCTCTTCCTTTTCCCTCAAAAAGATTCAAGAAGCATAGGAGGAGTAGAGGGAAAGGGAAGCTCTCAAGATCAACAATGGTGGAGAGCACAAAGGGGAAGAGGTAGCTGCCCAAGGAGGAAGAAGGGGGGCTTAAATACCCCCTCCCATCGAAATATGACCGTTTGGGAATGCTCAGGCCAGATTTTCCAGGCCGGATATTTGCAAAATATCCGGCCCAAAAACGGCTAGGACATGAGAAAACTGCTCTCAGGAGGGGGCGGATATTTGTGGATTTTCCAAAAAACCGGATTTTCGGGGGCTGAAAGTGCATGGAGCCCCCATGTGTGGTTTTGGTAATTAATGACAATCCCTATGGACTAATGTTTGCATTGAGTTATATTTGTAGGTGTGGTCCATAGGCAATGCTTGAACCATATGTTGGCTTCAAGGTTGCAATAAGAAGAAATTGATGAAGAATTTGAAGTGTCAAGTATGTCTTGAAGATGAAGATGAAGTGAGCCCTCAAAGTTAACTTCAAGACATCAACATGATGAAGAATGAAGAAATGAAGTGCAAGTTCAAGATGAGCCATCTCGAAGAGATCATTTGCTTGAAGCTTGCCATCCATATGGTGATCATGGATATGTGAAGATGTGCCGAAGAAGAAGCTCTCCCATGGTGGATTATGGGGGAGCAATCCACAAGACTTCGTCAAGCAAGCACAATCAAGAAAGGCGTTCCATCTTGTTGTGATCAAGATCGTCATCATCGAGCTCAAGAGGAACGCGCAAGGATAAGGTTTGCTCTTGATAGGGTTTCTTTCTCACCGGTCTCATGGTGTAGTTGGAGACCGGTTTATAGTTTAGTTGCCGTACTATCAAGAGGGCTCTCGAGTGAGTAACTCGATCGTATCCTTCGGAGAGCTCAAACCTTTGCATCCTTGCATCATCTTTCTTGGTTGTTATTTGGATATTATCCATATGGTGTTTTAGATCTTGTGCTTATTCTCATGACAAGCTCTAGTTCATCGGATTCCGCATGAATCACTTGTTGCGTTTTCGATATTGGAGTTTTTCTCGGTTTCTCGTATTGAGAGGTTTCACTCTAAAATACATAGAAAACCCTACCCCACTTGTTCTTAAGATTTTAAATCTTTGTGGGGTAGCTATTGTCATCTTCTTTACAACAAAATTGGTTTCACCTAAATGCGAGTTTCCTAACTCAAGTTGTTGCATTTTCCATATTGGAGGTTTTACCGGTTTGCTGTTTATAGATAGGTAAAACCTTTATCCATTTGTTTCTATCCTACTTTGCTGGACTATGATGTTTCTATGCATATTGTTGTAGAGCTCGTTGTTGTGATTTCAACGAGCCCAAGATCATCGAAATCGGAGTCCGGATGCAAAAGTTATCAAGGTTTTCGTATCGGGTGTTTGGGCAAAAACTGGGGGGCCGGAACTGCCGCGGGAACACCCCGGCACTGCCGCCGGGCCGGCACTGCCGGTGGAAAAAGGCCAGCACTGCCGGCCACCCCGGCACTGCCGGTGGAACAAGGCCGGCACTGCCGGCCTGTCGCGATTTTGGCCCCAACGGGCAGAAATCTGAGACCCCTATTTAAGGCCTTCTTCCTCCTCTTTCTCCCCACTTCTTCTTCCTCCTTTTGCTCTCCACCATTGTTGACCTTGAGAGCTTGCCCAATCCCTCTACTCCTCCAATGATTCTTGAATCCATTTGAGGGAAAAGGAAGAGGAGATCTAGATCTATATTTCTACCAATCAAATCCATCTCTTTGTGAGTGGAACTCTCTAGATCTTGATCTTGGTGTTCTTTGTGAATTCCTTTGTTCTTCCTCTCTTATTCCCCCAATAGCTTTTGTAGCTTTGTTGGAATTTGAGAGAGAAGGACTTGAGCATCTTTGTGGTGTTCTTGCCATTGCATTTGGTGCATCGGTTTGAGTTCTCCACGGTGATTCGTGGAAGTGAAAGCAAGAAAGTTGTTACTCTTGGGTTCTTGGAACCCTAGACGGATTCTAGGCCTTTGTGGCGGTTTGTTGGGAGCCTCCAATTAAGTTGTGGATGTGTGCCCCAATCTTTGTGTAAGGCCCGGTTTCCGCCTCGAAGGAAATCCCTTAGTGGAACCGTGACCTAGGCCTTTGTGGCGAGGGTCACCGGAGATTTAGGTGAGGCGCCTTCGTGGCGTTCGGTGTGTGGTGTGAGTACCGCATCTTGGGGTGAGGCCTTTGTGGCGTTGGTGTGCATCGAGCAACCACACCTCAAGGTGAGCCTCTTGTGGCGTTCGGGAGCACTAAGCAACCGCACCTCTCCACCGGAGATTAGCACTCGCAAGAGTGTGAACTCCGGGATAAATCATCGTCTCCCGCGTGCCTCGGTTATCTCTATACCCGAGCTCTTTACTTATGCACTTTACCTTGTGATAGCCATCGTGCTTAAAGTTATATATATCTTGCTATCACATACTTGCTTGTATTGCTTAGCATAAGTTGTTGGTGCACATAGGTGAACCATTGCTTAGAATAAGTTGTTGGTGCACATAGGTGAACAATAGTATATAGGCTTTGGGCTTGACAAAGTAAACGCTAGTTTTATTCCGCATTTGTTAAGCCCATCTCTTAAAAGTTTTAAATCGCCTATTCACCCCCCTCTAGGCGACATCCGTGTCCTTTCAATTGGTATCAGAGCAAGGTCTCTCATTCTTAGGCTTCACCGCCTTGAGAGTAAAGATGTCGGCTAGAGGATTAGTGCACGATAACACTCTTATATTAGATGGCACAAATTATGATGTTTGGAAAATTTTCATGCTTAGTCATTTTCGGGACATTGACCCTCATATGGAGAAAATTGTAGATATAGGTTTTTCTCCTCCTATGGATTCACAAAATCTATCATTAGAGGATGAGAAAAATTTATATCTCAATTCTCAAGCTTCTTATGTTCTTATGAATGCTTTGAGAGATGTAGGACTTTTTCCATACTTGCCTTTTTGGAGCGCTCATGAGTTATGGACAAAGATTCAAGATAAATATGATGTGTCCAATATTATTGAGGATGATAGTATTGCTTCCACTTCCGGCCGTGATGAGGTCTCATCTTCATCCACTTCACCAAAGTGTGGTAAGACACAAGGTAATGATATGGTGAGTGGTGATGAAAATTGCAATGTTGATATTGAGCTTACTATTGATGATTCTTCATCTCTATCTCATTGCAATGCTTCATCTTTGGACTTAAACACATCTAGCACTAGAAATGATTTACATGCTTGTGTTGATAGTTCTTGCATATCATGTGTAAGTTGCTTGAATAAATCTAATGATGATATGCTTGCATTGTCTTGTGGCCATGATAAAAATGCTTCTATTTCCTCTAGTTGTTGTGTGTCTAACAATGTAGAGGAAACCAAAGATTCTATTGGTCAAGACAAGATCTTGAAAGGAGCCTCAAGTAACTCCTCATCTTTATCTCACGGTCCTCATATATGCCTTATGGCCAAGGGTTCCACGGTACCTCCTACCATGGAACCTAATATGTCTCGTGGTGATAAGGATGAGGATGAATATGAAGAAGAGGATTGGGTTGTCTCTCTACGCGATAAGGGTAAGAGCGTATTCAAGGTTATTTGCAAAGATAAAATTGCTAGCACTCACTTCTTTGAAATCTTGACTACCGCTATTGAGAGCCAAAAACTTATTTGGATGCATGAGAACACCATTGATAAAAAGGGTGCTCTTGAACGAGAGTATGCCGATGATGTAGCATCATTAAAGAATGAACTTGAAGAAGAACAAACCATCAAGGAAGCTCTTGAGGAGACCTTTGCTCTAGAATTGTCTAGAGAAAAGGAAAACCATGATAGAGCTCTTGAGATGGCAAATGAACTAAAGCTAAAAAATGATAAGCTTGTGTTTGTTAATGCTAAACTCCTTGAGGATTTGGAGCAACTCAAAAAGGGCTCAAGGGTCATTGAGAGTGCGCTCACCAAACTCACCGAGTCGCATGAGCAACTTAAAGCTTCTTATCTAAAAGTGCATGCCAACTTGCCTTCTCCTATTGCTATTGATAATGATGCTTGTGCTACTAACTCTACTTCTTGTGAAGCATCTACCTTGAAGGAGAATGTTGAGCTAAGGGCTCAACTTGATTTGCTAACTAGCAACTATGGGAAATTGGAAGAAAATCATGGAAAACTCTCTAGCTCCCATGAGGATCTTCTAGACTCTCATGATAGGCTAAAGTTATCTCATGAGGCTATAATATCTAAGGCAACACCTTGTGAGCCTCATGTGGGTACTAGCACTACTACTCAAAATGTTATATTGCCATGTGCTAGTCCTAGTAATTCATCCACTCATAATATTGCTAAATCTTGTGATGAATTATCTTCCTTGCCTTGTTGCCCTAACAATGAAGGTTCTACTTCCTCTAGTACTTGTGTTGTTACTAACCATGTAGAGGAAATCAAAGAGCTCAAGGCCCAAGTCTCTTCTTTGAAGAACGACTTGGTAAAGGGTCATGAAGGGAAATGCAAACTTGATAAGATGTTAAGTGTGCAACAATCCCCCAATGACAAGAGTGGACTTGGATTCAACTCCAACAACAAGATCAAGTCCAAGAACAACAAGATTAAGAAGGGCCAATTACAAGTCAAAGACCCGGCCAAGATTGTTTGCTTCAAGTGCAAAATTGAAGGGCATCATGTTAGATCTTGCCCTTTGAAGAAGAAGCAAAAAGGGGAGCGGCCTCAAGCTCAAATTCATATTCAACCTCAAGTTGAAGAAATGTCACTTCCCAAGAAGAATCAAGCCAATGCTCCCATTGTGGAGAAATCTAGTGAGAAGAAGGAGAAGAAAAGAACTTGCTACATATGCCGCGAGAAGGGCCACATCTCCTCCTTTTGCACTATTGGTACCTCATCCAACTCTATCACCGTTGATGATGTTTATTCTCTTCGTAAGGATGAGGGTGGCAATGTGTTTGCCAAATTTGTTGGTGCTCAAAGTGGTGTCAAGAAAAGAACCATTTGGGTTGCCAAGCCTATTGTGACTAACCTCTTAGGACCCAACTTAGTTGGGGACCAACAATCCAAAACTTGATCAATAGGTGCTTGTTGGAGGGCATTGGAGATTTGGCTACATCATGAAGAATTAAGGGATCTTCATCATTTATATTATATCAAGCCAAGTCTTTTGATTATCTTGCTACAATCATATATCCAATGTTCCTCCTTGCGGTAACATGTTCTCAACTCATTTATATTGAAAGTTACTCGCCCCTTTGCATGTGTTAGTTTTGTTCCTAACATGTGTTTGTATATGTTGTGCTTCCTACTTGTTTTTCTTGAGAAATCAAGTCTATGTATGTTGGGTTGCACACCGTGTACTTGTGTTAGTGTTGGAGCCTCTTTGCATCTTGTTGTATCGTATATGGCTCTTATGAGAGATTAATGGACTATCCCGTTTTGGGGGAGTGATATTCCTTTGGGAATTTCATGATCCTAACAATGTGTGTACATGAGGAATATCACTTAGAATTGATATTGCAAGATTATCTAGTCTCTATGTGGTATGTCATCTTCATGAGAAATTCAAATTCCAATGTCCATTAATATCTCTAGTTGGATCTTATTTGCCTCTTGTGAAAATATATTATTTATCACATTATGGGGGAGTAATAAGCTTTGTGCATATTACAAGCCTAGGAAATGTGAACATTTGAGGTTGTGTCACATAGAATTGATATTGTAAATTATCTCTCATATGTGACATGTTTTCTCAAACAAGTTCCAATTTGCTTAAATGGCTTCATTGCTAATATCTTTGTGGATCTTTTTTGTGAAAGTTTTTCTTGTCATGGTTTTTCACAATGTGTCCCTCAATACATTTTTGGAAAACCATATGCTTCAAGTCATACTATTAATTGCTTTGCATGTTGGTATGAATACTATTAATTGCTTTGCATGTTGGTATGAATACTATTAATTGCTTTGCATGTTGGTATGAATACTATTAATTGCTTTGCATGTTGGTATGACTAATTGAAGCTATCAAGAAACTCCCTTTGCATGATGGTTAACTCTTATCTTTTACCATATGCTTTATTCGTTGTAAATATGATCTTATGTATACTTACAAACTACCACCGGGAAATATTTCCTAATACCTCTTGTCCTAGGACAAGTGGTAATAAATTATGAGGTAGATATTTATTGATCATATATACATTGGCTCTTGTGTTTAAATTGTCTTATTTATTGCCATGAATGTGTTGTGCTTTGACTCCCATGTGTCTTCCTTGCATCTTATGGATCTAATTTGTCTATTCAAACTTTCTTAGCATTTTAGTAGATATAGGTAGCGTGATGATCCTAGTTTTGTGCATTTAGTATTCATATGCAAAATCCTAGATAATGCACTAATCTTGGGGGAGCTCTCCTATATTTGTTAGAATGCTTAACATCTCTTGATCATTATCAAAAATTTGGTTTTGGGAGACATAAACTTTCTTTTTGGTACTTTGTGCCATCATAAAAAGTGTTGAGGGTTTGGTTTGTTTGTTGGAACCTTGCTCTCTTGGGAGTTGGTTATCTCATTCCTTTGTGTTTAGGTTTAATTAGCTTCTTATAATGAGATAATTCTTTGGAGTCAATCTTGTGTTGATTTGATTCTTTGATATAAATTGGACAACCATTGTCTCTTGATTTATTTGGTGTCTTTTCCAAATTATATCTTTCTTTGGTTCTTGAAAGTATTGTGCATGCATCTTTAATATATGCATGTGTTACTTTCTTTGATCCAATATATAGGGTAAACTCCATCAAATCCTAATTTGGCTAAGATGTGCATGAAATTCAATTTCATATCTATATGCACATAGTATTGTGGAGTTTGTCCTATATGTTGTAGTGTGTCTAACTACTTTGGACCCAATTAGTTTGGGGACCTTTTTGTACTTACCTTTGTGTTAGGTACAATGGATATGCATTGGATGCTTGTCTCACTCTTGGGGAGAAGTGGTGACTCAATGGTAACTTGAGGCAAGCTAGGATGGTCAACGAACACATATCTACTACATCCTCACCAATGCTATCTCGGTAACAAGTATCTTCTCATGCATATTTTTCTAGCATCCAACCATGTGGTTGCATCTTGGCATGAATCTCTTGATTTGCAAATGTTGTGCTTCTTGCAAAAGTCTTAACGAAACCTCTTTATTGCGAATGTGAGTAATTTGAGATGAGTACATATGTTGGGAAGTATATAAAATCATGCTCATGATTCACCCATCCCATCTATGCCTATCTAGCAATTTTATTGCATATCAATTCCTCAAGCCTCTCACATGTGCAATATCGATGAAAGTGCAAATTGAGTTATTTCTTTTAGTATCCTCGTTTGTGATACTTGTTGCCTTTCTCAAAGCATCCCAACTATCTTCTATCCCTTGTGGATATTTGTGATGTATTTTATGTGTTTATGGTTGAAGTTCATGAATGTACCATAAGATAAAATTGAGCCTTTGGCCATGCTATTAAGCAAAAATTCTTATTGGTATATTGCATGACTTTGTCTTGGATATCATGCTATATTTATTGTGTATCCATTTTGTGTGTGCATGTTTCTTTGTGGATAAATATCTTTGTGATATTGCTCACTTAGAGAAACTTATACACATAAGAGATGATACATCTCCATTCGATATCTTATTTATTTGTTGCGCCTTGATTGGTCATGCTAAGCAATATAATTCATTGAAGACTATGATGATGTTTTTTGCTCATCCTTGTAATAGTCTTATAATATGCTTTATCATGCCTTTCACATATCCTCTTGGTTGAGCCTTTTATTATGGTGCCTCTTACTTGTTGCTCAACCATTTGTTTGTTGCAAGTGTTAAGCTTAATTTTCTATCTATGATCTATTGCAAATGTTTGTGTTTTAAATAGTAATGAGGGAGTGAGGATTCCATGTTATGCATATTGTATTCAAATGCAACATTTTAATTTATACATGTACCTTGGGGAGCTTCCTCATTTATTTAAGGCACAATTTTGTGGTGATCATTGGAGTTTGATTCACTTGGTATTTTTTGTTTTAAATAGTAATGTGGGAGTGATGATTCCATGTTTGTGCACTTCATACTCCAATGAAAATTGTCTAGTTTTGTGCACAAACCTTGGGGAGCTTCCTAATATTATTTAGAGCAATCTTCTTGATCTTATCATAATATCTATCTTTCTTTTGGTATCTTCTTTGTGGTTCATTTGGTTGCTTGCTTCATTTGTTGAAGCTTCTTGACTTTGTTATCTTTTTGCAATCTTTGATCCTATCTAGTGTGATTCCTTCCGAATATTCATCATTGGATACGTGCATTTGATTCCACTCAAATTATGAGAAATGCACACGCTATGGAGGAACTCTCACTATATTGGCCTTCTAAATTTTTCACCCATTTCGGCAATTGGTGCCAATGGGGGAGAAGTTTGGAGGGTTTAAGGGAATTTGGTTATGTCTTTGCTTTGTGCTTAAGCATGTGCCTTTATTGCATTGCATCTTGTTGCTTTGCATAGTTGAATATTTAGAGGAAACTCCACTAGGCTTTGAATGCCAATATATGCAATGAAAGTCAAGTTCATTCACACATGCATATATTATGGGGGAGTTTGCTCTATATATTCAACTTGTTTGTTACTTCAATTCCTTATATAAACCCTCTCAAAGAGATTGTCATCAATTACCAAAATGGGGGAGATTGAAAGTGCATGGAGCCCCCATGTGTGGTTTTGGTAATTAATGACAATCCCTATGGACTAATGTTTGCATTGAGTTATATTTGTAGGTGTGGTCCATAGGCAATGCTTGAACCATATGTTGGCTTCAAGGTTGCAATAAGAAGAAATTGATGAAGAATTTGAAGTGTCAAGTATGTCTTGAAGATGAAGATGAAGTGAGCCCTCAAAGTTAACTTCAAGACATCAACATGATGAAGAATGAAGAAATGAAGTGCAAGTTCAAGATGAGCCATCTCGAAGAGATCATTTGCTTGAAGCTTGCCATCCATATGGTGATCATGGATATGTGAAGATGTGCCGAAGAAGAAGCTCTCCCATGGTGGATTATGGGGGAGCAATCCACAAGACTTCGTCAAGCAAGCACAATCAAGAAAGGCGTTCCATCTTGTTGTGATCAAGATCGTCATCATCGAGCTCAAGAGGAACGCGCAAGGATAAGGTTTGCTCTTGATAGGGTTTCTTTCTCACCGGTCTCATGGTGTAGTTGGAGACCGGTTTATAGTTTAGTTGCCGTACTATCAAGAGGGCTCTCGAGTGAGTAACTCGATCGTATCCTTCGGAGAGCTCAAACCTTTGCATCCTTGCATCATCTTTCTTGGTTGTTATTTGGATCTTATCCATATGGTGTTTTAGATTTTGTGCTTATTCTCATGACAAGCTCTAGTTCATCGAAAACGGATTCCGCATGAATCACTTGTTGCGTTTTCGATATTGGAGTTTTTCTCGGTTTCTCGTATTGAGAGGTTTCACTCTAAAATACATAGAAAACCCTACCCCACTTGTTCTTAATCTTTTAATCTTTGTGGGGTAGCTATTGTCATCTTCTTTACAACAAAATTGGTTTCACCTAAATGCGAGTTTCCTAACTCAAGTTGTTGCATTTTCCATATTGGAGGTTTTACCGGTTTGCTGTTTATAGATAGGTAAAACCTTTATCCATTTGTTTCTATCCTACTTTGCTGGACTATGATGTTTCTATGCATATTATTGTAGAGCTCGTTGTTGTGATTTCAACGAGCCCAAGATCATCGAAATCGGAGTCCGGATGCAAAAGTTATCAAGGTTTTCGTATCGGGTGTTTGGGCAAAAACTGGGGGCCGGAACTGCCGCCGGGAACACCCCGGCACTGCCGCCGGGCCGGCACTGCCGGTGGAAAAAGGCCAGCACTGCCGCCACCCGCACTGCCGGTGGAACAAGGCCGGCACTGCCGGCCTGTCGCGATTTTGGCCCCAACGGGCAGAAATCTGAGACCCCTATTTAAGGCCTTCTTCCTCCTCTTTCTCCCCACTTCTTCTTCCTCCTTTTGCTCTCCACCATTGTTGACCTTGAGAGCTTGCCCAATCCCTCTACTCCTCCAATGATTCTTGAATCCATTTGAGGGAAAAGGAAGAGGAGATCTAGATCTATATTTCTACCAATCAAATCCATCTCTTTGTGAGTGGAACTCTCTAGATCTTGATCTTGGTGTTCTTTGTGAATTCCTTTGTTCTTCCTCTCTTATTCCCCCAATAGCTTTTGTAGCTTTGTTGGAATTTGAGAGAGAAGGACTTGAGCATCTTTGTGGTGTTCTTGCCATTGCATTTGGTGCATCGGTTTGAGTTCTCCACGGTGATTCGTGGAAGTGAAAGCAAGAAAGTTGTTACTCTTGGGTTCTTGGAACCCTAGACGGATTCTAGGCCTTTGTGGAGGTTTGTTGGGAGCCTCCAATTAAGTTGTGGATGTGTGCCCCAATCTTTGTGTAAGGCCCGGTTTCCGCCTCGAAGGAAATCCCTTAGTGGAACCGTGACCTAGGCCTTTGTGGCGAGGGTCACCGGAGATTTAGGTGAGGCGCCTTCGTGGCGTTCGGTGTGTGGTGTGAGTACCGCATCTTGGGGTGAGGCCTTTGTGGCGTTGGTGTGCATCGAGCAACCACACCTCAAGGTGAGCCTCTTGTGGCGTTCGGGAGCACTAAGCAACCGCATCTCTCCACCGGAGATTAGCACTCGCAAGAGTGTGAACTCCGGGATAAATCATCGTCTCCCGCGTGCCTCGGTTATCTCTATACCCGAGCTCTTTACTTATGCACTTTACCTTGTGATAGCCATCGTGCTTGAAGTTATATATATCTTGCTATCACATACTTGCTTGTATTGCTTAGCATAAGTTGTTGGTGCACATAGGTGAACCATTGCTTAGAATAAGTTGTTGGTGCACATAGGTGAACAATAGTATATAGGCTTTGGGCTTGACAAAGTAAACGCTAGTTTTATTCCGCATTTGTTAAGCCCATCTCGTAAAAGTTTTAAATCGCCTATTCACCCCCCTCTAGGCAACATCCGTGTCCTTTCAGGGCGGATTATCCGCAAACTTGGCGAATATCCGCCCCCTGAAAACTGCAGAAACATCAAACTGAAACGGGCATAACTTTAGCATCCGGACTCCGATTTTGATGATCTTGGGCTTGTTTTAAAGCTAGGAACAAGCTCTACAAGATCATGCAGGGAACCATCATAATCCAACAATGTAGGATAGAAACAAATGATGAAAGGTTTGACCTATCTAAAAAAGACATACCGGTGAAAACCTCCAACCTTGAAAATGCAACAAGTTGCCCATGCAAAAACCATTTTCGATGAACTAGAGCTTGTCATGAGAATAAGCACAAGATCTAAATCATAACATGGATAAGATCCAAATAAAACCAAGAAAGATCATGCAAGGATGCAAAGGTTTGAGCTCTCTCCGAACGATACGATCGAGTTACTCACTCGAGAGCCCTCTTGATAGTACGGCAACTAAACTATAAACCAGTCTCCAACTACACTATGAGACCGGTGAGAAAGAAACCCTATCAAGATCAAACCTTATACTTGCGCATTCCACTTGATCTCGATGATGACGATCTTGACCTCAACAAGATGGAACGCCTTTCTTGATTGTGCTTGCTTGACGAAGTCTTGTGGATTGCTCCCCCATAATCCAACATGGGAGAGCTTCTTCTTTGGCGCATCTTCACATATCCATGATCACCATATGGATGGCAAGAGTCAAGCAAAGGATCTCTTCGAGATGGCTCATCTTGAACTTGCACTTCATTTCTTCATGGCAAGCTTCAAGCATATGATCTCTTCAAGTTGGCTCATCTTGAACTTGCACTTCATTTCTTCATGGCAAGCTTCAAGCATATGATCTCTTCGAGTTGGCTCATCTTGAACTTGCACTTGATTTCTTCATGGCAAGCTTCAAGCATATGATCTCTTCGAGTTGGCTCATCTTGAACTTGCACTTCATTTCTTCATGTTGATGTCTTGAAGTAACTTGAGGGCTCACTTCATCTTCATCTTCAAGACATACTTGACACTTGATATCCTTCATCAATTTCTTCTTATTGCAACCTTGAAGCCAACATATGGTTCAAGCATTGCCTATGGACAACACCTACAAATATAACTCAATGCAAACATTAGTCCATAGGGATTGTCATTAATTACCAAAACCACACATGGGGGCTCCATGCACTTTCAGGGCGTGAGCCCCCAGTTGGTCCACCGGCATGCGCTCCTCTTGCGCGCCCCTCGCTCCGCTTCCACTTCCGCCGCTCCGCCTCGGTGCGGAAGACGGGCGGACGCGGCGGCGAATCGCCGCCCCCCAATCCGGCGGCACGGCCCTCCGAACCTCCACGGGAGGCCATCTGGCGGTGGAGGGCGGAGGATAGGTGTCTGGCTTTGCGCGGATTGCTCGTCGGAGCGCGCTACTGGCGGCGGCGGAGGGAGAGGAGACGGCGGAGGGGAGTAGGGTTTGCGAACCGAACTCCCCTCCGCGATCCCTTTTAATAGGGGCCGTGCGGGGAAAGTTCGGGCCCTGAACTCCGTATTCGGGCCGGCCCGTTTACGGTGACTGATCGGCGCGCGTTTCGGCCCGAACCCGTAAATCCGCCAGAAAAGTTTGGTTCCGGCGGGATTTACGGGCTCTGTTAGAGTTGCTCTTAGGGCACATACAATAGGATGATGTCAGCCTTCTATTAGAGATGCCACGTTAGAAATTTGCTTAGTTGGAGGAGAGAGAACGAAGGAAGAGAAGGTTGTCTTCCCTTAGCTAAACATTTCTTAGAAAATAAGGGAAGACTATTTTCTCCATTGTATCACATATGTCTTCCCTTAGCAATAAATTTGCAACCAAAATTTTAATATTAATATTAATTGCTACAGATGACTATAAGAGATAATGCATTGTATGACTCATATTTATTGCCTTCTATAGCTTATGTCGAGGGTTAAGAGAAGGCATGCCTTCTCTACCATTGTACATGCCCTTACGTCTAGGCGTTGAATTTGCCGGGGTTGGTCGTTTCACTGCCACTCTTCGCCTATGAGTCTATCCCATCGATTGTAGGCATCTTCCCTGCTTGCCACCTCCAACTTTTTTTTCGAGAGTGGCCATGTTGCCATCCTAGGAAGATTAGACCATTACACGAGTGTCTATCAAAGAAAGTTGTGTTGACATTCAATTTTGACAAGAGTCAGTCAGAAGAACATTATTTATGTATATGAAAAGTTATTGCAACAAATCTTTTTTAAGAAGAGAACTCGTTCATTTGCACAATTGAGAATGATCAACAAGTTAACAAAGCTAAACACTACAAAAGATGCTCATTAAAATCAGAAGTTTGCTGAAGAACACAAACTATTTCGTATCTACAAGATACCTTACACATCTCTGCAATCTTCAAGGGACAGACCCAATCCGTTCTTGACCTAAACGAAATCGGCCCCATTCTAGGAATCACGAGAGAAAGCCAAAATATATATACACTTCCAACGTGTTTTATTGTACTAAGCTTTTATACTATTAGAAATTATATTTTGATGAGAAAGTATAATTTATTATATCATATTTTCGCCATAGATGACCACAGCAATGTTACAAAATATTAGTTGTAATGTACTTAATGTTCAAATAAACTAGTGTTGCACAAAATGTTGAAAGCAATTTTATAATACAAATGTTTCTTAAATGATTTGTTAACAATTGCATGAAATATACAGTGTGTACCTATTTATGGTAATGGCCTCTCAAACATATACCCTAACAATCTGTCAATAGCGTTTTCTAATATATATAACTAGGTAAACATATTTATTGAAACTTCTAGAATGTAAATTAAACTCACGACATGATTCTTTACGTGTTCTATCATGTTTGTGTGATGTGAGCGCTTAAAGGACGAAACAAAGACTTGGATAGAGAGAAGTTTTGAACGAGAGACGGTACGTAGAATCATATACAAATTTGACCTTATGATAGTGAAAAGGGTTGCCTTTGTCCGAAGAGTGAGAATTGCTTGGCGGAGGACTTTTGGCCTCTGCTTCAGGTGCTTGGCGGAGGACCATTTCGTCGCCGATTGCCAGGGCTCGGTCCGGTGTTTGGGGTGCAGGCACTCCGGCCATCTCGAGCGGGAGTGCAAGGCAAACCTTGCCGCTGGACGAGCTCCTCGCCCCCGCGTCGTGCCAGCCTCTATTGGCCGTGCCACTTGTAGCGGACCGCCTCCTGCCCCTCCTCATCGACATGGTCGCACTTGGGCATCGGTGGTTGCTCATCAAGACAGCCCCGCGACTGTTGGTGCCACACCGACGACTGCCCCCTGGCATGCCCCCTGTCGATTTGGGGTCTTTGCAGCCTCTCCTTGCAGCTCAGGCGGAGGCGCTTAGCGCTGAGCTGCAGGCCATGTTCACTGCTCGTCTTGAGCTGCTGTTCAAGCCTCTCCAAGACCTGGTTGCTGTTGTGGAGTGTTGGACTGTTCAGGTCTCAAGCCTATGGGAACCTATGGAAGATAGCGGGGGCTGCCAAGATCTTACCAATGAAGAGTCTGCGCCTCCCGCTGTTGCCGATGGTGAGGACGGCTGCGCACTTGATGTGGCTGGCTGCTCACCGGAGTTGAATGAGACGGTGCAATCCGTTGATGTCTCACCCGCCTTCGACAAGGTCTTGCAAGAGGTGGTGCCCCCAGGCGAGCAGCAGCAAGCCCAAGCACAGCCTAGCAATGACATGATGATGGCGGAGGTGGGTTTGCCATCTTCATCTACAAAGTTGGATGAGTACTGGAGCAGCTTCAAGTCCACTACGCAATATTTGTTGCTCGATGCACCGATTCAAGTGCAGTTTGAAGGGGACTCAAGCTGTGTTGAGAGGCGGAGTGGTCGTCTGGACAAGAAGAACAAAGATTGCAACATCCCAGTTGCCAAGTGTGCTGAATATAGGTTGGCGGAATCCTTTGGAGATCCTCCAAAGGGGCCAGCCCCCAAGAAAGGCTCCGCGAAAGACGTGCAAGAAAAGATGAAGACGCTTTTGCGGTTGTGCAAGAAGCCTGCCTCGTCTCTGGAGACACAGGCTATTCGTGAGTTGATTTTGGCTAATGTCTAGTCGATGTCTTCCTTTGGTTAGGCGCAAGTGCTCTCTTTGTTGCAAGAGTTCTCTTGAGGTAGCGAGGACTGTCTTGGTTGGGTATGTAGTGTTTCCGATGGCCCTTGGCCTTGGGACACTTATATCTAGATCAGATGATGTCCCCTAAACTCTAGTTGGGTGTGTGTGGTTTTTACCGGTTTTCCTTAATTAACTGTGTGTTGTATGGTTTTCAGGTCCGTTTTTCCTTATTAACTGGACCATTTTCCCTCTTCCTATAATGCATTGCGGGAGCTCCCCGCCCTCTTGACGAGGTTCCGTAAAAAAAAATGCTGCACTTTTGTACGATTAGCATATTTCCATGTGCTAATTCCAGCATTCGTTCTTACTGCAACAACAACTGAAAGTAGTTCTCATTTTCTAGCGTATCTAAAAGTGTCTATTGGAGGCAACTGGAGGGAATCCTTGGATCCTTGGATCGGACGATTATGTGTCTCTCTCCTTGTTGAGGGCATCCTTTCGTAGTTGGCTGCATCATGAGGACTAGAGGATGGATGGTTGCTAAGATGGCTCGCTTGGGGCGCTATAGGCAGTTTGGCAACGATGATGTGTCAAGCAGAGCTTGGGTCGCGGCTTGGGCTTCGATAGTCGGTTACCTACATGTCCGATGGGTCTTCTCGTGCTTTGATGTGTCTCTGTTGAGTCGTAGCTGCGATGGAGTGTGCCCCTGTGGCAACGATGACCGGCAATCGGTGGTGTGGCAGATGATTCGGTCGGCACAAGCCCATCATAGTTCTCTTGTGATGCTCGACGGCCAAGTTGGAGCTATCTCTCGTTGGTGTGTGTGGCCGATTGTTGGCATTTGGCCTTGTCGGTTGGGGTTGTGCCCAATGTGGTTGTGTTCCATAATGGCATTGGTGCACTTGTATCGGGGTTCGGCCGGTTTTGCTGCTAATAAATCAACCGCCTTTTTCTTTATCAATGAAAATGGCAAGTCTTACCTTGTTTTAAAAAAAGAACTATTGGAGGCAACATCTTTAACAGTTTGCCAAAGACACATCTCATGAGCAACACAGTATTTTTCTCCATTGTCATCTTGGGATAGCAACAACGTGTTTTCCTATTGACGAGACTGCCCCTTTGCCGGGCACGTGATACGCGTGGGGGAAGAGATCCGACGGTTGGAATGGCCCTGGGACGAGTTTAAAGAGATTTGGAGCTGGAATTTGATCCAGCCGGAATTAAGGAGAAAGCACGTAGAAGTACTACGAGAAACACAGTGTGCCAGACGAACATGAAAGATGAAACGAACATGATTATGCACCAGAATGTACACCACGTCAAGTTTCCAACATGGCACATGCAACCAATCATGCATAGATGTTGCGGAACAGGTTCTTTCCGCTGGCTTGGCCGATCCACTTCATCCATACTCGCCGACGATGTAACCAACGATGTAACCAACCAATGTATATAGATCAGCCGACGATGTAACCAACGTTGGAAAGTTATCCTTCCACTGCACGGAGCGCACGTACGACTGTCAGAGAGCAGCATGCCGTGCGCGGAGCGGAGTCGCCGGGCGCTCGCTCGCTGGCGCGGCCGGCCGGGCACCGGGACAGGTCGCGGTGTCGTCGTCACACTGCCGTGCGCGCGTGGGCGTCAGGCAAGCCGACTAGTGGCATCTCGATGCTGGACGGGCGCAGTACCTGGTCGTGTGATGAATGATGAAAACGACGCTGGTTGGTCCCACTTGAATTTGAATTTTTTTTTGGGTTACCATGCAAGTTATTCCATCGTAAACTAATTACTAGATCCTGCCATCTATATGTTCCACGACAAACATGCTAGCGGCCACTTTTGGCTTGACGGTTTCGATTTCCTATGATCTTGGTTTACTGCCTCATTTGATACTGGAAAAATGACTCAACGAATCGGCACTTATTATTTTCTTTGGATGCCATATCAAATGAAAGATTA
Organism: Lolium multiflorum; assembly: GCA_030979885.1. Lineage (NCBI taxonomy): Eukaryota > Viridiplantae > Streptophyta > Magnoliopsida > Poales > Poaceae > Lolium > Lolium multiflorum. The sequence goes on along the minus strand of CM061752.1, from coordinate 216,774,381 downwards.
TAGGTCAGTTTACTATTTTTCTACGCGCATAATTGTTAGATGTAGATGTAGATGTAAATGAGTTGCAACCCGTTTATCATACAATACCCGAAATCTCAAGGATCATCCATATATGGCAGCTTGGAGATGTGGAAGATCTTACTCTCACATTGCTAGTTTGGAGGAAGTTGGAGTGGTTTATAAGATAATTTTTCCCACTCTAGTAAGTGAGTGAGAAGAGAGGGAGTTCATCGTATACTCCTCCGCGGCCCGCCTCGCCATGAATGTCGTAAATCGAGTTCGAAACCGGTTTTGTGTAAGATTACCTTTGTCAAGACGCATGTGCATGCTTGACACGTACCCGGCTTCCATAGTCTTCCTCCATCGCGTGTCAATTCAGTAGGCCAGGCGCTTCCACATCCGAGGCTATACCAAGGGGAGAAAGAACAAATTGTGTGCACTTGACCACTCTCCACTCTGTCTCTCGCACTTTGTGTTTCTTTTGATGTGCCACACTATCTGTTGAGATTCCGCCCGGGCAATAATACTTTTGGGGAGCATCTGGAAATGAATGCTCACTGTTGTTTGAGTTCTTCATAGTCATCTTATGACTTCCTCGTCGGCTTGCTGCTTCCTCGCCGACCTCTGCGGATTGGGCGACCCTGATAACACCATGAGCAATCTCAATGACGAATTTTGTGTGACGACCATCCCTATCGCGATGTACGGAAATATATATACATTGTCGAAAAAAGAAACACATAGATAAAGCACCCCTCATACATTATAACCGATTATATGTTCTCTGAGCGGCCGAAAGAGATACTACACCCTCCATCCAAAAATAAATGTCGCAACTTTTTGTAGATACAGATCTATCTACAACTAAAATATATCTAGATATATCTATATCTGGATAAAACTAAGACACTTATTTTTGGATGGAGGTAGTAGATATTATCGATGCATTCATACATTGGATTCTCTCTTTTTTTTTTTTTTGGTTTCTTCTTGTGGTCGTAAAGATGAAATGCCTTTGTTGCCACGTTAGAAACAGACACGGGATAACATAGAACAATAAAACGGTAGGCGACAGGTACATCTGTAGTGTCATATATACACTGTACATTTCTTGTTGTACTGCCGTAACGTTGACTAATCTATCAAATTGGCTGCGCACATGCATAGACGTTGCAACAAGAACTGGACCTAATTAGGAAAGAAACAAATAATCCACTGGTGATTTCACAGTTAAAACAGACTGTACTTTTGGCAGTAAAACCTCCCGAAGCTGCCAAAATCACGGTCACTCTGCAACAACCAATGCACTGAGCCACCGAGGAGCAGCAGTGCTAGCTCCAACCAAAAGAGGAGCAGCGTACAGGAGGCAGTCAGTACGAGAGCAGAACGAACACCTGCAAAAGAAAAACTTAGAGCATCTCCAGCCGCGTCTCCCAAACCGTCCCCCAAACCGCGCCGGATTGAGCGTTTGGGGACGTGTTTTGTTCGTGCAGCGTTTGGGGGCGTCAGCTCCCAGCTCCCCCAAACGCCGCCCCAAACATTAAAAGTATATTTTTTGGCTAGAAAGAAACTATTTAATAATATTCAAATCGGTTGAACATAAACAATTATATATAAAACTTCGAAAAAATATAATTAAATACATATAAACTATCTACTTCTTCTTCGCTGATGGCCCCGCCTCGTCGTCGTCATCGCGGGCGCTTGCTCGTCACCTCTTCCGAAGAGGCGGTGTCGGCGCTCGACGCGTCGTCGTCGCCGGTGCTCGTCGGCTCGCCTTGGCCTTGGCCTTGGCCTTGGCGGCCTTGGCCTTGGCGGCCTTGTCCTTGGCAGCCTTCGCCTTGGCGCCTTCGCCTTGCGGCCACCGCGCCGCGCTCGCTCTCTTCTTCCTCTCCTCCCAGCCCAGCCATTCCTCCTCGCTGTCAACTGGCGGCGGGGAATCGTCGCCGCTGCTCGGCGTCCTGGCTTTGTCCCACCAATGGCGCTAGCGACAGGCTTTCCCTGGAGGTGTCGGACGGGGCTGGGAGATGTAGCTCATCGTCGGAGGTGTCGGATGGAGGCTTGGATGAATGCGGCGTACGTACGGGTCTTATTGAGCGCGGATGAACGCGCGAGAAGTCGAAGAGAGCGGCGGTTGCTCTTCGAGAGTCGGCGCTCCATTCCGGCTGGTTGGCGCGTGGTGCCGACGGTTGCCAATGCGACGGTTACGCTTCGGCAACTGCACCGTCGGTACGTATGTGGCGGTTGACGTCAGCCGCCGACGGGTCGGCCTCCTCGCCTCTCATTTCGTTGTGTCCGGCGTGCCGGTGCGTCCCCGTGGGACGGACGGGCTCGGACGCGGACACCATATAGCGCCGGACAAAAACCTTTGGGGACGCGGCTGGACGTTTTCGGCGCAGTCGAGGGCGTGAAGATGCTCTTACAGAGGCGGTGGTTCTGGGCAGCAGGATCCTTCTCTTTTGGCACTTTCCCCGCCATGCATCTGCCGATCTGCGTGGTACTGGTACACTATTAACCCATGCGTGCGTGCATCCATGGTCCCAGCCGATGGTACAACGGATACATAGACGATATGGCGGAACAGTTAATTGACGCAGGACGTCGGCATGGCTACCAGCTCTGCCCAAAGCGGAGTACATGGACAGGTACTGCTGGTATTTATTCGGGCTAGCTAGGCCGTTGGTTTGTTCTTTTTTCTTATTCTTTTGTGGCTACGATTTCGGAAAAGCTGCTCTCGTTGTTTTTGTCTAGGGGAATCCGATGCGACTAGGATTTTAGCTAGGATCGCCTGCCGATGTCCGCTTTGCTTTGCATTCATATAGGGGAATTTCTTGTTTGTACCCACGCAAGTCAATGCATTATGCATCTTGCGAGTTGCATGCAGTATGTACCTAGTTTAGGTTTGTATAGTACATCTACCAAGGCACCGTAATATTTTACACCTTAATAAGAGTGTCTATGCATTATCCATTAGGCTGCTCATAGTGGGGAGTAACATAAGGTGGTGTCATACATAAGTTACTAGTCCATGTTACTACCTTCATAGTGGAAAGTAACTTAGAGATGGTATCATGCAAAGTCTCATTTATTAGTTTGTAGACTCATTTTATCTTGGGGTGTGTGATGTTATGGTAACATAGCTAGTTACCACCTTCATCTCTTTCTTCATTTATTGCTATGCCATGTCACCAAAACACATTGAAATGTGTGATGTTACTACCTAAGTTACTCCCATTATGAGCAGTCTTAGTAGCATCTCCACCAGCCACTTCAATGCGGCGCCCAATAGCTTTATTAGGTACCGGTCATATTTTAGACAAACAAAAAAGCGTTAATGTGGGCATTATCCTTCGGGTAACCAATACCGGCCTAACCAGGGGCCGATGAAGATTTCCCAACAACTAAGAGGTACCTATATGTTGGTTTCAGTGAAGGAGATTCACCCGAAGAAGGATTCTTAACGAACAAGGCAAGAAGACGCTATACAAGAAAATATTAGAATAGATCTTTTTGTAACCTACTCGAGTCCGGACAGAACTCTCGGAACCTGACCTGCTATGTAAGGGTCGGGAGAGGGTCTGCTAAGACACAACTTTAACACGTAGATTCACCGCAAGTTAAGAGATAAAACCCTAGAATCTTAGTCTCTCGACGAGACAACAACCACAGCCTATCGGCTACCCCATTGTAACCCGATATATTCGATAATCGAGATCAGACAAGCAGGAAGTGAGGGTTTTTACCTCATCGAGGGCCCCGAACCTGGGTAATCGCTCTTCCCGTTTGTTTGGTATCCGATGTCTCGTGTCAGCATGCAGGATTCCGTCAACCCTAAGCCCCTCAATGTGCTACGTATGATTAGGTACAAATATCGACAAGAGTCACAAGGGAGGTGTCGAGGGTACTCCTCGGCAATGCCCTCCGTTTGGGGCTTAGGGTTGATGGAATCCTGTAGGCGACAATGAAATTTAAGGACAGTATAGCGAGGCGATTTACCCTCCTAACCCTCAATGAGTAAACCCTACGTCTGCGCAATCCGATCTTGATTATGAAAATATCGGGTTACAATGGGAGTGCCCAGCTTTGGCGTGATCTCGTCCCGAGGCTAAGTTCCTGAGGACCTAGCTCAACTTATGGTGGCTAAAGTTGCTAAGATTGATCGTGTCCTCGGCAGCCCCTCTCCTAGCCCTTATATAGGGGACAGGTCTCAAGAGATCGGTACGACTATTACAAAGGACCCTAGTTCTAAACTTTCCTTGTTTGATTCGCCTCTTCGTCTTGTTCTTCAAGGAATCTTCTTTGGCACCGACCAGTGGCCCACCTTGCCATCGGGTGTCTTCATGGGCCTCCAGTTGGGCCGTACAGGATAGGGCAATAATAGTTACCCGAAGGGTAATGCCCACGTCAGGAGGAGTTCACCATGCTCAAGGAAGAAGAAGGAAATGATAAGAAGGGAAAAGGCTGGTGGTACCTCCAGCCCAAAGGAGGCTGGAGCCTCTACCCAAGGGTGGCCGGAGGCCAGCGCCGATACAGCGCGCATGGAGAGGGCGAGTAGGCCCCTCACAGCGGTACCGGCGAGCTGGGCGGCACCATCTTGGCCGCGCGGGATGAGGGAGGGCCGGTACCTCCGCCTGGAGGCTCCGGCCGAGGTACCGCCGAGGGGTCCCGGACCCCCAGTAACATCACATGTAAGCGATGTAGCTCCCCGGTACCTTGGGCGGTACCTCCGGCCATGGTACTGCCTAGAGGCCCCGACCCCAGTAACTTTCCTTCCTTTTGGTGCACCGTCTCCCCGGTACCTCGAGCGGTACCTCCGCTCGCACCTCCGACCTCCTCAGATCTGAGCCGTTGATTCGCATCTGAACGCCCATAACTTTATGCCTTGTAATACCTAAACTACCCTTGTGTGAACCAGGCCTATATGTGCCTCCGTACTCCTCATTTGTTAGGTTAGACAATGATTTGAGATTATACTTGAGCTTTGTCTCCCTAGAACAATAGTTCTTTGTATCAAGTCCCTCTTGAGGACTTCATACTCTTCATGGTTGATTCAAGGGTTACCCCTCTCTCATCCAAGTTCTAGTGTGGATTTCCTTCACCAATCTTTCCCCTCTTGGATTCTACCTAAGGGTCTCTCCAAGAAGTGATTCTATTGGCTTGGTCTAACCTACCAAGGGAGACAATTGGTTTGTATTGGGTTTGTGTGTGTGTGTTTGTGGATTTGGTTCTTGTGTTCTTCATCTCCCACCTCCTTCATCCATAAACTTGGTCAAATTCGTGAGATCTAGGCACATCCTAGGCCTTAGGCCTCATCATATGGTATCAGCAGCTCAAGGTTACCACGAATATGACCCCCCACCCACCCAATTTCATCTCTGAAAAATTTCCCAAAAAATTCCCCAAAAATAGCCCTAATTTGCCTTTTGATGGATCTGCGATTTTGTTGCATTTTGAGTGGTTTTGGTCCATTGATTTAGTGTCCCTAGTGTTGATCTACTATTTCCCGCACTTTCTAGCCACAAATTCCTTTGATTTTCGAGATTTGGGTCGATTTGGGCTGTTTTGGCTCAAGAACAAGCAAGAACAGCCACACGCTTGCTCCCAGGGAAGAAGAAGTGGCACGAGCGGTACCTCCGGGTGGAGCCTCCGGCCACGCACGGGTGGAGCCTCTACCCAAGGTACCTCCCGAGGTACCGCGGGCGAGGGCTTACAGTATGTTTTGATTTGTTCTCCGGTACCTCACGAGTAGAGCCTCTACCCACCACTACCGCCTACCCCACCACCGGTACCTCCTCCCTCCACCTCCGGCCACAACACCACAGGTACCACTCCTCACCAAGCAACTCCACCACCGGCCATCACCACTACCCCCCTACATCGCCGGCCATCACCGCAGCTCCTTCCCACCACCGGTAAACACCGCCGCTGCCCCACCACCATCACCGCCGCCGCGAGCTCACTGATACCGCCATCGACATACCACCGGCAACACCGCCGCTGCCCCACCACCACCGCCGCCACCGCAAGCTCACCGATACCACAATCGGCATACCACCGGCAAACACTGCCGCTGCCCCACCTTGCCCATGAAGCTCAGACACCACCGACCTCCGCCACCGCCGCCAAGCTACCGTGACCCGACTTTTCCGCTAACTTGTGTTTCTTGTTCCGGTTTGAGTGCCTTGTGTGTAATACTAACCCGCGCAAGCGGCGACATCCTTGGCACCCGAACTTATAAGCATGCACGAGCTCTACCATTATCTCAAGTTGGTGTCCATCACCGCCTACACAACTTAGGTATAACTTGCATTACCCTTGTAGCCCCTCTTCTTTTGCAATCTATCCGATCGAGCATTGCTTATCAAGTGTTGCGAGACATTGCATGTGGCCCCGATTGTGAGGTGTGTGTAGTGTGGAGTAAAGCTTATAAGCAAACACTCATGTGGCAAAATAGCAAAAGCAAGGCTAACGCTAACATAGTGCGAGAAAAAGCCGGAAAAACACAAAAAGAGCAAAAGAGTGCAAGTGCCACCATACAAACAAAAATAAAAAGAGTGCAAGTGCCACCATATACAAAAGAGTCACAAGCTTTTAAGCAAAAGAGAGAAGAGAAGAGAGGCCACGTGTGAATCTTATTGTCTCTCATTTTGCAACCAAAGCTTTGCCTCTCCTTGCGTTAGT